>CM056172.1:3303057-3999746 GCA_029691765.1 Entomobrya proxima
TGCAAGAGATTTAAACAATAAACCAAAAGAACATTACCTTGGGAAAATGGAACATGAGTGTGAACATTGTAAGGCCCTTCATTTTAATGCGGAAAAGACAACAAGAGGAACTTTCTCTGGATGCTGTAGCGGAGGATCGCTCAAGGTTTCAACGGTCAACAATTATCCCGAACAACTTCAAAATTGGCTCACCGGATCTGACGAAAATAGTAAACATTTTAGATCAAATATACGAAAGTACAACAGCGCATTTGCTTTCGCTTCCTTTGGCTACCAACCTGTAAAATTTAAATCAGGACCACAAACGTTTGTCATCCATGGACAAGTTTATCACCGAACCTCTCAGAGTCTAACAGCCAGTGACAAGCCGTCTTACGCTCAATTGTATTTTATTGAACCAGAGGTTGCAAATTCAGCCAGAATGGACAATCCACATAACGTCGAGTGCAGACGAGACGTCATGGAAACCATAGATATAATTCTCCGGGAGGTTAACCCCTTTGCTTCAGCTTATACTATGATGCGAGATGTTATTGTAAAAAACCCTGAGGCTTCTGTGCAAATGTGGATTACGAAAGACAGGCAACAAGATAAGCGGAGGTACAACTTACCAACTGTCAATGAAGTTGCGGCAATTTTTGTATCTGAAGACGGAGAGCCTCCGTTTGAACGAGACATTTGCTACTATCCCAAAACTGCGGAAGGTTTGCAACACCTAAAGTTTTATAGCCCAAATTGCGATCCGATGACATATCCATTGTTGTTTCCACGTGGAGAACCTGGCTGGCAACCAAAAATGCTGAAATCGGGAGCTTCGCTTGACAATGAATTTGAGGATAATCCGGACAAAAATACAAGATGTATTTCAATGCTTGAATTCTATGCATTCCGTATGCAGGAAAGAATAGGATGTTTTAACCCCATGCTCCATGCCGGAAAATTAACTCAGCAGTTTATTGTGGACGCTTACCTAAAAATAGAAGGGCAACGACTTCAGTGGAATCGGCAGAATCAGCAAAAGCTTCGAGTGGATCTTTATATGGGATTAATGGATTTCATCAACTCTCAGGCGGAATCGCAAGGACTAAAGCCAGGCAAAATGGTCATTCTACCTTCTTCTTTCACCGGAAGTAAACGGTCGCTGCAACAAAACTACCAGGACGCCATGGCCTTGGTAGCCAAATACGGTAAACCGGATTTGTTTATCACCTTCACCTGCAATCCAAAGTGGAGGGAAATTACTGAGCAAGTAAAGTTTGGCGAAACCGCAATGGATCGTCCGGACATTGTCGCGAGAGTTTTCCATCTAAAGTTGAAAGAGTTTATGAATGATTTAACATGCGATAAAGGTGGCGTTCTTGGAAAAGTAAAAGCTTATGTTTCAGTCATTGAGTTTCAAAAGAGAGGTACGTAGTCCTATAGAAAATTCATGTAATGGAATGATTTAATAAGGAAAATTTAAATGTATCCATTTTTAATTATAGGCCTTCCTCACTGCCACATGCTCATCATTTTACATGAAGAAGACAAACTTAGAGAACCGGAAGATATAGATTCTGTTGTGAGCGCCGAGCTGCCGGATGAATCTGACAAAGAGCTGCTAGAAGTAATAAGAAGCTGTATGTTACACGGACCATGTGGAGACTTAAACACAAACGCACCTTGCATGGCAGAGGAAAAAGGAACTTTCAAATGTACCAAAAACTATCCAAAGACTTTTAATGAAACTACAAATGCAAACAAGGATGGATTTCCTGAATACAGAAGAAGCAATAATGGCCGTAGTGTGCAGGTTCATGGAGTTGATCTGGATAACCGCTGGGTGGTTCCTTACAATCCATGGCTCTCCCGAAAGTACAACGCACATATAAATGTAGAAGTGTGTTCAACTGTACAAAGTGTAAAGTACATTTACAAGTACATATACAAAGGCCATGACGCTGCTATCGTTAAAATATACGAGGAGGGTTCATCCCAAGGCATACTGGACTGGGACGAAATCCAGACATTTTTGGACACGCGATATTTGTCAGCCCCAGAGGGATATTGGAGAATTAAAAAATACGACATGTACAAAAAATCTCATTCTGTGGAACGGCTTCCTGTACATTTACCCTCTCAGCAGACTCTTATCTTCAATGCAGGATCAGAAAAACTTGCCCTTAAGCAAGCTGAACGTCGTGGGACCAAGCTGACGAAATGGTTCCAATTAAACGAGCGAGACCTTGAAGCCCGAGAATATCTGTACTGTGAAATCCCTTATCACTATGTTTGGCAAAAGGACGAGTGGAAAAAGCGACAAAGAGGCGCGGAAAAAATATTACCAAGAATGTACATGGTTTCTCCAAACGATATGGAAAGATATTCCCTTAGACTTTTGCTGCTACATGTACAAGGAGCCCAATCGTTTCAGGATTTGCGAACTGTTAATGGGGTAATCTGCAATACATTTTTGGAAGCAGCAAGGGCACTTAAACTTCTGGAGGATGACCAGGAATGGTCTAGGACCATGGATGAAGCCGTAGTGTTTCGTATGCCTACAGAACTTCGGCAATTGTTTGCAGCAATATTGATTTATGCATTCCCCACTGACGCAAAAACTTTGTACGAAAACTACAAAACGTCGATGTATGAAGACTATATGATAAACCACAGTGAGTATATGGCTGAACAACTTTCATTACGTGATATTGAAGAACAATTGTCGCAGTTTGGGAAAGGTTTGCACGATTTCGGAATCCCAGCCCCAAGCGATGCATACGACGAAGAACGGGAGTCCAATGCGGAACATGAAGCTGAGGAAGCACAAAGGTTAGCGTCCATGATGAATACAGAACAAGGCAAAGCTTTTGAGATCATCATGGACGCTGTCAACGGAAGGAGAAGGAATAAGTGCTATTTCCTATCTGGTGCAGGCGGCTGTGGTAAAACTTTTGTATATAGAGCTCTAACAGCAAAAATTCTTAGTGAAGGTGGCTTAGTCCGGTCAGTTGCACCCACTGGATTAGCAGCAACACTCTTAAAAGGAGGGAAAACTGTACATTCTGGATTCGGCATTCCAATTGATCTCTCGAGAGACACCGTCTCCAGAATCAAGCAAGGGTCTCGAGAGTGGAAGGAGCTTCGTTTGACAAAGCTTATAATTTGGGATGAAATCTCTATGTGTCATGTACATCTACTTTTGGCTGTGGATAGGAGTTTGCGTGACCTTATGAATTGTGATGAGCCATTTGGAGGAATTCCAATTGTTGTTGGGGGGGATTTTCGTCAGCAAGCCCCAGTAGTTCTTCATGGTACACGTGTTAAGATTGTAGAATCATGTGTGAAAAGCTGCTCTTTATGGAAAAGATTTGAGGAGCTGAAATTAACAAAAAACATGCGAGTGCAAGGGGATGAAGAAGAATTTGCTCAGTGGTTGCTAACTGTTGGTTCAGGAGTTTCAGACGGAGAGAATTCGGATTTTGTTAAAATCCCACCCGAATCAATTTCATCTGATATTGTTTCTTCAGTTTTTGGAGAAGATATTTCCAAACTGTCGCCTGAAGAGCTTGCATCCCGTGCAATTTTATGTCCAAAAAATGATGACACACTTATGGTTAACAACAAAATTTTATCAATGTTGCCTGGAGACTCCAAGACTTATTACAGTGTGGACTCAGTAGCGGATTGTGAAAGTGAAGAAGAACGAGCTCAGTATCCCTTGGAATTTTTACATGTGGATTACGAAAGACAGGCAACAAGATAAGCGGAGGTACAACTTACCAACTGTCAATGAAGTTGCGGCAATTTTTGTATCTGAAGACGGAGAGCCTCCGTTTGAACGAGACATTTGCTACTATCCCAAAACTGCGGAAGGTTTGCAACACCTAAAGTTTTATAGCCCAAATTGCGATCCGATGACATATCCATTGTTGTTTCCACGTGGAGAACCTGGCTGGCAACCAAAAATGCTGAAATCGGGAGCTTCGCTTGACAATGAATTTGAGGATAATCCGGACAAAAATACAAGATGTATTTCAATGCTTGAATTCTATGCATTCCGTATGCAGGAAAGAATAGGATGTTTTAACCCCATGCTCCATGCCGGAAAATTAACTCAGCAGTTTATTGTGGACGCTTACCTAAAAATAGAAGGGCAACGACTTCAGTGGAATCGGCAGAATCAGCAAAAGCTTCGAGTGGATCTTTATATGGGATTAATGGATTTCATCAACTCTCAGGCGGAATCGCAAGGACTAAAGCCAGGCAAACACACAAACAATTTGATACTTCTGAAGTTACATTTTCTGAACATTCAAATTATTTTTTCAGGTTCCCGTGTTACTGTTGCCAAGCTGCACTACATTTGGTGTGATAAATCATTGGAGTGGAACAGTAAGGCAATTCTGATCGTGTCCGGTGATAATTTGGAGGACATTACAGCTCAAGGGGAATAAAAACGTTCTTTAAAATGAATAGTGAAGAAAGAAAACGGAAGAAAGCTGAGTATGACCGATTACGGCGGAGTCAACGAACACCTGAACAGGTTCAGGCAGAGAAGGACAGAGACAAACAAAGACGTTCAACAATGACCCAAAATGATAAAATAGCCCGTTCTGAAAATGATCGTAAACGACGACAGCAAAGAACACCGGTGCAAGTTCAGAAAGACAAGGAGGATGACAAGCGGCGACGGTTATCACTGGACCCCGTTGTAAGGGAAAAAAGGCATAAGCAACGCACTACTGACATACAGCGACAGAAAGCAAATGATCCGACAGTCCAAGTTGATCTTAATTTGAGAAGACGCAAGCACCCTCCCCCTTCCAAACATTCTGCAAGAGATTTAAACAATAAACCAAAAGAACATTACCTTGGGAAAATGGAACATGAGTGTGAACATTGTAAGGCCCTTCATTTTAATGCGGAAAAGACAACAAGAGGAACTTTCTCTGGATGCTGTAGCGGAGGATCGCTCAAGGTTTCAACGGTCAACAATTATCCCGAACAACTTCAAAATTGGCTCACCGGATCTGACGAAAATAGTAAACATTTTAGATCAAATATACGAAAGTACAACAGCGCATTTGCTTTCGCTTCCTTTGGCTACCAACCTGTAAAATTTAAATCAGGACCACAAACGTTTGTCATCCATGGACAAGTTTATCACCGAACCTCTCAGAGTCTAACAGCCAGTGACAAGCCGTCTTACGCTCAATTGTATTTTATTGAACCAGAGGTTGCAAATTCAGCCAGAATGGACAATCCACATAACGTCGAGTGCAGACGAGACGTCATGGAAACCATAGATATAATTCTCCGGGAGGTTAACCCCTTTGCTTCAGCTTATACTATGATGCGAGATGTTATTGTAAAAAACCCTGAGGCTTCTGTGCAAATGTGGATTACGAAAGACAGGCAACAAGATAAGCGGAGGTACAACTTACCAACTGTCAATGAAGTTGCGGCAATTTTTGTATCTGAAGACGGAGAGCCTCCGTTTGAACGAGACATTTGCTACTATCCCAAAACTGCGGAAGGTTTGCAACACCTAAAGTTTTATAGCCCAAATTGCGATCCGATGACATATCCATTGTTGTTTCCACGTGGAGAACCTGGCTGGCAACCAAAAATGCTGAAATCGGGAGCTTCGCTTGACAATGAATTTGAGGATAATCCGGACAAAAATACAAGATGTATTTCAATGCTTGAATTCTATGCATTCCGTATGCAGGAAAGAATAGGATGTTTTAACCCCATGCTCCATGCCGGAAAATTAACTCAGCAGTTTATTGTGGACGCTTACCTAAAAATAGAAGGGCAACGACTTCAGTGGAATCGGCAGAATCAGCAAAAGCTTCGAGTGGATCTTTATATGGGATTAATGGATTTCATCAACTCTCAGGCGGAATCGCAAGGACTAAAGCCAGGCAAAATGGTCATTCTACCTTCTTCTTTCACCGGAAGTAAACGGTCGCTGCAACAAAACTACCAGGACGCCATGGCCTTGGTAGCCAAATACGGTAAACCGGATTTGTTTATCACCTTCACCTGCAATCCAAAGTGGAGGGAAATTACTGAGCAAGTAAAGTTTGGCGAAACCGCAATGGATCGTCCGGACATTGTCGCGAGAGTTTTCCATCTAAAGTTGAAAGAGTTTATGAATGATTTAACATGCGATAAAGGTGGCGTTCTTGGAAAAGTAAAAGCTTATGTTTCAGTCATTGAGTTTCAAAAGAGAGGTACGTAGTCCTATAGAAAATTCATGTAATGGAATGATTTAATAAGGAAAATTTAAATGTATCCATTTTTAATTATAGGCCTTCCTCACTGCCACATGCTCATCATTTTACATGAAGAAGACAAACTTAGAGAACCGGAAGATATAGATTCTGTTGTGAGCGCCGAGCTGCCGGATGAATCTGACAAAGAGCTGCTAGAAGTAATAAGAAGCTGTATGTTACACGGACCATGTGGAGACTTAAACACAAACGCACCTTGCATGGCAGAGGAAAAAGGAACTTTCAAATGTACCAAAAACTATCCAAAGACTTTTAATGAAACTACAAATGCAAACAAGGATGGATTTCCTGAATACAGAAGAAGCAATAATGGCCGTAGTGTGCAGGTTCATGGAGTTGATCTGGATAACCGCTGGGTGGTTCCTTACAATCCATGGCTCTCCCGAAAGTACAACGCACATATAAATGTAGAAGTGTGTTCAACTGTACAAAGTGTAAAGTACATTTACAAGTACATATACAAAGGCCATGACGCTGCTATCGTTAAAATATACGAGGAGGGTTCATCCCAAGGCATACTGGACTGGGACGAAATCCAGACATTTTTGGACACGCGATATTTGTCAGCCCCAGAGGGATATTGGAGAATTAAAAAATACGACATGTACAAAAAATCTCATTCTGTGGAACGGCTTCCTGTACATTTACCCTCTCAGCAGACTCTTATCTTCAATGCAGGATCAGAAAAACTTGCCCTTAAGCAAGCTGAACGTCGTGGGACCAAGCTGACGAAATGGTTCCAATTAAACGAGCGAGACCTTGAAGCCCGAGAATATCTGTACTGTGAAATCCCTTATCACTATGTTTGGCAAAAGGACGAGTGGAAAAAGCGACAAAGAGGCGCGGAAAAAATATTACCAAGAATGTACATGGTTTCTCCAAACGATATGGAAAGATATTCCCTTAGACTTTTGCTGCTACATGTACAAGGAGCCCAATCGTTTCAGGATTTGCGAACTGTTAATGGGGTAATCTGCAATACATTTTTGGAAGCAGCAAGGGCACTTAAACTTCTGGAGGATGACCAGGAATGGTCTAGGACCATGGATGAAGCCGTAGTGTTTCGTATGCCTACAGAACTTCGGCAATTGTTTGCAGCAATATTGATTTATGCATTCCCCACTGACGCAAAAACTTTGTACGAAAACTACAAAACGTCGATGTATGAAGACTATATGATAAACCACAGTGAGTATATGGCTGAACAACTTTCATTACGTGATATTGAAGAACAATTGTCGCAGTTTGGGAAAGGTTTGCACGATTTCGGAATCCCAGCCCCAAGCGATGCATACGACGAAGAACGGGAGTCCAATGCGGAACATGAAGCTGAGGAAGCACAAAGGTTAGCGTCCATGATGAATACAGAACAAGGCAAAGCTTTTGAGATCATCATGGACGCTGTCAACGGAAGGAGAAGGAATAAGTGCTATTTCCTATCTGGTGCAGGCGGCTGTGGTAAAACTTTTGTATATAGAGCTCTAACAGCAAAAATTCTTAGTGAAGGTGGCTTAGTCCGGTCAGTTGCACCCACTGGATTAGCAGCAACACTCTTAAAAGGAGGGAAAACTGTACATTCTGGATTCGGCATTCCAATTGATCTCTCGAGAGACACCGTCTCCAGAATCAAGCAAGGGTCTCGAGAGTGGAAGGAGCTTCGTTTGACAAAGCTTATAATTTGGGATGAAATCTCTATGTGTCATGTACATCTACTTTTGGCTGTGGATAGGAGTTTGCGTGACCTTATGAATTGTGATGAGCCATTTGGAGGAATTCCAATTGTTGTTGGGGGGGATTTTCGTCAGCAAGCCCCAGTAGTTCTTCATGGTACACGTGTTAAGATTGTAGAATCATGTGTGAAAAGCTGCTCTTTATGGAAAAGATTTGAGGAGCTGAAATTAACAAAAAACATGCGAGTGCAAGGGGATGAAGAAGAATTTGCTCAGTGGTTGCTAACTGTTGGTTCAGGAGTTTCAGACGGAGAGAATTCGGATTTTGTTAAAATCCCACCCGAATCAATTTCATCTGATATTGTTTCTTCAGTTTTTGGAGAAGATATTTCCAAACTGTCGCCTGAAGAGCTTGCATCCCGTGCAATTTTATGTCCAAAAAATGATGACACACTTATGGTTAACAACAAAATTTTATCAATGTTGCCTGGAGACTCCAAGACTTATTACAGTGTGGACTCAGTAGCGGATTGTGAAAGTGAAGAAGAACGAGCTCAGTATCCCTTGGAATTTTTACATGTGGATTACGAAAGACAGGCAACAAGATAAGCGGAGGTACAACTTACCAACTGTCAATGAAGTTGCGGCAATTTTTGTATCTGAAGACGGAGAGCCTCCGTTTGAACGAGACATTTGCTACTATCCCAAAACTGCGGAAGGTTTGCAACACCTAAAGTTTTATAGCCCAAATTGCGATCCGATGACATATCCATTGTTGTTTCCACGTGGAGAACCTGGCTGGCAACCAAAAATGCTGAAATCGGGAGCTTCGCTTGACAATGAATTTGAGGATAATCCGGACAAAAATACAAGATGTATTTCAATGCTTGAATTCTATGCATTCCGTATGCAGGAAAGAATAGGATGTTTTAACCCCATGCTCCATGCCGGAAAATTAACTCAGCAGTTTATTGTGGACGCTTACCTAAAAATAGAAGGGCAACGACTTCAGTGGAATCGGCAGAATCAGCAAAAGCTTCGAGTGGATCTTTATATGGGATTAATGGATTTCATCAACTCTCAGGCGGAATCGCAAGGACTAAAGCCAGGCAAACACACAAACAATTTGATACTTCTGAAGTTACATTTTCTGAACATTCAAATTATTTTTTCAGGTTCCCGTGTTACTGTTGCCAAGCTGCACTACATTTGGTGTGATAAATCATTGGAGTGGAACAGTAAGGCAATTCTGATCGTGTCCGGTGATAATTTGGAGGACATTACAGCTCAAGGGGAATAAAAACGTTCTTTAAAATGAATAGTGAAGAAAGAAAACGGAAGAAAGCTGAGTATGACCGATTACGGCGGAGTCAACGAACACCTGAACAGGTTCAGGCAGAGAAGGACAGAGACAAACAAAGACGTTCAACAATGACCCAAAATGATAAAATAGCCCGTTCTGAAAATGATCGTAAACGACGACAGCAAAGAACACCGGTGCAAGTTCAGAAAGACAAGGAGGATGACAAGCGGCGACGGTTATCACTGGACCCCGTTGTAAGGGAAAAAAGGCATAAGCAACGCACTACTGACATACAGCGACAGAAAGCAAATGATCCGACAGTCCAAGTTGATCTTAATTTGAGAAGACGCAAGCACCCTCCCCCTTCCAAACATTCTGCAAGAGATTTAAACAATAAACCAAAAGAACATTACCTTGGGAAAATGGAACATGAGTGTGAACATTGTAAGGCCCTTCATTTTAATGCGGAAAAGACAACAAGAGGAACTTTCTCTGGATGCTGTAGCGGAGGATCGCTCAAGGTTTCAACGGTCAACAATTATCCCGAACAACTTCAAAATTGGCTCACCGGATCTGACGAAAATAGTAAACATTTTAGATCAAATATACGAAAGTACAACAGCGCATTTGCTTTCGCTTCCTTTGGCTACCAACCTGTAAAATTTAAATCAGGACCACAAACGTTTGTCATCCATGGACAAGTTTATCACCGAACCTCTCAGAGTCTAACAGCCAGTGACAAGCCGTCTTACGCTCAATTGTATTTTATTGAACCAGAGGTTGCAAATTCAGCCAGAATGGACAATCCACATAACGTCGAGTGCAGACGAGACGTCATGGAAACCATAGATATAATTCTCCGGGAGGTTAACCCCTTTGCTTCAGCTTATACTATGATGCGAGATGTTATTGTAAAAAACCCTGAGGCTTCTGTGCAAATGTGGATTACGAAAGACAGGCAACAAGATAAGCGGAGGTACAACTTACCAACTGTCAATGAAGTTGCGGCAATTTTTGTATCTGAAGACGGAGAGCCTCCGTTTGAACGAGACATTTGCTACTATCCCAAAACTGCGGAAGGTTTGCAACACCTAAAGTTTTATAGCCCAAATTGCGATCCGATGACATATCCATTGTTGTTTCCACGTGGAGAACCTGGCTGGCAACCAAAAATGCTGAAATCGGGAGCTTCGCTTGACAATGAATTTGAGGATAATCCGGACAAAAATACAAGATGTATTTCAATGCTTGAATTCTATGCATTCCGTATGCAGGAAAGAATAGGATGTTTTAACCCCATGCTCCATGCCGGAAAATTAACTCAGCAGTTTATTGTGGACGCTTACCTAAAAATAGAAGGGCAACGACTTCAGTGGAATCGGCAGAATCAGCAAAAGCTTCGAGTGGATCTTTATATGGGATTAATGGATTTCATCAACTCTCAGGCGGAATCGCAAGGACTAAAGCCAGGCAAAATGGTCATTCTACCTTCTTCTTTCACCGGAAGTAAACGGTCGCTGCAACAAAACTACCAGGACGCCATGGCCTTGGTAGCCAAATACGGTAAACCGGATTTGTTTATCACCTTCACCTGCAATCCAAAGTGGAGGGAAATTACTGAGCAAGTAAAGTTTGGCGAAACCGCAATGGATCGTCCGGACATTGTCGCGAGAGTTTTCCATCTAAAGTTGAAAGAGTTTATGAATGATTTAACATGCGATAAAGGTGGCGTTCTTGGAAAAGTAAAAGCTTATGTTTCAGTCATTGAGTTTCAAAAGAGAGGTACGTAGTCCTATAGAAAATTCATGTAATGGAATGATTTAATAAGGAAAATTTAAATGTATCCATTTTTAATTATAGGCCTTCCTCACTGCCACATGCTCATCATTTTACATGAAGAAGACAAACTTAGAGAACCGGAAGATATAGATTCTGTTGTGAGCGCCGAGCTGCCGGATGAATCTGACAAAGAGCTGCTAGAAGTAATAAGAAGCTGTATGTTACACGGACCATGTGGAGACTTAAACACAAACGCACCTTGCATGGCAGAGGAAAAAGGAACTTTCAAATGTACCAAAAACTATCCAAAGACTTTTAATGAAACTACAAATGCAAACAAGGATGGATTTCCTGAATACAGAAGAAGCAATAATGGCCGTAGTGTGCAGGTTCATGGAGTTGATCTGGATAACCGCTGGGTGGTTCCTTACAATCCATGGCTCTCCCGAAAGTACAACGCACATATAAATGTAGAAGTGTGTTCAACTGTACAAAGTGTAAAGTACATTTACAAGTACATATACAAAGGCCATGACGCTGCTATCGTTAAAATATACGAGGAGGGTTCATCCCAAGGCATACTGGACTGGGACGAAATCCAGACATTTTTGGACACGCGATATTTGTCAGCCCCAGAGGGATATTGGAGAATTAAAAAATACGACATGTACAAAAAATCTCATTCTGTGGAACGGCTTCCTGTACATTTACCCTCTCAGCAGACTCTTATCTTCAATGCAGGATCAGAAAAACTTGCCCTTAAGCAAGCTGAACGTCGTGGGACCAAGCTGACGAAATGGTTCCAATTAAACGAGCGAGACCTTGAAGCCCGAGAATATCTGTACTGTGAAATCCCTTATCACTATGTTTGGCAAAAGGACGAGTGGAAAAAGCGACAAAGAGGCGCGGAAAAAATATTACCAAGAATGTACATGGTTTCTCCAAACGATATGGAAAGATATTCCCTTAGACTTTTGCTGCTACATGTACAAGGAGCCCAATCGTTTCAGGATTTGCGAACTGTTAATGGGGTAATCTGCAATACATTTTTGGAAGCAGCAAGGGCACTTAAACTTCTGGAGGATGACCAGGAATGGTCTAGGACCATGGATGAAGCCGTAGTGTTTCGTATGCCTACAGAACTTCGGCAATTGTTTGCAGCAATATTGATTTATGCATTCCCCACTGACGCAAAAACTTTGTACGAAAACTACAAAACGTCGATGTATGAAGACTATATGATAAACCACAGTGAGTATATGGCTGAACAACTTTCATTACGTGATATTGAAGAACAATTGTCGCAGTTTGGGAAAGGTTTGCACGATTTCGGAATCCCAGCCCCAAGCGATGCATACGACGAAGAACGGGAGTCCAATGCGGAACATGAAGCTGAGGAAGCACAAAGGTTAGCGTCCATGATGAATACAGAACAAGGCAAAGCTTTTGAGATCATCATGGACGCTGTCAACGGAAGGAGAAGGAATAAGTGCTATTTCCTATCTGGTGCAGGCGGCTGTGGTAAAACTTTTGTATATAGAGCTCTAACAGCAAAAATTCTTAGTGAAGGTGGCTTAGTCCGGTCAGTTGCACCCACTGGATTAGCAGCAACACTCTTAAAAGGAGGGAAAACTGTACATTCTGGATTCGGCATTCCAATTGATCTCTCGAGAGACACCGTCTCCAGAATCAAGCAAGGGTCTCGAGAGTGGAAGGAGCTTCGTTTGACAAAGCTTATAATTTGGGATGAAATCTCTATGTGTCATGTACATCTACTTTTGGCTGTGGATAGGAGTTTGCGTGACCTTATGAATTGTGATGAGCCATTTGGAGGAATTCCAATTGTTGTTGGGGGGGATTTTCGTCAGCAAGCCCCAGTAGTTCTTCATGGTACACGTGTTAAGATTGTAGAATCATGTGTGAAAAGCTGCTCTTTATGGAAAAGATTTGAGGAGCTGAAATTAACAAAAAACATGCGAGTGCAAGGGGATGAAGAAGAATTTGCTCAGTGGTTGCTAACTGTTGGTTCAGGAGTTTCAGACGGAGAGAATTCGGATTTTGTTAAAATCCCACCCGAATCAATTTCATCTGATATTGTTTCTTCAGTTTTTGGAGAAGATATTTCCAAACTGTCGCCTGAAGAGCTTGCATCCCGTGCAATTTTATGTCCAAAAAATGATGACACACTTATGGTTAACAACAAAATTTTATCAATGTTGCCTGGAGACTCCAAGACTTATTACAGTGTGGACTCAGTAGCGGATTGTGAAAGTGAAGAAGAACGAGCTCAGTATCCCTTGGAATTTTTACATGTGGATTACGAAAGACAGGCAACAAGATAAGCGGAGGTACAACTTACCAACTGTCAATGAAGTTGCGGCAATTTTTGTATCTGAAGACGGAGAGCCTCCGTTTGAACGAGACATTTGCTACTATCCCAAAACTGCGGAAGGTTTGCAACACCTAAAGTTTTATAGCCCAAATTGCGATCCGATGACATATCCATTGTTGTTTCCACGTGGAGAACCTGGCTGGCAACCAAAAATGCTGAAATCGGGAGCTTCGCTTGACAATGAATTTGAGGATAATCCGGACAAAAATACAAGATGTATTTCAATGCTTGAATTCTATGCATTCCGTATGCAGGAAAGAATAGGATGTTTTAACCCCATGCTCCATGCCGGAAAATTAACTCAGCAGTTTATTGTGGACGCTTACCTAAAAATAGAAGGGCAACGACTTCAGTGGAATCGGCAGAATCAGCAAAAGCTTCGAGTGGATCTTTATATGGGATTAATGGATTTCATCAACTCTCAGGCGGAATCGCAAGGACTAAAGCCAGGCAAACACACAAACAATTTGATACTTCTGAAGTTACATTTTCTGAACATTCAAATTATTTTTTCAGGTTCCCGTGTTACTGTTGCCAAGCTGCACTACATTTGGTGTGATAAATCATTGGAGTGGAACAGTAAGGCAATTCTGATCGTGTCCGGTGATAATTTGGAGGACATTACAGCTCAAGGGGAATAAAAACGTTCTTTAAAATGAATAGTGAAGAAAGAAAACGGAAGAAAGCTGAGTATGACCGATTACGGCGGAGTCAACGAACACCTGAACAGGTTCAGGCAGAGAAGGACAGAGACAAACAAAGACGTTCAACAATGACCCAAAATGATAAAATAGCCCGTTCTGAAAATGATCGTAAACGACGACAGCAAAGAACACCGGTGCAAGTTCAGAAAGACAAGGAGGATGACAAGCGGCGACGGTTATCACTGGACCCCGTTGTAAGGGAAAAAAGGCATAAGCAACGCACTACTGACATACAGCGACAGAAAGCAAATGATCCGACAGTCCAAGTTGATCTTAATTTGAGAAGACGCAAGCACCCTCCCCCTTCCAAACATTCTGCAAGAGATTTAAACAATAAACCAAAAGAACATTACCTTGGGAAAATGGAACATGAGTGTGAACATTGTAAGGCCCTTCATTTTAATGCGGAAAAGACAACAAGAGGAACTTTCTCTGGATGCTGTAGCGGAGGATCGCTCAAGGTTTCAACGGTCAACAATTATCCCGAACAACTTCAAAATTGGCTCACCGGATCTGACGAAAATAGTAAACATTTTAGATCAAATATACGAAAGTACAACAGCGCATTTGCTTTCGCTTCCTTTGGCTACCAACCTGTAAAATTTAAATCAGGACCACAAACGTTTGTCATCCATGGACAAGTTTATCACCGAACCTCTCAGAGTCTAACAGCCAGTGACAAGCCGTCTTACGCTCAATTGTATTTTATTGAACCAGAGGTTGCAAATTCAGCCAGAATGGACAATCCACATAACGTCGAGTGCAGACGAGACGTCATGGAAACCATAGATATAATTCTCCGGGAGGTTAACCCCTTTGCTTCAGCTTATACTATGATGCGAGATGTTATTGTAAAAAACCCTGAGGCTTCTGTGCAAATGTGGATTACGAAAGACAGGCAACAAGATAAGCGGAGGTACAACTTACCAACTGTCAATGAAGTTGCGGCAATTTTTGTATCTGAAGACGGAGAGCCTCCGTTTGAACGAGACATTTGCTACTATCCCAAAACTGCGGAAGGTTTGCAACACCTAAAGTTTTATAGCCCAAATTGCGATCCGATGACATATCCATTGTTGTTTCCACGTGGAGAACCTGGCTGGCAACCAAAAATGCTGAAATCGGGAGCTTCGCTTGACAATGAATTTGAGGATAATCCGGACAAAAATACAAGATGTATTTCAATGCTTGAATTCTATGCATTCCGTATGCAGGAAAGAATAGGATGTTTTAACCCCATGCTCCATGCCGGAAAATTAACTCAGCAGTTTATTGTGGACGCTTACCTAAAAATAGAAGGGCAACGACTTCAGTGGAATCGGCAGAATCAGCAAAAGCTTCGAGTGGATCTTTATATGGGATTAATGGATTTCATCAACTCTCAGGCGGAATCGCAAGGACTAAAGCCAGGCAAAATGGTCATTCTACCTTCTTCTTTCACCGGAAGTAAACGGTCGCTGCAACAAAACTACCAGGACGCCATGGCCTTGGTAGCCAAATACGGTAAACCGGATTTGTTTATCACCTTCACCTGCAATCCAAAGTGGAGGGAAATTACTGAGCAAGTAAAGTTTGGCGAAACCGCAATGGATCGTCCGGACATTGTCGCGAGAGTTTTCCATCTAAAGTTGAAAGAGTTTATGAATGATTTAACATGCGATAAAGGTGGCGTTCTTGGAAAAGTAAAAGCTTATGTTTCAGTCATTGAGTTTCAAAAGA
Organism: Entomobrya proxima; assembly: GCA_029691765.1. Lineage (NCBI taxonomy): Eukaryota > Metazoa > Arthropoda > Collembola > Entomobryomorpha > Entomobryidae > Entomobrya > Entomobrya proxima. Next base: position 3,318,906 of record CM056172.1, read on the forward strand.
GAGGTACGTAGTCCTATAGAAAATTCATGTAATGGAATGATTTAATAAGGAAAATTTAAATGTATCCATTTTTAATTATAGGCCTTCCTCACTGCCACATGCTCATCATTTTACATGAAGAAGACAAACTTAGAGAACCGGAAGATATAGATTCTGTTGTGAGCGCCGAGCTGCCGGATGAATCTGACAAAGAGCTGCTAGAAGTAATAAGAAGCTGTATGTTACACGGACCATGTGGAGACTTAAACACAAACGCACCTTGCATGGCAGAGGAAAAAGGAACTTTCAAATGTACCAAAAACTATCCAAAGACTTTTAATGAAACTACAAATGCAAACAAGGATGGATTTCCTGAATACAGAAGAAGCAATAATGGCCGTAGTGTGCAGGTTCATGGAGTTGATCTGGATAACCGCTGGGTGGTTCCTTACAATCCATGGCTCTCCCGAAAGTACAACGCACATATAAATGTAGAAGTGTGTTCAACTGTACAAAGTGTAAAGTACATTTACAAGTACATATACAAAGGCCATGACGCTGCTATCGTTAAAATATACGAGGAGGGTTCATCCCAAGGCATACTGGACTGGGACGAAATCCAGACATTTTTGGACACGCGATATTTGTCAGCCCCAGAGGGATATTGGAGAATTAAAAAATACGACATGTACAAAAAATCTCATTCTGTGGAACGGCTTCCTGTACATTTACCCTCTCAGCAGACTCTTATCTTCAATGCAGGATCAGAAAAACTTGCCCTTAAGCAAGCTGAACGTCGTGGGACCAAGCTGACGAAATGGTTCCAATTAAACGAGCGAGACCTTGAAGCCCGAGAATATCTGTACTGTGAAATCCCTTATCACTATGTTTGGCAAAAGGACGAGTGGAAAAAGCGACAAAGAGGCGCGGAAAAAATATTACCAAGAATGTACATGGTTTCTCCAAACGATATGGAAAGATATTCCCTTAGACTTTTGCTGCTACATGTACAAGGAGCCCAATCGTTTCAGGATTTGCGAACTGTTAATGGGGTAATCTGCAATACATTTTTGGAAGCAGCAAGGGCACTTAAACTTCTGGAGGATGACCAGGAATGGTCTAGGACCATGGATGAAGCCGTAGTGTTTCGTATGCCTACAGAACTTCGGCAATTGTTTGCAGCAATATTGATTTATGCATTCCCCACTGACGCAAAAACTTTGTACGAAAACTACAAAACGTCGATGTATGAAGACTATATGATAAACCACAGTGAGTATATGGCTGAACAACTTTCATTACGTGATATTGAAGAACAATTGTCGCAGTTTGGGAAAGGTTTGCACGATTTCGGAATCCCAGCCCCAAGCGATGCATACGACGAAGAACGGGAGTCCAATGCGGAACATGAAGCTGAGGAAGCACAAAGGTTAGCGTCCATGATGAATACAGAACAAGGCAAAGCTTTTGAGATCATCATGGACGCTGTCAACGGAAGGAGAAGGAATAAGTGCTATTTCCTATCTGGTGCAGGCGGCTGTGGTAAAACTTTTGTATATAGAGCTCTAACAGCAAAAATTCTTAGTGAAGGTGGCTTAGTCCGGTCAGTTGCACCCACTGGATTAGCAGCAACACTCTTAAAAGGAGGGAAAACTGTACATTCTGGATTCGGCATTCCAATTGATCTCTCGAGAGACACCGTCTCCAGAATCAAGCAAGGGTCTCGAGAGTGGAAGGAGCTTCGTTTGACAAAGCTTATAATTTGGGATGAAATCTCTATGTGTCATGTACATCTACTTTTGGCTGTGGATAGGAGTTTGCGTGACCTTATGAATTGTGATGAGCCATTTGGAGGAATTCCAATTGTTGTTGGGGGGGATTTTCGTCAGCAAGCCCCAGTAGTTCTTCATGGTACACGTGTTAAGATTGTAGAATCATGTGTGAAAAGCTGCTCTTTATGGAAAAGATTTGAGGAGCTGAAATTAACAAAAAACATGCGAGTGCAAGGGGATGAAGAAGAATTTGCTCAGTGGTTGCTAACTGTTGGTTCAGGAGTTTCAGACGGAGAGAATTCGGATTTTGTTAAAATCCCACCCGAATCAATTTCATCTGATATTGTTTCTTCAGTTTTTGGAGAAGATATTTCCAAACTGTCGCCTGAAGAGCTTGCATCCCGTGCAATTTTATGTCCAAAAAATGATGACACACTTATGGTTAACAACAAAATTTTATCAATGTTGCCTGGAGACTCCAAGACTTATTACAGTGTGGACTCAGTAGCGGATTGTGAAAGTGAAGAAGAACGAGCTCAGTATCCCTTGGAATTTTTACACTCCCTTACTCCTATGGGAATGCCCCCTCATCGCCTTGAACTAAAAAAAGGATGCTGTATTATGTTGCTTCGAAACCTGAACCCCAAGCGTGGTCTTTGTAATGGCACTCGGCTAATTGTTGACACTCTTGGGGATAATGTACTTGAATGCAGCGTTTTCAGTGGAGACCAAAAAGGAGAAAAAGTGTTTATTCCCCGTATAGGACTTGACGTTAGGAATACCGATCTACCGTTTCAGCTTAAACGAAGGCAATTTCCTGTTCGACTTGCATATTCGATGACTATTACAAAGTCTCAAGGACAGACCTTTGACCGAATTGGAGTCTACCTGCCATCTCCCGTATTTACGCATGGTCAACTTTACACGGCATTTTCTAGGGTTCGCAGCAAGGATGGGTTATTTGTGGAAATCAAAGAAAGTTCTAAGCAAGGGAGAATATATGAAAACGATCCTGATCAATATACCTTTAACTGTGTGTACAGAGAAATATTAAACTAAATTATCGTGTACTTTTGTAAGGAAAAACGAAGGATGATGATAATTATTTTGTCAAAATTAATAATGTGATTGTTATACCCAATTTTCAATATATAATTCTTCGCATTCATTGCTATGCCATCATAAATAAAAGTATATTTAATCAGTTCCAAAATATAAATTGTTTAAAGGCACCAACAGGCACCTGTGTAACTGCAAGATGTAATTTGCTTGCAGCTAGTTAATGCATAGAGCCTGATAGAGCTATAAAATCCTGGTGAGTCTTGACACAAGAAATATGTTCCCAGAACCTGGAGCCTGTGTTTTCTTGCTTCTTTCGTTTCATTTTCTTTGTTTCTCCAAAACATTATGGACATTGACATGCCACTTCCGCATGGATGTCCTTAACAATTCAATATACACCTGAATTGAATTGCTAAGAAAGGACTGGTGAATATATTACATTTGAAAATGATAGTAAAATGAGAGTTTGAAATGGATCTGTAATGGACGTTTCTGCATGAATCACAATCTGCAGACATGATGGATGATGAACCGTTCATTATGAACGCTAAAATATGAAAAATGCCTTACTTAATGTGTATGTAAATCATGTCGATCATTCAAAACATTGCTTAATCTTAATCGAGTTTTATTGTTAGTTGAGGAAAAAACAAGAATGCGGTTACATTTTGTTATTATTGAATTTATAATATAGATTAACTATATTTTGCACTCTCCTTGTTATGCTGGGCGATCCGTTTTTATTGCCTAATCGGATAGAGTTTATCAAGGCGGATCGATTACTAAAAATTTCACTGTAATCGGTTGAAATGGGCCGATTTTATGTCTGTTTAAAAAATTCATAAACATGGGTAAATGGGGAGGTGCAGGAGTACCTATTTCAAACTCCATTCTATCCCAAAGTCCGCTCTTTCAGGAACAAAAAAATAAGCATCGTAAACTAGAGGCTTTAAAAATATTTATAAAAGCTTAATCTCGATGGGGTACTTTCGTATTTTTGAATAATTTGACTTTGAAAAATGTGAAAAAATGGTATTACACCGTGGTAAAAAGCACTTTAAATGGCCTCACAACAGGCCAAATTAGGCGATTTCAATAAAGTTTCACTACAGTCTTTTGCGCTGAGTACAAAAGACTTCTAGTGATTTTCGCACGAACACTAAGCCCGATAGACTATAGTGAGATTATATTGGATTCGACTACATTGTACTTTTGTGCCGCCAGCTAAAGTGCTTTTTACCACCGTGCAGTACCATTTTTTCACATTTTTCAAAATCAAATTATTCAAAAATACGAAAGTACACCATCGAGATTAAGCTTTTGGAAATATTTTTAAAGCCTCTAGTTTACGATGCATATTTTGTTTGTCCCTGAAACAGCGGACTTCGGGGTGAAAATGGAGTTTGAAATAGGTACACCTCCCCATTTACCCCATGGTAAAGAATTTTTTGAAACAGGCCCCTTTTAACCAATTACAGTGAAATTTTTTGTAATCGGTCCGCCTTGATAAACTCTATCCGATTAGGCAATAAAAACGGATGGCCCAGCCTTACAAGGGGATTGCGAAATGTCCTTCAACCACTTTTAGTGCATGGAGTGTAAGCAAGCCGGTGCAGAAAGATTTTCAACTGAGTGATACCACCAATTTTCCAAATGTCTTGCCGAGTGGCTCTGTCCAACCGATTCATTCGGTGACAGTTTCCACAACTTTTCACATAGTGAACACCACGCATCCTCAAAGTAGTCGACATCCCTAACCATGTATGACTTTTTCCAGTTAAAATACTTTAAATACTCTTCTGGATGACTGTCTAAGAACAAGAGGTACTCTGCCAGCTTCTTGGGGGTCTCAAATGATCTTGCGTCAATGAAAGAACCGTTAGGAGACACTTTAGCATAATCGCCATAACCGAACACAACCGGAACCATTCCAACTCTGAGCGCATTATAAAACTTTTCCGTGATGTACTCAACACACAAGGAATTTTCGAGCGCGAGGTAAAACTTGTATTGGTAACCGATAGCCTTGTAACATTTCAGTGGATCGTCGCATGGTCCCCAAGGCGTGCAGTTTAGTGTGCCACAGCTTCCGTAGATATCAATATGAATGTACTTTTTTAGTTCCTCGACAAACTGGTTCCTACGACTAGGCTGAATTTTGCAGTTGGTAACCACCCATGCAGCTAGTTTCTTTCCAGGTCTGAAATCAAAATCACAATATTTATTGCATCAAACCATCTTGTCATTTCACACATGGGGACATGACATGGGATTGATTGCCGACACTTACTGCGTAAATTGAGTAACGTTAACGTTTAGAGGAAACAAATCTGAATTGTCCAAATTCCTTGTCCTCTTTGGTATCAGGCGACCATATGGTATGTACACGTCTGAATCGCTACGGTATGTCATGGTCCAATTGAATATCCCATTAAATGGTTTAAGATTTTTCCATGTATGCACTGGAGCCTCAATCATGTAGAAAACCCAGACCTGGCGTTGCATTCGGAATTCCGGAAAGTCATCCTTTTCATCCGAGAGATATCCACCACTAGCATGCAAAATCATAAGACATATAATTACTAATAAGACCAGATTCAAAACGTAGTGATAATAATCCAACAAGCATCCTACATATTTATTTTTTTTAACTGCAAATGTCTGCAACTAAACACCACTGCATCTGCAATTTTTAAGTGACTCCTATTAGTAGTAAAATCACATTTGTATGGACAGTTCCGAAGTTGTGTTGAGTTCATGCAGAAGTATTGCAGACCCTTTCCGTAGTTTGGAGTCCAGAATAGAATTTGACGGGAATGCAAACGTTTAGCCTTTTGAACAACCTCTGTACCATAATCCTGTACAAATGAAACCGTAAATTGCGGAATATATAAAGTTCCAATTTCTCACAAAATTACATTTACAAATTAGTAAATAACAAACTCACATGCCCCATGTCAATTTCTGTAATTTTATTATATTGAGCTTGGACCAAGCTGATTGACTTACCAGGAGTGAATAGTTTCGTAAAAAGTTCTTTTTACTGTAGTCCTTCCCAATGTCTTCTGCTATGTCGACGTTATCCAGTAGCATATATATAGCTAAGAAAAAAAGGATAGCGATAAGGCTAAGGGTTCGCAGTCTTTTCAGATCCATCCTGATAATCTTGATAGGTCAATTATCCTCATAAGTGCGCAAGGAATATAATCTTTAATCCGAAGTCAACTTGGTACTGATTTATTGACAACATGCTTTTAAAATGCTAAACAATTCTGCCAAGCTTGAAGAAATAAGTTGGTGTACGACTTTTATAAAAACTGTCCTAAAAAGATCAAATCAATCAGTGCTGTTGGTTGAACTAAAGCCTGTACCGGATTGAAAAATTCTTTTTTTATTAAGGTTCACGAATGAGAACAATTATTATGAATGTACCATGGGTTTAAAAGTGGTAACAAATTATTGCTCACATTCTCACATTGTTTTATTCTACCAAACTTTTGACAAAACATAATTAGAGGAGGGCATTCACAAACAGGATGTGAATGCAATGCATGTGAAGAAAAAGCCGGTTTTCTCCAGCAGATTTTTCAAAACAAAGCCTTAAAGGCCATTCATCCCAAAACCCAAAAGAAACCAGCTCTTAAAGGTCAATGACCGCAAAACCCAAAATAAAATCAGCTGTTAGTCCCAAAATCAATAACAATAGCCGTGACGAGACGTCACGGATCAGCTGATAGTCCAAAACCCAAAACAAAGCCCAAATTTGACACCCCAAGTAAGCTCAAGCCAGAAAACGCGGTCCATAGACTCCTTGGTGGAACCATAGCTGGAATCATTTTTGGATGGAAAGCGATCCCAAGGACAATCTGAAGCTGAAATAGTTCTTAAAAGAGGAGAAAAATGGAAGGAAGAACAAAAGCAGCAGCAGACTTAAGGTCAAACTGGGACTGAAATAAACTTTAAAAAGCAGAATTAAGTATCGCAGAATTTAATTTAAAAAAATAAAAAGATAATGATGGAATTCTGTGGGATGACGCATACACCGTTTAAAGTTTTATGTTACATGACAAATTCTCAGAAGACTCCATCCTCAAGGCATGTTTGCTGCACTAGAATGTAGCGAAACCAGCAGGCTGCTCGGAGCAGCACCAGCCTGTACAAGTTTGAACAAGATCTCATGTTGCACACAATTCACAGAGCACACGTTGCATTTCTGTTCTTGCTGCAATTTATTCACGTATTAGCATGTAAAGATCAAGTAGTCCAAGGCATTTGAATGTAAAGAGAGTACCGTGGATACAGAACCAGGTAAGCCATTCAGAAGGCTGGTAACTTAAAAAAGTTACGGTGGTACGTTCGTATTTGGGTTGATGTACAATCCCTGCAGCACGTATTTTCAATTTCTCTGTAGCGCAACATTTTTTGCTAAGAAATGATATTCAATGTATACTCCTTACTCCACCAATATAAATAAACGTTTATAAAATACCAACTTTGTAATTAAATGCATAAGCAGCGATATAATGTCGAATTAAGACTTAATTATGCACATGTTGAAGTAATGTACAGTATTAAACATCCAATGTAATAGATTAAAAAACATTCTTATTAACCACCAAATCTACTACTGGCACTTACATTAATTCAAATTGAATTTGAACGAATATTTCAAAAACTATTTTTGTATACAGATTTTACTTGTACCGTTGAAATAAACATAAAATAATGTATAATATCATATACTTCTTGAAAATGCTCACATTTGGCTTCAGCCACAACCACAAGCTATTAGAAAATAAGACGTTAGAACTTCGGCCATGCTTTTAATCTTTTCATCACGCGACGACTAAAGATAAGTGTTACATAAGCTTGGGTTTTTGGGCACAATTTTTTTACCTCGTTTATGAGCATAAATCATGCTAACGTACGTAGCCGTGCAAAGTAACCATTTAAACAATTTCTAAAAAGCTGCGCAGTGAGTTGGGCCAAAACGCATAGGGTAGTTTGCCACACGTAAGGGCTCAATGCTCACCAAAATTTATAATTTTCATTAGTCTCGTTTGTAGTAAAAGTTGAAAAAGTACTAAACTGAGACAGAATATACAATATATGTAATTAAACTGCAATGTATGCAGTGTTGTAATTATATAATTTGATTGTTTTATTGCATGAATATGAGATGTCTCGAGTAAAAATTCATAGCAGCTTTTCAGTCAAAAAGCCAAAGTTATCATGTTTGATCAGTTTTGCATCCAAACATTACTCCGTGGTGCAATTTCAAGAGAGTTGTATACATTGAATATCATTTCTTAGCAAAAAATGTTGCGCTACAGAGAAATTGAAAATACGTGCTGCAGGGTGTGTACATCAACCCAAATACGAACGTACCACCGTAACTTTTTTAAGTTACCAGCCTTCTGAATGGCTTACCTGGTTCTGTATCCACGGTACTCTCTTTACATTCAAATGCCTTGAAGTAGTCAAGTAATCTAGATAAGAGAAAAGTGTGAAGTTGTTACGTGACAAGAGGCACTAATAAACTTTACAAAACTCAAATTAAGTATTGCCACGGCCACGGGTATATAGGGGGCTATTAGCAATTTTACACAACTTTAAATACAGTCGCATCTCATATTTGCAATCCTAGTAAAAAACTGGCCTAAAATCATGTGTCGCACAGCATAGATTCCGTATTCTTGCAAATTCGGACCTTAAGGTCCTTATTTAAGGCCCTTTGGATTCGAATTTTAACAAATGGATCTCATATTTGCAATCCTAGTAAAAAACTGGAATAAAATCATGTGTCGCACAGTATAGACCTGTTAATTTTGCAAATTCGGACCTTAAGGTCCTGATTTAAGGCCGTTCGGATTCGAATTTTAACAAATGGATCTCATATTTGCAATCCTGGTCAAAATCTGACCTAAAATCATGTGTCGCACAGCATAGATTACGTATTTTTGCAAATTCGAACCTTAAGGTCCTGATTTAAGGCCGTTTGGATTCGAATTTTAACAAACGGATCTCATATTTGTAATCCTGGTCAAAAACTGACCTAAAATCATGTGTCGCACAGCATAGATTCCGTATTTTTGCAAATTCGAACCTTAAGGTCCTAATTTAAGGGCCTTCGAATTCGAATTTTAACAAACGGATTTTATATTTGCAATCCTGGTCAAAAACTGACCTAAAATCATGTGTCGCACAGCATAGATTCCGTATTTTTGCAAATTCGAACTTTAAGGTCCTGATTTAAGGCCCTTCGGATTCGAATTTTAACAAACGAACAGCGGATTCGTTAGTTTGGTCAAAAATGGATCTATAATCATGTGTCACACACCATAGGTTCCTTTATAAAAAGTTTCAAAACCGCTGTGACCTCTGACCTAGAGTTGACCTATCCGACTCAAACTCACTAGTGTTCATCCTCAGTACCTCTACTACCTTTCTGCAAAGTTTGGCGGAAAACGGTCCAGCCATCTCCGAGAAAAACGCATACTCCCGGACGGCCGGACGGCCAAACGGCCGGAACACAATCTTATCAAGTATTGCAAAGGCAATACTTAATAAACCATTGGCAAATGGAGTAAGTAGGAATCGACTTCGGGGCATTCGGGGCCTTCGGCCCCGCGGATATTTGGGTCCTTCGGCCCCGCGGATAAACGGATTTTTTAAAATGGGCCTCATATTTGTAATCCTGGTCAAAAATGGACCTCATATTGGTAATCCTGGTCAAAAATGGACCTAAAATCATGTATCGCACAGCATAGGTCCAGTAATTTGACATATTTGAAAATTAAGGCCCTGATTTCAGGACTTTAAAAGTTAAATTTTAACAAACAAACTGCGGATTCGTAATCCTGGTCAAAAATGTATCTATAATCATGTGCCACACAGCACGGATCCATTAAATTAGCTGATTTGAAAATTAAGACCCTGATTTCAGGACCTTACAATCCGAATTTTAACAAACCAACTGTGGATTCGTAATTCTGGTCAAAAATGGACCTAAAATCATGTGCCGCATGATATAGGTTTTTTGTTAAAATATTGAACCACCTATGACCTCTGACCTTTGGAGTTGACCTATTGACCTGAAATTCAATAGGGTTCTGTCCAAGGTCCACTAGAGTCTGTATACCAAATTTGGTGGAAATCGAATTAGCCATTTCGGAGAAAAACGCGTTCGGCCGGACGGCCGGACGGACGGACGGCCGGATCAGGAAATTAGAAGGGATCTGTCGATTCCTAATAAAAGAGTTTAAAGCTACTTAAATCGGATATTCTTCCTATTTATATGTGAATATTCTGAATCTTGTTGCGTGAAAATTGTTATTGAAAAGTAGAAAGTAGTTTACTAAAATGCCAAAATTAAAGAAGAAGAATGAGAGCCAAAAACGTAAAGAAGCAACGGAATGGGCACAAAAATACCGTGAAAAAGAGGAATACAAGGAAGGCCAAGCGGAAAAAAATGCTGCTGAAGCTTTTATCATTGTTGGCCTTTTATTTTTTGGTATTGGCATCGGCAACGTGTTTGTTGGTTCGTCAATTATGAACACGTCTGAATCTGGAGATGGAGGTACTGAGGTACCGATTGGGAATCCGTCACATTGCACCGAATATCAATTTTTGGCAAGACTGCAAGATGAAATTACTGCGACTGATGGTTTCTCGGAATGTTCTATTTTCAGCCCGGTGTCTGTTACAAGACTGACTCGAACTGCAGACAGTGTATTCCTAATTATTCTATTGAGCATAAACGGATGTAAGTGATTTTGGATTTGACTGGTCGAATTAAATTGCCTATCAACCAATCCAATAATTGGCAATCTCTTGCTGTCGTAATATTGGGAATCAGTCAAATCACCCAAAACTAAAAGTAGTAAATTAGTTTAAACGTGCAAAGTCGACCCTTCTAAAAATTCTAAATATTTTCTAGGAAATGGACTGGGTTAAACTTGCAATTTTACTAGTTGAATTTGATCAGTAAATATTTTTGTTTCTTCGTCGACAAAAAGCAAAACTCCCGTGTACCCATTTTCTTGCAATTGAAATTGTGGTGAACCATATGGCTAACTATTGTTTCAACGTCCTTGTCCTATTGTGGCTGTCCCAACAATTTTGATTCGTGTTTGCAAATTCGCACATACCCAATAACGTCAGTTGACCAATTCGTATAAATGCGGGTATTGACGGTTGAATTTAAATTGTAGGTTCCAGTTGGAAATCCTGATCTTGAAAATCCCATCATCCTAACCATGTCGGCAGGCAGCTCGAAAAAGTAGTCTGGAGGTCCTGTAAAGCTGATTATGAATTTGGTTAGGATCGTTTAAGATCTCACAGTTTATGTTTGATCCAGACAGTGCAATATTTACACTTGTAATAAAATTTTCTTCGCGGTCAACTCGTCCATATGTTTTTTATTTGCAGTAGTCATTGTCCAACTTAGCTTTGTCAAAAAGTTTTGGTTTTTCTTGAGTGTCTTAACTTGTTTCGAATCGGTTTCCTTCACAAATTACAAATTACGGAATTACAAAATCACTCTTTTTGAAAGAATGTTTCTTCTTGCTCGTGAACTTTTTTGCCTTTGTGGATTTCCTGAGTGAAGGTCTAGGCTTGTGTGCTTTTGATATATTTTTACCAATCTCTTAAGTCCGTTTTCTTGTTTAGAAGCCATACCAAGTTTTCGTTTGTTGCTTATTCGACATCCGTTCCCGTTCTGGTCCAAGACTTTAAGTACCCCCTTCGCGTTATCACGAACACTCTCAGTAAAGTTGACTCCGTTTAGCATGTCAGAGGTAATGTTTTTCTGCTCCAGTTACTACGTTTGTTAAAACGTATTGTTTTGCTACTGGTAAAAGGGTTCTGAAAAGTCCACTAAAAATGACCCAAATCCATGTCCGTGTTGACGTTGTACAGTCGGACGGTACATTAAAGTCCGGGCTTCAGTGAGCCACCAAACTGAATGTTGATTACAAGTGCTCCCGCATTTTTTATTCTTCAAAATCGTTTTCTTCGGAAATAAAGTGTTGCCGTGAATTTTCCCAGTGCAAGTGGAAGATAGTCTCCTTTTTCGCGCCTTATATACTTCGAGTTACGTGACGACATGTAGTGATTGTGAGTAAATTCCTGAGTTGTTGTTGTATCTTCTGCTCCTATGTAATCAGCAATACGCAAAAGTGGGGCAACTTCAGACCCAATAAATTGGTTTTCGATAAGGTCACAATAAATGAACATCTTTTGTTGACCTACACCACCGAAGCCAGCACTATCACCCAGCCTATATATACTTTAGACAATTCGTCGCTACAGCGACGGCACTCCGAGTGCTCATGATACACATATACAGAGCAGTCAGCTCTGTATCTCACTACGTGAGGCACTCTGCGAGTGCTTAGCTCTGAAGTCTGAACCTCACTACGTGTGGCACTCTGCGAGTGCTTTTTACCTTCGTTTTTCCGGTACAATCAAAAATACAAGGGTTGATCATGATGGTGTAAAGCTTATGCGGAAAAGGGTATTCATGTGAGCGTAGCCCAAAAACCGGAAAATGGAAATTTAATCCAAAAGGGTCGCTAAGCCTGAAGGGTCGACTACAATCCCCATTCATTCCCATCGTAGTATAGGGTATACACTCCTCTACGTAGACCCTTCACCTATCATCATGATTACAACCGGGCGCAATACCTCCAATGCTAAACGGTACTACACTCCCATATTAAAAATCCCGAATCCATTGGGGCCCCCTCACCTACTATCTACTCACGGTGATTGTGTTAAGACTTAGCTGCCGAAGCAATTTTGGGTTCTGCTTTTATAGCGATTCTCACTTCCACTCACGACAAAGAAAGTAGTTTCGAAACTTAGAACTACAAGACGTTTTAAATAAAGCATTTCCGCTTTTGGGCAAAGCAGTACAAAGAACTTCCGTTCCAGTCACAAAGAAAGACAAAGAAACGGTCACAAGAAAAAATATTGAACTATGACCTTCTTCCCCGGTGAGAATTCGAGTACTTTTACAAAGAAAATTGTTCTGAAGAGGCATAGAGTAATATCGGATGCCTCCACCTCTTGCTCCATGGCGTAAAGCGGTTGAGCTGGTCTCAGGGTTACTCCAGCCCTCGTTCGGACCCTAAAGAGGCGTCCTAGTCCATCTCTGCTGGGCAAAGTCTCTTCGATAATTCCAAGCGGCCAGTCAACACGCTTGGCATTCTCCGTCTCCACGAGGACGATATCTCCCTTTTTCAGCTTCACTGTGCTCCTCTTTCCCATCTTCCCACGCAGGAACCCAAGATATTCCTTCCGGAATCGGGACCGAAGCGCCTCTCTAAGGTTCTGAAGCCTTCTAAAAGCAGCCCGACTCGCCTTGGAGTCCTTCAAATCTGCCTCAGGCAGATGTAACTTTCCGCACGAGCGCACAAAGTGGTTGGGGGTAAGAGGCATCAGGTCAGTCACGTTTTCAGATAGATAGGTGAGGGGCCTACCGTTTAGGCAATCCTCCACCTCCACCAGCATAGTTTCCAATTCGGCGCGGTGGACCACTCTTTTCCCCAGGATCCTCCGGAGGAGCTGCTTCATCAGTCCAATCAGTCGCTCCCACCAACCCCCCCCCCACCAGGGAGAAGCTGGGGGATTGAAGCGCCACAGGATCCGGGATACCGCTGCGTATTCCTTCATTTTTTCCAGGCTGGAACTGGACAACGCCTTCGCCGCTGCCACAAATCCCCGGGCATTGTCGGAGTAGACCACCCCCGGTCTAGCTCTACGTGAAATAAAACGCAGAAACGCTCTGAGGAATCCATCAGCCGACAGTGTGTCCACGAGCTCAAGGTGAACAGCTCATGGCACAGGTGAAAAGAAGCACCCATGCCTTTTCACCTCCTCTCAAAATCAGTGGTCCGGCTGCGTCCACGCCTGTCACTGCAAACGGGGGCCCGAAATTCGTCCTTTCTTTTGGTAACGGGGCTTCAGGCACAATACTTCTCTTGGCCAAGTAGCCGCGGCAGGTCCAACACTTGGTAATGACGCTATTAACAGCTCTTCTGCCGTTTGTAATCCAAAATCTTTCCCCAAGCAACGCCAACAATGTACTGGTACCCGCATGGCAGTTCCGAAAATGCTCCCAACGGATCAATCTGCTTGGACAAACGAGTGCGGGTGCGAAGAAGCCCTTCCTCGTCCACTTCGGGCTTCAACTTCTTCAGCCTCTCAGGATTTCTCTGGAACTCTTCCTGTACATATTTTATGAGGACTTTCTCCGCCACTGTCAGGTCTTCCGCACTCAAACTGAAACACAACTTTTCTTGCTGGTGCTGCTGGGGAGAATCCGCATCTGGAGGTGAATTTGCTGTCACCCTCTTCTCTTTAATCTTCTTCTGAATTCGGATGAGCACAGCAAGTGCTCTAACAGTTTTCATGTGGCTGGATCTCCGGAGAAAGCGCAAAACAGCATCATCATCAGCTGTTGTGACCAAAGCTGCTGTCACAGTCTTCTTACGCTCCTTGTCCACCAAATCGTCATCGGGGTTCTCTTCAGAACTCGGCCACTGTGACGGGGGATAGCGTAACCATTCAGGTCCCTCCCACCATCGAGATTCAATCAACTTTCGGCTGAGCAACCCCGTGACTGCAAATCTGCAATATTCTCTTTTCCGGGAATATGCCGCCAGCTGCTCACTTGGGAAATGGCCTTTACTTTATCTTTATCCACAGCGTTACTAACAAAAAACCCCATGGCCCAGCACCCCGAATCCAGGCTAGTGCTGTTGAGGAGTCTGACCAAAGCGTCACGGGCAAATTGGGATTGCCAATATCCTTCAAAACCGTCAACAACAGCCGTGACGCCAATACACATGCCACCATTTCCAAGCGGGGAATCGTGAGTATCTTCTTAGGGGAAACTCGCGATTTTGCGGCCAATAGAAACACTTTCACTGTTCCGCCTCTTTTCACACGCGTGTACACGGAGGAATACCGCTGCTGCAGTTGAGAGGGATGATGCATCTCCAAACGAGTGCAAACTGCACTGTGTATCACCTCCAAATTCCACGTGTCTGGGGACCTTGAGCTCTGCTAGCTGGGGGACTTGAGCAGCCCATTTCAGCACGTCAGCTCCCAACTGCTCGTCAAATTTTGCATCCATACCCCGCTTTTCTTCGTGGCGTCTCCTCAAAAGTAGCTTACCCCTGAGAGTAAATTGACAGGCAAATCCGAGGGGATCGTAGATGGAGTGAACAAGGGAGAGCACATGTCGGAGAGTAGGCTCTTCTGCTATCTTGAGGATTACGTTGCTTACGTCCAAAGCCAACGTGTCATCCTTCTTGTTCCACGTCAGCCCCAACACTGATGAGACTTCTACAACTCTTCCGCCACTGGTCCAAACTCCCACCCTCTAAGGTCAAACTTCGCTGGAAGGAGAAGGGAAACTGCTACTCGCTGGAAATCCCTTGCCTCCTCCAGCGTATTGAAGGTCACAACGGTATTGTTTACGTAAATGGACTGGAGGAGCACTTCTGCTACTGCTGTTCCTTCCCCTTAAACTTTTTGAAATGATGACGCAGGATGGCCGCCAACAGGTAAGGACTGCAGGTGACTCCAAAAACGACTCTGCAATGCTGATACACTTTCAGCAACTTGCAGGACAGATCGAACCACCATAAAAACTTCAGGAACTTCCGATCAGCTGACTGGATGCCAATATGCTGGAAAGCCTTCTTTATGTCGGCTAGCACTCCAATTTTCCTCAGGCGGAAGCGGGTCACGATCGAGGGATTAAGCTCCAGCAGGTTGGGACCTTTATCAAGGCAATCATTAAGGGACAGTTTTCCCTTTGCCTTTGCCGAGCCATCAAACACAGGCCAGATGGGGGTAGTGGTACTGCTCAACTTTACCACAGCTCTATGCGGTAAGTAGTGGCCACTAAATGATGACGAGGAGGAATAATTTTCTTGCTCGTTTACCTCCTCTATCATACCATCTTCCTCCCACTGCCTAAAGAGAGTATCATACTGCTGCAGGTATCCCTTTGCCTAGAGGTCCTTCGTCATCAATTTCAACCGCTTTTCAGCTGCATAATGGTTGGACGATAGTTTCTCCTTCGCCCCCACTATCCACGGAAGGCAAACTTGATAGCGCACATCCCCCAGCTGTGCCACTGTCTTTTCAAAATGCTGCTGCGTGGCTTTCTCCAGCTCCTCCTTGCTTTTTTGTTCCGTTGGGCATTCAATGCCAATCGCCTCCAGACTCCAGAGCGCTGAGAGGGGATTTCCTTCGACATGGAGGAGGGAAGTGCTGACGAGCATGGAACTCGTTTGTCTCCGAGGGGGAACAGGGAACTTTCCAGATGGTACCCAGCCCCAAACTGTTTCTATAGCTGCTGTACCACCTTCCAAATTGAGTATCTTTCCAGTGTGGAGTCGGGAAATAACGTCATTCCCGAAAATTATCTCAATGGGATCATTCGGGTTGCCATCCAAGTCATTAAACGTGACCCCATTGCTTCTAAATTTCTCTATCCAGGGACCACTTGGTACTTGAGCAATATCACTGGCAATTGCGTCTGTCAGGTACACGTCGAAATCGCACGTGTTTCTTCCTTCCAGGTCCGAGACGAAGAACTTGGCCTTATGTTTCTGCTGTGGCCCTGTCTTTTTTGCTCGTGTCAAAACCTACTCGCTTTGCTCCCCATTCCGCTGCTGTTGTGGTCAACCCAAAGGATTTCTGGGAGCCTCCATCCATGGCACCACGTGCACGTCTCACTTTTCCATCTGGACCATGGATGAGGACGTAAAGGGACTGGGGACACTGAGACACGGAGACAATCCGGTGAATTGTTGTACACCGTCATGCTGGTGGTGGACTTCTCTTGCTGCTGTGGGGAAGGTGCATCTGATACTGTTGCTGCTGCTACTGTTAAAGAAGATGATGAGGGACAAGGGTTAGACTTCCCTTTCCCCTGAATTTGTCCAAACGGGGGCACACAACCACCATGTGGTACTGTTGACACAAGAGACACTTTGGCATGTTCCTACACCTTTTCCCAGGATGATTCCGGCCAAGGCATTTCCAACAACCGTGTTTCTCGGTGAGGATTGCCTTTTTCTTCTGGTAACTCATCCCCAAGGCTCAGGTTTGCACTCCTCTCCCCTGTGATTCCCATCACAGAACCAGCATGACAAAGTTTTCTCTTCTCCTCCATAAGCTGCACTTTTTCCTCCTATTCCTCCACCACCACTAACTGATTGGAAAAGTGATGATGATGTCGGCATCTCTTCCTTTTCCTTCTTCACTTTCTGCTTTTTATTATTGCTGCTGTCACCTCCACTGCTACTGAAGGTGAACTGGGCCAGGCTCCGGTCCGTTAAATTGTTCACCTCCTCCTGGAGGAATTTCATGAGAGGCTCGATCTCCTCTTTGTAGTCTCTGCTACGCTGCCAGGCCTACAAAACATCCGCTGGGAGACACGCTTCCACTACAGGGTATAGAACCTGCTCACACTTGTCTCGTGTGACTCCCAGTGTATCCAGATTCCGCATCTGGGAAGATATTGTAGTGACGAGGTCGGCAAAGTCCAATTGCTTGCCTGCTGATGCCTCAATCACTAACTGAAGCATGTCACGGACGTAGACCTTTACAAGAGTCTTGGCTCGCCCAAATCTCTCCTTTAGACTGTCTACTGCTGCATTGTACTGCTGCACAAAATGGGAAACTCTGCAGTAGCCTCTTTGCTGCTGAACCCTCCTTTGTAGACTGAAGGAGGTAGTGGAACTTATCTGTTGTTGTCAATTTGGCGTCGGAGTGGATGTCCTCAAACGCCGCCCAAAACGCTAGCCATTCCCTTACTTCTCCAGAGAACTAACATCTAAACTATGGAATAATATACTATATACATCGTGACAAGTTCTATATAGCTTGCAAAAAATCCATGGAACTCCTAAAGGTGCAAAGTGCACCCTTAGTTAACCTTTTCAAGTCAAAATTGCTTATCTCCTTGTCATTATTACGGAAGCATCAACCTCCATCCACCATTTTCTTCATTAAATTTAAATAATTGTATACAGATAGCTGTTTTAGTAATAAAACAATGCATTTTGTAATGTTTTAACTTGAAAAGAAATTGATGTTGTTTAAAATTTAGTTCATTTGCTGCATGATTACCGTAATAATGACAAGGAGATAAGCAATTTTGACTTGAAAAGGTTAACTAAGGGTGCACTTTGCACCTTTAGGAGCTCCATGGATTTTTTGCAAGCTATATAGAACTTGTCACGATGTATATAGTATATTATTCCATAGTTTAGATGTTACAGAGAACTATGGTAGTTCTCGTTTAGGTAGGCGGGTTTTAAGGGAGAATTCTGCTGGTGTTGCCGCTGATGATGATGACGATGATGGGGTTGATGAGGATGCTGAGGAGAAATAGGAAGCGGGTAACAGCCTGGTCACCTTCCTCTCAAATCTACAGTAGTCTCTATCGTGCTCCGCAACATGGTAGTATAACGCATCCAGTTCATCACCCCGTTTCTCGCGACACAGGTAATCTTGGTGCTTGGTGGCGTCGTCGTTGTAGGCCTTATGAGCCCTTCGATAACACGCCCACTTAAAATCCAAATCATCCTTGTCGATTTGGTCTCACTGCAACGCATCGTCGTCACCAGCATTCCATAATCCGCCATCTTTCTTCCGGGGGCTCTTGTGGGGTTTGGGGTTTCCGACTCCGTGTCTGTGTTGCTCAAATTTCTGATCCTTTCTCCTGAAATTTCTTCTTGACAGACAGCTTCTCAGGATCCACTGTTTCCGGCTTTTCCTCTTGACCCCTCAGCTTGACTTCTCACACTTTACTAAAACGTCCAAAAAAGTCACAAAAAATCACTGAAAAACACTGTTTAGTCACTGATCCTGGCAGGTTCGCCAGTAATGTTGATAAATGGGGCGTTTCAGGCGCTCAACAATTAAAGTTTGATGAGTATGGGTGTGCCTGAATTTTTATGCTCCAAAAATCAGTCGCATCACACTATTTTTCAGAAAAGGTTCGGATCCCAGGATCAGTGAAACCAGTAAAATTATTCAGTAACTTGAAGGCAGTTTAAGCAGTTATTCGTCAACTTTATTCAAAGAATAATTTATAATTTTACAAATTTAATGGCCAAATGGCACAACGACAAAATAGACAAACTTGCTCTTGGCAAGGCAAAAAGGAGAGTAGTAAACGGGTTTGGTGGTGGTGGTGCTCCGGCGGACGAGGATGATATTTTTGGGGTGTTAATTCTGCTGCTGCTGGATGTGCTCAGCACATGTCTCCCAAATTTTAAAAACTGATTCCCTCCGCAGGTGCCGAGGCATAATGTGACACCACCGTTCCAACACCCAAAGAGTAGCCAATTTTGCAATAGTATCCAACTGACTAAAAATCTTATGTATATTACTTTCTGTCCTCAACGTTTGGTTGGAACATATAGGATAAGGCGTTTTACATTGACCGTCACCTTATAACCTTACTGACCTGCGGCCGCTACCAGTGATTAAATCATTAATGGATGACTCCAGTAAAATCAATAAATAGTTAACCTTTTTAATATGTAGTTTAGTTCCTGGTAACAGAGCAATCGTAGAAATAATGAAGCCTTTATATCATTAATGGAGCCATAAATACAAATTAGCATACATTAGCAATTAGTAATTAGAGCAATTAGTATACATTATTTTTGTATACCGAAAGACCGTGCATTTGCCCATAACATGAGCAGTGAGCACACAAAAATTTATTACCAAGATTTACAACGAACAGTATTATAGCTTAATTTGCTTAGCTTTTTCATACAAACTCTCATGCACAAACAAACAATCTAGAGTTAAGCTGTCCAGTATCTCTTTTACAAATCTGTATCCTCTCGGTTCTAAAAACTCTTTAAGTACTTGCTGCTTTCCGGGAACATGAGCGTATTCCACCGTCATTACCTTGACGTCTATCTTATCCCAAGGTATTGTTTTCAAAATTTCTAACTCTAGTCCTTCTACATCCAAACTAAAATAGTCAATTTTAGTAATACCTACAGCTTTTATCATTGTGTACATTGGAATACACTGGACCGTTACATTTACCGTTACACCTTTTTTCGGATTTTTATTTATTCCAGACACTCCTGTTTCATTTGGCTTTGTAAAGAATGTTATCAGCTGTGGATGTGTAGTAATACAAGCTGCTGCATTTACAGCCCAAGCATTTCTTTTCTTTTCTATCAAACTTTTAAATGGAATCGGGTTGGCTTCGATTAAAAGGCCTGTCCAGTTGTATTTCTTTTCCAGTCGGATTGTCGGCGATATAAATTCTCCGTCGTTAGCACCACATTCAACGAAAAAACCATCCGTTTTTGAAGAATTTTCTATAAGCAGCTTTTCTATCCAATTAAACTTTTCCATAGAGGTACTATTATAATATCTAGAGGAAGCATTGCCCATAAGAAGCCTGAACCAACAAACTTTTGCATTTTTATTATTTTGGAGCGCGCTGGGAAATTATTGACTTGACTACCTGAATAGAGCTACAACAGTGCATCAAAATGACTAACAAAGCAAGCATTCACTGACAAACATTTTTCGTGACTTTTGACACAAGTAATGCTACAAACCATCCTAACAGTCAACACGACACGATTTTTAAATTATAAGCCTTCACAATTTGTTAACTATGAAAATTCCTATTAATACACAAGACCTATGCAACATGATAAACTCGGACCCTTGTGAAGAGTGATAATTGATTGATAATTGGAAACTTTTACGATAACTAACCGGACTTACTGAACATGAACAAAGTGACTGAAAATGTAACTCCAAACTCTTTATCGTTGTATATGATATTACTTTTGCATAGATAATGCTTCTGATCTGATAGCTACGTTTTTTTGCGATCTGGTATGGACTTCAAGAATTTTGCAAACCTTAACTACCTACTTGAATGACGGTTCGAGCAATCCAATATTGTTTTTAGTATTCCCAAATAGAAATTCTTGTTAAGGTTGTGGACTGTGTCTTAACAACAATTTGCACTGTTTTGAAGGTGACTACCCTGTAAGAATCCATTTTAAATACGGTTTTTGCACAAAAATTAAAGAAGTCTAAACGCTTGTCTTTTTTAAAATGCTTAAAGTATAAGATATCGTTTGAATCAAGTTGATATGTCAAGTTGTGTATGAGTAATTAAGCTTCCAATTATAGCTTAGTACTTAGCTTACGATACTACGGTACGATACGGTACTTAGCTTAGTACGATATCTTATACTTTAAGCATTTTAAAAAAGACAAGCGTTTAGACTTCTTTTAAATTTTCTGCAAAAACCGTATTTAAAATGGATTCTTACAGGGTAGTCACCTTCCAAGCAGTGTTTGGCGTCAAAAATACATGGTAAACAAGGGCAATTGTTGTTAAGACACAGTCCACAACCTTAATTAACATAAAACGGTCTAGATTTGACAAGCTAGTTATATTTTGTAAAGCAATAGTCTCAATGAAAAGTCAGATGATTTGCACTCGGAGCTTTATTTTAGGTAGTTGATAGAAACAATTTCCCACGCGCATCAAAATAAACAAGTACGCAGTGCTCATCATTTTTTGTCAAAGGGCTAGGCCCTGGATGATTTGCACTCGGAGCTTTATTTTAGGTAGTTGATAGAAACAATTTCCCACGCGCATCAAAATAAACAAGTACGCAGTGCTCATCATTTTTTGTCAAAGGGCTAGGCCCTGAACTTTTCAATGTTGCTTGCCATTTCTCCAGCTATGTCGGGTTCTTCATGATTTTGTTCCTCAAATGACGGTACGGGAAATAACATTTCCTTTTTGAAGGTGGCAATTAGACAGGGATCATCTTGCTCGACCGGTTGACCAAATACATAGTTTTCAACGTTGCCTGCTCAAAACAATTATATATAACATAAAACTTAACAAAATAAATAAACATTAACAACAACAAGACCAGCTTTAATAAAACAATAATCTTACAGTTTTTGGTTTCCGAATCCGAATTGTTTTGTTCGAACCAATTGTGGCGTTCAGGTTTTAATCCACTGGGTACTTTTACAGAAATTAATTCCGCATTTTCTTGCTGTCTTACAATTAGTGCAAGTAATAATGCTAGCAAAAAAACAGAAGGAATAAATGCAAAGCTGCATCTTCTTCCAATAAATGCGGTTATCCGAATTTTGGACTGCATGCCACTATGGTATGGTACGCCAATATTTGAACGACACCAAATTATAAAATGTTTTTAATGCGCCTTTAAAAAATGTAATTAATTTTATCGGCCACAATCACAATCGGATGTAACAATGTTGACAATGTAAGTATGAACTGGTGAACCAGTATGACTGATAGTAAAAAGAGAACAGATGTTAGTTTAGTAGAAAACATGTTTTAAAAAATGATTTTATTTTGGTGAAAAAAGCTTTACTTGCTGTTGTAGAAATTGCTGCGCCTTAAGGCTAAACTACAGATACCGTTTCCACGGCGAGATTCCATCATTTGTTCACTTCACAAAAAGTTCACAAATACAGTCCACACCAGAGATGGCTGAGAAGTAGCTGAAATCAAAATTTCCACTCTTTTGGTCACCTGAAGCCGCCTTAAGTACACTACCTCCATCGGAATACAAAAAAGTGTCCGTTACGGATGTAATGGAATTTCTGGAAACAAAGAAGTTTTAAAATCGAGGCCGAAGGTTTTTGCTAACCGAGCAACAAATCTGTATTTAGAATCAATTGTTAAATAAATTTTTCGTCTGGCCTCCGTTTTAAAACTTCCATGTTTCCAAAAATTCCTTTACATCCGTAACGGACACTTTTTTGCATTCCGATGGAGGTAGTGTACTTAAGGCGGCTTCTGGTGACCAAAAGAGTGGAAATTTTGATTTTAGCTACTTCTCAGCCATCTCTGGTCCACACCCAATTTTATTTCGCTGTGAATTTTCACCGGAACCATCGTTATGGTGAAAAAATGGTTTTTTTCATCGATTGCTTGCGTGAACAAGCAACCTATTATTTCGGTTAGGTCTGCGAATCTATAAGCCATAAACCTATAGCCTAAAAACATCTCAAACATCCTCGACGAAAAACACCGTTTTCCTTAAAACATATACACTTATATAATATACGTATAATTTTTACTTTGCGTATTTACTGTGTTATTTGGAAATGTGTTAAGTTATAGATGCAGTATAAACATAATAACACAAAATTTGCAATCTATTTATGAATTTTCAGTAAGGTTTCTGTACCAAACCAAGTCATTCGAATTCATTATTATTGCTTATTTATAGCGTCTATAATGACAACATTGATTTTAATCACTAGCATATTTGCATAGGTTCATACCTTGATTAGCTGGAACGGTTTTTCGAGAAGTCATAATATTGCATTTCCGTTCAGTTATACCTACACTTTCATAAATCATGGATTTCCAGTTTTCTTGAAAGTGCCTCAACAAAAGAAATTTAAACAAGCTCATTTGGCTGAGCAGATTTTTCTGAAAAAGAAATTTGTGACATTCATTTACTATTAGTCAGTTACCGAAAATAATCCAAATTGCCTGTTATAATATACAACAATAACCATTGTGTTTCTCATGTAGAGTAAAAAACTTGAAATCAGTTTCATTTCTACATTTCTTGTACTGTTTTGCAATGGGCTGTTCGAACATTGTACGTGTCTTTGTCTACCTTAAAACTTAATACCTATTTCAAAACTATTTCTTACAATTACATCGAATACGTTTTTGCAAGCTGTTCCATTACCATATTTTGCTTAGCCTGGAAAAGCCTTATGCATTACTTTACATTTTTATTAAGAATCGAAGATTCTTTCTAATTTCCTGATCCGGCCGTCCGGCCGAACGCGTTTTTCTCCAAAATGGCTAATCCGATTTCCACCAAATTTGGTATACAGACTCTAGTGAACCTCGGACAGAACCCTATTGAATTTCAGGTCAATAGGTCAACTCCAAAGGTCAGAGGTCATAGGTGGTTCAACATTTTAACATAGGATCTATATCATGCGGCACATGATTTTAGGTTCATGTTTTAACAGAATTACGAATCCAGAGTTGGTTTGTTGGAATTTGGATTGTAAGGTCCTGAAATCAGGGCCTTAACTTTCAAATCTGCTTTAATTAATTAATTAAATGGATCTATGTTGTGCGGCCCATGATTTTAGGTCCATTTTTACCAGGATTACAGAAATGGTATCTATTTGTTAAAATTCAACTATTTAGGTCCTGATTTGGGGCCTTAATTGTCAAATCTGCAAATTTAATAGACCTATACTCTGTGGCACATGATTTTAAGTCCATTTTTTACCAGGATTTCGAATCTACAGTCGATTTGTAAAACATCGGACTGTAAGGTCCTGAAATCAAGGCCTTAATTTTCAAATATTTAAAATTATTAGACCTATGCGGTGCGACACATGATTTTTTATCGCGATTACGAATGCACAGTATTTTGTTAAAATTTAACTCGTCCCTCATTTGAGGCCGCAATTGTTAAATATTCCAAATGAATGGAACTAAGCTGTGCGGCACATGATTTTAACTCCATTTTTGACCACTATTATAAATCCACAGTACGTTGGTTCTAACTGTAAAACCCTGATTTGGGGCCTTATGTCTCGAATGAGCCAAATTAACGGACGTTACGCTATGAGATGTCCATTTGTTAAAATTCAATGTATTACGTATCACAATGGCATAACTATTTTGGGAGCATTTTACCAGGATTCTTTCATCTAAAATGAAAAACAGAATGGAAGCAGCTTAAGCTTTTCAACAAGCTCAGCGTGGTAATGTCATAATTGTCTTAATTGCATACGGTTTATATTTTGGAAGAATCCTAGTCAACAAGTTTCATAGTGCGCTTCCGTTTAAATCATTGAAACACCATGCGGAAATTGGCCAAGTTAATAAATGTCAGGTCAAAACTACAGCTCTCCGGAACAACCATTAGAAGTATAATTATTTTATTTGACATACCGTGAACCTTAATTGTAATACGTAACACATTTAATTTATTTGCTTAGGATTTATTGTATTAATATTACAAACAAATAGGCATGTACACATTCACCAAGAAATACATATTCCGGAATGGTCACTAATATATGTGTCGTAGATACAAGCCTCAATATCATCCTTTCTTGCAAAACAAACGTCAATTTGTGATCCAGAGTCCGTTGTTGGAGCTTTACCTAGTTGATTTACCATATTAAATTGGTCGAAAAATCTGGTCAATATTCCTTCCCCTTCACTCATGTTTATATTGAGATCTCCAATAACCATCGTTTCGATAGTTCCCAGATCCTCCAGAAAGCCTTCCAAATCCTTCAAAAAACCGGAAGTACTATATTTGGGATGTTTGTAACATACTACAACTGTGCAATCATCTATTTCAAAGGATGTGATCACGTAGTGCTTTTGCCATTCTTGTTTTCCAACTGTACGTTGATTATGATGGGGAAAACCTGCTACTCATACCAAATTAGAACAAAAATAAATAACGCAATTAATAATGTATAATATTAGAATAATATTAAAGAAAATATCTAATTAAAAAAACGGATAACTGTAGACCTTTGTACCTTTAGAAAATAGAAGATAACCAACAGAATTTGTAGAACTGTTAACCAGCTGAGAATTCTGTCTTGCAAAAAGCTCAAACGTGGGTAGACTAACGGCAAAATTTTCTAGAATATGTGGTTCTACAAGTAACACGTGTGTACTCTCCATGATGCTTCGATCGGACATCAAGTCCTTCCGGTATTTAGGGAAACTTCTAACATTTTGAAAGTAAATTCTGTGTCTCCTATTTCTATCTAGAAATGCCTCGAAGCCAAATTTAACTGGATTTTGACGCAAGATACGCATCTCAATCGAAACATCATCATTATCACCCGGATAGTCTGTAGGAGTGAATTCTCCATCGATGAAAAGTCCATTTCTTGAAGTGGCTCTACTGCAGGCCACATAAAATTCGGCACGCTGCAATTTCGTCCTAGTACATACCACAACATACTGCAATGATGACCTTTGTGATTTTGCAATTGTCATCCCGTTGCATGCTGCCAATGGTAAATTCTCCCGATAGAGTGTCATTCCTGCGCACTTGTAAGATTTACTCAGTGCTTTTTTAACTCTATCAATCGTAGTCCAGTTTTCAGAGCCAACTTCGGTGTTTGGATTGCCGATAAGTTGTCCACGTGCTTTGCTCCCAATAAGAATGTGGTTGAACTCCAGCCATGCTCTCTTTGGAACAGTTATACCGCTAGCTGTTTTGCCGTAGTCAATTTTACGCAAAATTCCAGTTGCTCCGTTGAATAAGCCATCGGGAACATCTACGTTTGAAGTGACAAAGTAGAGTGCTCCAACCTGAAGCTTGCATTCATAGGGAAGCCCGTCGCAATCCGTTCTTTTCCATTTCTTAGCGTCCCGTAGTAGCTTTGCTCGCTGTCCGACAGACGCATCACCTGAAAGTTGAATGTAATACGTATCATAAAATAAAGTTTGCAACCATCATTTTTTGGGATATTGATATAAGTTGAATGAAATGCGTAACATACCAACCACTTCATCAAATGCGATTGAAGTTGCCAGTTCAGTTTTCATTGTGATGTGCAATGAATCATTATGTGCGTCACATTCCGCGTTAGTTTTAAAAAGCCATATAGCATCCTTGGGGGGTTGGAGTGATCGTGTAATTTCTCTGCTTTCCATCAGTCCGATATCATCATCGTCCATTGTTCCTTCTGCCATGTTATTGAGAGCCTTGCAGAATTCCATTTCTCCCCTTTGTCGCATTATCTCATCAAGTTCAAAGAACTTAAACAACTCCCATAAAGTATTTCGCAGAGGAGGAATGTTGGATTTAAAGATGAATTTACTGCTCCCTCCGGCAAAAGGGGGTAGTTGACGTAAATGACCAACGACAATTGATACGAACGCACTGATACACGTAACGCACATTGAACGCACTGATATTCCACCAAACGGAAGAGACGAATTGAATATTTGACGGAGTCTTAAGTCAATTAGCATAAGCTGCTTGTAAGAAACCATACTAATTTCGTCAATGATGAGTAGCCTCAAGTCTTTTAATTTTAAACGAAGTGTGTTGGCCAACCCTTCGTCAAGCGGTCCCATGTTTTTTGCAGACTGATTATTAGGCAGATTGAAAGCACTATGTAATGTCATCCCGAAAACATTAAACGCTGCTTTTCCTGTTGGCGCACATACCAGAACTGGACTACCTGTCGGATCAATATCACTTCTTTTGTTGCAGTAACGAAGAAAACTTTGTACAATAGCTGTGATTACGTGGGACTTTCCGACCCCTGCGCCTCCAGTTAAAAATATATGAAATGGATCCGTGCGTTGCTTTAATCGATGAAGAATGTGATACGTAATATTTCGTTGCTTCATATTCAGAGATTGCATGTGAGCTTGAAACTCTTCTGATTCGACCATTTTTGGAAGAAGAAACTTTTCAGACACAGATTTAGTTCTATCCAAATACGCAGCAGCTTGCTGTTCTTCTTCCAACAGTTCCATTTCGTTGCCTACACGTTCAGATTCTACGTTTTCTTCTTCAATCGTTTCCAATTCGTGTATGTACGCACCAAGCACTCCATCATCCAAGTTTCTATTGTGATAGTATGGTTTTGCCTTGTTTAGGACCGTCTCCTTATATTCTTTGTATTTCGAAATTGGATCAACTTGAAGAAGATCACGTTCCTCGTCTTCCCATGGAAGAAACAACATAAGCTGCTCCCGGAAATACTGAACTTGATCTGACTTGTCGAATCGAATGTCGAAAACGTATGATTTTTCTTAATCTTCTTCGTGTTACGTATCCCATTCCATCTTTCAAAACAAAAGTTGTTTCATTGCTCTGTATAGGATCATCTGTAATTAAGAACAATCAGCATTATCATAAAAGCATATACAATATATATATGATACGTAACACAATCATTTGCCGTTACCATCTTCTTCTTGCACATTGTCAATTTCTTCATTTTCATCTTCGCTATCCAAATTCGTTGATTTCTTCCCAGGTTTGCCTTTGTGGTACTGATAGAGAGATGCAAAATCAGCCAAGCAAACATTTTTCATTGAATCAGGTCGCTTCACGTAGTAATCCAGCAACCCTTTTTGACAAACATCTTCGCCCTCATCCGGTAGCTCATCGAGTTCTTTCTTGCTTCGTAAAATTCCGACCCGTTTTTCTGGCTCAGCGGTGTTGATATAAATATGACCTCTACTAGAAAATGTTAAAGGCAAGCCCAGGAGGTATGCAACTGCTTCCTGTGCTGACATTTCCGTCCTAGTCATTAAAATCTGTGCAAATCGCTTCAAGCACTCGACCGCTGATTTATTTCCATTTTTCGCATCAGGCATGATCGCCTTCAAGAGTTTTGACACACCTGGATCCGATTTTACTATGTAACTTGCGCAATATTTTGCACATGCGTACGCGTCCAAAACGAATTGGATATCCATGTTAGCCCTCCATGCAAGCAGAAGCCTCTTGTTGTAGTTGTTGACATAAATGTCACATGTTTTCCGTTTAAGAAATACTGTATCCCTTTCAATGGTTGAACGAACAGCTGCATAATAAGTTTCCTCGTCAACATGGATTTGTTCCAGGAACTCGTGAATATCTTCCTTGAATTTTCTGCCGAATTCAGTCAATTTTGACTGAATTTTCTTGTAAACTTGTGATAAGCGTTCCTTTTCTCTATTACTGGTATCTTCTGGCAAGGGCTTCAATATAACGGTCTGTGGCATTGGTGGCCTAGGGAAATTGAATCGGCAGGTTTTGTTCCTTCCTTTCTTGCAGGTGTCTGAGTGGTTATGGATTTGGTACTTAATTAATTCGCTCATTTCCCCTTCTTCGTCGCGTTTACATGTGATGTATTTATCGATTAAGTCGATAACTTCTTGCTGAGACTCAAGGCAATCTAAAATAAAAACAAACAACATTCGCTTCTTTAGTTTTAATACACCTCAAATCATTTCAAACTAATTAATACGCAATAAAATACTTGAAAATGTGATACGTAATATAAAAAAATAAGCATACCTGGATCATATTCAGGGGCATCAGGAATCCAGTAAAGTCCGTGTGAATGTGGTGATCCTCTAATTTGAAACTCAACTCGACTATAATAATCGCCAACACGATGTGGTTCAAACACTCCGTTTTCTTTCTTGAAAAGCTGATTTAACACCGCCTTGTACTTGTTGTCGAAATGTCGCATGCAAGTTACCGGGTCGGATGATATCAAGCTAGATTTTTCTTCACGTGATAGATTGGCCGCCTGAGCTGGAGTTATGTCCTTATTTCGTAGAACTTTAGTAAGAATCACTAAAAGCTCGTTCCATTTCGTCTCCGCAGCAGATAAAGTGACGAATTAGGTGCTACGTCCAAGTTGACGAACTTTAGCAACTAATCGCTTTTGTTGACCTTGCCAGTAAGCGGGCGTCGATCTAACTTGACTATATACTGAGTATCCGTCATTATTTGCAATAATATTTGAGACGCCCTCTTTGTTCCTTACGTCTCCTGCTCTTACGCGTCCAGTTGTCGTTCCCTTCCGGGTTTGTCGTAAGCAAATGCTGTACGCATTCCTTAGTTTCTCGTTGCAGGATTTCCGATAACTATACAAAACCTAGCGCCTAAGTTCCGATTTTGCAATATCCGTGTAGGTGAGTTTGCGACCCGGCAATCGCACAGCTGGCGTTGGCTCTTCTTCACCGCAATAGACTGTTGGAAACGACAATCTTTCTGCATCCGGATCATGACACAAAGGAATTGGAATACGTCCTTCTCCAGGCGCTACGGGTATTCCATTATCACTGTAATCCTCATTAAAAACAAGAGTTTCTTGTATTGGCGGATTGTCTTCTTGTTGAACTTCAGCGTCATCATCATCATCATCTGTTGAGTCAAATAAAAGTTCCTGATTTAAATAATGTTCATCTTTACTCATTTAAATAATTTTATATAATACGCATCACAATCACCTGCACCTTCACCGGTAACATCGTTGAACAGAGGATTCACTTCATCAGTCGGATCCACAATAAAGTCCACATAGTCTGGATCAGCAAAAATTAGCAGTAACGAAAGTAGAAAGTTATTATAAAATAATAAGTCAAAACTCATCATAACCTTTATAGTTGTGTTGCGTATCACAAAAACTTACCACTTTGAAAGGTATCCCAGTTTTCCGTCAATACTACTAGGTGGAACACTCATGCCTTGCTTGATTTTGTGTTTTTCTTAAAATGTCAAGGACATCATTATTGTAAAAACGTACAGAATACAAAATGGAGATTTCTAGTATTTTTATGATCAAATTGGTATTTTAGGGGTAGCTCAGTTCATTTCATATTGAATAAAGCAATAGCAAATGCCGTAATTAAGAATCGAAGATTAGAACCCCGGGGCGGGGCCTTCGGCCCGTAAATAAACGGATTTTAACAAATGGACCTCATATTTGGAATCGTGGTCAAAAACGGATCTAAAATCATGTGTTACACATGATATATCCATTTGGAAAATTTAACAATTAAGGGCCCAAATCAGGACTTAAATAGTTAAATTTTAACTAATGGACATCAAATTTGTAATCCTGGTCAAAAACAGATCTAAAATCATGTGTCACACAACATAGTTCCATAAAATTAGCGGATTCGAAAATTAAGGCCCTGATTTAAGGACCTTACAATTCGAATTTTAACAAACCAACCTTGGATTCGTAATCCTGGTTAAAAATGGACCTATAATCATGTGCCGCACAGCATGGATGCATTAAATTTGCAGATTCGAAAATTAAGGCCCTGATTTCAGGACCTTACAATCCGAATTTTAACAAACGGACTGTGGATTCGTAATCCTGGTCAAAAGTGAACCTAAAATCATGTACCGCATGATATGGGTCCTATGTAAAAATGTTTGACCGTTGGTGACCTCTGACCTTTGGAGTTGACCTATTGACCTGAAATTCATAAAGGTTCTGTCGGAGGTCCACTAAAGTCTGTATACTAAATTTGGTTGGAATCGGATTAGCCATTTCGGAGAAAAACGTGCTCGGACGGACGGCCGGACGGCCGGAACAGGAAATTAGAAAGAATCTTCGATTCTTAATAAATGTCGTATTATTAACTGCAGTGCACGCGTTAACTAAGTAGTAGTGTTACAGGTTATTGAAACGTTAAAGTAAAGTGTCTTGGAATTTGAAATGTATGCTGATCATTTATCTGAAACTGTAGATTCTAGTAAAATTATAGGTTCTTAGGTATATGTTTTGAGGAAAACAGTGTTTTTCGTCGAGGATGTTTGAGATTATATGTTTTTAGAATATAGGTTTTTAGCTTATAGATTCGCATGGTGAATCTATTTTTTCACTGCTTTGAACGGGAAAAACTGATATTGTATTTGCTATTGCTCCTATTTAAATTAAATTTAAAATAACGTAGCATAATTTTTATAGTGACTTATGATTAGTATTACTATTATATGAAGTTTTATGACACAAGTTCATAATTTTAGCATAGGGGGTCATCCATTTAGAACGTTCGCGATTTTAGGCAGGCACCCATATCTCAAGAGCGTAACTCAGCGTAACGTAGAGGAGTCATGCACCCAACTGGAACGTAACGTTACGCAACACTGGCTTAAATTCGTTTTAAAGATCTATATTGGACATTTTCTGAAATACTAATACCAGAAATTTTAGTGTGTTGTCGACTTTGTCGTGAGCATTTCGGCGGTTCCATCAGGTTTTCCCACTTTTGCTGAAGTGAAAAAGGTTAAAAAAGATGTTATCATCTACGACCCAAAGAATTAAGTGACATTTTCAGAACTAAGGAAAAAGTTGGTTACAGAAATTGATATATGGCTAAATTTATGCGCAAAATATATGTTTAACGAAATGTTCTTGTTCTTCTAAAATCTTATCTCGTGTGGGATAGCATTTTAGAACGTGATTCAGTTATTGATGGTTTATGTAAATCTTTGCTCGTATTTGTAGGTTGTATAAAATGTGTTATTTTGTGTAAATCTCATTTCACGTGTCTTCTGTGCATACATGTAACCATATCACTTTCTGTAACTGTAATAAAATGATGCTGTTAGAAACCCCTGGTTTTACAGGTGTCATTTGATTTCACCAATTGAAGATGTCGCCTGAATTCACAGTTTCAAGGCGTCACTTGAACTCATGGTTTCTTAGCATCTTTGCAACATGGTAAAACTGTATACGGTACAGAGATGGTGTGTTGTTTAAGAGTGGTTTAGGAATTCTGGGAGTTGTAAGAGTGATCTCTATTTTTGGTAGTTGTAAAGCTTACAACCGTGAAAGTCAAATATATAAACATATTTGAAAACTGTGGAAAACCCAAAAGTAAAATCCTTTAGAATAATCCACATGTAGCAGGAGTAGTAGTAGTAATAGCAGTAGTAGTAGTACCAGTAATAGTAGTGGTACGGTAGTAGTGGTGGTAGTAGTAGTAGTCTGCGACAAACATTAATCGTCGATTATCAAAGTATCATCTACTTTTAGATTAATCGTCCCACTTTAGCCTCTCAGAAGTGGATGAATTTTAAAAAGGAAATCGCTTATTTTTTGAGCTTCTCTACGAGTAGCATCTTGTGCAAAGCGTAACGTTAGGCACCCACCCATTACAGCCATGCGTAACATTGGCGAACATGAGGCACCCATGCACCAAAAAAGTGGCAAAATAGCGTAACGTTCTAAATGGATGGCCCCTAGAAAATCTAATATTGAACTAAATGTCCTACCTCAGCACTACAATTTCTACGTATTTGAAACTAGCATAGCATCGCAACTCTATCAGCATAACATATTTGAAATATTTCACATTACAGCATGAAGATAGTTTGGGTTAAAATAGTAGAAATCTATTATAAACAAGACAAAACGGAGAAGACCAAGATTAGGAATGCTAGCAAATAGAATGAGTTTTAAGAAATGAGAATAAATAATTATTCTACAAGATTTGTATTTCTAAACATCATTTTTATGGAACAACGTGGCAATTTATTATATGCAAACACATCGACATGTGCTACAGTCTTCTCTAAATGCGTATTGAGTATTAACTTTTTCTTAATCCCTACATTACATTATGGCCTATGAGGGTAGACGTAACAAGTCCGGCTAATAGAAATTAATTATCCTTTTGTTGTGTTTTACACCTATGAAAAGCCACTTTGCAAAAGAGAATGATGCAGCTTTTTCATCATGAGGTGTATTGTGAACAAGTCGCGAAAATAAGTGTGAAAAATTGAAAAGAATTTCCTTGGTTACGTTTCCCAAAAATCTTGCAATTGAGGAATTTCGAACTTCAAAATTCCATCAATTGAGTAGAGATTTAGTCTATACTTTAGAGCTTATACAAATCATCAGATATGAGCAAAAGAAATCGGAAAAATCTTGTGGCTTTAATTTAGTACTGGTTATCAAACAAGGTTTTGTTCCACATGCATATCATGTCTCGTTCAAAAAGATTTCCCCGTGGGACAGGAACCATCGCGCGAAAACGTCGCCTTTTCCTTACATCCCCTTCCTCACAAAACGGCCTGTAATCAGTCAGATCGGTTGTAACCTTGTCCCCAATCCCTAGTATTTCCGGTCTGAAATTTCCTATCAACGCTTTTTTCGCCAGTCGCAAAAGAATTCCTGTGGTGAATACGTCATCCACCCAAAAGAATTTGGCTTCAACGGACGCAAAGTACAGGATCTGCATCAAATCTGGGGTGATTGCATAACCCCACCCGCTACAGTAGTGGGGATAATGCTCCTCAGGCCAGTCTTCATACGAGACATACCACTTGCTAGCTGTCTGCCTGATTGGTTCCCCCCCATACGTGAGGCAATAAAGATTTGGAACCTTCGCTGAGATATTTCGTCCCTGGATTTGCAAATCCCGGTCTCGCCATTTCAACCACTGGAAAATGTCGATGAAAATGTCGTCATCCGTTTTTAGTATGAGACTCGCTTCTGAACAAAAGTTGAGAATCCATTTATAGCCCATGAGATGCTTGTACGTTAGGTTGCGATAAGTGTCCACAAAGCTGCCAATGACTATGTCGCCGAATTCGTTTTGCTCGGTGGCCAGTTTCCTTTCTTCTGCGTCGAGCAGTTCTTGGTTCATTGCTGGATTCGCTCCACGGTCAGCATCGCCAAGTAAGAAGGCCATCACCATTTTCCAGTTCCTGTATGAAACCAAGGAACCCCATGAACGACGCAGGATAAGTCTTTCCTTAAAATGAGAGCGTGCAGAGTGAACCAAGACAGCAACCAGATGCTTGCCATCTTCGTCTTTTTCTTTACTTTCGCACAGTGCCACGTTGTTCATTAGCCAGGTGAAATGCAGATTGAGAAGACTAGGCTGCAGCCACAGCGGAAGTACTCCTTCAGACTTGGTGACCAGATTTTTTTTTTCGTTGGTTACATAGTCTTCAACCAACACGTTACTAGTGTTCCAATTTTGATATTGGAATTGACTTGCAAACGGGTCTAAAAGGTTGGAAATAGCCACGTAGAAGCCTATGGTTAGTACTCCCATGATTCCAGCCTAACCAGGACAACATATAATCGTTGTGGTTTCTTGTAATTTATTATTTTATTAATTTATCAAAATATACAATTATTTGTGCATACCAAACAGATTATCCTTCTCAACGACTTTGAGTCACGAACTAAAAACTGTTTGTTAGGTTGATAAATGTATTGTAATTGTAGAAACATATCACAAATCACAAATTGCACTGACTGAAAGATATACGATTCAAACTTGACTTGACTCCCCTAAACTTATATTAGCAAAAATGACATCGGTCAATAGTTAATCGCTTGCAGAAACTTATGCATTATATTTGAATTTTCACCCTTGAAGTTATACACAGCTGTGTAACAGATGTATATTGTCAATCATACTCAGCTGACTATCAGATAAAATCAGTCAGAATGATATTGTATGAATGCTGAATGAATAAAGCACTAAAGCCTGTTATATACAACTTCTCTGTTTCCTTTTCACTTCTCTTTCCTCTTTTGAACTTGCTTCCGGCGCGAAAAACATTTTGCTTTTCATTTCTCTCCTCAAAGTAGAGCAGTGTTCTACTTGCACAGCTGACGTAAAACGCATGAAAAAGTGACGCGAAAGAGACGCGAAACGCAAACCTTTTATACTTACTGCAGTGAAACAAGGAGGAAAGAGAAGTGAAAAGCAAACGTTTTATACTTGATGCGAGTGAAACAGGGAGGAAAGAGACGAGAAACGCAAGTATGTAACAGGCTTAAGAAAGAACAGTGAAATATCGTCGGGCCGTAATATCCAAATTTCAACAACCTGGTTTAATGCAGGTCAAAAACTAACCTAAAATTGTTTGTAGCATGCAGTAGGTTCTATTATAAAAGGTTGTGATATCGCTGTGACCTCTTACCTAGAGTTGACATAATGACCTAAAATTCAATAGGGTTGTGGCTCAGCTGCTGTTATATCTGTATACCAAGTTTGGCTGCAAATTTATGTATCGTGTAAGCTGTGAAACTGTTGTATCAGGCAGTTAGGTTCCTGAATCAGGGCCTTAACAAACGAAGCACGAATTTTAACAAACTGGTTGTAAATTCGTTATGCTGGTTAAAAGCTTAATTAAAGTCATGGGTCGCATGCCATAGATCCTATTATGAAAGTGAAATCGCTGTGCTCTGATCTAGAGTTTATCTATAGACCTGAAATTCAATAGGGTTGTGGCTGAGGTCATGTACTATTGACGGCTTGACCCTCTAAAAGCATGGCGTCCAAAAACTGACAAGGAGAGAAAGCTCAAGTACAAGTTATTACTGCCGTTTCACTTTGAGAGGCTTCCCAGCCTGATGGTTAAGTGATAGAATTTTGGGTTAAGGTCACAAGTTCCAATCTTGAAACTGTTGGTTTTTTTGCAATTCGAACCCGTGCTTCCGATGCAAAAAGTCAGACGCTTAGAGAGGGGTTCCCTTTGATACACGCATAGCGCGTGCCGGATATGAACTGCTGACAGCCAATCCTGGCAGTCATGTGATTCACAACCAAAACACGGCTGGACGGCTGAATCACATGACTGCCAGGATTGGCTGTCAGCAGTTCATATCCTGCACGCGCTATGCGTGTATCAAAGGGAACCCCTCTCTAACCATCAGGCTACGAAGCCTCTCAAAATAAAATGGCTGTAATAACTTGTACTTGAGCTTGCTCTCCTTGTCAGGTTTTGGACGCGATGCTTTTAAAGGGTCAAGCCATGAATATCTGTTTACCAAGTTGGTTGTAATTGGTTTGGCCGTTACAGAGTAAATTGCATACGGGCGGACGGCCGGACGGACGACCGGAGTGCAATATTATCAAGTATTTTGGCTGATACTTAATAAACCTTCAAATGTAACCCAGTGTATTGCAGGTGTACATTAAAAGAAAGGCCTTAATCAGGCAAGGGCACTAAAATCTTAACTTTTGAGTGCCATTTTGCAGTCCTGCTCATGAATTGATGTAAACTCAAGTGTCGAATATAATGCAATACAGGTGGAACCACAGCCAAATAGCCGACCAGCCGACTTTTTACAGCGGAAGCCGACTTTCTACTTCTGCAGCATAAAAGCACTGCAAGTGTTCCCCGATAAACTGGAAAAGCCAATGGGGCAACACACAGAATAGCATCCTAGCTGCTTGCCATGAGTGATTAAATCACCGTGATTTATTCGAAATGGGAACACAACGAAAAATTTACGTTAATTATGTGTTGCCGCAACGTTTCAATGTTTTTTGTGCTACACTCGATTTACGCCGTTTTAGCGTGTTAATTTTGGGAAAGTTAAAAAAAGAATTCACTTTTTTATTAACATTCCACGTTTAAGTTTGTAGCAAGATATATAAAAACTATATCATAACATCATTATCATAACAAATAAAAAATTTCCTCCATGGATGCCGGAGGGGGAATGCTTCCCTTAAGGCGTCATCCACTAATGACATCACTTTAAAATCGCGACTTTTTAGACAACTGACTGATCCCTGTCATCATGATGTCAATTTTTAAATTTACCACTGACCCACCCACTTGTCATGTCAACTGAGGTTTGCACATAAGAAAATCCCAATTTAGTATGATTTTTAAGAATTTAGAATCTCGTAGAAAAAAGTGTATTCTATAATACACTTAAGTAATAAAACGCCTTTGATGATGTTTTGATGATAAAGATAAAATCTGAAAACAGCTAGAAGGCGAGATCCAAAAGGTCAAATTGTAGCACCGCGTATTAATGTGAGCGCACAAGGTGGCGATGCGGTTGTTGAGCACACACCTTGGT
Organism: Entomobrya proxima; assembly: GCA_029691765.1. Taxonomy (NCBI): domain Eukaryota; kingdom Metazoa; phylum Arthropoda; class Collembola; order Entomobryomorpha; family Entomobryidae; genus Entomobrya; species Entomobrya proxima. The sequence continues at coordinate 3,356,135 of CM056172.1, forward strand.
GCAGAATATACAATTTTGTCGTCAAGCGTGGCTTGACAGGGAACTGTTTTATTCAGCACTAAACTACAACTTAGTGCTGAATAAAACAGTAGTTGTTGCTGAGAAGCGAAACCTATCAGACGTGTCCATGTGCACCTTCTTTCCTCGGTCGCCATATTGCATTCTTTGGGAAAATAGGCATGGCATTGGAGAAAACCGGGTGGCATAAAGAACTGGAGGAACCTTAGGACCTGATTGTCATTTCATCCGCGATCCTGCTTGACCTATGAACTGGAAACGGAAGCCCTGCCATGAAACTCAATGGAAGTAAAATTTTTGTTTAAAAAAATATTGTTTTTTTGGTTAAAAGATGCTTACATTTTTTATATTTTTTATTTAGTAAAGGTTTGCAGCAGCCTTGAATATTACTGAAACGTTCAGTGCGTTCAGTGCTACAGTCAGCCATTTAGGAGCATGTATGGAGTAACAAAGATGATTGTGATGAACACTCCATACTTTGGGGCAACGCTAACATCATTGTTGCAGAGAAGGGCAAGTTCCTCCGTGAGACGAAAGAAGCTATGCAATACGGAATGCAACAGCTAATGGAATCCCCCTTATGAATCGGAACGAAGAACGTGGCCGTGACAACAAGGGTGCTACTTAACTTTTGCCGAAATTATGAGGGTCGGAAAAATATGTTCCTCTAATGCTATATAAATTGTCATGGTATCGTTTCAAAGAGTAGACATTTTCATTTTATTTACATTTTTGATGTAACAGCATTTTTTAAAATTAATTGCCTCAAAGAGGCGTCGCCGTAAATGGGGAAACGCGTTTTAGGGTTTTCCACGGGTTTTTGTAGCTAAACTGGTTGCAAGTTTTGGTTTCCTACTCCTGGAATTAGCTTTCGTGGGAAGATTATTTTGCACTGGACCCATTACTGTTGCTCCTTAGGTATTTGCACACCTACGTGGGGGATGTTTGAGTTGGTTAAGGGGCTGTACCTCAAATATGGCACATATTTAGCTGGTCATTCTCTTGAAAAATAAGGGATTTTTAAGGGAAAACTCGGGATTTTTTGAAATTTGGGTTTTTTAGAAACTCGGGATTTTTTTTCGAAAACTCGGGTTTTTTAGAAACTCGGGTGGCCCGAGATTGCGTTGCCGACTAATTTAAAAGAATTTCCACGTCCGGATTAAACAGATATTAAACTGGCTATCAAATCCACAGACTTGACTTTGGATTGTAGGACTATTGTCCTTGTCCACCTTTTCATCATTATTTAAATCATTTGTCAGTAATAAAAACAATAATTTTGGTATTTTTGTATTCAAACATTTACGCGTATTGTGTAGCTGCAAATAACTTGTTTTAGGTCATACTCGTATATGTCAAATCGCACACTCCTTGTATATCCACATTTCGAACTTCGGCATGCATCGCATTTTGTACTACGTGTGGTTATTCGCTTTACATATAAGCCAATTACATATACTTTGGATAAATAAAAGCATCCCATGTTTGAGCATTGGAATTAATACAAGAAGCGTCTTTGATTTGTTTTCGGAATACGGAAAGCCAAGTATGTTTGTGTTAAGGTGATACAAGTACGTCTGTTTGTAGGTGATGCATGTACATAAGTTCTCGATATATAACGGAATTCGAATATTGCACACCGTGTTTTCGACAGCTAAATATATAGGGTTTTACGACCACCGAAAGTGGGAATTTCGACTATCGGAATTTCGGTGTTCGCCGGTATGTATCTTGTCCTTGTATGGGTTGTCGTTGTATGGGTTGTGCTCATTTTGAGTATTTCTTTAATCTATTTGGCATAATCCATTGTCAATCTTGCGGTGTGATGATGATGAAGATGATGAAAAGTTACGATGATCAAAGATATTTCACCTTACTTGTGATCATTTTGCTCAAATCTTCCCGGATACATTTTTGAACAATGCAGCAGGGTATTATGCATTGTGTAACACATTCATTTTGACTGCGATTATTCATATTTGCAGTAAATAATTTGGTTTTTGCTAAGATCGCGAAATTCCGGTTTAGATTGTTTCAAACTTATGGAGATGTAGTAACTCCAACTTTCCGTGCAGACCAAATATTTTATACGTACTGTTGCTCCCTAGGTATTTGCACACCTACGTGGGGGATGTTTGAGTTGGTTAAGGGGCTGTACCTCAAATATGGCGCACATTTAGCTGGTCATTCTCTTGAAAAATAAAGTGGCACGTTTTTCATAATATTTGGACGGTTTGGCATGTGTCTGGTGTGTTTATGCAAAAAGAATATTTTTTTTTTATTCGGCTACCACCATGTGATCGGCAAAAATGATGGTGTGGATGACACCTAAAATACTTTATGCTTTCACCTAACGAACACCCATACATTGTCAAGGATGACAATGTATGTCAGGAGAAAGTACAATACGCACGAAACTCAGATAAAAGGGGTAATCAACTACGCTTATTAAGCAGACGAGGTCTTCAGACCTCAGTATGCTTTCTGATATTGCTCCTCAAGTCTGTATACGCCTTCCGCCCGTCCGTAGCGCGATCTCCTCCTAGACCATACCAGATATTCAAAATCTGTTTCACCATTGGATTCCTGGTCACTTAATCTCGCCTGGGGCAAAAACCGTTACCCCCAGACCCCCCCTTCCCCAAAATACCCCCCACACCCCCATTAAGGTCAAACATTTTTAAATCACAAGTCCACCTTATTATACGTAATTGATGCCCCTGAGTTCAAAAATGACAACCGTTTTTTGGTAGCTTTTCACGATTAGCCGCTAGGGGGCGAAAAGTGCAAAAATACAACATTGTCAATATCTCCACAAATCTTTAAGCTAGATAGGTGAAACTCAGTCCCCAGGGGTAATCAACCACGCTGATCAATATTCTGGTACCCAGGTTACCCCACACCACCCTGATCCCCCGGGCCAGCTCTCCACTATACTTAAATGTACCATAACACGGTGAAAACCAGTTTTAAGGGGTAATTGAGTACGCTGGTCAAGACTTTTATGTCAACATAACTCAGACCATTACTGTAGTAAAAATAAAGCTCTAAGAGAGAGAATAGTTAAGTATCGTCCTGGCCGTAAAATCCGAATTTTAACAACCAGTTTTAATGTTGGTCAAAAACTGACCTAAAATTACGTGTCGCACAGCATGTACGCTGTAAAACTGCTATATCTTGCAATTAAGGTCCTGAATCGGGCCCTTAATGCACGAATTTTAACAAACCAGTTGTTAATTTGTAATGCTGGTTAAAAACTGACCTAAAATCATGTGTCGCATGCTATTGGTTCTATTATAAAAAGTTGTGAAATTGCTGTGACCTCTGACCTAGAGTTGACCTATTGACCTGAAATTCAATAGGGTTGTGGCTGAGGTCATGTACTATCAGTACACCAAGTTTGGTTGTAATCGGTTCAGCCATTGCTGAGAAAAATGCATAGCGCCGTACGGCCGGAGCACAATATTATCAAGTATCTTGGCCGATACTTAACAAGTATCTTGGCCGATACTTGTTAATACAAGTTTATTATTAATATCCAAGTCTCGATTTTACACCCAACCACCCTGATCCACTCAAGGCAGTTCCCTACTATACTTTAACTGTATCATAACTTGGATAAAAAATGTTACCCACGTGCAAATAAGGTTACAGACGTGGAATTAAGGTTACCCATGTGCAATTAAGGTTACCCATGTGTAATTAAGGTTACCCATGTACAATTAAGGTTACCCTTGTACAATTAAGGTTACCCACGTGCAATTAAGGTTACCCATGTACAATTAAGGTTACCCACGTGCAATTAAGGTTACAAATGTGCAATTAAGGTTACAAATGTGCAATTAAGGTTACAAATGTGCAATTAAGGTTACAAATGTGCAATTAAGGTTACAAATGTGCAATTAAGGTTACAAATGTGCAATTAAGGTTACAAATGTGCAATTAAGGTTACCCATGTACAATTAAGGTTACCCACGTGTAATTAAGGTTACCCATGTACAATTAAGGTTACCCACATGTAATTAAGGTAACCAATGTTCACTTAAGGTTACCCACATGCGATTGTCAGCGCTTAACATAGAAGAGAACAGTAATTGTTTATTCTTTGAACAAAAGGCAATGAAACGTGCTTTGTGAAATTTCCATGTCATCCACTGGCATTCTGAGTCACCAAGCAGCTGCATTCTCACGATTCTTTAAGCACGCAGTTTGCTAACGAAAGATTTGGCATGTTTGACAAAATATTTGGCACGAACTTGGTGATACTGACTCATCCATTGAAAGGTATACACCGTGTATTTATAAATACACTTATTCCAGATCCAGGAAGACATCTTAATGTAAAGATATAATGCAACCATGTAAAATGAAGTGCATTCTACCAACACATTATTTGCGCTAGTTTGGCATTAGTTATTTGAATGGAACGATCTGGGTTTTGGCAAGTAGTAAGTATCGTTTGTAAAATGATTTTTCGTCTCCAAAAAAATGGGACAGTTTCTGTTAAAAGTTTTAATGACATTTAATTTATTTCGTGCAAAAGATATGATTCCATACTCCATCTGCAAAGAAGAAATAAACCATCCTAACGAAGGCGTGCTAAAAACAGCTTTGTTTACATTCATATGCAAAGAGGAAAATGTTCAAACATGGTTTTTAAAAAATGGTCAGAGAAAGCCCCTTTACTTCGGTGCTAGTTTGAAAAATACAAGCTGGTATTGAATGAAATGATGAGATATGATGATCCGAGATATAGCCATAACATTCCACGTGTCAGAGCACTAAAGCAAGAATATGCATTTCTTTAGATATCCGGAGATGACTAAGACTTGCTTGCTTAATGGAAATGCTTGTTAATAATTTAATAAACCACATTATAACCAAGTATTAAAATGATACATGTGCTTCCTCTCTGCTTACCTGAAATTCAAGGCATCATCATAATACTCTATACACTTGAATTGGGATGCTAATCCAGGTGATACTCCTTAGATAACTTTAATTGTGCAATGGTGACTTATTTGCAAATGGGTGATCTCAATTGAACATGAAGACGCATTTTGTGTATGTAAATCCTTTTGCATATTATGAGAAATTCTTTTCAACGTGAGTAATCGTTTCCCGTTTATGCCATTTTCAAATGCACATTGGTAACCTTAATTACACATGGGTAACCCTAATTGCACATGGGTAACCCTAATTGCACGTGGGTAACCTTAATTGCAAATTGGTAACCTTATTTGCACATGGGTAACCTTAATTCCACGTGTGTAACCTTATTTGCACGTGGGTAACCTTAATTCCACGTGTGTAACATTTTTTGCAAGTTATGATACAGTTAAAGTATAGTAGGGAACTGCCTTGAGTGGATCAGGGTGGTTGGGTGTAAAATCGAGACTTGGATATTAATAAGCGTAGTTGATTACCCCTTTTATCTGAGTTTCGTGCGTATTGTACTTTCTCCTGGCTAATCGTGAAAAGCTACCAAAAAACGGTTGTCATTTTTGAACTCAGGGGCATCAATTACGTATAATAAGGTGGACTTGTGATTTAAAAATGTTTGACCTTAATGGGGGTGTGGGGGGTATTTTGGGGAAGGGGGGGTCTGGGGGTAACGGTTTTTGCCCCAGGCGAGATTAAGTGACCAGGAATCCAATGGTGAAACAGATTTTGAATATCTGGTATGGTCTAGGAGGAGATCGCGCTACGGACGGGCGGAAGGCGTATACAGACTTGAGGAGCAATATCAGAAAGCATACTGAGGTCTGAAGACCTCGTCTGCTTAATAAGCGTAGTTGATTACCCCTTTTATCTGAGTTTCGTGCGTATTGTACTTTCTCCTGACATACATTGTCATCCTTGACAATGTATGGGTGTTCGTTAGGTGAAAGCATAAAGTATTTTAGGTGTCATCCACACCATCATTTTTGCCGATCACATGGTGGTAGCCGAATAAAAAAAAATATTCTTTTTGCATAAACACACCAGACACATGCCAAACCGTCCAAATATTATGAAAAACGTGCCACTTTATTTTTCAAGAGAATGACCAGCTAAATGTGCGCCATATTTGAGGTACAGCCCCTTAACCAACTCAAACATCCCCCACGTAGGTGTGCAAATACCTAGGGAGCAACAGTACGTATAAAATATTTGGTCTGCACGGAAAGTTGGAGTTACTACATCTCCATAAGTTTGAAACAATCTAAACCGGAATTTCGCGATCTTAGCAAAAACCAAATTATTTACTGCAAATATGAATAATCGCAGTCAAAATGAATGTGTTACACAATGCATAATACCCTGCTGCATTGTTCAAAAATGTATCCGGGAAGATTTGAGCAAAATGATCACAAGTAAGGTGAAATATCTTTGATCATCGTAACTTTTCATCATCTTCATCATCATCACACCGCAAGATTGACAATGGATTATGCCAAATAGATTAAAGAAATACTCAAAATGAGCACAACCCATACAACGACAACCCATACAAGGACAAGATACATACCGGCGAACACCGAAATTCCGATAGTCGAAATTCCCACTTTCGGTGGTCGTAAAACCCTATATATTTAGCTGTCGAAAACACGGTGTGCAATATTCGAATTCCGTTATATATCGAGAACTTATGTACATGCATCACCTACAAACAGACGTACTTGTATCACCTTAACACAAACATACTTGGCTTTCCGTATTCCGAAAACAAATCAAAGACGCTTCTTGTATTAATTCCAATGCTCAAACATGGGATGCTTTTATTTATCCAAAGTATATGTAATTGGCTTATATGTAAAGCGAATAACCACACGTAGTACAAAATGCGATGCATGCCGAAGTTCGAAATGTGGATATACAAGGAGTGTGCGATTTGACATATACGAGTATGACCTAAAACAAGTTATTTGCAGCTACACAATACGCGTAAATGTTTGAATACAAAAATACCAAAATTATTGTTTTTATTACTGACAAATGATTTAAATAATGATGAAAAGGTGGACAAGGACAATAGTCCTACAATCCAAAGTCAAGTCTGTGGATTTGATAGCCAGTTTAATATCTGTTTAATCCGGACGTGGAAATTCTTTTAAATTAGTCGGCAACGCAATCTCGGGCCACCCGAGTTTCTAAAAAACCCGAGTTTTCGAAAAAAAATCCCGAGTTTCTAAAAAACCCAAATTTCAAAAAATCCCGAGTTTTCCCTTAAAAATCCCTTATTTTTCAAGAGAATGACCAGCTAAATATGTGCCATATTTGAGGTACAGCCCCTTAACCAACTCAAACATCCCCCACGTAGGTGTGCAAATACCTAAGGAGCAACAGTAATGGGTCCAGTGCAAAATAATCTTCCCACGAAAGCTAATTCCAGGAGTAGGAAACCAAAACTTGCAACCAGTTTAGCTACAAAAACCCGTGGAAAACCCTAAAACGCGTTTCCCCATTTACGGCGACGCCTCTTTGAGGCAATTAATTTTAAAAAATGCTGTTACATCAAAAATGTAAATAAAATGCAGAGCTGGGATAACGCGTTATTTTCATTAGCGCGTTACTTGCGTTATCGCTACCGTTAAAAACGAATAGCGGTAACGATAACGCAAAATAATTTTCGGAATAACGAATAGCGGTAACGATAACGCAAAAAAATCTCAAAATAGCGAATACCTATAACGCATAACGCAATGCATTTTTTCAACAAATTTTGATTGCATATTTTGATTTTCCTGTACTTTTGTTAGAAGAAAACCTTTTAAAAATCACAAAAATTGCTTTTATTTCTGTCGCGGGTACTCATTCCCTACGATTATAGGTTAAAAACCATACAAATTTACAAGTAACGCATTGTATCGCGATGCGTTATTTCGTTACTGTGTAAAAAGTAACGCAAACGAGTAACGTGTTTTTTTCTGAAAATAACGAATAACGATAACGCGTAACGTATGAACTTTTGTAAAATAACGAGTAACGGTAGCGATAACGCTAAAGAATTTTCAAAATAACGAGTAGCGGTAACGATAACGCAAATAAATTTTCAAAATAACGATTAACGGTAACGATAACGCAAAGTATGCGTTATCCCAGCTCTGATAAAATGTCTACTCTTTGAAACGATACCATGACAATTTATATAGCATTAGAGGAACATATTTTTCCGACCCTCATAATTTCGGCAAAAGTTAAGTAGCACCCTTGTTGTCACGGCCACGTTCTTCGTTCCGATTCATAAGGGGGATTCCATTAGCTGTTGCATTCCGTATTGCATAGCTTCTTTCGTCTCACGGAGGAACTTGCCCTTCTCTGCAACAATGATGTTAGCGTTGCCCCAAAGTATGGAGTGTTCATCACAATCATCTTTGTTACTCCATACATGCTCCTAAATGGCTGACTGTAGCACTGAACGCACTGAACGTTTCAGTAATATTCAAGGCTGCTGCAAACCTTTACTAAATAAAAAATATAAAAAATGTAAGCATCTTTTAACCAAAAAAACAATATTTTTTTAAACAAAAATTTTACTTCCATTGAGTTTCATGGCAGGGCTTCCGTTTCCAGTTCATAGGTCAAGCAGGATCGCGGATGAAATGACAATCAGGTCCTAAGGTTCCTCCAGTTCTTTATGCCACCCGGTTTTCTCCAATGCCATGCCTATTTTCCCAAAGAATGCAATATGGCGACCGAGGAAAGAAGGTGCACATGGACACGTCTGATAGGTTTCGCTTCTCAGCAACAACTACTGTTTTATTCAGCACTAAGTTGTAGTTTAGTGCTGAATAAAACAGTTCCCTGTCAAGCCACGCTTGACGACAAAATTGTATATTCTGCACCAAGGTGTGTGCTCAACAACCGCATCGCCACCTTGTGCGCTCACATTAATACGCGGTGCTACAATTTGACCTTTTGGATCTCGCCTTCTAGCTGTTTTCAGATTTTATCTTTATCATCAAAACATCATCAAAGGCGTTTTATTACTTTTATTACTTAGTATCTAAAAACCCAAATTTCAAAAAATCCCGAGTTTTTCCTTAAAAATCCCGAGTTTTTCCTTAAAAATCCCGAGCTTTTCCTTAAAAATCCCGAGTTTCCCTTAAAAATCCCGAGTTTCCCTTAAAACCCCAGAGTTTCCCTTAAAACTCCCGAGTTTAACCTTAAAAATCCCGAGTTTTCCTTTAAAATTTCCGAGTCTTCTTTTTAGAATCCCGAGTTTAGTCTTAAAAATCCCAAGTTGAGCCAAAAAATCCCAAGTTCAGCCTAAAAATCTCGAGTTTATCCAAAAAATCCCGAGTTTTGAAAAAACGTAAAAATTTTCATCGTTACAAATGGTACCTAAATATTAAAAAATCCCGAGTTTGCAAAAAAAACTCGGGATTTCGGGCTAAAAATCCCGGCGACGCCGTCGCCAAGTCGCAAAATAATTTCCATGTCCGGTTTAATCTCTTACTACTCCATGTCATTGTCGTCATCACCGGTTCGTTTTCGCTTCCGATTAGTGCTTCGAAGGTCTGCAACTGCACGTCCCACGATCATATTTTTTCGTTCTTCCGACAAAACTGCGTCAGCATACCGAGAACCATCAAATAGTTTAGCACGATCTTCAAATTATAAAAGCCTTCCTCAGGGTGACTGTACCGCAGAACCTCCTTCACAATTCCTCGTTTAGACCTTGCGGCTTCGATTACCAAAATTACTGATTTCGGAAGCTCAAGCGTGTACGTGGTATCTCCTTCCTCGTAGTAATCTTCCGGCTAAAATGCTACAGTTAAAGAAAACAAGCATGTGCATTCAAATCCAAATAGTTAAGAGCAACTGTGGACAACTCGGTTGATTTGACTTGATTTTACCTTTTGTGCGGCAGTATCTCGTCAGCTGGTTGGAGTTGACTGAAATCGCGGTGAATGGCCACGTCGCTCCTTCTCCCGTTAATGATGAGGTCCTTAAAGGAGATCAAATTTTGAATTCAACTCCTCGAAATCTAACACCACGTATTACAAGTCATAAATCAACCAGGTCGCCCGCTTATTAAATGTACATAATAATTGAATATAATCACTAGTCACCTTTTTTAGTGACGTAATTGCTCCAGATTTGACTGAGCTGTAGACCAGCGTCATACTAATTGCCTTCAGATCCCTTGGTCCATTTGAGTCCTTAAATGATTTGAAATGAAGCTGTGCTAATTGGCCCCACGGGCATGTCCGTGGAGTAAATTAACACGGCTTTATAGGGAATAACAACTTAGGGACAACTACACGTGTTATATGCACTAACGAATTAATAATGTTTTACTTGCCTGACCGGTGCCATTGCCAACTAATGATACAACTTCACTTTCTGGAATTTATTTAAATTAATCCGCACCACCCGGTCCCTGAAACTCACTTGTCATGTTGACCCTTCTGTCTTGCATAATAACGTCAGCAGTATCCGAAAAAAAAATAGATGATATACCAAATCCAAGCCATGTCCTAGAAGTTGTTGAGTACTATATTCAATGTCTGATTTGTTGTTAAATCACCTTGCTGCCATTCTACCCGATCGTTTGAAAACTTGATGTTGTCTTGCAAGTTGCAAAGAATAAGAAAAAAAAAAGAAGTAGCTGCTTCGCTCTCACAAAAAAATGTCCGTTGAATTCAAGCAACCTCGAGGCATCAATGTTGCAAGATTCAACCTGTCAATGCAGTATTCAATTCAAAATACGCGCGACATGCATTGTCAACCGGAATTCCTCATTTTACCGGAATTTTATATTCCAATTGGATGACAGCTGATGCTTTTGCAAACAACGGACAGTAAAACTTCAACTCAACTTAACCAAATGTCAGAACGAGAAGCGAAAACGCCAAATAGAGAACAACAAAACTTAAATGCGCGTCAATTATTTACGCTTTTTGATTAATTAATGCAGACCAAATATTAATTGCTCATGGCTCCACTTAAAATTGCACAGAATAATAGCGTATAAAAATATCCAATTGCTTATGTAATGCTACAGGTTTACAGCTAAACAATTTTCTCTCTGAACCACACGCTTATTCCCAAGAAACATGTATAAATAACTCTGACGGAGCAAGAGGGTCAAGTATAGCTCAGATATGGCGTGCATACAGATAATCACAACACTCAACCCGGATTTTTAGGGCTACCACAACAAACATGTTTGTTGTAAGTAGCCCATCCCTTTTCCTCAGATGACACTGCTAGTACTAAATTACTCAACATAACTGTCTGTTACCGTCATAAGAGTTCCTTTCATAGAATTTTCTGTTCAATTCAATTTCATGACACTTTAAAATATGCTGTTGTCAATTTTGCAGTCCTTCTCCAGAATGATCAAAGTTGATAACCTTTCTAGGAAATCTGACGGAGTCTGGATCAAGTTTAACTTTAGTTGGTAAACCTAAGTTTTGTCTGACGGCTTCGTCCAGGTATTCTGATCCTGTGGGCGAGGGGCCTTTCCCAGTGTCCTATAAAGGAATTCCTTTTCACTGGTTGCTTAGTAAATATTCTTGTCGCCTCTGTAGGTAATATTCAGCATACGATTTTTATAACTACCGAACTATCTCAAGGTTTTCTTATCCTTTCTGGAAGTTTCCTCTGCCAAGATACTCCTCAGACATGCCTGAGGAGTACTGTTACCTTCATCACCTTTTGAAACACGAGAAAAAAAGTCCTTTGCAGAGTCAGCATCCTCTTAAACAGCTGGTATACTGCTCACAACTATGATAGTTAGTTTAGTGACGATTGGCTTAATTAAAATTATTAATCATAGAGATTTTAATCAAGATGAAATAAAATGTACACACACAAACAAAATGGAAGAACATGTGTGACGATTTGACGCAATGATGCAATCCCATACACGGTTTACATACAAACTGGGATGTCGGAATTCTGAAGTACAGATTGGTGTATGTACTTTGGTTTTATATAGCTGTGTACAAAGGCATGTTGGAAGTGTACACTTGATGTGGATGCTTGCGTGTACCATGTATGCTTATACTCAAGGTATTGCAGGAACGAAACATGCTGAAAAGGGAATGCTATTAGCTATTCTTGGGTGTATAAGTTTTAGTGTTCGTGATTTCGTGCATCCTTCTCAACTATTTCGTGTATTTTTATGTACAAGATTTTAGGAATTCGAAACAAACATACCAAGTTTATGAATACTTTTTATTCAATTTTTGTCAATCCGGAACTCTTTTTAGTAGATTTTATCGGTTGGGCGCCAACTGTAATGTTACGCTTCGGTTAGGGATGACTAGCTGATTTTCCCGTGACACATGTCACGGGCCTAGACTGCTCGTAATTATCTTTTAAATCCAACACAAACTACACCCAATTAATGTTTTGCGTCAGCAACAATTATCTCAAAAGATATGTACACAAACAACATCTGCTGAACAGCACACATCATGCAGTTAAAGTTTGCGCCAGGAGCATGGGTAAGTGAAAGAGAGAGATAGTAGGTGGCGCGGTGGTATGCATTTGTTTTGTTGTGCTGTGCTGTATCAAGCAATGTGATGCTCAAGCAAGCATTCTACAAAAAGAGAGAGAGGCCGCATGAACGTAAGCGGAACGTAAGCAGCTAGCGCACCATGTTCAATCCTGAAAAAAGTGCAGACACACAAACAGACACACACACTCTAGTGAATTAGTAGTAGTTAATAAGTGTTGAATCCGGCTTTTTAAGACCTAACTGGCGCCTACATTAGCTCACTGCCTTACTCTGATGCTTATCAACAATGCTCAGGGCGGTATAGGCCAGATCTACTGAATAATGCTCCGTTGAATCAATGAAGCAGCTTTAAAACACAATCAGGGCTTAATTAATAATTAATTGAAACAACTTTATTCTTTTATTCTCATAAATTCACAAAGAAAGAGAAATGCTTTTCGGTGTTCTGTTTTGAAAACTTCTGCCAGACTGACGCTTTCCTCGTCGTCGGTGTTGGTTTACTTGCTGCTGCGGTGTTGATGGTGATGATGATGAGAAGCACGAATTAGTGCGTAGACGTTGAGGCAGTAGCTAGGCAGAAGATACACGCATTGCATGTGTCTTACTGCTGCTTGAGCTACTACTGAGGCTATCTATAAGCTTACATCCATTTGTTCATTTGAAGCTGCGCTGAGCAAGCAAATGGATAAGATAGTATGGATAACTCCTGGCTGCTGCGGTACTGAATAGAATGGGGCGAAGTGAGCATATGGTTACAAAAATATGGATAACTACGTGATGGGGTTAAAGCTTGATTGGGATGCTGCCGTATTGATATTGTTGGAACGGACAAGTGAAATGGTTTACTTGGGACCGTTACAAGTGATACGTTGTCCACGTGCTTTGCTGCGAATGAGAATGTTGTTAAACTCTAGCCGTGCACTTTTTGGATCGGTTATGCCGCTAGTTGTTTTGCTGTAGTCAATTTTTCACAAAAGTTTCGTTGTTCTGTTGAGTAACACACCCGCAACATCTATGTTTGATGTGACATAGTAGAACTGAAGAACCTGAAGCTTCCATTCATAAGAAAACCCGTCGCAATCCGTTCTTTTCCATTTTGTAGCGTCCCGTTGTAACTTTGCTCGTTGTCCGACAGGCGCATCATTTGAAATTCAAAATAGTAATATAAAACAAAACGTACTCCAAGTTTTGTAACCATTTTTTTCAGGAAAGCGTATAAATCATCAAAAGCAATTGAAATCGCACGTTAAGTCTTCACTCTGCTGTGAATTGCATCATTTTGGGCGTCACATTCCGCGTTAGTCTTAAAAAGCCAGAGAGCATCTTCTTGGGCTTGCAGTGATCTGGTAATTTCTCTACTTTCCATCAGCATGATATGTTCATCGTCCATTGTCTCCTCTGACATGTTAATGAGAGCCTTACAGAATTCTGTTTCTGCTCTTTGTCGCATTATCTCATTCAGTTCAAAGAACTTAAACAACTCCCATAAACAATTTCGCAGAGGAGGAATGTTAGATTTAAAGATAAATTTGCTGCTCACTCCGGCAAATGGAAGAATTTTACGTAAATGACCAAAAACAAGCACGGATATTACACCAAACGGAAGAGACGCATTGAATACTTGTCGAAGTCTTTGGTCGATTTGCATAAGCTGCTTTTAAAGTATTTAATTTTAAACGAAGTGTGTTTGCTAAACCGGTTTGGTACCATGTTTTCTGCTGATTGATTATTTAGCAGATTGAAAGCACTATGTATTGTCATCCCAAAAACTATAAACGCTGCATTTTCTGTTGGCGCACATACCAGTACTGGATTACCTGCCGGATCAATATCGCTTCTTTTGTTAGAGTAACGAAGAAAACAATAGCTTTGATTACGTGGGACTTTCCACATATGCGCTCCCAATTAATTATATGTGGGTCCCAGAATGAACCGGAGCGTTGTTTTAATCGTTGAAGAATGTGATACATAATATTTCGTTGTTTCACATTCGAAGATAGCATGTGAGCTTGAAACTTTTCTGATTCGACCATTTTTGGGAGAAATAACCTGTCAGAATCCGATACGGTGCCACGGGTGCAATCTAAGCTGTCTAAACGCGACCGCTTGCTGTTCTTCTTCTAAAAATTCCATTTCGTTGCCCACACGTTTTCCATTTCTTAGGACAGACTCCTTATTTTTTCGTACCTACTTGAGTAAGATCAAGTTCCTCATCCTCCCATGGAAGAAACCACATAAGCTGCTATCGGAAATACTGAATTTGATCTGACTTACTAACGAAAAACTTGATCGGATTTATTTCCGTTTTTGGCATCACGCATGAACGCCTTCAAGAGTTTTGGCACGCCTAGATCCGATTTTACTATGTAACTTGCGGAAGCGTACGCGTCCAACAAGAACTGTATGTGCATGTTTGCTCTCCATGCAAGCAGAACTCTCTTGTTGTAGTTCTCCGTCGACATCACATGTTCTCCGTTTAAGAAATCTCGGAAAATGGAATATCATCCCTAAACTTTCTGCCAAATCTTCTTGTAAACTTGCGACAAACGTTCCATTTCCATATTTCTGGTAGTTTCTGACAAAGGCCTTAATATTACGGTCTTGGCATTGGTGGCCTCGGGAAATTGAATCGACAGGGATTTTTCTTTTTTTCCTTGTATGCAAGTACCTGAATTGTTATGCATTTGGTACTTGATTGCTCGCTCGTCTCCCCTTCTTCATCGCGTTTGCAGAAAATGTATTTATCTATAAAATGAATAACTTCTTGCTAAAACTAAAGGCAATCCCAGAAAAACAAAAAAATAAAATCATCCGTTCAAAATCTTGGTACACAAGAAATTCTCTCAAACAAATTAATACACAATTGATTAATTGAGAATTGATAATAAAACTATTGAAACAAAAATGTGATGAAAATAAAACATTCCTGGATCATACTCAGGGGCATCTGGAAATCAGTACAGTCCATGTGAATGTGGTGATCCTTTCCTTTGAGACTCAACCCGACTATAATAGTCGCCCAAACGATGTGGTTTAAACACGCCCTTTATTTCTTGTAAAGCTGATTTCACACCGCCTTGTACTTGTTGTCAAAATGTTGCATGCACATTAATGGGTCGGATGAGTTTAAGCTGGATATTTCTTCTCGTCATAGATTAGCCGCCTCAGCTGGAGTTATGTCTTTATTCTGTATAACTTTAGTAAGGATTACTAGCAAGGCTTTTTGGTTAGTGCACACCCGTAGCGTCGTAGGATGGAGTTAGCCATCATCATCACCATCGCACAACATCAGCTGCTTATAGTCCAAAATATTATGCACTGATTTGTGTTTGTGCTAGCCTTTGTTTTTCCACCAGTCAAACTTGCCGCACTGTTCTGGGCAATGGGACCGCACCTGATGCATGCATGTGAATGCATCGGCGACGGCTACGTGCTATGTTTTGTGCGCAATGTTGTGTAGATGGTAGATTTGGGCTATCCGTGCCAAGTCGATGGCTATACATCCCACGATTCCCACGACGCTACCGGTGTGCACTATTGATTACTAGAAGCTCATTCCATTTCGTCTCCGCAGCAGATAAAGTGACGAATAAGGTGCTACGTCCAAGTTGACGAACAGTGGACACTTTTGTTGACCTTGCCAGTAAGCGGGCGTTGCCTGTTTGAAAATGCAAGTCAGGAAAATGTTGATATCAGATATAACTGGGCATCTCAAATGAAACAAATTTTTTATGAGCATGACAAACAGGATATGTGGTGCACCACAGAAAATTATGACTTTATAAACACAATGTTTGACTTCATAAAAGAGGTCGAAAAAAGACAAAGAGTAAGTGATCTAGAAAATGCCAAAGATTCTTCTCGCTTCGCATATTATAGCGAACTGATGACTCAAACAAATAGTCCAGCTTTTTATTTACAATTCAATTTAGAGCAAATAAAAATGAAACTAATTGCCCAAGCTAGACTTTGCCCGTTTGACGCGTACTTTAATAAATTTAGGCACAGATTTTCGGGTGAAGAATGTCAAATTTGTATCACGCGTCAACCAGAGTCCTTGAAACATGTACTTTTGGAATGCACACCCTTATATGGTAATGTTACCCAGTTAATGAATGACAATGTCAATACAGAAAATGTTTGGCCACACGTACTTAAGGCAGAAACTATAGAAAGTTGCATATCATTATTCAACTTCCTCGCAAGACGGTTGAAAGAACGACAACACATTTTAGAACAGTAATTAAAATTCAAAATTAAAATTCAGAGATTATTTCCAAAACCTGACTACTATTTTAAAATGGCAAGAATTGGTAAGCGAAATAAAATATTCACGTACTCTAAAAGTTAGTTTTACGATAAAAAAGCAAAGTTATTTAAGAAAGTTCTACTTTAAGTTGTAAAGAAATAAGTAATACGGAGTGGTTAAGTAACTGTTATATTATTGCAATATTTGGCATTTTGTATTCTGGCTATTTGGGTCGGAGCTATGGTGTCTGAGGGAATTGCACACCCAATCGGGGCTGGGATCTCCTCTGTAGGTGCGATTGTCAGTGCTGCCGGGGGAATCTCAGGAGTCAGGGATTTCGTGTGTGGAGTTCGTGCCTTCTATGTTCGGTCTGGAGAATGGGCGGACTCACACGGATTCGACTACAAGCAAGTGTACAATTCCCTGCTGCAGTACACAGTGGTGAACGCCTTTGAGTCGAGCAACAACAACAAGATCCTTGCCGGTGTTGCGGAAGAATTGGGGAAAATGCACGACGCGTCCGTCCACACCTTATATGGGATCATCTTATTGTGTGTCGTGCTAGTGATAAATATGGGGTTAGCTATCAGTGCCAAAAACGCAAAAACCAGCACGGATCAGAACGTAAACGTAGTAAATAGCCGAGTATAAATTACATATTAATATAATGCCCAAGTAAATTGGTTAGAGTAAGCGCCATAATTTAAATAGTACCAGGCAAAAGAAACTGGTCACAAATTGTTAATAATCACGAAAGTTACCATTTATTTAAGCTATTTAAGGAATTTTACAAAACAATAGAGTTAATATATTAATAACAAGATCCATTTGTAAAATTTGTAACTGAATATTTTGATGCTGCTCTATGGGCCATTGGCCTGGAAGAGCTTTGAATAAAAATCAATCAATCAATCAATCAGTAAGCGGGCGTTCATCTAACTTAACTATACACTGAGTATCCGTCATTATTTGCAATAATGTTTGGACTCCCTCCTTGTTCCTGCTCTAACGCGCCCAGTTTTCCTTCCTATCTTGGTTTGTCGAAGGCCAATGTTATACGCATTTCTTAGTTTTTCTTCACTATACAAAACCTTCTCTGGTTTTGCTGCTCTTCTGTCATAGCATCTAAGTTCCGATTTGGCAATATCCGTGTAGGTGAGTTGGCGGCCCGGCAATCGCTCAGCTGGTGTTGGCTCTTTTTCACCGCAATAGACTGTTGGAAATGACAATCTTTCTGCATCCGGATCATGGCACAAAGGAATTGGAATTCGTCCTTCTCGTGGCGCTACAGGTATTCCTCTATCACTGTAATCGTCCTGGTTAAAAATAAAAGTTTCTTGCATTGGCGGATTGTCTTCTCGTTTAACTTCTCCGTCTTTATCATCGTCATCTGTTGAGTAAAATTAAAGTTGCTGAAATTACTCATATCAGGTCATAGCTCATCATAACATTATATTTTGTGTTGCGTATCAAGAAAACCTACCACTTTGAAATGTATTCCAATTTTCCATCGTTACAACATTGTGCGTTTTGTAAACAGGTTTATCCAACAGGACTTTGGTAGCACGAAGTACCATTGCAGGTGATATTTTCTCAAGCAGGTACGCATTCTTATGACTCTGGCGTCTTTGCAGAGCCACGTGGACAACTCCAACTTCATTAAATTTCCGGGAAAGGGAGTTAACGCACAAGTCCGTTATTCACAACTTTCACGATGTTACCTTAAATGGCCCATTGTCTTCCGTATCCTTTCAGACAAACTATCATTAATGGTAGTCGGGGTGACACGAGTCTTTCTTTCAAACGGTTAAGGTTCTAAAAGTGTATAAAAGTAGTAATAAATCTCCGTTCTTGATTTTATGTATTACGTATCACAATATTTTACCTGTAATTCATTTGGGATTGGAGAAAAGTCCAATCCATTAGTTAAACATACTCGGGGAACCTATTTCGTGTTGCTTATATTTTCGTTGCTGAACATGAAATATCTGATTAACAGACCGTCTAAAATTGTGAGTTTTTTTTAAATGTGCTTTTTGTGACCCAAAATTATGCTTCTTATGCGTTTATACAATTTTTTCTCTGACATTCGCAAACATATAGAATTACATTAAATTTAAGTATAAACCCGTACAAAGTTCCTGTATTTAACATTTTTAAGTGATTCAGAAAGATTTTACTCATCATCGGTCGTTTTTACTCATTCTTTCGAATTTTCACTGGTGTCTGGCGCCAAAATGTCAAGGCGATTGTTGTACCGCAGCCGCAAATGAATATTCAGGTTTTCTTCTATGAAGGAAGACCTAGACGGCGTCATGGTTTTGTTCAAAGCTGAAAATGAACGCTCCACTTCTGCATTAGTCGCAGGAATCGATAACAGAGACAATGCAATGCGTGACATGATTGGCATTTCTCTGGCATGACTTTTCAGGAACGTGAAGGGACAGAAAATATGGCCTTCAGGTAGAACGAAACCTTTGTCGAGGGTTTGATATGTTACTAGTTCTTACAACGGCACCTTAACCTTTAAAAGTGTTTTGAGACTTGACGGTAGACACGGATCCGCCGGCAATTTTCCTTGCTTTTGAACATCTCTCCAAAAACTCCACATCTCTCCAAAATTGAAACACGGATGCTTTTGATTTAGATATTTATCAAGCTTGTCCAGTCCAGAATTAAATTTTGGCGATAGCTCAAGAAGACCTCGAACAGTTTCCAGGAGTCCGTACACGTCACTAGCTGGTATGAGTGCGTGTTCGTACTTTTCCAGGGCAGAAGAAAAACTTAGATAAGCAAGACAAATGCTTTCGAGTTCGTTTTTCAATTCGGTACTTTCTACCAAAACCTTTTAATTGTCCATTGCCTTGCTGTCATTAGCTGATTCACGAATCCATTAACTAATCTCATCAAAATATAAGTAGTGGAAATTTTCTGTTTTCACCCCTCCAAGTCATCCATCTTATTAAAAAAACCGGTGTCGGTGTCAACTTTTTTCATATTTTTCAATCTGTCGATATTAGCGGTGCCTTTCCTTTTGCTCCTTTGCCTTCTGACTTGCACTTTTCTTTTAAGTCTTGGGCATTTTGCAAAGCTTATAATGATACGAATCACAAAGAAATTAAAAATTACTTAAGTTTATGTTCTTTTGTTTTAGAAAACTGCAATTTTAAATTGTGACGCTTATTACACTGAGCTTGTGACCTCTTCTCCTCAACATTTCAACAAACTTCAATTCTTCTAATAAAAAAATCCACTGGTCCTACAGCTTTCGATTGAATGGATATTATCACATCAACTGAAGAAAATTCTCTATGCACCAAAACCTGCGTGAGCTAAAACCGAGGAACGAAAAGTGGCGAAGCACAAGTAAAATATTTTGTGTTGGCATCCTCATGAACATGCTTTCACAGAAAATGTGAATCGTACTAAGAAAAAACATAAACCGGCGTAAATTTCATGGTTCATTTCGGCATGCTTACGGTACCTTAAGAGGTGTCATAGCTTATGAATGCGATATCAGTGATATGAACATCAGTTTTGGATGTACTATCATGGAAAAAACGCTGCATAGCCAGGATTGCAATTGTGATACGTAATATATTAATTACTAAAAAAACTGACTTTATATTCGCTACGATTAAAAATGATCCCGAAATGATGTGCTATATGGCAAAGGTTCTATAAAAACTAGACTGTTGACAACCTGCAAAGTTCACGATTTAACCTGATACGTGAGATAACGAAATAGTCCTTAGATTTGCATTCATTTTGAACCCTTCTTCGATTCTTAATTACTCCATTTGCCAATGGTTTATTTTGTTTTGACCTTGTTCAGTTGTGAAAAATGCGACGTATGCAGCCACCTTGCCTATTTATTTGTAATCTGTAAAATTATAGTTGACCTACAAGTCCTAGAGTTTGTATAATACACAGCAAATTCATAAATTGTGTCATGTATTTTTATGCGTGTGGTGTGGTCCATATTCCTAAGAGAAATGTGTGCACCTACTGTTAAGAATATTGTATGATAAAATCTGTAATTTTAAGGCAATGGTATGCATTGTGACAAACCAATGTGAATCTGTGATACATTATTTGATAGATCTATGTAGGCGAGTGATTCGAGTCTGTAAAAGGTGAAGCGTGGTCCGGTGACTACCTATGTGGCAAGATGTGTAATATTGGTCTTTAGCAGTAAGAGAAAAATATTATAATGTGAAAGTGCACCCATTTCTCCTTATTAAGGATTTTGCTTTCAAGCTCCAAAAAGCCGGTATCCTAAAATGAGTTGATCTATACCTACCAACGAACAAACTTTTTTCTGAGCCAGACCCATAATAGAAAATAAAAATTTGTCTTCTTAGTGACTAACAATATAGATTTTAGTTAGATGCATCCTTACCCAGTCCATATTCTCCGCTCCTGTGTGATAGAGCTCTAGCATTTCTCTAAGCTGTAAAACTCTGTACGGTAACAATTTTAATTGATTAAAGCTGACCACTAAGACGCTAATTGTGGTTTCACTAGATTTTTGTTCACACTGGCATTGTTCATTGCACATAAAAAGCCACACAACCAACATCATAATCATCGACATTTTACCACTTGACTCATTAGTTAGTTTGCTAGGCAGTTAGTAACCTTTGACATAACGAGTGACTGGCGTTACCAGTCTGGTCCTTCCTTTTGAGATTTCGTGATTATACAACGATTTCAGGACACTCTTTAAAGCTATTGATATTTATTTGCATTGAAGATTCCAGGAAATTGAATAACAACTGTATTGAAGACTATTCCGAGTTTTATGAACAAGTGCAAATATGTTGAATATATTTCCTTTTTATATTGGTGCCACTATTTTTTCATATCTGACAACTGGGAGTGAGCCTACAAAAGAAGGTAGCAACCTGAATTACACTAGTAATTTTATTTTTTTGTGGAAAGCTACTTTGAAGGATGGGATGTCCGTTAGACTGTACTACCGTGTCAGATCATTTTAACGGGCCACACAGTTTTTATGGATTTTGGTGGAAAGTTGTCATATGTCAAAGGGCTGTTAAATTCGTGCTAAATTCAAAGAGAAGTTTTTTACTTACTACGACAAACGTTATAAAACGTAAAAGGTCATGCATCTAACTAAAATCTATATTGTTAGTCACTAAGAAGACAAATTTTTATTTTCTATTATGGGTCTGGCTCAGAAAAAAGTGTTCGTTGGTAGGTATAGATCAACTCATTTTAGGCAATCCCTACTGTATTCCCACTGTTACAGATAGAGTAGGGATTGTTTTAGGATTCCGGCTTTTTGGAGCTTTAAAGCAAAATCTGGATCTGGTGAAAGGTTGTTTGCTTGTTTTTCCTGCTGGACAGGAATGAGTAAATCCCACTATTTTATTAAATCCCATCCCAGTGGGGAAAAAGTTTTTCCCGGGAAAAAGTTCAAAATGTCCAAAAATGCCTTAAATGCACTGGCATATGAGATAATGTACACATTTAATTTGTACCACTTTGCCCCATTTTGAAGGCTTCTTTTTGAACGAAACTTAAACCTTAAATTAAAATGTATCAGGCAGCTGACTAATGACTGCAGAAAATCGGCCAACTTGGCATTGTAAACAGCAGCTTAGTGGTGTACTAGACAATATAATATGCTCATCATTAATAGAAGTGCTCCACCGGCACTAACACCACAATTATGGGCCCTGACACGACAATTTACAATTGCTCATGTTGACATCATGTCAGTGACATGTAAAAGAGATGCATAAAGTCAACCAACGACAAGGATTTGAAATAAAACCGAAGGAGATATCTCGGATTGGCTGGGATAGACAGGGACAATGGTGGCGAAGGAGTGGTAAATTTAACTCCTTAACAAATGACCAGATTTTGGAAATTGCGACCAGTCTTACGGGAATTAGTTAACTGCTCCGAGTTTTTAGATTTTACATGTCAAGGGCTCCACCTACGTTCATTTTCGGCGTATGTGCCTTGAATCAAGACCTTTGATTCCATGTTCCACTCCAAATCGATAGCATTCGTTAAATGCATTTCTTGTCATGTGATAGTCATGCTCATGCCTCGTCTTCACTACGAGTTTGTTTGAAACTGATTGGTTATTAGTTATCTCGCTAATCCTATAACTCCGACTCTGAGTCAGAGTCTCTGACACAAACACTAGCAAAAGAACACAGATTTGTCTGGCACAGCATTTCTCGGTGTTGACTGATGTTTTGTATACTAACTAATTTATTATTCTTTGATGCCGTTCTTTTTTATTTCCATTGCCTTTAATGAGTTTAAATGTTTTGTTAGAATTGAGTTTGCCTCTTATTTAAATATAACAAGTGTTCTTCTCATTATGACTCTTTTGGACGTTTGGACACTTGTTTAGGGTAGGGTGGTATTTACCACCAATGTCAAGTGTATAATACCGTATTTTACTGGTAAAAACCGGGAAATGGGATAATGGCTTTATCCCACCTTCTCATTAGAGGATTGCGGGTAGCCCGATGCCCGACCAAAGCCCGAGCCCGAGCCCGGGCCCGATCGGGCTTCGGGCGGGCTTTGAAAAAAATATCTAGACTCGGGCGGGCTTTTTTCGGGCTTATGTCGGTTTGTCGAGCTTTCGGGCGGGCTCAAAATTTTATAAGACCGAAAAATACCCGAAACATTGAATTTTTGTAATATAAGCTTGATTTTTTGCTGATATTTGTAAAGAATAATGAAAAAATTATGTATTTTTTATCAAATTTTAGTCATTACAACAAGAACAATTGCATTTCTAACTTTTAAACGTCATTTATACTACAGAACAATACAAATGAACTTATTTTCAACTACAATTTTTGCAGAAAATGTGGAAAAAGTTCATTAATATTTACAAATAAAAAAATTTCGGGCTCGGGCATATCGGGTGGATTCGGTTGACAATGGTTATCTATGCAGTTGTGAGAACTTCTCACTGTGATGCTTGTAGGTGAAAGAACAGTGCATTCTATACATCATGGTATGATCCATATATTATTATGTTTGACATTTTACGACTTCAGATTTATGTTTCTGGAAACTCAGAATTTGTTGCATCTCATAATAAAATATGTCAAGCTAGCCCTGAGAAAACTGGATTATCCGTGAAAATTTTGCAAGCAGTATAACGTTACAGCTAGTCTGGCAGGTCGGGCGTATTAAATTTTTTTTTCATGAAAATTGGTCAAATCTGTCTCGTAAAATGTCAAAATATGCGAAATTTTGCAAACAGCAACGTTACAGCTACTTGAAATATGCAACGTTTTCCAAGAGTCAGATCTCAGCGACATTTCTGACGGTTAATGGGTTTCATAATATTTTGTTTCATAAATACCGGTTAAGTCATTTCCGAAAAAACTCGACATCAATGTAAATTTTGCAACTTCTTGAAATACTTGATTTTTGAAAGTCTGATCTTAGCGACACTCCTGGCAGGTCAAGAATGTCAGAATTATTTGTGTCATGAAAATCGGTCAAGCTATTTGTTAGAATTGCAGCTTCTAACTTGCTGATGATAGGGTTTTGTGACTCTGATGTAGCCCTATCTACTTAGTTCGTATCATAGACCGTGGCGTGTCTCAATCTAACTGTGTGACTAACTACTTTTCTGGAAAAAGCTAGTAAACTCTATTAAGTTAAAAGAATGGACTTCAATTAATTTTAACTGTTGAATTAACTTTTATTTATGGCTATTTGCCCCTATCAAAATACCCTAAAATGTCACAGTTAAATATTTTCTCAAAAATCCTACAATGTCGGCAGAGTGCGAAGTGGACGTTCGACTGAGGCTTTCCGACATTTTGTATCCACTTCCAGTGTCATAGAGGGGAAATGGTTAGTGGGAGTATGCTCCGTGTCGGAAAGCGAGTGCATTTGCTCGTTTTGTAATATTGATTGTAAGGGCAACTCAGTCGTTGCCCAGGTTATTTGAAATTGTGAATTTTTGTACTGCCATGAAAGTAGTAAAAGCGTTTGTGATTTTATTGTGATGCGACGGTGACCGTCAATCGACCGTTCACTTCGCACTTTGCAGATTTTGTAAGACTTTTGAGAAAAGATTTAACTGTGACTTTTTGAGTATTTTTGATGGGGCTAAATAGCCAATAATAAAAGCTCATTCAGCAGTTGAAACTATTAAAGTTGTCCATTATTTTAGTTAATGGGGTTTACAAGCTTTAGACAGAAAAGTAGTTAGTCACACAGCTAGATTGAGACACGCCACGGTCTATGATACGAACTAAGTAGATAGGGCCACCTTTCAGTCACTAGTCCCTATCGTTAGCTAGTTAGAAACTGCAATTCTGACACTATCAACGAGAGAACTCGGCATCCATAAAATAGGGGTAACTGAATGTACTATGCATTCTTGATAAGCCTCTTTAGCTTATCAAGGTGCGAAGGAAGATGCGTGTAAACGTATATATATCCCAGGTAAATGCATAAAAATACATTTTAACTAAATTTCCATTGCGGAAAGGATGTCATACACTTAACGGGTAGCGGATAACACTTTACTTGGTCAGGCCGTGGGAAGACGTTATGGAGAGGTCTTTTGACTTTTACGTTCCGCAGTTTCTCCACTAGACATTCACTGTTTTTGATCAGTTGAGTTTGAGTTCATCCATGGAATTCTCAACCATTTAATTGGAAACCAGTACTTAACCTTTGTCTTGGTTAGTCATATGTATATACAATTGTACGCAAATGGATGTCCTTTTTGTGTGTTTTCGAAAAACTAGAACAGTTTTCAGTTGTCTTGTGAACGATTTCGTCTTATTTTTTAATATGGGCCAGATTCCAGGCCATGGTGACAAAGTGACAATACTATTACCCTTGCCTGACTTCACGATGAATGTTGCAATTTTTCCTTTGACGCTTGATTGACGGAAAGTGACTTTCGATGTCAGTCCTTGGCATCTGTCATAACGTGAACTTTCTAATTATGGACGGAAACTTGAAAAGAACTTTCATTTTTGTAATTTACAAATTGCATATTCAAATACCAAGTTGTTAGTCAGCCCAACAATCCACGCAATATAAAAATTTACTAGGTCCAATAACACAATGAATTTGGCTCAAGGTCTCTTTATAAGTAGGTTTGTCACTTTAATCAAAGGAAACAATTCTGAGTTGATTCAAATGTATTTAGAATCCTAATATACGACAGACCGCAAAAATGCTCCCATTTCGTATTCTTTTTTCTTCAGCGCTGAACAGTCATGAAATTTGTGAGGCA
This sequence comes from Entomobrya proxima, assembly GCA_029691765.1. NCBI lineage: Eukaryota > Metazoa > Arthropoda > Collembola > Entomobryomorpha > Entomobryidae > Entomobrya > Entomobrya proxima. Next base: position 3,382,124 of record CM056172.1, read on the forward strand.
GGGCTTCAGTGGAAATGACTTCATAATACTCATTTTCGTGTCCCTTCACAGCCTATGTTAAACTTCATTCCGTGCTACCTTCCATTATTTTCTCTGCCATGAAAGGAGAAATTCGATGGGCAAAGGTGAAGTAGATTAGATTGAGTAAGTAGTTGAAGACATGATTAGCTTGATGGTTATTCCTCGTTCTTGTTACATCTCTTGTGATTCTGCCAAATTGATTCAGAATGACCAAGATTGTTACAATGCAAACATTTCTTTTTTTGAGGGGCAGTCATTATTCCGTCTCTGAGTTGGTGACCCACGTTTTGGTTAGCGTTGAGAATCTGAACCGTTGTGGTTCTTCTGATGTCCCTTACATTTCTTTGACGGTTGTGGACCATTCCTTCCACGGAATTTGCCACTTCCCGCTCTTCCTGTAGTCCTCTGGTGAGGTGCACCTCTCAGAATCTCGTCAGGGAGCTCGTGTGCAACAACGAGCTTCAAAACAAAAATTAAACTGAATTGTCGTCATTAGTTAGTATAATAAGTATGTTTTTGTGTTTGCTCACTCTTCAAGCCAAACACAAATTGATTCCTCAAACTATTAACAAGACGGTGCCGAACGCACATGTTGATGTTGAAGATGATGACAAACGCTATGCGGCAGAGTTCAGTCAGGCATAGGAACACCGATTCTCTCTGCTGACGTTGCTTTCCTCACGTAAACCTGTAGCGCTTTACCAGTTCCTTTGGTGGCGGCTTGTAGTGGTTGGTCAAGCCAACTGTTCACATCCTTGTTCTCTGCTAACCAGTGTGAAAGAAGAGAGGTCAATGCTGACACTATTAGTCTTTATCCATTTGTTGATGTCACCTGTGGTGGGGTCTGAGGACTTGAAATTCCTAAATTTTGTAGCCATGTCTGGGATCTACGGGATATAAATACTCAAAAAAAATGACAAGTTCAAAAAGTTCAGGTGCTGAATTTCTCTAAAATTCGTTGTCGTTGTCACGAAATTTGGTAACTTCAGTAAGATTACCTGAAACTGCATTGCAAACATTTCAGTGTGAACACTTCATCGCGAACATTTCATTGCAAATACTTCATCGCAGAAACACATAATTGCAGAGTCATTTCATTGCAAACATTCCATCGCAAGGAAAGTTCATCACATGGAAAGTTCATTGCCAGAAAACTTAATTGCAGAGCAACTTCAACGTGTGGAAACTTCCATAAAAATATGAATGTTTAGATTGTAGACTACTTAATTGCGGATGGGGATTTCACTATGCTTTGTCCATGACGAAGTCCATGCGCAGTCCACGTATATATTAGAACGGAAGTAAAACCTTCTAAAACTTAACATGTACAACAATTACATAATATAATACAACAACTACATTATAAGAAAAATGGTTTTAATGTAAAATATTGAAAATGAAAAACTAGGCTAGCTCGTAGAGCTTGAGAATAGGTAACACGGAGTCGTAAGTTTTACTACGATAGGTAAATTGATTTATTTTAGGAAACATAATTTAGGAAACCTAAAGTACACATTTAGATCCAACCCAGGTTCTAATTGTTGAGTACGAGAAATTAGGGCAATCCAATGCTGGATTCTCTACCTGCTAGAAATCCCTGAATTTCTACAGAGCGATGATCAAGCCACTACATGGCCATGTCTATCGTCTGTCCCGCGCTGAACTTAGAAGTGATAAGCTCGTGCTTAAAGTTTACAGAGTTAGGTTTTTACGCCTAATTGTCTAAAAATTATAACATATGTACACATACAACAAGATATCTTCTTTAACATGGAAGATCACGTTAAACTAAAAATGGACGCATGATATTTAAATTGTTTCTAGCATCTAATTACTATTACTAGAAGCCAGCCAGCCGCTCCGCAGGTGGAGAGCCTGTCTCAAGACCTAAATGTTCATATTATTGTGCTGGGTGATATAGAGATAATTTCTATAGAGTGAAGTTATGATAACCTGAATTTCAAGCAAGCGCCACGTTGAATATATGCAAAGCTAAATAGTTGTAACATTTGTCTGCCAGTTGTGTAGTTGACTGTACACCCTACACACATCAGTACAGTTGTATTGCAAAAATTGCTTCCAGAAGGATGCAAGCCAAGCCAAGATTTGCTTGTCGCTTAGGCCAAGTCCGTCCGTCCAAGTCCGTGTAAACCGTATTTGTAAAGTTTGGGTGAAATCCGTCAAACCATGTACGACAAACTAAAAGTTAACAGCAACTAAATCAAAGCCGTCGCTACTGAATTTTTTGGGCTTCCTTATGCTTCCCATGCATGTAGTAAGCATGGGTGAGGATTGCAAGCCTGAAATGCAAAAACAACACATGACTCTTGACACCTGAATTTTAAGCATGTCTGGCTACGTTGAAATTATTATTCAAAGCTAAATAGCTGTAGCATCATATCTTATCAGCCAGTTAACTGTTCTACGCATGTTTCATTTGTATCACAATAGTTGTATTCTGGTCAGGGCTTGCAGATTCGTAAGTTTGATAAAAAAAATTGGACTATAGTCATTGTTCGCACATTACACTTAAGATTGCAGATTTAACCATTAAACTCCTGATTCAGGCCCTGCGGATTCGAGTTTTAACAATCCGACCTGATATTCGTCAATTTGGTAACAAGTTGGTCCATAATCATGTGTCGCACCGTGCAATCACAGATTTAAGATTTAACAATTAAAGGCCTGATAAGGTCCTACAAAATTATGAAGGGTACTGTGGAGATAATTGGTAGAAGTAAGGTTCGTTTGGGATAAATTTTTGGCACAAAAAAGCAAGCAAAATTAATTTCCTATGGTCAGGATTCGAAATCCTGAAATTTGTGTAAGTTTAACGAAGCTCCACCAGGTGGCGGGACTTTTGCGCTATATTATATAGATTTTGATTTTTTTGTGATGTCTTGTCTCTAAGACAAAGTTTTCCAATCTTTGAGATTATGTGTCTTTGCAATTGCGTTTCTTTGTATGTAAGTTGCCCTGCATTCAATTTTCCCTGCTATTAAGTTTCCTTGCAATGAATTTTCTCTGCGATGAACTTTCAATGCGATGAAATGTTCGGTTCGGTATAACCGGTTTCAAATTATAGCCCGGTCTGAGACCTCAAATTTGAAATTATGCCCTGAGGCATAAACCCGGTTTTTATGGTAACTTGAAAGTAACCGTTTACTATAAAGGGTGTCCGATAAGTAAAGTCACAAAAATTACTTATTAATAAAATGTTGCAGTTGTGATTTAAAAACGAGTTATTATATGCTGCTGATAGACAAGACCTTTAAGGTTTAGGGGAAATAATATCTCGGTCTGACACCTTCACTTTCACTCAAATCGCCGATCTGTGGTTTCCTCTAAGAGATTTCCAGGTGACAAATTTTTCAGGAAAATTTGCATATATTTGTGGGTTAATTATTTGAGATAAGTCAAAACTTAAATTGAATTGATACATATTGCTCAGAATTCTTTTCTCTACAAGATGCAACTTAACCCTGATTTTATTGATACATACTTTGCTTTTGCGGATTCTGTGTTACAAAATTTTATCACAAGAAAAACGTGCAGTTTTGATGCTATGCAATTTTTTAGCAAATATTGACATGAAACCATATTCGTTTACATGGTCCTAAAAGCCTAGAAAATAAGCTTTTCATATTGCTGAAACACTCTTAGGATAATCATAGAAAACATGAAATATGAATTGTCTAAACTTTTAACACGAAATTTTCATCAAATTTTTACTTAAACTGAGATTTGCAAAAAGAGCCCAAAAGTTGACATGCGTATAACTTTTATCAATTAAAGAAGTAAATGATCATTCATAGCTCGTCTGAAAGCCTTTAAGTAGAGTAATTTAAAGTTTAGTTTGTCTGAAAAAGTGTAAAGGTTCTAAGTTCAGAAACTTAATCTAAAGTCATGCTTTAAAAAACCCGGAAAACTGCCAAAAATATTGTTTTAAACAGTTCGTCATAACTTCCCATTGACAGGTCAAAATACCACGGGGTATTTTTGCAGTAAGTACGCAATGTTGTATGCGTCTAATGGTAAATTAGTTTTTGTCCATGGATTCTTTTGTAAGATTTCCCAATAAAATGAATTTTGTGACTTACTGCATTTTTGGATTCGTCAATTTTTTTGCTTTATATTGCTATGTCTCTAACAAAGTTTAAAATGATTTGAACATGTATACTCTTTCAAATGAAACTAACAAGCATCCCAAGCAAAATTTGGAAACATATATTTCATACTAAATACCATTAATATAAATTATTGCTTGATTTGTAGATGTTTGCCAAGTTTCGGACTCAAGGCAAGTTGATTACTCCAGCCGAGACTGCTCATTCCTTCAAAATTCCTGCATGTGTTCTCTTCAAGCAGGATGTGAATACGATGGTCAATCTGGTACTTGTATTATGACAACAGGTATTTAACTATTAGCATATTATATACATTTACATACAACATATTATGTTTGAATTGAAAATCACTATTGAAAGTTATTTGTTTTAAATTCCTGGATATGTGCATTGACTTATTTTCAAGGAATATATAAAGCACAAGAATGATAAGGATGCAGAGTAGAGAGATGACTCAACTTAACTTGTATGAGATTACTCATTCAAGGGCACTATGTTGCAAACGGCGTTTAAGCATGCATTCAGATAAACTCATACAAGCCTTTGAGTTCCCTTAAATCGAATTTTTCAGCCAGTGGAACAAGTTAAAAATGTATTATTTAGGTGTCGCTTTTAAAATGTTGGGTGTATACGATCCTAGCCCGATTAACGGCGAAGCTGAATACCCTAAATTGTCCAGTGTTTTTATCATTTAATGCATTACGCCTATAACATATATAAAACTAACACTAGCTTTAGCAGTGCAATGGGAGATCGATAGATCTCTCTGCGAGTAAGATATTAGCAACACACATATTAAAGCATGCATCACTTAACCCAATAAATAAGTTACAGGCAAGCACCAGCACACATCACCCACGCAACTTATTGAATTGGTAAACTTGTTAAGCTAAATTTTTGTACTCGTTTGCTTACTGTACCCTTATACAACCACGCCACAGTACTCGATGTAGCCCTTCTACAGTGTCGTTTCCTTTGTCTCTGACTTTTTCTACGAAGATTGTTGTTGCGCGGATTAATCCAGCATGTCCTTTTGTGGCCTGGCTCGCCACGTCTGAAGCACGGGCATATGCATTCCTGCTGTAGAGTCGGGTCATTGGCCACTTGGGCGTCAGTGTTCTCGATTGGAATAGCAAGCTTAACCTCATCATCAAGCCGTCAAGTTCACCCGCGATCTCATCATACCATTAGAATTGTTGGGTTAACGTCAGTGGTGGTGGAAATGTTTGCACTTTCCGATTGATGCATCTCAGCTACAACATGACGAAAGAGACGGTCGTCTGGCAACTTGACGCCGGTGTTTGCTTCGATGGACTTGAGTACTCCTAATGCAAACACCTGAATGTGTTCTCGACACACATTTGTTGTCGACTGGTGAGCACAGGAATTTCTGATTAATGAAAACGTAAAGTGCAAAAGCTAATTAGTAATTTTTGGGCTAATAACGAACATATATGTAATGATAATATACAATTTTACGGTAATAACAACAATTGTCAAGATTGTAGCGTTAGAATAGCTTAGAAATAATATGTTGTATGAAAATGTATTGTATGAAATTTATGAATGCGTGTGTGTATCAGAATCAGTGCTGTAACTTTGACACGGATCGACCAATCCGGTCCACTCCCCGCTCCTTTGTAAAACTTCCGCACCGATCCGACCCGATCCACAAACTATGTGGTAAATTACCCGATCCGCACCACGCCAATCCGCGAACCATCAGATTATGTAACCACACCGATCCGCTCCACTCCTTTAAGCTTACGAAATTATACCGCTCCGTTCCGAGCCAATTCACACCACTCCGTTCCGCACCATACATTTTTCACAGTAGAGTTTATTTTTTACAAAATAATATACAAATCGTAAACCATTTTATTCTGCAGTTTTTAAGGCACAAAATTAAACTTACAACTAGAACTGCTACTACGACCAACAATCTAGGTTTTTGGTCTGTAGTAGCGCTTAACAAAAACACAGAGTTTTAGCTAGTTTAGTATACTTAGGGTTTTAACAGTACTCACTCCTAAACATAAAGAGACGTGACAGTGTAATTGTACTAATTGACGATCTTCAAGCCCTTGCAATTGCTCCAGCTATTGAGAAAATTCGTTCCACTCCAGCTCAAGTTGCAGGAATCGAAAGATATTTCTTGGCAATATTACTAAGAATGGGGAATCTTTCTTGGTTACATTTCCAGTAATCAAGAGGACAGGTTTTAGGCAGCGATACCACTTCTTCGAGGTAGTTGTCCAACTCAGTTTTGCTGTTTGGTTGTACAATGCCTCCTTCATTAACTAAACCGAAGCTTTCGTCATCGATGGGATCCACAACTAACATTTGTTCACTGGCTTGTTCAGGAATGTTTCTGTTTAACTTATCCCTTTCTTCGGCAAATAAACGCTGTGCGCCCTGAATAACTTGTTCCTTTCTTGGCAGGACAAGCGCAGGAAGATCACTAGGCCAAGTCACTGGTGGTGAAGAAGACATATTTTTATATAATAAGTTATTATAAATAACTCAAGCTGTTTATTCTCAAAGCTGAGAAGGTGAAACTTACGTTGAAAAATACTAGTCTTCACCCTTGGGTCCATAAATGCAGCAATAACGCACGCCGTACTCTTCCATGGTAAGGAAATGCCCAACCTTGTCTCTGATGTTATCCAATATTGCCCCACGAAGGACAGGAAAGTGTACCGTTTGAACATCTCGAACTCCTGTAACAACATGTTTTACTCATAAAACAACCTTTTTGCAAAATTTGCAAACCCTAAATAGAGAAATTTACTCACTTCGAAATGCATGAACTACTTTTAGAATTAAACTGTTAGACGTGGGTCCATCAGATTGTAACTTGTCAGTAGCAACCGCTAAGGGATCTAGCAGTGTCTTGAGTTCCTGTGCCTTCTTAAATTGCAGAACGGTAGGGGAAGAAGGAGGTTCCTTTTGACGGCCCGAACTTGGTTCTAATGCTGCCCTGTCTAAGATATTCCTGGCAGCATTAAAAAACGAGTCCTAAAATACACAATACCGGTTTGAATTGATTTATGTCCACCAACCTAGGTTGGTGGACACAAATCAATTCTTAAAACAATCGCCAATAGTAAAAACATCACTCGAACTTACCGTGACGAATCTTTTCAATATGTGCAAGTTACTATTCCACCTTGTTTTAACACATTGAACTGGATTAAGTTGGGTTTGCTTTCGAAGCTCATCTCTCCACACGTTAGATTTTTTAAGAAACACCATGACTTTGTTGATGTACGCCAGAAGTTCTTTCGCAGCAGGATCGCTTTTTATGGCAGCATTTATTGCTAACTGAAGTGTATGGGCAGCACATCTTAAATGGCCGTTTATAGGAGGATCTGTCGATCTGTCGTAGAGTCCAGCTGCAAAGGTTTCCCCCAGAACCGTGGCGAATACATCATCCATGATGTCCTTATCACTCAACTCGTCCTCACTTTCGGTATTACAATTAGATGTTTCATCCTCATCGGCCAAGTCAACCCCTTCATCACTGGATTCAACTTCGTTATCATCTTGCTGCTCCTCTGTCTCAGTTTCAGTCCAAAAATACTGCTGCCATTCCTGTGACTCGTACAGTTCTGTCATGTTGAACGCTTTCACCATGTTACTTCCGTTATCAGTAGCCACAATTCCTCCCTTTGAAGCATCAAAATTGACAACAACACAATTAAAGTGATGAGCACAAATGGCCTAATAATGAACAATGAATGAAAGTATGAACAACGACCTAGGTCGTTGTTCATACTTTTGTTGAAGACAAGATTTTTAATAGGATTTTTACCCAGTCAGGTGTAACTCCATAATCCCCCAAACACTTTAAAAATGTTTGACGAATGTAGTCCCCTGTGTGTCGTGAGTTTAGACCTTGAAACGTGACGACATTTTGCTGAAGGTCCCAATTATCATCGATGTAATGAATCAAGATGCAAAGAATTGCTTCCATTCTGCGTGTAGTCCATATGTCACATGAGAAGTGGCAATATCGTTTTTCAATTGCTTTAAGTCTTGCTTTCTTCTTGGGAACAATATCAGTCTTCATAAGATTGCTGAGTAACTCAGCCTGAGATGCTTCATGTACGCAGGCCGGGATTTAAGATTAATCCTTTCGTCTAGCCCCCCAATAACTTGTTTGAATCCAGTGTAGCTGCACATCTCAAAAGGGCAAAGGTCACGAGCAAACATGAAGATGATGTTCAGGTCATATTTCTGCTGCTTGGGATGACTTCGCGGATACTTTGATTTCCGATCTCTGAACTGTTCCAAGGTGGGTTGCTTATAGTTGTCACATGATTTCTTTGACACAGGCTCAGGGATAACTAGATCATGCTTTCTCTGAACAAAGAAATAAATAAACGAAACTTTTATCAAAACGAATGGAGTTGCATCCTGCAACAATATGCCCACCAATAAAAGTTACCTTTAGATGACGTTTCAAGTTAGAGTACGATTCCATCTGAAGTGTAAGAGTCTCATCACAGGGTTTGTCTTCATTCGATGATTTTAGTTTACATTTAACTTGGGACTTCCCGTCGTTAGGTATCAACTTAAAGTATTCCGCATACTCCGCACCGCCGATGCGGAGCGGTTCACCAAGTTACAACAGCACTGATCAGAATGCTCTGAAAATAATGTAAGCTAGAATGGGTAGACTGCGAAGGATTCAGCATAGAGACGGAGCCCAGCAGTCTGTAACGGACAAAAATTAGAAGACAGGAAGAGCGAAGTTGAGCGAGCCGTTCAATCTTTATGGAGTTGTGCACAAGTCTGCTAAAAAGAGAACTGGCCGAAATGAGAGCTGAGTCCGTGTCCTCAGAATAATTTTTAAAATTGCCTTTTTAAATTGTAGAATTAAATTGCTGTGACATTGTAATTGGTGGTTAACTCCGTAATAAAGCCACGGGCAATTAAAGAAGTGATTATTAATAAATTCTTGTGTTTTCTACTGATTGATTAGTACTCGGTTCGTTTGAGAAGGGCGCGTCATAGACAGGTCATCAGTAGTGTAAGAACACTGGAGGAATTGAGTTAGTAGGCTTCATTAAAAACCAATCAACTTCGCACAGACAAACCTTTAGAAAAAAAGAAAATAACATTCAGTCTAATAGCTCTCCCAACCCTGACCAAAGGGATTTTTCGCACGGTGACTTTGTGAAGGATCCCTTTCATTCGGTACCAAGAGAAGGAGGTTAGCAGTAGACCGACAAACTGTGAACCCCCACAACAACAACTCTAAGCTATACAGTAAACTTAGCTATTGTGGCTATCAGCCTTCGTAAATACCTATGTGCAGGAAACCTGCAACATAGCACAGATGCGAGAAAACGGCTATGCCGGAAAAAAGCTGGGAGAATGCGAGACACTCGAAGATGTTTCAAACCAACATCTTTAATGAACAGCTTTGGTAGCTTCAGCTGATCAGTTGTTGTTTTTTTGTTCACAAGTTTCCCTCGTAAAGGGTTCAATGAACCACGCCTGCTAAAAAATGGCTCGGCGGAATCCGCACAAATGGGACAGGTATTTACGAAGCCTGACAGCTATAATGCCTACCAGCAGTCTCCAGTATATTTTAAACCAGATTAACATACAGATTATTAACATTGTACAATGAAAAAACATTGTTTTTGTTGGCGCTTGTTTAGTTTACCTTTATAGCTCTTCCACTTGAATGCAAATAAGAAACCTAAGATAGTCTTCAACGTTTGACAGATTATTTATATATGCGCTTGCACATCTACCAAATTTATATTATCCAAGTCATCCAATAGTAGCACTAGACTTCGAGGGTGCCTCCGTCAGAATGCCACTTCTGTCGTTTTACCAAATCAGGCATAACCTTTCTCCAGCGATCCCAAAAAAGGTCCAGAAGGAGTTGAGCTCGCCTGCATTGAAGTAGCATTTATTTCATCACAAAATCCCCAAAGAGAATAATACGGAATCAACGCTTCCGGATCTCCTTTGAGAACCGTCATCAGCGTTTTATCCCGCGGGTACTTCTTCGTCAGCGTCACCTTTGTGCTTCACCATACAAGTCAAGAGTGCCAACCAATGCTTCTCGTGATGGCCTCCTACCGTAACCTCCAACGGTACTATACAGTCAACACCAGTGAATGCGGGGGAGACCACTCGACTGTCGGTAATATGGCAAATCTCCCACGACGCGTTGTATTGCTGCCCATCCAGCAGCTTTCCCTTAGATTGTATAACACTGTGTATAATCCCTTATGAGCGTTCCTCTCATGTTCAGGCATGATATCTAGCTAGCTCAGCACGCCTCTACATGGCAGTATTGCAGGGTTTTTTCGAGTGACTGACCTTCGCTACTTCAATCCTTTCTTCCAAATCATCCAAATATGAAGACAAATTTGCTTTTATTTTATTTGCCATATGGTTTTTCCTCCATCCTGGTAATTCCATATTCTTCTTTAGAGTCCAATAATCCAGAAATACTAAGCTGCATGCACATATCCTGCGAGTCTAACAGCACAAGTAAATGAAAAAATTGCGTAAATACTCTATTAACACTTTATGCGTTAATGCTCTATGTTCATTATTGCTCCATTAAAGTCTGCATTTGCTTCATTGCTGATGGCACAAACAGTTGTCCGTAGTTCCAGATCCTCTTTCAAAACTTTCCAATTTTATTTATTGGCTACATTTTGTCGCTCTCCAATAGAAGAGGTGGTTATAAAAGCTAAGTAGAATCCGACGCCAGGCTAACTGCTTGATATAAGCGAGTTCCATCGTCGACAACCCATCTCCACTCCGACACACGGGACAAGTCGTGGATCCGGCTAATATTGTGTGCAACAAATGCACGGTACCTCAGTTTTCGGCCTGAACCACAGCACGGCGGCGTGAGTCACTCCAAAAATATCGCCGGTTTATGCTGTATTTAATCTTGGTGAATTGTATGAGCCATTCCAACTCCAATAACAGCTGCCTAGTCCAACCGAGTGATAGTCTGTTAGTGGTCGCAATGACCCCTAAAAGTTTCAGCCAGGGTATCAATAGTGGACGTCCAGCGTACTTTTTTGGTGGACATTGTCCACTTTGTCCACTATCCACTGTCCACTGGACATAATAACCCCTAGTATCCAACTTTCCATGTCCAGCAAGCTAGTGGAACGACAAAGTGGAGAATGTCCACTATCAAATTTCCACCTATCCACTGTCCATTGATACACTGGTTTCAGCGCAGACAACACAGATATTACATTTAGCAAGATACCGAGCTACCAACAATAGAGAAAGGAGGTGCCTACCAAAGATGCTGTCAAGTACCATTGACAGAAAACGGCAAATTATCCAGACGGCATCAGATATTACAAACAACGCATATCAAATGTAGTTGGAAAAACTCAAACGTATAAAGTCATCGAAATCTGTCGCTAGCGATGGACTCTGCCTGACACTTGATTTTTGATATCGCTATTTCGTTGAAACACCAATTGTTGTGAGGAGGCATGGAGTGATGGTATAAGAAATTTTAAATATGTACCGTTACGTCTATTCATTTTTCTTTATTCTAGAATATTCCTGTGGTGTTAGCGGACAGCAAGAACTGTAATGAAAGTGTGGTACAGACCAGTGTATTCGTTTTTTATTGGTCAGTAGCTTGCTGCGGTGGCAATAGAATACACCAACAGCAAAGAGAAGAGAGTTAGGAAAGTTAGTAAGTTGTCGGTAAATTCTTGAGAGAAAACGTTACTGTTAGATTAGGCTCCCGAAAATTACAAACGATTTCTGTAAAATATTCTGCCATTAGTAGTTAAATAAACTGTCGTTAACTTAAATATTAATTGCTCGGTGTTAATAGAAATAGTTTATTCTGGCGTCGACTAAAAGTTAATATAAGTGTCAGGCAGAGTCTATCGCGACAGATTTCGATGACTTTATACGTTTGAGTTTTTCCAACTACATTTGATATGCGTTGTTTGTAATATCTGATGGTCTGGATAATTTGCCGTTTTCTGTCAATGGTACTTGAGAGCATCTTTGGTAGGCACCTCCTTTCTCTGTTGTTGGTAGCTCGGTATCTGACGGCTTACTCAATGTAATATCTGTGTAGACTTCGCTGAAACTTCTAGGGGTCATTGAGACCTTGGGCTTTGAAGCTGAATCACTGCAAGTAACATTAGAGGAACCGACGGACTGATAGCTGCAACGTTTTGGAATTGGGACGGACAAAGCTTTCAGAGTATTGCGGTATGTTGAGAAAATGTCGTTTTAGTGGACAGGAGTGATCCGCATTTATTTGAGCTATTACGTGATACAGATATTTTTCTATTCCAAAGTATTATAAGTTATCTCTGCGGTAAAAACAAATATGCTGTGTGAACGATGGTTCGTAGATTTGCGTATATAGTTCTCCCTCTGCAACAGTGATTTTGCAACACGTGCATGCGGGTGTTTCATGCTTGACCTTTTGCGTCTGACTGATTGAATGTAGGGCAGCATCTTTTTTTAAAACACTCCTACCATAGCGTACTTGGATCTAAATACAGGCCTGCCATTACGTAGATCTTTCGGTGTAAAAACTTTTGTAAATAATGACGTTTCGTCCTGATTTTTTCTGTGTTAGAATCCTTAGAAATTACTCTTTTAAAATAGCTATTAACTTTGAAAATTGGAGGTGTGTAGTGGAAGCTACAACGATTTAGAAGAAAGTTGTTCCGAAAAAACACCTCGATGTTTGACCTACCACAACTTCGACGTTTGCAAGAAGACCACTCCAGTAACTTCTAAAAAACATCCTCGTTTAATGTTCTTTCTAAACTGTTATCAACATCAAAAATCAAAAGTGGGCGCGATGGGTAGCCACGACTTTGAAAAAATGATGTTTACTTTAGAGCCTTATAGGAGCTAAAATTACAAACTCGTTCATATCTCGACAACGTTAAGAAATAATGGCATACTTTAAATTGCAAAATTGTAGAGCTTTAAAAGTTCTATCGGAATCAGCAATAAACTGGGAGGTCAAAATTTTTGCCCTTAGGTTGCATGGTCCTTTGTATTTAAGACCAAATCAAGCAACCTTTTCAATAATTGGTTTCAAGTTAGTAGAGAACAACAGAACAAGCTAAATAGATTCAAAATTCCTACAGTCATTCCAACTACTATGTATAAAAATTCCTTAAAATGGCATGGTATATTCATTTGGAACGACTATTATGTAAAATTAAATAAAGAATTGGTGAAACCCAAACGGGACAAGCAAAAAACTGTCAACGAAATATTTTCGGAAACTTGTAAAAATATTATAATAGAAGAAAGAAAATTCTTATTTATGTAGTATTATAGTCAACAGATGTATTAAATAATTATATGGATATGACCTAGAATGTTAAATGACATCCTATGTATAATGGAATGACACTTGGTGTTATGTATTTAAAATCAGACTTTATAGACTGAATGCAGATAACACTTGAATAAAAACTACATTACATTACATTACTGACAGAACTCTGTTCACATGTATAATTAGAAGTGTAATCACAACAGAACCAACAGAAATCCTTCCGTACTTTATTTCGTGTATGTAAACATTTAATTTCAAAACTGCAGCAGCTGTCACACCATTGGCTCAATATATACTCTCCACCCTGTGGCAGGCATGACTAATTTCCTGAAATTAATCATCAACATCATGACATGTCATTGTATTTCCCTGCAGCCCTATCATTCTTTATGTATATTCTTTGACTTAATTAAGGGACTTTATATTATTGCATTTATAGACTGCTCGAAGTTTAGGAACCAACCAACCGAATGTCGGAAAAATAATTGTGTATATGAGTGCGCAACGAGTGAATGTAACAGTCATGAAGGTAAGATAATATATTTAATGCTACTTCACAATTTCTATATACAACGGACTTTGTTTTGTTTAATTAATCTGCTCAAATACCGCTAAAAATTCAAATTAGAGAAATATTGAACTTGAAATGTTTGCTATATGTTCATCTAATTTTCTAGGTCTTAGATTTCTTACACTCTTTAGCTTGCTAGCCTTGATAGTGGCATCAGTAATTTTACAAATTTCTACGTCTCGGGATGGTTTACAAAGTCCCCAGTTGTCCTTAATATTCACTAGGGTATACTCATTATTGGAAGATTCAACAGAGGCAGGTAGAATAGCATGAATGCAACTTGCACAAGACAGAAAGTACTGTAGGCCTAGAGTCTATCAGACCCAGACCCTCTCGTGAAACACCAGTGACTTAATGAAAATGATCAAGTTCAAAAAGTTTTGACGTGTTTTGGCAAGGGTCCTCCAAAAGCAACGAAACTGTAGTCACAAAACTTCCGCAAACCACATCGATGGGTCGCATACGAGAAGTTGTATGCTTGGGAAAATGAAACCAAAAAAGCCCTAAATGCATGCCAATTTTTAAAAAAAGGCCATAATATGTGCACGCGAGCGGCCGCAACAGAAAGCTTTATCTGCGATGTACAAAATTTTGAGTTACGCACGATTAAACGTGCCCACGTCTTAATTGACCTAAGCTGAGCTTGGTGATGCCACAAATGTTCTACTTTACTCAAACATTTCCAAATTTTCATAGCCTTATTTTAAAACGCTTTGATAATCCTACACAAAAAAACGACTAAAAATGCCATCCTACTTTATCATTTCTAAAAGTGGAATGACAATGACAACGGTCTGCTGCATCGTCATTTTGTACAAAGTATTTCTCCCGCCACTAAAGTTTGCATCTGATGATGCAGACATCAAAATGTAGGAAATTCTATGATCTATTTTTTCAATTGCTTATCTCAGTTTACCGCAAAGTTGCATGTAAGGCCTTCTGCATAAAATTCTGGCGCGCTAATAGGGCCTTTTTAATTTCAAACCCGCGTGCACATTGGCCATTTTTGTTTTCAGTTTCTCATGCACTTAGAGTTTTTTCGTATGCGCTCCATCGACATGCATTTATAGGCAACACAGATGCAGTTAACAGTAGCCAACTGTACCTACATGTCACTAAATGTAACTAGGTAAATGTTTCTACATGCAATAAAAATATTTATAAATTAATTGTGCGGTGTCAGTCAGCAATTACAATAACTGTAATGATATTACTAGATTGACTACACCAGACAAACGTATGGATAGTACAAATGTTGTAAAAACTTATTTCAACAAAATGACATAATTTAACTACATATTCCAATGTAGAATATTATTGTACAATTGATATCATGAAATGATTTTTACGTGAAAACACACTTTAATTAAAAAATACATATTACGTAAGTCGCCAATACACACATATTCCTCAATGAACACTATGGTAGGTTTCTGGTAAGAATGCTTGCACGTGATGATTACTAAAAAAATTGATATATCCTCCATAAACACTCGTACTTCCAAGGTCTGCAAGCAGATTTTTTAACTGCAATGGAACTGAAATAATCAATAAATCTATACGTACGATTCAACAAGACGGCAATATTATGTCCCCGATGACGAGAACTGACAAGCACCCTAGTTGTACTTCGAGTTTTAAATCTTCTAAAACTACTCAAATGTCTTGTGCCTATAGCAAAACATGCAACAAACCTCATCCGTATTTATTTCAGAATGTTGTTGTAAGCAATGACTGGTTGCAAGCTAATTATGTTCTAAACCAGGTTAATTATACTCTTAACCAGGCTAATTATGCTCTTAACCAGGCTAATTATGCTCTTAACCAGGCTAATTATGCTCTTAACCAGGCTAATTATGCTCTTAACCAGGCTAATTATGCTCTTAACCAGGCTAATTATGCTCTTAACCAGGCTAATTATGCTCTTAACCAGGCTAATTATGCTCTTAACCAGGCTAATTATGCTCTTAACCAGGCTAATTATGCTCTTAACCAGGCTAATTATGCTCTTAACCAGGCTAATTATGCTCTTAACCAGGCTAATTATGCTCTTAACCAGGCTAATTATGCTCTTAATCAGGCTAATTATGCTCTTAACCAGGCTAATTATGCTCTTAACCAGGCTAATTATGCTCTTAACCAGGCTAATTATGCTCTTAACCAGGCTAATTATGCTCTTAACCAGGCTAATTATGCTCTTAACCAGGCTAATTATGCTCTTAACCAGGCTAATTATGCTCTTAACTAGGCTAATTATGCTCTAGTTGTGCTCTAAACCGGGAAGAAACAATATTTGAAGGATTTGAGGATATTTTGTGTGGGAAAATGGGGTAATTCAGGAGAGTATGGTGACTTGGTTTAGAGTGTCTAGTCTGACAATGTACTGCTTATGAGCACAAAGAATAACAAAACCAATTGGGTCGCGGTAAGTTTGAAGGTGGCGTTTTCAGATGCGGATAAAACACTGGGAACAAAAAACAGGTTGTTACAAAACACAGGTGCGGAAAAAACACAGGTGCGGACAAAACTGTGACACTGGTGACAATTTGCACATGCGACTGCTTAGCAATTGAAAGTGCATCATTTTGATTTAAATATCAAATGCAAATTGTTAAAAATCAACACTTAAAAAGCATTAAATATTTTTATCATATACACATGTCCCCTAGTTAGTATATTTATTATCACTTAACCAATTTGGAGCTCCTACATAAAACTTAAGGAATTATTAGTGCTTTAACCGTTGTAACGGAACTGTACTATCCTGCTATTTGAACCCGTCTGATTACTCCAAAACTTGGGTTCATTTCAACATCCCGAAATGTAAATTTACGTCTTTAACACTTAAATTTTGTTTGTTTAAAAGCCCAAAAATATTAATGAGCTTAATGAACAAAGTGAAATCTGTCCACTTCGTACTGCATTATGTAGGGACCTTTAAAATTTCACAATAAATACTTAGAAAGATGAAAGCGTCAGACTTGTAAAGTAGCTGATAGGAAAACTGCTACTGCTGCATTCATCATTCTCTTTTCACCGTACTTAGTATTTGCAAAAGCATTCAATACAAACTCGTAAAATTGCGTTTTCTGTTGGATAAAACGGCTTAAGCCAAAGGAAACGTGTAGCCCTCAGAAGTCGAACTATGAAAAGTAAATGGTTGCGCATAAATGTTTGTAACAATGCTGAAGGTTAAATTAAACGCCCAACATGGCACGCACAGACTGATTCCGCAGCCTTGTATACCTACTTTGATTTATAATAAGCCTAAAATGCTTGAAAAAGATCAACTGTGAACTGTGTTATTTGGTGACATTTAGGTATTACAGGATTGGAATGCGGGTGGAACGCATGCAGTTTGCTGTGCAACGATATTTGTAAATGCAAGGGAGATGGTTGCGAATATGACATCACCACAGCTACGTGCAAGAAGGATGACATTCAAGGTATTTAACCCTGATTCAAACTTAAAATGAATGTAGGCTGCTTATAAGATTATAAGTTTTTACTTATAATATTTGTAACTATGACTAACACTGTAACTATTAGGGGAGTATCCGCCTTGATTGCATAAACTACATCAAATCAGGCGGACAAAATGTTAGATTTCCCCTGCATGCAAAAACAAAAACATCGCGAGCATGAAACTAGTGACCAGTGAAATTTCCGAAAGAGGAATTCAAGTTGTACAACCATACAGCTATCCCTGTTGCACCAAGCGTCGGCGGGATGAGCTCAAGGGGACTCAAATCCAAAGAATCTTTGGACTTGAATCCCCTTGGTAGAGCTGAAATAGGATTATGTGAATTTTTAATTTGTAACGCATTTTTTTGCTGTTCCATATTTTGTGCCTTTCGCCAGCTGGAAACCTGAAACTTAGTACATATAGGTAGTGCTATTTTGGATAGTGCAAAATCTAGTACAGAAATGGTTTTCATTTTGACCTAACAGTAAGGGGTTTTAGAATTTCTCCATGGTCAGGAAGACAAATGGTTTTCAAATTCCACTTCCATGCCTATAGACCAAGCTTGTCGAATCACCCCATTTTTGTCAAATGATTAGTGATTGGGATTAAATGAAGGCTCCTACTTGTAGATTTTTTACTTGGGCAATGTAATATAGGAACAACCAAACACAATTTATTAACAATATATCATAGCTAAGTATTTTAACACCAAAGTACAGTTAGAAATTATAAAAGATATAGGAGATGTTCAAAAGGAAAGGAATTGCCGCCGCTAATGCATTGCTTATGGGACGTTCAAATGGTTCCATCTGCAAAGCACTAGAGGCAGGAATTTCCTTCCTAGTGTTTAATTTTAGGTTCTCTCTTGTTACAGAGTACAGCTTAATATTTTAATGCTATATAGCTAGTGGCTATGTTCATTAAAAACAAGTCGTCAGAGGTAGGCAGATAAACGGAGGTAAGATCCTAGTCATTAACCGTTTGTTTCAAACAAACGCAATTAAAAAACAAGTATTGTCATAAAGCGAATGGGTCAATCACGAGAAACCGCCAGGCAATAATTGGAAGAGCTACAGAATTCTATGAACAGTTATATAAGTCTAACGACTCAAATCCACTAAGGCCAAAATCAGATTTTGGCAGCACCTGCGCAATAACAATCACTCCAGACGAAGTTCAAGAGGCTCTTTCAACTTTGCCTAATGGTAAAGCACCAGGATCTGATAGAATTACCTCGAAACTTTTAAAGAAAGGCGGTAAAACAGCATGCAGGTATAATCGGTCGGCAGTCGGCCAACAAGACATGACAAGACCTATGATTGAAGCAGTATCGACTCAAGGCGTTGATGAATCAATTGTTAAGACCTTCGATCACCTATACCAGACAGAAACAGCTAGAATTCAATTTTACGAGACAAGTGATCTTTTCAAAATTCAGAAAGGAGTACGCCAAGGAGAATAAATTGGGATACATTCATGATTAAGATAAATGGTACCAAACTAACCAATCTATGCATATGACGTCGTGGAATTCGCCAACAATACAAGCAACCTAAAGGAGGCCATTTTAACATCGGACAAGTATACCAAGGAAGTTGAACAAAATATGCACATAAAAAATGCGCAATACTGTGCAACGACGTTTGCAATAAAGAACCAATTACCATCGAGAGAGTACAGCTACCAATTGTGGAGAAGTTGATCTTCCTTGGACAAGAAATAAATAGAACAGGCGATTTCACCGGGGAAATATCCAGAAGAATCCAACTTTCGTGGGTAGCATTTAATAAATTTAAATGGATTTTTGTTTCAAAAATTCCATTTTGTCTTAAGAGGAAGCTTTTTAAACAGTGTATACTTCCAGTTATGACTTATGGGTGTCAGACATGGTCCTAACTACGACACAACCTTACCGTCTTCAGGTTACCCAAAAAAAGATGGAAAGAATCATATCATTGTTAGATAAAGTGAGAATGCACATGGAAATTTGTTCACCTGCAACACACTTGTGCATTAGACCACATGTGATACGCCCCGCCTGTGTTTTATACCCACCTGTGTACCTCGGGGAAATGCCACATTCAAACTATCCTAAGCACAAATGATATACTACGAGGTAGGGGTTAGTTGCCAAATCTATAATGTCCGCGGCCTTGCACGTGGGTGCACCCTGTGGAAAATGTGGGAAATATATGCTGTGCTTTTTTTGGTTTTACGAATACAATTATTTATTTACGTAGACTAAAAAAATACTCCGCAAATACAGCCGAATGCAGAGACGTCGAAAACCTAAGAAACTAGGGATAACTAATCTGCCATAGTTAGGAAAACTGGCCCATACATTTTAAATGGGCGGTTAGGTAGACCTTACGCTTGCTTAGGTTCAGGGAGGTAAATGCATTTGGCAGATAGTCTTTGGTGTAATTCGCAGCAAAGAGCTAGATTGAGATGCCCTTGATTATAATATAAATAAAACTTAGTCAAGTTGTAAATTACGCAGATCGAAAAGTTGGGTAGCAGAGGGTCACGTTGGGTCAACCAAGTGGGCCAGGTTGGGTAAGCCAAGTGGGCCAGGTTGGATAAGCCAAGTGGGCCAGGTTGGGTAAGCCAAGTGACCCTGGTTGGGTCAACCATGTGGGCCAGGTTGGGTCAACCATGTGGGCCAGGTTGGGTCAACCATGTGGGCCAGGTTGGGTCAACCATGTGGGCCAGGTTGGGTCAACCATGTGGGCCAGGTTGGGTAAGCCAAGTGACCCTGGTTGGGTCAACCATGTGGGCCAGGTTGGGTCAACCATGTGGGCCAGGTTGGGTCAACCATGTGGGCCAGGTTGGGTCAACCATGTGGGCCAGGTTGGGTAAGCCAAGTGACCCTGGTTGGGTCAACCATGTGGGCCAGGATGGGTAAGCCAAGTGACCCTGGTTGGGTCAACCATGTGGGCCAGGTTGGGTAAACCATGTGGGCCAGGTTGGGTCAACCATGTGGGCCAGGTTGGGTAAGCCAAGTGACCCTGGTTGGGTCAACCATGTGGGCCAGGTTGGGTAAGCCAAGTGACCCTGGTTGGGTCAACCATGTGGGCCAGGTTGGGTCAACCATGTGGGCCAGGTTGGGTCAACCATGTGGGCCAGGTTGGGTCAACCATGTGGGCCAGGTTGGGTCAATCATGTGGGCCAGGTTGGGTCAACCATGTGGGCCAGGTTGGGTCAACCATGTGGGCCAGGTTGGGTCAACCATGTGGGCCAGGTTGGGTCAACCATGTGGGCCAGGTTGGGTCAACCATGTGGGCCAGGTTGGGTCAACCATGTGGGCCAGGTTGGGTCAACCATGTGGGCCAGGTTGGGTCAACCATGTGGGCCAGGTTGTGTCAACCATGTGGGCCAGGTTGGGTCAACCATGTGGGCCAGGTTGGGTCAACCATGTGGGCAAGGTTGGGTCAACCATGTGGGCCAGGTTGTGTCAACCATGTGGGCCAGGTTGGGTCAACCATGTGGGCCAGGTTGGGTCAACCATGTGGGCCAGGTTGGGTCAACCATGTGGGCCAGGTTGTGTCAACCATGTGGGCCAGGTTGGGTCAACCATGTGGGCCAGGTTGGGTCAACCATGTGGGCCAGGTTGGGTCAACCATGTGGGCCAGGTTGGGTCAGCCTATATGGTCGCGATGGGTGAATCTAGAGGGTAACGTTGGGTCAAATCGTCGGGTTACTGTATTGGCATACAGTCAGTTGGGAGTCGTCCCTTATTTAACGGATCGTAATCGCTTATTTAAGGGACTTTGTAATCGCTGATTTAACTTATCGTAGGCCTTAAGATATTGAAGAGTTTTTGAATCAAAAACCTTTAAATAAGGGACCAATCGGTATATTTTCGAGAAAAAAACACCCGTAAGGTCCGGTATGGGCGTGCAAGGTTCTGTTTAATAATAATGAAATTTTATTAAATTCTCGAACTTCTCACGATGGCTCATTAAAAGTTTACGATGGCGATTTTGAGATATTTATTTTCAAAGCTTTAAAATTACGAAATTCAATTACTCTGGATAACCAACTGATAAAAATCAATACAAAAAATCAATAAATGTTAGAAATTATGCTGAATTTAATAAAAATTCCCATTTTATTATATAAGCGCGTTGTGTTATTTTCCAATTCTGAAGTCCCTTAAATAAGTCATTATGATCAGTCAAATAAGTGATTTCAAAGTGCTTTAAATAATTGACTACGATCCGTTAAATAAGGAAATACAATGCGATCCCTTAAACAAGGATTTATGATCCGTTAAATAAGGGATGACTCCCAACTGACCGTTATTGGAAAATTCTGTGAAGCAGTTCTTAAAAGTTTGAAGCCATTCCATTGCATTGGCATGATTTAGACCATTTGCGTGTTTGGTATATGCGGTAATTCTAGTCCTCTTGTCTCCTCTTTACCTAATAATATCTTACAGTGGGTAGTTTGGTCGTCGGTGCCTTGTAAACTTTTGAACCCAACTCGAATTTTGTTACTCTAATATAATCAATCTCTTTCTTTTTTGCTTTTTAATTCTAGCATGTACTGATGACGTACTACAGAAACAAAGTTGCTTAATACCTAACTCGATATACTATTATAATGGCAAATATTGTCGTTATAATCGTGTTGGGGAATTCTGTGATTACGAAAAAGTAGTAATTGCTGTGAATTTTAACGGAGAGGAGACATCAGATGAACTTGGGGTACAATACCTAGCCTGGAAACGAATAAACTACGTTGACGTGGATAATATTTTGACAACGTATGATTTGAGGAACAGAACCACTGAACACGTTAATGAGATATACTTGACTGGGATTTCAGGAATTCCAAGCAAAAGACACCCTAATCGATGCATAACATTTTCTATTTCATTATGTGAAGAGGGCATGTTTCACGTCTCAATCAAGCTGATTCAGCTTACGGACTCTCTACCTGGTGAACAGGTTAGAGCTAATATACTTAAACCGTTACAAACTCATATATAATTTACATATATTTGTTTATGACTAGTGTGTAAGGTGCTAGCATAGCACACGATGTTTGCTACGCTCTAAGTTCAGTATGTCAAAGGACAAGGTGCAAAAAAACTTTTAGGCGATAACTTTTCTATAGTAACTCAAAAACGTTTTGCCAGTAATAAAGGGTTCCTCCTAATGACTGCACCCAAAGTTTTTGCTACGATATTCAGAGGGCGACTATTCATATAGTCCTATGGGTTATATTTTCTGATTCCCCATGTTTTTCTGAATACGTGTGTGTATTTTGACAAATATATCATGAAAACAAGCAATACAATGGATATTACAATAAAGTTTGTTACGAGCAAGAAAATTCCCGCACCAAAAATTTGACAAAATTTTTTTTGAAAATTTTTGATAAATTCTTTGAGTTAGAGTAAATATGCAAGTATTTGGTAGTAAATGCAAGGCCGGATTGTGGTCATCAAAAATCATTAAGAACTGAATATCATTTACGTAATAGCTGTACCATTAGCAGCTTTAACTTTTTTGATACACTTGTCGTGCCACGTTAAAACTAAATCACTTCTATTTCTCAATTCCTTTATGTTAAACGTCAACTTAATACCACGGTTAATCGCACATTTTATGGGCTTTCAAACAAGTATTCAAGCATATGATTTGCATGTTCCATAGTGGAACAAGAATACACACACTTTAGTACACTTCCAAGACATTGAAAAAAATGCTTGTAACTGAAATCTTCAAAATGTAACAAATTTTTTAATCCACATAACTTCTGTTATAGTTTGTCAATTCGTGTAATTAGTATGTCGTTTTGATGCATAGATTTTGAGGATTCTTTAGAAGGTTTAGATTTAGTAAACAGTTCCTTTGTATAAAAGCTGTGCAAACTTAAATGTATAGTAGACTTTTGGAAACAGGAAAAATGCCATTTTGATTCAGGGGTTTCAATTTTTTTCAAATATACCACAACATAGTTTTGCAGTAAGTTTACACGCGGTTTATGTAGACAAAAGCTTGCTCTACAAGTACGTTATACGACCTACCCATCAACTGCTTATCCAGCCTTCAAAAGTCAGTAGCGAATTTGGGTGCAGTCATTTGGAGGAACCCTTTAATACATTGATAGTGTAGCCAAATCGTCCACCGTTCGTGGTCAGATATTCACAGTTAATCTGTCAAACGAATCCTACTACACTTAGCTCAAGTGTATATTCTCAGGTTTCTAGAACGTTGTCAAGAAAAATTGATATTGACAATCTTCTACTTTGATCGAGTTTTATGACACTTCCGGTTGTCCGGTTTCAAGTTTTGACCATATGTTTTCAGCTAAATCGAATTTTTACACGAAGTTTGCCGCAATATACTACCGTAAGCAGGCAGTGCTAATTGGAGGTTTTATGAATGGTTTTTTAAAAACGGACGCGGTTGAAAACTTCAAAAAGCTGAATATTATATTTGAAAATTTTAGAAAATTACGATTTTCCAAAAACTTGCAATCACAAAAACTTGATGACTGAACTCGTGCTCTGCCACTTAAGTGCTCGTATTCCCACAAGCCTCCACCACAAAAAATTTCAATCCTATAAATATCCTGTTATCAGAAATTTGAATTTTTCCCGTCGACACCGTTAAAAATAGGGTTTCGTCACCACAGATGGCAAGCTATTTTGGAGGTCTGAAACATAGCACGGGCTATTTTCCCTAGTATTACTATCATTATGTAGGAAAACTTTTGAAATACCATTAACCTTAGTCGTAGTTAATGATCATCGTTAAAGCCCCATTATCTTTTTATTTAACAAACTTTGTAATGAGCCATTTCAATCCCAAGAAAAATGTCAAGTATCAACTGAAGAAGCGTAACCAGGGTAGTGTATTATAAATATACGCTTCTTGGTATCAACTACACTCATTTTATTCAAAGATGAGAAAAATCATTACTCCAAAGCACGCCAGTCCCGCCCGACGCACTTTCTGTGTTTACCATACCATAAACTATTTTACCCCTTCACTCAAACTCAGTGGCTCAGTAGCTTGAGCGACGGGGTAACAGAGTGGAGATCGCCGTGACGAATCCTACCTCCGTCAAATTATTTTTGCATGTTGTTTTTTACACAAATAAACTATCCCTACAGCCAACAATTTAGTAAGTCTCCCTACAATACCCAACACAATTATTTAAATATTAAGGGCCTGAATCAGGGCCTTAATGGTTAAATCTAAAATCTTTTACTGATTGCACTGTGCGACACATGATTATGGTCCAGTTTTTGACCACAATGAAGAATCTGAGGTCGGATTGTTAAAATTCAAATCCACAGGGCCTGAATCAGGACCCTAATGACCAACTCTGCTATCAGAAGTGATTGTAATGTGCGACACATGATTATAGTCCAGTTTTTCACCAAACTTACGAATTTGTGGTCGGGTTGTTAAAATTCGTATCTGCAAGACCTGAATCAGGGCTTTAATGACCAATTCTGCTAACTTAATAGATAGTAATGTGTGACACATGATTATAGTCCAGTTTTTGACCAAACTGACGAATCTGTTGTCGGATTGTTTAAATTGGCAACTGCAAGGCCTGATCAGAATACAATACAGGTCTTGACAATGACAAATGCGCATAACTGGCATAACAGTTGACTGGCAGATAAATGATAATGCTACAACTATTAATTTCAATTTTAATTTCAATTAATTTCAACGTAGCCGGCCATGCTTGAAATTCAAGAGTCATGTGTAGGATTTGCATTTCAGACTTACAATCCTCACCCATGCTTAACACATGCATGGGAACCATTAAGCAAGCCACAAAATAGTAACGACGGCTTTAATTTGGTTGCTGCTAAACTTTTAGGCTATCATACATACCTTGACGGAATTCACTCAATGTTTACAAATACGGTCTGCGGGCCTGGCTTAGGTGCCCAAGCGACAAGCAAGACTTGGCTTGCTTCTTTCTGGAAGCAATTTTTGCAATACAACTGTCCTGATAATGCAATGTCGTGTAGTGTGTGAAGTCAACTACACAACTGACAGACAAATGTTACAGCTATTTAGCTTTGCACATATTTAATGCAGCGCTTGCTTGAAATTCAGGTGTTAAAAGCCATGTGTAGAATTTGCATGTCAGGCTTGCAAGGCTCACTCATGCTTCCTACATTTATGGGAAGCAATAAGCAAGCTTTCAAAATATAATAACAACGGATTTAGATTAGTCGCTGTCTGCTTTCATTCATGGGTAGAACGAGGCTTAACGAATTTCACCCAAATGTTACAAATGGCCTGGCTCAGGTGCCTTTTAGCGACAAGCACAATTTGGTTTGGCTTGCTTCTGAAATAAATTGTTGGATTGATAGGGACTTTGTTGCAAAGACTTGTCCTAACTATACCCAACTTGATCTTCATATCACCCAGCACAATAATACATATGAGTATTTAGGACCTGAAAAAGGCTCTCCACATGCGGAGCGGTGGCGGGCTCCTAGTTAATTCAAATGGACTGATGGAAGGCAGATTCGGCTGTGGAGTGTGTACGACACTCTTGACCAGAATTTTATTCGGCTGAATGCCCCCTTCTCATCCTAGTTTTTTTCGGCTGATTCGGACACGGAGTATGGAAGGATTCGGCTGAAGAGTGTCCACCCAGATTGACCTATTGACTGGTGCGACAATTGTTATCCTTTCCATTTCATACTCTTCCCTCTGAAAATGATTCGAGCTTCAGATTGGGACTTCTGTCCATCTTCTCCACAAAAAATATTCCAGTTTCCGGATGACCAAGGGACCAGGGGACTGCTTTCAAACCTCATCCCCCTTCAAAACTGATTCTAGTTCTAGGATAACCATGGGACTGTTGCTGCTGTTTTCCTCTTTTTCATTCTCTTTTTCCTTCAAAAATGACTCCAGTTCCATGATGACGATCGGACAAATATCCATCCTGTCAAATTTTGTCTGTTTTGTTTTTGACCATCAGCCAATATGTGGCTTCACATCTCTGCTATTGTTTTGGTTTTGGGACTAACAGCGGATTTTGTTTTGGGGGTTTGCGTTCATTGGCATTTAAGAGCAGGATTGTTTTGGGTGAATCACCTTTAAGTGTGAATTTATACTAGAGTTGAAATATGAATCTATTCACACTTCAACGGTTTCATGTTTTAAACTTCAAAAATTGAAGTTGAAGAGGCTTCTGTAGAGTCCGATTCCGATTACATTTGCAAGTAGAATTCCAAATGCATTGTATTTGTATTCAAACCTTAAAAACTGGAAATTGTAAGGTATAAATTGGCAAATAGGAAAATGCTTCCTATTCATATTCATAATCATATTTGAAATTTGCTTTGAATTGTGCCGTTACTTCAACACTTTGAATTTCACATTTTTGCATTCTGAGTGCATTCCTATTCTTGTTGAAAACACGTTTTATAGTTAAGATCGAAAACAAAATGCAAAATTTTCACTACAAAAATATTGTTATAATTTGGAGCATGCAATTGCTGAGCAAACCTTGCAAACCAATACAATTTTCTTGAAATAGTTTTTATTTAGGAACAGTGGCATGTTTTAATCATGTGACATTGATTTTCGAATTCTAATAATAGAAGGAACAACCTTATATTTTACCAACTGCCAAGGAAGTTCACCTTCTGGAAAAACAAAGTATTCCGCGAATCTTTCACGAATAGTAAATGCAGCATTTGCAGATTTTGTTTGCACCCACTCGGGGATATCTTCTACATTTGATTCGGGATTTTCAGATTCACTAAAGTCGGTGTTATCTTCAGAACAACCTTCTCGCAAAAGTTATGAAGCACAATGGTTCTCCAAATAACTGCGGTTATCAAGTCGGTGTCGCCATCAATCGGAGAAAACAGAAATCGCCATTTAGCAGCCCAAATTCCAAAAGTGTTCTCAACAGCTCTTTGAGCCCTAGAGAGTCGATATTTAAAAATCCGCCTTTTGGTGTCCAATTCTCTTCCCGGATAAGGCTTCATAAGCCATGGCTTCAAAGGGAAAGCCTCATCCCTTTACAATAACATGAGGCACATCGATTCCCTCAAGAGAGCCATTTTCCGCGATGTGGAGCATTTTACTTTCTGCTAAACGCTTGCAGGCAGATATGGAAAAAAAGCAGCATCACTTTCTGAACCCGGGGCACCAACATCTACCGCTAAAAGCCTAAGCAAACAATCCAATGCAAATTGTACAAGTCATGGATCATGTCAAGAGTAAAGGTTAATAGATGTCCAATGAATGTCCAAATTAATATTTAGCCGCGTTTTCTTTACAAATTATGCACCGGGTTCAGTTGCGGTATTTTTGTGTTTAAACCTTTACTTGTGTTTTGTGGGTAAAAAGTTAAATCAAGCCAGATTCAATCTTACGAATCCCGCACGAAAACATTTGATCAATCAACAATCGCAGAGAGGCTATTGCTTTAAGGGTTAAATCTGTTGAAGATTCAAGTTGTCACAACAAAACGCTTAACACACAAGCAAATTCGATGCCCGCCTAGTTTAGTTGATACAGACTGCAATAGTTTGAACACAAAGTCATAGTGATCAGCCATTTCCAGGTTTGTTATTTCAGTCACCTGCCTAGATGAATGCAGACTTCGGCACATTCATGACTTTCCATGACATGCCAGGACAATCTTTCGGATATTATTATCACTAAAAACCGTGGTTTCTATTTAAATACCAAACATCATTCTTGTGAACTGCGAAATTGTCACTTCAGGAAAAAGTTAATAAGTGTGCTCCATTCATCCAATTCGTAATTTTTGGGTGTACAATAGAGCTGGACACTTCAGACTAGCAGCATCTTTGCTTGCTTGCAGCTGCTGGCCAACCTGAATTTTCCACAGCGCTAGTGTAAATCCTTGCATGTTTTATTTAATAGATAGAAGCAAACCAATCGGTTGAACCAATAAATATTTTCGTAACATACTAAAGTTAAGGATATAGAATACCAAAATTTAAAATTATAGAAATGGTATTTTTTGACTTTTTTAGATTTTATTTGAGGTATAGTTTGCTAGCGGGTAGTAGAGCTTGGACTTCGGGCAAATTTTTTAAAAACCCCGACCCAAACCCATGGGAGAATTTTGATTTCCCCTGCCCTGCCCTGCCCTGCAGACCCAATTTTTTGAACCCCACCCCTGCAGGGCCCTGCAGGGCCCTGCAATTTCAAATTTCGGCAGTACAAAAACAGTTTTCCTATCTTAATAACTAAAATTCTAGCATAATTTTGATGAATACAAAATTTACGTAGCTCGTTTTAACTAAAACAGAGTACTTTGGATGAAATGTTTGAAGAAATATGAATTATTTGCTACAAAGCGGCTTATATTGTTCTATAGGGACAGTTAATTCATGAAGAAGATAATTATTTCAGTATTTTAGTGTTTCAGTTATACTGCGATTATTCGATAGAACATTATTATTAGTTATAGTTATACAATACTTGAACATTTCTGCTAAGTATAATTTCTTGCAGCTATTAAATATCTACTTTGGGAATAGCAACATTTTCAATGAATATATTCACCAAATGGTATACTAAGTCTGACACTGCAATTTTATGCTTGCTAAGGAGGGAATTGGTAATCTGCGCCCTAAAACATATGCTATCAGCAAGTGTGAAGTGCCAATTTAGATCCGAATTTTTACTATGGGGAAAAGCAGGGCCCTGCAAGTTTTCGCCTTGCCTTACCCCTGCCCTGCCCTGCTCTTGGTTCGAGAAAAAATCGCCCCCACTGCCCCATGGGTTTGGGGCCCTGCAGTCCCCTGCAGGGGTGGGGCCCCAAGTCCAAGCTCTAGCGGGTAGTGTTGCTTGCATTTCGTTTGATTAAATAAATAAACTTTTGAAAACTTAGGAAAGCAGACGTGGATGATTATTTATTTTGGCTACAGTAATGGTTTGAGTTATGTTGGCATCAAAGTCTTGACCAGTGTACTCATTTACACCTTAAAACTGAATTTCACCGTGTTATGGTGCATTTAAGTATAGGGGGCAGCTGCCCCGGGGGGATCAGAGTGGTTTGGGGGTAACCCGGGTACCAGAATATTGATCAGCGTGGACAGAGTTTCACCTCTCTAGCTTAAAGATTTGGGGAGATATAGAAGATGTTGTATTTTTGCACTTTTTGCCCCCTAGCGGCTAAAAGTGAACAGCTACCGAAAAATTGATGTCATTTTTTAACTCAAGGGCATCAATTACCTATAATAAGATGGACTTGTGCTTTAAAAATGTTTGACCTTAATTGGGGTGTGTGGGGTATTTAGGGGAAACTTTTTTTGTGCCCCAGACCTACATTCAGTGACCAGGAATCCAATGGTTAAATCAGATTTTGAATATCTGGTCTGGTCTAAGAGATCCCGCTACGGACGAACGGAAGGCTTATACAGATTTGAAGAGCAGAAGTCTGAAGACCTCGTCTGCTTAATAATTGTTGCTGCTACCTTTTGCTCATGCTTTTGGATTATGAAAAAACTAGCAGTTAACTCGCCACACATGTGGCTTATCTAGACTTATCGTTATTCTTTAAAATACACCAATTTTCTGCGTCAGCAGCAAAATAATTTTTGTACCAGAAAATGTACACGAACAGCAAAAAAATGATCATTGAAAGGGATGAATGGTAGTGATTTGTTTTGATAAGCAGCTGCAGCTCAGAAGCCAACGTACAGTTGAAAAGCACGCCACGGTCATTGGGTAATGAAATACTTGATGGCATGAAGTGAGTGAAAAAAGGTCAGTAGGTGGCGCAATGGTATGCATTTAGTTTGTTGTCCTGCGTCAGGCGATGCTGGGAGATGCAAGACTGCCGACCGACTACACGTGCAAGTCGGCCGATTACACATGCAAGTCGGCCGATTACACATGCAAGTCGGCCGACTGTCTGATTGATTTGCAAACTGGCCGACCGACTACACATGCCGACTTGCACGTGTAGTCGGTCGGCAGTCGGCCGAATGGCATGTGTAGTCGGTCGACAGTCGGCCAACTTGCACTCTCCGGCGATGCTCAAGCATTACATTCTACAAAAAAAAAAGAGAGAGAGGGAGCTTGCACGTAAGCAAAACGTAAGCAGCGAGCGCAGCATGTTCAATCCTGAAAAAGTGCAGACACACACACAAACAAACAAACACACTCTATTGAATTAGTAGTAGTTAATTGTTTCTTTTGGTTCTAGCTATTCAACATAAAACTTGGAAACCGATACATGTTCCCAGAAATTGACGTTGCGAAACTTGCTCGTGAACGTTTTCGCCCTATAGAGCTTAGTCTAACCTTCCACATTAAGGACAGAGTTTTGTACATTGAAGGACAAGACCCATTTGTTGTGTCAACTAATCTGCCATTGTCATTGTGCTATGGGCTTTGCAGCTTTAGTGCTGGTGCATTTTATGCAAGTGCATTTTCCATACTTAAATTGAAAGATTCAACCGACAGCAGAAGTACTTCGTGCGGCAAATACAAACAAGAAAATTGGGAATGCGGTATGTCAGGATGCTACTACAACGTCCCTAAAGGGATTTGCTCTGTGAATTACCAAGGTATGATAAAGTGTTAACATATGATGACCTTATATTTTCGGCGGAAATAACATCTGTTACATACCAACGCATTTTTAGTTCATTATTTTTCTTTTAATTGTGTCGGAATATTTTTTTCAGAAAAATTCTGTTCTCAAAAATGTCATAAAGCTACTCCTGTACAAGGTAAGGTAATTGTATTTACGTAAGGCAAAAAACAAAACTGTTTTAGTTGTACGTACGCATTAGCAGTTTGGTGTGAATGGTTGAATAGAAGGTTTAGGCAGAAATGGTTAAACCAACCGGGTCGGGTTTAAATGGGTAATGACGGGTTTTCGGATTTAACGGGCATGACTGGGGATATAGGGCTTTTGTGTTATATACATGTATGCGTATAGAGCCAAAGAAAATGGCTCCATTTAAAGATTTTGACTTAACATAGTTTTATTATTTCCCAAAACCCAGCCCGACCAGGGGCCGGTATCCCTGCTGATCAAGCGAAGCACTGCACTGTGATTTACCTTGTTCCAACCTAACCCATGTTAAAAACTCGAAATTAAAAGCCACTCAATGAGACTAGTACCATTCGATAGAAGACGATTCGGTCTATATCCCAGAAAAAACCCCATGTTGGAGCGTTGCCTTGTTCTCGAGATATAGAGGTTTTAAGGTGGGATCCGATGGGGTCAGGGGTCCCAACTGTAAAATAATTTGTTTAAATTTGTTAAAACAGACACACATAAATACTTTGGATGTTAGTTTTGTGTCATATATGTCTATTTTACACAAAATTAGAATGTTTTAAAATGAATTTTCATGAAAATGGGACCCTTGGTCCCAACGGACCCCAACGGACCCCATCCTTGATCCTCTATATCTCGAGAACAAGGCAACGCTCCAACATGCGGTTTTTTCTGAGTTATAGGCGGAATCGTCTTCTATCGATTGGTACTAGTCTCATTGAGTGGCTTTACCTTCGAGTTTTTAACATGGACTAGATTGGAACAAAATCCTCACTTTTGAATCACTGTGCACTGTTTCTCAAAGTTGCGGCTGTGTAAACTTGAGGTGGTGCATCTTATATCGTACTACTGCACTTCAGACTTGGCAATGTCCGTGTACGAAAGCTTGTAAAAATGTGTAAAAAAGATTTTTCTTTAAATATGGTTAAATGCTGAAGTTAGTGTGCCTCTAAGTTAATTTGAAACTGAACTAAATACACATTAAACCAACATTTGTAGAAAGTTTTGCCGTGTTTCAACTTTTACCGTGTCGCGGAGCACTGTAAAACAGCACTTTTGCTCTATCGTACTGATTTTTACATTAATATTTCCATTTTACATTTTTACATGTAAAAATGTAAAATGAAAAACGTAAAAATAAAATGTTTTTTACATTCATTCATTAAAGGTGGAGCACTGTTATTGACACAATCGCTTTTAGGTTGTGGAAAGATTAAATCGCATATATTTAACTGGAAGACTTCTGCTACAGCAGACAGTAGTTTACGTAGTCTCCACTTCCGAGTTATGCATTTTTTAAAAAATATTATCAGTGTGCAAACCCGAGATGTTTGATGGAAAGGAATGTGTGCGACCTGGACGTATATATTCAGTTGGGGGAGAACTTTGTAACAGCTCAATATCAGCAGGACATTGTCATATTGTGGACATAGTACAAGCTGTGAACTTGAATGGTATACCGGTTGTGGACTCTCATGGAATTACGTATACATCAGATGCCAGGGCAAGCATCTCGGATCCGCATAAAATTCGGCGAACCAGAACTGCAACGGAGAAAATAAAAGGAATCTCATCAACAGAGCAGCAACTATATGGGACTTTTGTCTATGGTGATCCATCGAAACAAGATATCACTAGGTGCATCGAATATAAGATACCGCTTTGTGAGGACGGATTATATAGTTTGGTTCTTAACACGGCTGATGATGTGTCCGATCAAGCAAATATGCGGGTAATCAACAATTGTTAATAAATGCATAAATATTCGCTTAAATGTAATTTAAAACGTTTTTGATTGTCATTGTTGCAGAAATTTAATGTTCGTCTTGGTAATACTACAATTTTCGAAGAGGTTGATGTTTTTGAATTAACGGGTGAAAAGTCAAAAGCGTTAGACCTAGCAATAAACTTTGAGGTAACAGATGGGGTTACGAAAGTCAAACTAAAGCACTTTGCTTCAGCAATGCCTATTAACATGGATAAAACTATATCGCTTGGGTTTTGCAATAGCAACTGCTCAGACTCAACAATACAAAGTTTCATGGTGGCTGGATTTTCCGTATCAAAAACAGACTCTGCTGGTAGCTACAGTGTGTGCACGGCACAAGATGGGAATTCTTGCGGTTGCCGCGCTCTCACATTTTGCGAGTTCAATGTGACAAGCAGAAAGTGTCTTCCTCGAGAGGAAGGTAATTACTCTTTTCGTTAGCTTGCATTTAAAATTTATATCAAATTTAAAAAATCATTACATAAAAAACGATGGTGTGTGTGCTAGATGTTTTGCTTTAATCTAAGGAAAAAATGTCTGTTAGCCACAAGTAATAAGCGACATCAGTAACGTCCTCTTCCAAAAAATATCTTGTTACTGTACAATCGACTAATTTGCCCCTATTGTTTGTTGTTTGACAGCTTTAATTTATGATTTACAAACCTACTTTTAATATTAAATCATTATTTGCGACGTTTTTCACGAGCATATAATACTCCTTAGAATCTCCGTCCGTCGGTCACACTTAAACACAAGAAAACATACATTGCCTCTCTCATATCTCAAACATTTACTTGGCTCTTTGGCTGGGTAAACGGGGTCTAGGCTCAGCTCGCGAATAGAGGCTGGCAAAGTGCTAGTGGCAATGTACCCGCTACCCAAACCTCACACCCGACCCGAGTATCGGGTGGGTTTCGAGCGGTTATCTAACAAAGTTTGACTTCTCGGGTATATGCGGGTCGGGTAGTAATGGTCATATTATTGACATATCTGGTTTCGGGCGGGCATGTTTTTGTGTAAACCCGAACACTACCAGAGGTAGTCTATATTGTGTACATGATGCACTCATGCACATGAATAAGTTTACTGTGCACGTATTCATATCTTCCTTTCTAGTTGATGATCTGCTATGGATGATTCGATTGTTTTTGCCGAATCATGGCCGACTAGCTAGCTGGTGTACTCGCTTTGTGTTCTCGCTAGCTGGTATACTTAGTCTGGGTTTTCAGTAGCTACGCTCTAGGCGACTCATTATAGCTAGTAGCAAGCGCGCATGGCAGTGGTGTACATGGTCGCGGTATCGATATCTAGTACTGTTACTTTTTTTGCATATTAACTTGGATTTATATTACGCATGTATTTTCTCGTATAGTGAAAAATCCGCAATCGTCTCTGGGATTATCGTAATAAATATCGGTGATACAAAAATACGAATCCTCCCGTGTATAGGAGTGTTTTTCCATGGAAAACCGAGTACGTGTGCAACAAAACTCTGTATTTTGTTCTAGCAGTGTACTTTTGGAGTGCAGCTCACATTTAGTGTACCTAGTTGCAAACGGGCAGTCAATTATGCAACAATATAATGGATAGTGGTAGTAAATCCGAAACTCTCAGCTTTAATCAAACAGGCAGAAATGGTCTCGAAATGAATGAAAATGAATAGATAACCTATTTGGCCGTTGCGATATCGGCAAGATGGCGGTCAAAGTCGACAAAATGGGGACACTAGTTATGAAATTGGCCACTTACAGTCACCAATAGTCACCATTTGTCCACACGGTGATCCAAATAAACCGTCAGTACTAACTGATTCGCTGCTTTATGCTGAGAACAGAATAAGTTATTTAGGAGGAAGTAAGTCTTTCTGAATTTCTGAAAAGTTTTAGTGGAAGCACGAAGAATCCTACTTGAGGTTCGCTACTCAAATCTTGCTTCCTATGAATCTTACTACCTACGGATTTTGCCATAAATAATAACCATGCCCAAGATGAAAAAACAAATGAGGAAAAATATGGGGGATTTAAAAATACAAGTGTTCCTACATTATATTGTTGCCTGATTGACTGCCCGTTTGCAGCTTAGCACCGTAAATGTGAGCTGGTTGCAATCTAATAGTACACTAAAGGGACAAAATACAGAGTTTTGTTGCACAAGTACTCGGTTATCCCTGAAAAAATACTCCTCACAAGATTGAGCTTGGACTTGGGGCCCCACCCCTGCAGGGGACTGCAGGGCCCCAAACCCATGGGGCAGCGGGGGCGATTTTTGCTCGAACCAAGAGCAGGGCAGGGCAGGGGTAAGGCAAGCCGAAAATTTGCAGGGCCCTGCTTTCCCCATAGTAAAAATTCGGATTTAAACTGGCATTACACACTTGCTGATTGCATAGATTTTAAGGCACAGATTAACGATTCCCTCCTTAGCAAGCAAGATTGCCGTGTCAGACTTAGTATACTATTTAGTAAATATAATCATTGAAAATGAAGCCTTTAAATTTGCTGTTCCCAAAGTAGATTTTAGATACCTACAAAAAAATTATAGTTAGCAATTTGTTCAAGTATTGTACAACTATAACTAATTATCTTCTATCGAATAATCAGTGTAACTGAAACACTAAAAATACTGAAATAATTATCTTCTTCATGAATTTATTGTCCATGTAAGACAATATAATAAGCTGCTTTATGCAAATAATTCATATTTCTACAAACATTTCATCGAAAGGACTCTGTTTTAGTTAGCGAGCTACGTAAATTTTGTATTTATAAAGCTTATGCTAGAACTTTAGTTATTAAGATAGGAAAATTGTTTTTGTACTACCGAAATTTGAAATTGCAGGGCCCTGCAGGGCCCTTCAGGGGTGGGGTTCGAAAAATTGGGTCTGCAGGGCAGGGCAGGGCAGGGTAATTCAAAATTTTCCCATGCGTTTGGGTCGGGTTTTAAAAAATTTTGCCCGAAGTCCAAGCTCTATCACAAGAGGATTCGTATTTTTGGATCAACGATATTTATTACGATAATCCCAGAGACGATTGCAGATTTGTCCCAGGACGAAAAAGTTTATCTCACCTAAGATCTAAAAGTTGTAAGGTAAACGGGAGCGCCACTTGGGTGCAGCATCAAAAAAGGTTTCATACTGGCCTTATTTCCGTGAGTTCTTAAAGTTTGCATATCTTGATAGAACGCGGCATGGCGCATTTGAAAAATCGATTTTGAAAAATGTGAAAAAAAAAATTTATGTGGCAGGAAAAAACGGAAACTTCTTTGTTTCCTGTTAAACTAGGCCAACTGTGCTTTGGGTGTACTAGCACCCCAGATTACGTTTTCTAACAAAATGCACTAGTAGATCACCTAGTATTCGGGTTATGGTCTCGGTGATAACAATTTTATTATTTCTACTACTGTAAACCAAAAATTCTTTTCCAATTCTTTGTTCACGAGATGAGCATACTAAACACAATGTGTGGTGCCGCAACTTTTAGGAAATGAGCTGGCATTGAACCTAGTGTATAAAAGATGTGTCCTCATTCCTAGCACTATATCCAACCGTAGTTTTTTAAATGTTCATGCAACTTTTATACCAAAGTAGCACATCAATTTAAAGGTCAAAATCTGCCAATTAAAATACAGTTTTAGTTTCACGAAAAATTATATAGCATAAGTTTTTCTATTCAACGAACTAAATGATGAAAAAATCATTTTTTCCAGCAGAGTAAAAATAGTAAACCAAATTGACTTCAATATGTAGTCACGTCCATAGTAGGGAATCAATTTTCGATCATTAGTTTTTTATATATTAACCATATAGTTCTGAGCAGAATAGTATACCCGGTTGAATGCAAAGCACTCTGTAACTGTGGTTGTAGTAGTTCATACATGCAAAGAAAGAAACGACTATTACAAATTTATATTATGATTCGAATAACATTCGCTGGCAAAACTCAAATCTGCGGTTAATTGCGGAATTTGTAAAATAAAATGATTCCTCTATTCACTGCAATAAAGACCATTTAATAATCAATGGAAGGAAGAAAGTTACACAATAATATTTCAAAGGCATGAAACGTCATGTTCGAAATAAAAATGCGCAAAACCAACACACTAACATAACGTTCTACTGGAACCTGCGACGAGTACGCTTAGACACGTTTATGAATCTCCATTTTATGGTGATTATAATGCTAAGTTGCGTTTTGAATTTATTCCGTTTTTAGGGAAATAAATTTGAAAACAAAAGGCAACTTGTTTGAACTCCAAAAAAAATCAGATTTTGGGTCACTAAGAAAACACCGCCATAATACCTATTCACTACCAACTTGCGACCATTTGTAATACTAATTTTAAAGCCCTTAAAATTTACTATCAGACCAGACTAAACTCAAATCAATGCTTTTATGCCGTTGGTTGATACAGTCTAACAAAATTAGTGCTAGGAATTAGGACACACCCTTTATGTGCACTTTATGTTAAGTTCATCGAACGTTCAGCTCAACGAACATCTCGAACTTATCAAGCAGCTCATAGAAACTATATACAATATTTTATAAGTAATGGGCCCGCCTGTCATTCCGTCTACTATATTTTCTAAGACTGACAATATTTTCATATTTAAAATAACGGATTTTATATTAATTTGGCGCAATCTTTGTTTCTTGACAATGACAAGCTTGACAAAACCTTCAGAGTCCAAGATTTTACTTCAGATTGTTTTTAGTGTGTTTATGGTCAATCATCCTGCAAACATGATACGTGAATGCAAATCACAAATGCAAGTGAAATGTGTGCAAATCACATTAATTTATTATAATCACAGTACATGGATTGAAAAGCCATTTTTGGAGCATTCTGATAAATTTGTTTAGTTTCATATTTAAATTACGCACCACTTCTAAAACATTAATACAACAAACTGTTTATATTTACAGTCTGTAGGAAACCATGTAGCCAAAGAGATATGACAAGTACTATCTGCCGTCGAGGAGGAGAACAGACTTTCTATGCAATTGGTGGGGTTTTGTGTAAGCAAAAGAGTTCAAGTGGAGATTGCAGTATACAACAGGTCCTTGACGCGGCAAATTTTTTTGGCGATGCACTTACTGATAGATATGGAATTACATATAAAAAAGTAGACCATAACATGCTAATTGATCCACAAATGTTAGTGGTGCACCATAGATGGATACATAACATCCTTTACGTGCCTCCAGGGGAAGAAGAGATATATATCAATGTAATCCGTCTTGGTACCAATTACAAATATCTTCCAGCTTGTGTTACATACAATATTACAACAGCAGGTGACGGATTATACGAACTTTCCATCAAAACGGGAGAGCCTTGGTATATTGAAAAGCCAACACCGAGAGATTTTGCAATTAAACTAAATGGTCAGTTTATTGTAGAGGAATTCGGACCGGCAAAGTATTCACCTCCACTTCACAGTATGGATTTAAATGTGATTTTCAAAATATTGAACAAAGGCAAATCTATTAAAATGGAGGGATATGCTGAAACGGACATTCTCACAAGTGATATGAGCATTCCATTTGAACTGTGCTTAGGAACATGTAGCAACACCGATCCTATTGCACATGCTGGTGGTCTTTCACTCGTTAAGTTTTAAGTTTAAACCTTATAATTTCACTATAAAAACTAAATTAAGGATACATTTGTAAAAGTTAACCAACAAACTCATATTGTTTAATGAAGACCTTGGTTTTTAAAGATTCATATAAGAAATAAACCAAGAAGAAACCAATCAAAAAAGCTATAACAAATCTTCGAGGAGTATGGTGATACTATTAGCTTTACATTTCCATCAATGTTAC
The DNA here is from genome assembly GCA_029691765.1 of Entomobrya proxima. Lineage (NCBI taxonomy): Eukaryota > Metazoa > Arthropoda > Collembola > Entomobryomorpha > Entomobryidae > Entomobrya > Entomobrya proxima. The sequence continues at coordinate 3,421,012 of CM056172.1, forward strand.
GTAGAATTTTTCTCGCCGACATCCCAATACGTCACCACTCCAAAACTGCATCTACAAATCTAATTATTATGCGTTTCATTAAATATGACAATTGTGGCCCTAAAGCGTAGCTTAGTTTGTCTCTTCTTCCCCCTAAAACTCACGCTGTTGGCTTGGCTGGCTTGCCGAGTGGATGATGATGATGATCGGCATGGCCGCAGCAACACCAACCCACACTTCTAAACTAGACGAGCAGCGGAGCGGACGAAAGCTCTGCCAACTTCAAGCCACCACCTTATTCCTTCCTTTACTTTTAACAATTCTGTTAGTCGTAGTTTCCGAGTAATAAAGTAAAGCCCGGGTTTCTGGTAGTGTCATTGTAAAACTGTCAGTCTCGTCAAGTCGGTTCATTTTATCTGGTGGCATTACTCTCCTTCTCATCCCCACAACCTTCTTCATTCCCAGGTTATGGATTAGGATCCGATAGCCCGACCTAAGCCCATACTATCCCATTAGGTAAAAAAAACTTTTCGACCTACAATTATCACCACTAGAAATCTACGTCTTCATAGTGGAGTATACAATTGCATACTCAGAAATGTATTGCCACATTCCATCCAGGTATACTGTGAGCTTAAGTTTTTAAAATTAGGAACACATTTAAACACATGCACCCGATAAATAATGTAAACATAAAACACATTTCTTTAAGTTTGGTTCATGCGTTCTGTTGTAGCCTACGAATCTGTAACCAGTCAATTGTAAACCATTATATATGCTCCCTCCGAAAGACCTGGTTTAAGACCCCATTTAACCGATCTAGAATCCGTAAAACATCTCCATAATAGATGAACAGTCAATTGTAAACCATTAAAAATGCTCGCTCCGAAAGAACTGGTTTAGACCCCATATAAACTGGTTTTAAGCCCATTTAGCCGATCTACATAACGTAAAATATCTCCATAATAAATAATAATGGTACAACTATTCCCAGGTTTGCTGATTTCTACCCTTTTAGCTACTAAATACCCTGATAATGACCGCAAACAGCCTGATTTTGACCCCAAATAGCCTGATTTTGACCCCAAATCGCCAGGTTAGGAGCCCATTTTAGTTGGGTTAGGGCCCAAAAAATAAAGTAGACGGACACACAGACACACTACTCGTTAACCACTAATGGTAAGCCACAAAAACGCTTGCTGCTAACGATAAACGGAATTCTTGATTACTAGCCTACTTTAGCTTAATTAGGGCCTATTTTAGCTAATTTAGATAATGTTTTTGCTGATTTTGAATCTATTGTAGCTAGTTCAAAGCAGAATTTCACTGGTTTAAATATCGTAAAAGCATAATACAACAACTCAAGAAGAAAGATCTGAAGCAATTTAGCTTAGTGTAAAGCCCGTTTTAGCTGGTTTAGAGCCCACTTTAGCTGGTTTAGGGCCCAAAATAAAGTAGACGGACACACAGACACACGACATCTTAATTAGCTCGTCTGCTGAAGCAGGGAGCTAATAAGCACACCTGCTGACGCAGCGACCTAATACGCGCCTTTGATGATGTGGAGGTAGCTCTTGGGCTGGTTAGTCTGGGATTAAGAATATTTTTTGTGGAAAGCCACATTTTGTACCATCATATCAAAGTGAATTAAACACCAGGAACAAAATGTCGTTTGTAAGTGTGCGTAGTGGGCTTTTACGGAGCTGTAGTACATAAGTGAAAATATTGTCGGCCCGGGAAAAAGTAGGATATTATGCAGATAGGGGAAATAATAAATGCGTTTAGACGAAAACATTTTTTACATTTTATTTTAATACGTTCCAGGTATTTACTTAACAAGATGTTTACATGTTTGCCTAACTAGGTTTCTAGCGTAAAGCAGGTAAAGTAATTTTGGTTTTACTGCTACAAACTGCAAACTACCTAATGCTCCTGGTGACTTGTTACTAAAATCGCTGATAATTTCGTCAAAATCTGTTTTTTTTAAAATTCTGTTTTCCAATATCTCTTTCGATCGACACAACTGAAGCTCAGCAGAGTCTTTTCTGTCCCATGCTTGACCGACGATACTTCTTAATGATTTTTAGCTTGCAAATTGCCCGCTCGTTAGAAGTCACAGAAACCGGGAGTGTCAGAAATATACGCTTTGAATTGCCAGTGGTTTATAGTGATCCTAACTTTTCTTAGGCTTGCGTATAATAGCACCAAGCGTTTCAATTTCTGCTTCAAAGACCACCTTGTCAAAATCCTGCGGGTAAATTCGACACAAAGTCAATTTTCTCGAGTTTTATATTCTGATCGAAACTCAGTCCTTCGTCCCCCAAAAAAATTATCAACACAACCCGGATATTTGTATAAATCTTTAGAGCTCTTTCTTGATTGTTTCGACCAACTTATCAAAAAAATCCATTTTGAAAATTAAAGATTCAAAATCCCGTCTTCATTTCAGGGTTACTCAAAGTAACAGGTATGCCGACGAGAATACATAACTTTGGAATTGACCGAAGATAGGCTGAAGACATCAGCAAACGCGTCAACGGCACTTTGAACCCTAAAAAGATCATATATATAAATAATCTGGATCTGGCCCACTCAGTACCATATATGGCCTTTTGAGGACCAAACATGGCCTATTCAGGACCAAAAATGGCCTATTCTGGACCAATTATAGGCTGGTCAGGAACGGACATGGCCTAACCAGGGTCGAATATAGCCTAATCAGGACCAAAAATGGCCTATTCAGGACCAAACATGGCATAATCATAACCACATTTTGAAGAGAAATGTATAAAAAGTTCCCAAATGAGTTCCGAGGATCGTTTTGAAAAAGAAGAAACCCAAGAAAATTGGTTTCGTATTTATTATTCAAATCTTCAGTTCTAAAATTACTTAAATTGACATCAGCATTACAATAAAGTAGGTAATCACAACATGCACAAATATTACTCGTTATCTTAATTGTGCTATTTTTACCTTGTATTCGATATTTACAATACAAAATAATACTAGATATTTTATCTAAGGACATCCCTATCAACTGTAATCAAATAGAAATACTTAATGTAAAATTCACAAAATAGTATAACTTAAAATATAAATCATTTGTGTGTTACTCAATACAATTTTAAATCTCACCTATAACTCGCTTTCAAAAATATAATAATTAGATTATTCTTAATACTGACCCAAAAACGTCCTTTCTGTTGTGTGTGTAGTGCGTAAAGAAAAATACAGCTAGAAGTATCACAATAGGACCATTTTTAGTTTGCGCGCCTGCTACCTTCTCTTTCTTTGTGTTTGTTTGAAGTACATTGCAGTAGTTTTGTTACTTGGTTTGGTATCGTAAATGCGTACTTGATATCAAGTCCTCAAACTATATTTTTTAGTTGTGAACTAATACATTTGTTAAGTTCGTTATGAATTTGAAACTTTACTATATGCTTGATTGGAAAATTGTAATATCGTTACCTCCGCAAGTTAAAGCACCAAAGCAATTTCTCTCGGACAAGAGAAGGACCCAAAGCGATTTGCTAGCATCAAGGAAAGGGCTCAAAGCGATTTGTTGGTATCAAGAGAAGGGCCCAAAGCAAATTCTACTATTTTTGAATGGGCTCATTGCAAGGTCACGGAATGCTATTTTAAGGGCCCAATGCAAATTCGGGGCATACTGCGACTTTTTCATCATCCGATTCTCCGTTCAATTTGCTGCATTTTGATACCCAAATCATTAGTATATGCCGTGAAGTACGCGGAAACGGATCTCATAAACATGTGACTGCATGATCAGTTCTTTTGGAAAAAAGCTTTGAAAATCAATTTTATTCAGTTATTGTTGTTGATTAAACTTTGTGAGCCAAAAACCGGATTACTGGTGCTTTCGAAATGCAATAAAATATAGGAAACCAGTTTTCTGAAGAGGAGTTAAATGCAGTTTGCAGGGCAGTAAATAAATTTCTAAAAACTGTTTTTCTCCATACTTCTTTTTTTGCATTGGGCCCTTAAAATAGCATTCCGTGAACTTGCAATGAGCCCGTTCAAAAATAGTAGAATTTGCTTTGGGTCCTTCTCTTGATACCAACAAATCGCTTTGAGCCCTTTCCTTGATGCTAGCAAATCGCTTTGGGTCCTTCTTTTGTCCGAGACAAATTGCTTTGGTGCTTTAGCTTGCAGAGGTAACGATATGGCTGTACTATGAAAACTTACTTGTTAGATACTTCTGTATTTGGCACTGAAACATGAATAATATAATTTTCCCTGTTATGGTATTTGAAGAACTCTTTATGAAATGCTGATTTAGGCATAATCAAATCATTTCAAACTAAACTTAACAATTTGTTACATGAAATGACCAATAACTGCTCGGGATAATTTCGTCGTCTAAATTTAATATATGAGGAGCTGAGCAAAAGAATGTTATGACCTTTGCGTACCTATGTTATATAGAACAGTAGTATGTTATATATTTCGTAACTATCCCGACTAACACTAACTTTCGAAAAGGCTTCGAAATGCATTCGAAATGTTCTAAATTCCTTCGCTAAAATAACATTCGGATTTCGAAGTGCAGACGATTCTGTTTAGATTCTTTCACGTGTCGAGTTTACGATTCCATACAAATACCTTTAGTTGAGTTCGAAACGAATTCTATTTTTATTCTTTCTAACGAAAGAAAATGACGTCAATTGACCACATTCTAAATGAATGCGTTCTGACTACTGTAGCCCGAATCTTACAATGAAAAAGGGATACACAGCAAGTCAGTGAGTATATTTTTTTCTCAGTTCACCCATAGTAATAAGGACCAGAATTAAAAACCAACACATTGTCAGTTTTCTGCTGTTGTCTGTATCCGCAGCATTCTGCCAAAACCCAGTACATTATTTCCTGAAACCTGGCGATTTTCCTTGTGTAAATTATTTATCTCATTATGGCTAGTAAGAACGGAGTTTTGGACCGATTTGCAGTTGTAGAGTTTCCAACTGAGCTTACCGTTGAAATTGTTTCTACTAAATGGCTTAGTTCAGATAACCAAAGTTGTTACTGGCCCAACGTATTTAAAAGTAAGCTTCAGAATCTCATCCTGACCCACGCGGATCCTTTAGGCAGTGCAAATTATAAAATTAATCTGGAGCTGCTATTCAACCAGAGTACTTAAAGTGTACGGTAAGTAAAACAGGACACAAATACTCTATTAGTACTAAATATTAGCTACTCATTCCAAATGCAAACTTTAAAAATCTAATTTTCTTTTATTGATTTCAAGACACATATGAACAAGCCCGGTCAAACATTGATGCTGCTCAGTACACCTCCAACTTGGATTCCGCTGATGAGCACCAACTTCCAAGAAGACGACGCGGTGGAGGACGAAAAACGAATTCAGTAAAACCGACAACGGTAAATAACCGACGGGTATCATCATCCTCCGGTGCTTCATCTGACGCTTGTGAGGATTCATTTCTGCTAAAGCACAAGTTGCAAGATACTCCCCAGCAGCAAAGGTTGTTTCGTCAACTTCAGGACTCTTCCCCTCAGACGCTTGGACTTGTGACACCCACCGGGACTTCACAAAGAGCAGCCGGGCTGACCTCGGCAAGGGAAAGTAGTGGTCGTCGGCATGGGATTGGTAATTACATCTCAACTTGTAGCATTCTGTTAAGGCTTATTGTCAGATAACTAACTTTGAACATCCTACCAGGTACATTGGAGCCTAATGAGTTGATATCGCATTTGGACACGGTGCGTCCAGAAACTACAAGCCGCCAGTCAGCCTCATCCTCATCACCCAGCTTCTCGGATGTAATTTTTTTACTTCAAAGTATTCAAAGGGAGGTCCAAGAAGAAAAGGAAAACAACAAACGTGCGTAATTAGTGTAACAAAATTGCAACATGATAAGCTGTGACTTTCACATTTACAATTTAAATACTTTCATTCAGGGTTTCAAGAAATTGTGATTACTCGGCTGGTAAACCTCGAAACGGACGTGAAGGAGCTTTTAGCAAGAACAAATAACCAATCTGGAACTGTAACTTTAGCCGACAATTTGGATTTTGACTTGCCCGTTACGTCTTTGGATGAGTTCACAAATCTACGTGTTTGGCTTGAAAATGAAGATAACGTTAAGAAAATGGTATTTTAAAGTATTTTAATACATGAGGAACTTATTACATGCTTATAATTATATGTTATTATGTTACGTATTCCGTAGCTCGTTCGTTTGACCATTCTTGGTGGGAAATCACCTAGGGATATGCTCAATCGGCTTATGGATGAGCTCATCGTTAAATCAGTTGCCTCAAAACTAAGCCTTACTGGACGTGGAAAGAGATCTTATGACGGATTTCGAGGAACTTCAATTTTTAAGTTGTTATCAGGTAAAACACTTTTACCTCTTAAATTGTCATGGCATAGTTGGTACTTATTATACAAACATTGTGTGGCTTAATTTATATAAATTGTGTCGTTTGTATTTTCCCTAGAAACTGTTCGTCACACAAAAGGGGGTGAACTAACTACTGATTCAGAAATCGAAGATTTCATCAAGAAGTACCTCAAGAACGCATCAGAGAAGCCTGCAGTACGAGATGAGCCTGCGTCAACCCACTAACACGAGGAGGCGTTCTACCCGTACTACACAACGCCAAACTAAAGCTTTGGTGGAATCAGACCTGCAGTACATTAGGAGTGGAAATAATTGTACTAAATTAGATGTACCAAATTTTGTAAACCCGACTACACCGGCTAAACTTACAGGGCTATTAGGCAGTGAATTTGATTTGAATCAGTTTAATTTTGCGGGTACAATCGACAGCTTTGTCGACGAAAGAAGTTTGATTAATCCATTTCCATGTAATACAGATGATTCAATTGATAATGAAAATGATAGTGGTAAAAGTAATGTTAAAGAGTTTTTGCAGGGGTGGGCTCTAAGACACAACATCACACATTCAGCTTTGAAGGAATTGTTAGGACACTTAAAATCCCATGAAAATTTTAAAGAATTGCCAAAAGACCCTAGAACTCTTCTTAAAACTCCTAGAGTAACAAGTAAGACTGAAGTAAGTGGAGGCGAGTGCGTCTATTTTAGTTTGTTAGAAAAGATAAAAGCTCGGATTGATGCAGGCTATAAAGTAAGTACAATTCCGGCAATTCAAGCAACACAGAAACAACTGAACAGTGAACTTATTTCTATTGCCGTTGGTATTGACGGTGTGCCAATTACTAATTCGACCAACAAACAATTTTGGCCTGTTTTGTGTAGCGTTGATCAGTCAACATGTAAAACTCCGTTCGTAGCTGCTCTGTTTTATGGTACTTCTAAACCTACCGACACAGAATTTTTAATTCCATTTATTAATCAATGTAAAATTTTAGAGGCTGAAGGGATTTTCGTTAAGGGCAAAAACTATTGTTTCAGAATTTCTCGAATTTTGGCGGATGCTCCAGCTCGTAGTTTTATAAAAGGTGTTAAAGGTCATAACAGTTATGAAGGTTGTGAACGCTGTTGCCAAAGGGGTATTTGGGATGGTAGAATTGTGTACCCATTTAAAAGAACTAACATTCAGCAGAGGTTTGATGAAGATTTTAATCGAAACTCATATGTTGATGATGAGACTTGCATACAGAAGCGTAGTCCTTTTTGTGATTTGACAGTCGGATTAGTTAGTCAGGTACCGTTAGATTACCTTCATTTGGTATGCCTTGGGGTAGTTCGGAAACTTGTCAGACTGTGGGTTAGGGGCAAAAAAGGGCATAAAATAAAGCCATCTTCCATTCATATGATTTCAATGAGACTTGTTAGAATTCGTAAAAACTTTCCTCCTGAATTTCAGCGTAAACCAAGGTCATTACATGAAATAAGCCACTTTAAGGGTTCAGAGTTTCGCTCAATTATTTTATATACTGGTGTAGTCGGGTTCTATAACTTAATTGATCCTGTAAAATACCGACATTTTTTATTGCTTCATGTTGCAATTTACATTCTTTTATCAAATCGGAGTAATGAAACTTATTGGAATGATTTAGCAAATATATTATTGCACCAATTTGTTGAAGGTGCTGAGAAGTTGTATGGCACAGAGTTTGTAACTTATAATGTACATGGTTTGTTACATTTAAGTGATGATAGTCTTTTGTATGGTAGTTTAGATAATGCTAGCACTTTTAATTTTGAGTCTTATATGCAAAAAATCAAACGTATTTTAAGGTCGAATAATATGTTTTTGGAACAAGCATACAAAAGAATAACTGAATTAGAAAATTTTGTAGATTCAACAGATAATCAGAAGCATGACAAAATTGTGTCAGCTAAACCAGGTAGCAATTGTTACATGCTTAATACCGGTGAAATAATTTTGATAAAGGGTACTTTTAAGGTTAATGATAAATTGTATATTAACCAATATTGTAAGCTTCTCGATTTAAGGCCTGTCAAAGAGTATCCTATCGATAGTACGAAGCTTGGTATTTATAAGGCGAAACACATGTCAAATACCTTTAATGAGCTAATCAATTCAGATACTATTATGTTACGCTATATTTTTATGCCTTGTGGACAATCCTATTTTTGTATTCCATTATTACAAAATTGTACAGAATAAATAATATTTCTTTGTAGTTACCAGCTGTATTTCTGTTACACAAGCATATACTGATAACCTTCTTTTGGCATTCCGTAAGCCGAATATTTACATGCCGAACTCATTCTATATGAATTCGTACTGCATCCTAATATTGTACAGACTTTCTAAATGCGTCCTATTAAGGTTCGAATTTTCGAACGTTAGCTTCTGTTTAGCTTCTCCCTGTCGAATTCGATACGAACATCGACGCTGCGACAAAATCGGATGCGAATAGAATCGGCTTAGCGAATGAAAAAAGAAGTCGTATCGAATACGGAGTGTGGCTCGGGATGTGAGCAGGCTTATATAGGACAAACGGGAAGAGAATTTGACCAGCGCTAAAAAACACAAGAACTCGTTACGTCTTGCCGACATAACTAGATCTGCTGTGTCTGAGCACATATGGAACAATCAGGATGATGATAGCCATACGCATAATATACTGTGGGATGAAGCCAAAATAATATGAGAGGAACGTCGGTAGCATCAACGCCTAATTAAGGTGTCAATTTTCATACAAAAGGCACAATTCCATAAAAAACCTCTGATTAATCGGAAAACTGAACTGGCCAAAAAGTACCTTCCGGGCTACTATAATGAACTCTTCTTAGAAGTTACAAAGAGCCCATAGATAGAATGATAAGGAATCACTACATAATGTATTACTAAATTTAGTCATAATGTTCTATTTGCTGGTCAAGTGAAAACTAAGTTATAATTAAATGTTCATTAGAATAATTAAGCAATGAAATAAATATGAATTAATATTAAGTAAAATAGGGCATGTTTTACGACTACATTTACCTTTATGAATAATGTATTAATAATGTGCACTGATTCCAATTCTAAAAAAAGGTTTAAAAAACAACGTACATTTATCGCCATGTCCGAAGAAAAGTAAAAAATAATTCACTCTGTCCCAGATAAATCGCGACTCGCCACCAAAAAAATGCACCCGTTTGCATCGAATTTATATAGACATTTTATATAAAACATTTTCGGGCGTTCTTCGGCTTGTCAAGACATTGTTGCTCAAACGGTAAACCGGGCTCCGGCATGTCCATATTGGCACTAAATGTGCAAACATAACACGTTATGCCTGAAAACTTTAACCCAACACTCAAAATTAATGCGCCCGTTGCTCTGTTATTGCTTCCGGTTAAAAATTAATAAATCTTATCTTGCAATATTTACCCAATCCTGTTCTCTGTCTCTTGAATTAAAAGAAAACTATGAGCCTAGATAGTAGATAACATATCGACATATTATGTATCAATCCAAAATGTTCTTCAGTATCCATAATTACCCTTAGTATGAACGTATGAAGTTTGACAATACAGTATGTACAGGCATTTTTTGGTGGCGAGTCGCGATTTATCTGGGACAGAGTGAATTATTTTTTACTTTTCTTCGGACATGGCGATAAATGTACGTTGTTTTTTAAACCTTTTTTATTTTTAGATTTTTATTTAATAATTCTAAAACGATTTTACTTCACTACTATATCTATTGTGCGAAGTTTTGTTTGTGATTCAAATTTCACTTAGGTGGTGTATATTTTTCTTTAGCTTTTACACGTAAGTTTTACAAAAATGGATAGGTTACATTATATAAGCATCCCAACAAATCTCAAATATACTTTTGCAAATTCAAACGCGCCGAAAACGGTACATCCCGTGAAAAGGGTAGCCAATGAACGTATTGAACCACGCATGAATGGTGTAGCTTAATACGTTAGGCTTTAGGTAGTCCGATTTAACAAAACTACATAGCTCTATTGTTCGTTCAAACTAATGGAAAACAACAGATTATGGGATTTTCAAGATCTTATTAACTTTAAATTTTAACTTTTCCTTTCGGTGCTTTGCTATATGTTAGCACTGCTAAATGCAGGCTACTGTCTTCAATAAATATCTTGATGGTATTCTTTTCACTTCCGTGTGTCCGGCCGTATGCGTTTTTTCAGCATGTCGTCCATGCACGATTACACCTAACCCCGACACCCGACCTCGGAAACAACCTTATTGAATTTCAGATCAATAGCTCAACTCTAGGTCAGAGGTCACAACGATTTCGAAATAGTTTATAAAGGAATCTATAGGATTCGACACAATTTTAGGTAACTTTTTAAGCAGGTTTACAAATTTGCAGCTAGTTTGTTAAAATTTAAATGCCGTAAATCAGAGCCTTAATTGTCAGATACTAGTTTTACAGCCTTCTTGCTGTGCGACACATAATTTTAGTTCAGTGTTTAACCGAGATTACAAATCTACAACCCGTTTGTTAAAATTATGGGTTTAAAGCCCTGATTAAGGCGTTTTAAGCGATACTTAATTCTGCTTTCTTAAAGTTTATTTGACATAAAATCCATCCTTGCAACAGCAATTTTATTGACGTTTGCACCATAATAAACAAAACATGGTTAGGTTAGACATTAGTAACGTTACAGTTTATTGAAATATGCAACTTTCCCCAAATTTTCAAACAATAAAGATGCTAAGAATGTCCAACAAATTGTTGCATGCAATTTGGACCACTGGTTTGCGTGATAATATGCAAAGCATGGGTTTTCGGACATTAGCAACATTATACCCTAATGAAATATGCAACTTTTTCCAAACTTCCGGACAACCCACAAACCCGTAGGTGTTAAGATTGACAAGAAACTTTGTTTCATGCAATTCAGACCGGTGGTTTGCAAGATAATATGAAAAATATGCTAATTTTTGACAATAGTAACATTACAGCCTATCGAAATATGACACTTTTTCAAAATTTTTGATCTCAGCACACACCCCCGTACCATTTTAAAGTCAATATTTCTAGTTTCATCAAAATCGGTCAAGCCGTTCCTGAGAAAACTCCCTGAACAGCTAATCCGATGGTATCAGTTACATTACAGCCTATCGAAATATGACACTTTTTCAAAATTTTCGGTTAACCCCGGCATCCTGAGATGATGAAAATGTCAAATTCTTTTGTTTCATCAAAATCGGACAAGTCGTTCCCGAGATAATTAGAGATCACTGAAAAATGGAGGGTAGTGAATGCAACATACATTCTTGATAAGCCTTTTAAGCATACAATTTATGATAAGCATACAAAAATACCCAGCCGCGAAAAAGTAACCATTTCACAATTTCCATAAGAGATAATCTTTTTCGTCCTGGGAAAAATCTGCAATCGTCTCTGGGATTACCGTAATAAATATCGGTGATCCAAAAATACGAATCCTCCCGTGTATAGGAGTATTTTTCCAGGGATAACCGAGCACTTGTGCAACAAAACTCTGTATTTTGTCCCAGTAGTGTACTTTTAGATTACAACCAGCTCACATTTAGAGTGCTAAGTTGCAAACGGGCAGTCAATCGAGCAACAATATAATGGATAACTGTAGGAGCACTTTTATTTTTTTACTCCCCAGATTTTTCCTCATACTATCGAAAACGTTCCAAACTTTTAAAATAGATATTGTCATAATTAATTGCGTAATTTTCATGTCCACCTACAGTTACCAACCTAACTTTTAACACATAAACACAACTAAATACACAATGCTGACCTGCGAAAATACCTTTGTAATTTTGAGTATCTATTGATACAGACTAACTAACCTTTGAATTGCATGGGGAATATAGGCCTCAGCTTAAAAACATTACCTTTGCGTCTCTAGTACTCTTAATTTTTCAATTATCGCGATTTATCAAGTTGTCCGGTTACAGTAAAGAAAGTTGTCAAATATTTTATGCCAAATTTTGAATGGCAAAATTTTAGTCGTACCCGGGAAATGCAGACATTGTCACCGGTTTTATAATGCTTTTATCCGAGAAACAAATTCCCCTATAATTTTTTATCACCACGTGTAAATGCCTCTATAAACCGGTGCAAAAGCATTATTTTTGCAACTGTATTAACGATGTCTCTAGTTATGCATATAAAATAATTAGCTTAGTACTCATTTAACTGCATTGAACATGCCTTCATTCTGTAAATCGTGATTACGAGGCAGATTGTTCAAACAGTGTTCAAGTCAAGCTACTCCGCGTGAACATTGTCGGTGTTTGTAATGTAGATACAAAAATTAATATTACTTTTACACCATCAAATCATGACATTTCCACCAGGTGATAAAAAATTATAGGGTTTTTTTTTCTCGGATAAAAGCATCATAATAATGGTGATGAAACCTCTAAATTATGGTGATGATAAATTGTATGCCATTTTGAATTTATTTCCCCTTAGTTGAACCCAAAAGCTATTACAAACAATTATTTTCTAAAACTGAACGGATGACTAAAATATCATTAATTGGATGTGATGTAATGATTGCCACAGATCACGGGTAAAAGTATCAAGTACCACTATGATGAAATCCGAGGTTAAGTGCTAAATAACTGTAAATTATGCGGCATACAATTGTGGCTGCTGAAGCTGAGAGCTTCAGATTCACTACTACTATCCATTAAAACGTTGCCTGATTGACGGCCCGTTTGCAACTAGGTACCCTAAATACACTACTGGGACAAAATACAGAGTTTTGTTGCACAAGTGCTCGGTTATCCCTGGAAAAATACTCCTATACACGGGAGGATTCGTATTTTTGGATCACCGATATTTATTACGGTAATCCCAGAGACGATTGCAGATTTTTCAATATACGAGAAAATACATGCCTTTCCATAAAACTGTGCAGTGAGTCTTGCCTAAACTTTTGGGGCAGTTTGGGTTGAGTTACTTAAACCAATTATCCAGAATGGAGCTTTAATACAGGTTTGTTTTAATACAGGAGCCAAAGTTTTTGTTAGTGGTGGTTTATAGCTATAAATAAGCAATAACTTTTTCAACAAGCAAAGGATTTTTATTTAAATTTAAAGATGATAAAAATTATTATAAAATACAAACTTTGTTTGTAACAATTACAAACAACCGCCCAAATAAAAGTAAGCAAATTCAAAAAAGAACCTTAAAAACACACGTAAACCTTAAATGAAAGAAACGTACACAGCTACCATAATAAAGAAAAATTATCAAATGCTAGATTAAATTAAATTACCGACCCATAATATCCTGCCCATTATCCGACAACTCAGTTACATCACCAAGAAACTCTTGTTCCTCCTCTTCAAATCGAGCACGCTTTTGCATAGATTTTTGGGGCTGTTTCCAAATCTTCTCATCCTCAAACCGCTTGTTTAGATATTTAGTTCTGATGAAAATCCGACATTTTGCGTAAAATCCACAATCAACTTTCTCGGGTACATGCGGAAATCCTTCAACTAAGGCCTTGGTTAACCGTGCAAGAATTCCTGGTTCTTTATCTATACCGTGTGGCGAATTCACGGTTCTGAAGTACTCCTCAAATTTAGAAAAAACGGCTAGGCAATTAAAAGAAGGTTCGGTAAGTCCGGCCGTAGAATACTGCTCAACCCAAAAAGTCCGTGAGTCTTCATCCAAATACTCTGCCGATAACTCTGGTTGTGTTGTCTGCAGACCATCCGAATTTCTTTCAATTTGTAATTGAAATGCTAATTACAAATTACACTTAAAATAAGAATATAATTCAATCACAAATTACAATTACTCTCTTTTCTGGAAAAGTAATTGAATTACAAATTACTAATTACATTGGGTACAAAGAAGTAATTCAATTACAATTGCTCAGTTACTTTTCAATTACAAGTGCTGAAGTTCTTTTGGGAAGATTTTAAATTTCAAAGTGATCCTTATTTAACATAACTTATGTTACATTAGACTAGCTAAGCATTTGAAGAAATCATCTGCCAGCCTTATCATTGAGGTCTCAAAATTAGAGACCGTAAGGAGAAGATAAGGAATTTCTATGTTGTCTAAAACAAACATCTTTTACACAGCTAGATGATTTCCAAGGAACATTATATCTTGGGAGTTATTTAGGCACTGCAGAGTTTTCACTTCCTACGATCAAACACCAGCAATTAGCAATGTACTTTCGTAAAATGAAATTCAAGCACAGAAACAGCATTTGGCAAGATTAAGTCAAGAAACGGCAACCCCAGCTCTATCGTCGCATTACATGCTAGTTTTAAAATCACAATATGTTTCTAATTCAAGATTATGATGCCCATATAATTCAAATGCATTTCGGTAATGGTAATTCAATTACAATTACTCAATTACATCGTTTCAGAAAAAGTAATTCAATTACAATTAATCAATTACATCGTTTTGAAAAATGTAATTTAATTACAATTACTCAATTACTGTAATTGTAATTGAAAATGTAATTAATTACAATTACAAATAGTAATTTGTCTGCATCTTAGCTATAGAACCGGCAATGTATTCCTTGGACCCGTCTTTAATTATGAAATCTTTACCCATCCCTTTGATGTCAAAATCCTTTACCAAATCGAACTCACCATCAATCCTAAGGAAGCTATCCTAAATCCATGTAGGATGTTCCACAACTGTGGATTCACGCATCGAAAAGACTCTGGGAACAAAATCAGAAGAAATAGTTCTGGTCAGTATGTCATAGTCTACTTGAAGTTCACTGCAAGCTAACAGGTTACAAGCTAACACTAACTTCCGGAGATGATATTTGAAGTCCAGGCAGTTTGGATTAGCATTGAACCCTCCAAAGCTTCTTATCATACAACAAACGTTCTCCAGAAAGTCCTGATTAAGGTGGCTAAGCATTAAAAACTTCATACCATGAATCTTAGACTTCAAGAACTGGAACACTTCTTGTACACTTTTGATGAGCATTAGGATTCCAAGCTGAAATGGCGCATACTTTCCCGTTTCTCTTGTTCCAACGCCGAGATTCATGAATGAAGTTTTAACATTCCCCAAAAGGTTGTCCTGTTCGTCAATATATATACCATCCGCCGACTTGAAAGGGGACGAGTATACTTCACCTGTTCTTGTGCCACAGAGATCAGCAAAATTGTTAACCAGGTCGATAAAATCAGCCGCTTCTTGCCAGCTTTCCTTGTGTCTCATGAGAACTCTTATACCTGTAGCGGTAGCATGAGAGAAACACGGATAAGCGGTTTAGCAGTCCTGCTTTGCGGTCCATTTATATAAAGATGCTTCAGTCCAAGTTTGAATGTAAAGTTTTGCTTGTGCTTTTGCTGAAGCATAATAATTTCTTTAAACCATGTCTTGTAGAGTACTGCATCTTCAGGAAGAGTAATAAACTTGTCCAATCCATGATCACGTAGACGTTTCAGCAAATGTGGGAAGTCAGGTGTCCACCAAATCGGATCGTTTGAATGCTCAAAACAAGTAGACTTCGGACCGATATCAGAAGTAATGTTTACAACGTTTACACGGTTCTCGTACAATAGCCTGATGAGGTTTTGCAACTGTTCTGATGTTGGATTAAACCCGTAATTTAGTGGCTGTTTCCATTTATCTGCAATGCTACGAGCACAAAATACAATATAGTTCTTCTCGTCCCCGTAAACTTTATCTTTAACTTTATCGAAGCAAATCAAATATTGCATTCAGTAGGCTGAAAACCGACATAATTGGCTGATCTGGGGAAAGCACCATGGACGAAAAAGTAGTGTCTGAGAGTTTGTGCAGATGGAAGTGGAACTATATGTTTTCTTGCATATTCGTAAGCTTTGGTGTTTATATTGCAAAGAGGCAGAGCCTTCATAATATCTGCATCTGTCCACGTTTGATGGTCTATTCAACACCGGGGATGTCAACAGTCGCTGCTGGCCTGGAGATAAGTGGCTAAGAACGACATCAAGCGTCTTCTTAGCCCCCTTTCCTTGTTGCACCTGATTCTCAAGGTCGCCTACACCATGATCCAAACCTCTTGACAAACCATGATTAAAAGTTTATTATTTTTGGCTCGGTCAATCTATGCTAATACTTGGATAACGATTAGGGAATTACCCTTACCGTTAACTAAAGAATGAATCGTATGATCCTTTAGACTTTCCTGTGACCCATCTTTGTAGTCTTCAGCACGAAAATGCAGCCGGCATATTCCATAACTGTCAAGCCTCTTGATCTGCGTCGATCGAGCGGAAACCTTTAGAGCAAACTCTTCCCAGTGGGTACGCCTTACAAAATCACTATCTGCCAAAGGAAAGCTATGAACCTTTCCCACAGGTGACTTGTGATTTTCACAGGAAACGACGGCCCACTTTCTAGGCATATTGAAGTGTATCGAAGAGTTGAACTTGAGTTGACAGTCGAGTTGGGTCGCGTTAAGTTGAAATTTAAAATATAGTGCAGTTGATTAAGTGCGATTAAGATTTGCCAAGAAATAGCTTCTCGCAAAAAGCTAACTGACTCGCGCGTCTGTTGCAACGATTTTTGAAAAAGATGAAAAACGTTTTTGACGTGCTTTCATTAGTATCGTGGCAACCAAATTTGCATAACACGCCGCTGCGCACCGTGGCAAGTGTGCACTTGGGCACTCAACTGCATGGATGATTTCCATTCCTTGAATGATTAATGCATTTAAAAATATTTTAATGCAAAAACCCATCTGTAAACTCATTGATTTTGATGCCAGTATTGTTAATACAAATTAATTAATTATTTTAGATAATATTTATATATTTTTGTAATAATAGTCGTCCCAGTGAAATCAAATTATAATATCAATGACATCAAAATCCGCGTTGATATGATTTGCTACTCAATTATGCACATATCCCGTATCTGTGTTCGAATATAAATTAACTTTTGTTGCGTATTAGAGTTGATGGATGAGGGTTTTAGTAGATAAGACTATTACGTTTTTTGAATTTCAAATTTTCTTATATACCAAGATTTTAGAATAGAGTAAATACAGAGTTTGGAAATAGAAATTGAAAGTGAACTGGAATTAAAGCACAATATTAATACATTATTCATAAAGGTACATGTAGTTTTAAAAGATGACCGACATTACTTAATATTAATACATATTAATTTCATTACTTAATTAATCGAGATCAGTGGTTTTGAAGTTGATCGTCCAGAACAAGTAATGTATGTATTAGGAGGAGGTAATTTCAGTGTACGAGAAGAGGTTTTTTGTTGAGGTTTGGTATCGGGTAATTCGAGTCTACGTTTGAATTTTCTGTTTGTTTCAGATGGAACTTGAAATTTTTCTAAAGGTATTTTATTGTGATCTGGTGGAGGTTCTGTTTTGGATTCGGAAAGGGTGATATCTTGGTCTGATGTGTATTTGGTTCCAAATGGTTTTAATCTGTGAATATGTACTTTAGCTGTTTTGGAAATTGCTGTGTCATTCACTGGCTTTATAGTGTAAAGGAGAGATTTGTTTTATAATTTTGAAAAATCCGTGATACTTTTTCCGTAATTTTATTTTGATAAATTTATTGTAGGAGTTTGTTACGGGCTTGTACTCACAAGTCCGTATGTAAGATAGTGTTCTTGGCTTCGGTGTGTGAATGCATGAGCATAGAACAGTGGGGCATTCTTGACGTGATTGCCAAAATATAAGAAGTGGCACTAGTTCGGCTATTGTCTATGGGCTTAGCTAGCTGGTGTTGGTATGGGATATAGGGGGCTAAGGTCTTCTCGGAGTGTGACTTGAGTCAAGAGCTTTTATTTGTCAATTTGCTCTCTTAAAAGTATCATTACAATTATTTGGTCTCCTTCCTTGGTCCTTATTGCCGTTGGGAACCTTACCAAGGATATTAGGAAACCTGTGGTGGTAAGGGAATAAATTCCCGAATGTTTTAATGTTTGTGGGTTTTGGCTGCGAAATGCATTCAGCAGTTTCACAGCCACATATTTAATTATATATTTATTAAATAGTGTAATTTGTGCCTAGTTTATCCCTGGATTTATTTTCTGGAATTCCTGTCGGTGCCTTTTTGGGATTTTGCTGTCCTGAAGACGTTCCAGTCCAGCAGTCACCTCCAGGAACTCAACGTAATTAATTATAATTAAGTTAATTAAGTAAATCACGGGCATTATTGGGTTATTGCCAATCCGTGATTAAGTGTATTTAGCGACAGATAGGATTGCTAGCTATCAGCTAGATATTCTTATCCTGTCACCTGAGTGATCGGCCTCTATTTAAGGGGTCACTGGCAACTCAGGGTTTTATCTCCAGATCGTCCCAGTTCATGGGGAGACTTTGGAACGGTGTAATTAAGTTAAGATAGGTAATTAGGTTTTAATCAAAGGGATTTAATTAGAGAGCTCTCAGCGCAGGAATTATTGATCTTGCGCAACATAGTAATTCATGTGTAACAGTGTCGCTAATTAATACGTGGACACTTTAAATACACGACTGAGTGAGTCATTTTGTGACTCTTGAGCAAATAAATTAACAGTTTTAATTAAATAGTGACTCGTTAAATCCGAATAATCTTTTAATAGCATTCGTATTCTGTGTCTGCCCAGGAAACTTCATTTCCGGTCAGCCACCCGTCAATTATAGATAAATCTTTCTCCACAACAGAGGAATATTCAATTCCGTGTTGTCAGTTCATTTAGTTGATTAGTACGGGCGATAATCAATCGTGATCCGTACTCGGTCAACACATCAGTGTGGGTTTCTTACTATTTTAAGGAAGGAATTTAGGGGCGATTTTACTAGCGCACACACCCACCAGGGCCAAAAGCCTACCATACTCTTTCAAGTTAAATCCGAAATCATTATTTTACTACCTATTGGAAATGAAATTTCTCTTTCCTGAAATGGTCTTTCCTTTTGTTGTCATAATATTTACGATATCTTTGTTTTTCCCTTAACATATTTTCTTTTGCTAATTTGTTTAACCTGTTGTGATTCTTTCTGGTATGGACTTGTGGCTGCATCATATAAAATATCAAGTGGCAAGCTTGGTTTTCTATTGAATATAATTTCGTAAGAGCTAAATCCAGTGCTTACATATTGACTGGTATTTAATGCAAAAATGACACTACTCAACTATAAATCCCAATCTGTCTGTCCAGAATTCACATATTTTGAAAGTGCCTGTTGTATGCTTCTATATTGCCTTTCTACTGCGTTTCTCTGGTGCATGGTAGGCTGTGACATATACTGTTTCAGTACCAATGCGACTATTTATTTCTTGTATTCACTTTGACCAAATAATTTTTTATTGTCAAGACAAATTTCTTTACAGACCCCAAATTTTAAATAAACTTATTCAAGTAAAAACCTGCTTTGGCATTGAGGTATTTAAAGAAATCGTCAAATGCAACTGCGATGTACATGTTTTCCTATCTGTCATTGTATAAACGCCCTGTAAATCTACGGTCTATGTCGAATTTCTGACGGTTTCATTAGTCCCTATGGTTTGGTATTTGAAAGTGTGCGTTTTGCACAAGTGACAAAATTATGACAATAACGCACTTCCAGACAATAACGCACTTCCAGACAATAACGCACTTCCAGACAATAACGCACTTCCAGACAATAACGCACTTCCAGACAATAACGCACTTCCAGACAATAACGCACTTCCAGACAATAACGCACTTCCAGACAATAACGCACTTCCAGACAATAACGCACTTCCAGACAATAACGCACTTCCAGACAATAACGCACTTCCAGACAATAACGCACTTCCAGACAATAACGCACTTCCAGACAATAACGCACTTCCAGACAATAACGCACTTCCAGACAATAACGCACTTCCAGACAATAACGCACTTCCAGACAATAACGCACTTCCAGACAATAACGCACTTCCAGACAATAACGTACTTCCAGGTATTAACGCACTTCCAGACAATAACGTACTTCCAGGTATTAACGCACTTCCAGACAATAACGTACTTCCAGGTATTAACGCACTTCCAGACAATAACGTACTTCCAGGTATTAACGCACTTCCAGACAATAACGCACTTCCAGACAATAACGTACTTCCAGGTATTAACGCACTTCCAGGTAATAACGCACTTCCAGGTAATAACGCACTTCCAGGTAATAACGCACTTCCAGGTAATAACGCACTTCCAGGTAATAACGCACTTCCAGGTAATAACGCACTTCCAGGTAATAACGCACTTCCAGGTAATAACGCACTTCCAGGTAATAACGCACCTCCAGATAATAACACACTTCCAGGTAATAACGCACCTCCAGATAATAACACACTTCCAGATAATAACGCACCTACAGAGAATAAGGCACCTACAGAGAATAACGCACCTCCAGATAAGAAAGCACCTTCAGATAATAACGCACTTCCAGATAATAACGCACTTCCAGGTAATAACGCACTTCCAGATAGTAATGCTCTGTTCGAGATAATAACGCGCAGATTTTCGATAGAACTGCACTCCTCCCAACAGTAACACAGACTGCCTTGCAATACCGAACGCCTCCAGTGGTAAAAGTTTAGAAATTTTTCTGGTCTCTTATTTAAATATTGATGTTTGCAACCGTAAATGGGAAGATAAAGTTGTAAAATGTGGTGTCATCAAGAATGTATCAGCATCGCTCAAGTTCTAATGTCTTATTATCGAACAACCAGGCGACAAAACAGTGTAAGAAACATAGGAAAGGAATGGTCATGATGATGATGATATGATGACGTCACTACGTGTAGAGCTGAGCCAGCTGATGTAAATATACACGTACGCAGCAACTGCTGCTGGCAAGCCCAAACTTTGATTTTTATGAACCGAATCAATGAACTACCTAGTTAAAAGCAATTAAACCGTATTTTGTTCAATCTGAAGGATTTTACAAAGTTTGAGTAAGCAGAGGTATGTAGGGAAATCTTATTACTATGACGATGTTCCTGAGGAGAAAAGAGAACGTGATGACAGGAATGACAGGAGAGACAAACGTTATGGAACATCCGCTTGGAGACACAGAAACAGAAGCAGAAGTAGAAGCCCTCTGAGAAGATCCTACTATCACCCTGGCGACATTATAGACAGGGCTCAGTTACTAGTTACTAGAAATAGCTAGGAAAAACGCTAAGAAACTGATTAGAGGGGGTGTTTTAGCTAGTGATATATTCAGGGATTTTCGATCTGCAGATCTGCTGCAGATACAGGGATTAGCGTAGATGGACCTAAATTGCCTGACGTTGATATCGGGAGTGTTATTAGTTATTGGGTTAAGGCTTAAGGCTATGAGAATGCTACAGGAGAATCCTGAGAATGGGGATGCGCGGAAGGAGCTTGAAGAGGCTACTAAGATGGTAAGTTACTTAACATTTCATAATTTTCATTTAAAATGCTAAATTAGGATTCATAATCACACTTTCCATTTTCTCTAGATGAAAACCTGGGCAGACGCTAAAGCACTAGAACCAAAATTCTTAACCCCCGCAGAACTCCAATCCGGCCCACAAGACTGTGCTAAACGCGACCAACTCCGTAAAACACGCGCACTAGACTCTGGTATGGGTATGCATCTGTTACAGAAAATGGGCTGGAGACCTGGAGAAGGATTAGGAAAAAACGAAGAAGGTCAACTAGAACCACTTGCCCTAGACGTTAAAACTGATAAGAAAGGGTTAACTGCTGCGGTTGAGGAACTTATGTACGGAAAGAGTAAAGGCAGTGGGGGTACTGGTCCTAGCATGCCCGTAGTTTACGATCTGAGTGGAAGTGGAAGGCATCCTGTCGGCGTTAATGGAGTTGTGTGCTAAAAGGAGGTGGGGGAATCCCGAATTTGAGTTGTGTTTTGAGCATGGACCGCCTCATAAACGTCAGTTTGTTTATAAAGTTGTTGTTAATGGGGTTGAGTATCAGCCTTGCGTTGCTGTTGGGAACAAGAAGCAGGCTAAAGCTAACGCTGCTGCTTTTTGTTTACAGAGTCTTGGGTTGCTGCCTACAAGTGATTTAATTAACTACTTAAGTGGTTTACTTAATGAACTTTTATAAAAATTGATTGATTTTATCCCTTCCAGACTGCCAGGTAGGCCCAGGAGAACTCCTCCAAACAGTAAAACCCCAACCCGTTCCAGTTCTCAAGGAATAGAAGGCACTCAGTCCAATCCTCTAGGGAAAATTGGAGCTATTAAGTTGTTTCAAACTGTACCAGAACCTCAGCCTGTACCTCCACCTCCTCCGCCACCGTTATTTGGACCGAAGTAGTTTTAGTTTTTAGCAATTTAGCATAAAATTCTTCATATAACTTATGTTATTTCTAAGATGGTATGGAATTTAAAGAACAATTCTTAATTTTCATAATAAATGCTAATTGCTCATGTATCATTTAGATGAAAACCTGGGCAGACGCTAAAGCCCTAGAACCAAAATGCCTAACCCCCGCAGAACTCCAATCCGGCCCACAAGCCTGGGCTAAATTCCTGGCCCATGACTTTTTATTTGGGTTTTACTACGTAGAGTATCAGCTTCCGTTATAGAAGATGCAATATAAAAGGAATTGGAACAAAATGCAAATTAATTGGAAATTAGGTAGCTTTCCTGGGTTGTTCTCAGGTCTGCAGTTACTTGTACGTGACCAAACTCATCTGGGAAACCCACAGAAAAACTAGGCATTTATTTTTTAAATGCATGCACAATGAACAGACAGTTGACAGGATAGTTGTTGTCGAATTTTACTCGATGATAAATAATATAAATGACGTACTAAAATAATATTATTTATCAGCATACTCATAAAGCTGCTACCTGCTCATAAAATTTATGAAATAGACTTGGTAGATGAAAATGCATTCTGCTGCATTGCATAGTACTGCCACAAAAGTGTTAATCTGTCATCTTCGTATTAACTTCTATAAATATTACTGTACAGTAGTTTTAATTTTAATTTATATGCCTCAAAACAGCTAATTATTATTACTTAACGGTAAGGCAACAAAGGTAAACCATTGTGGTTCAGGCTTTGTCAAGGTTGTGGGGCAATCTGTCTACACGCCGTGACGTAACGATCATAGAAAAAAGACCGCTCAATATGAAGTTTTTCTGATGACAGTACCTTTTACTATTCTATATACCTTGTTATCGAATAACTTTTATATTTGTGGCTGAAGCCGAATGTGGGCATTTTCAAGAATTATATGATCTTATGCATTATGTTACGCTTATATTAATGGCACAACTTAAATTTGTGTATCAAATACAGAATTATTTGAAGTTGAATTTTATTCAATGCAAGTATTTACTATTTCGTAGCTTCAGTCATAGCTTCAGTAGTTAATAGGAATGTTTTAATCGACTACATTGAATGTTTAATACTTCAACATGTATATAATTAAGTAGTCATAATATCGCTTCTTATACATTCAATGCTAACATTTAATTACATATGTGGTAATTTATAAACGTATACTTATTAGATGTAGACATTTTTGGCTTTAAAGGTTGCTAGTTTATTAAAAATCTCAAGCTTTCAAATACTTGCCGTATTCTTCTTCAGGAGAAATTTGTACAAGAAAAAACAAAGCGAAAAGGGAACTACATTGCTTTAAAAATTAGTTAACATATTTTAAAAGATAAAATTATATGAGGTCCAGAGCTAATGGTATCCAGGGAGTGATATCCAGACCAGTGTTCCGGTTGATGTTGTTGGGTCTCTTCTGTATGAAGATGGCTTCTTTGAAGGTTCGTTGGAACCATCTATTTTCGTAACAAAGAAGGACTGTGCAGTCAATATTAAAATTATGGGTGCTGTTCATATCCTTGTGTTCAGCCAGAGCAGATTGAGCAATGCGATTATTTCTTAAATCAGCAGCATGTTCCCCTTTCCTCCTGTCAACGTCCTTACTTTCTCCAACGTATACCATACCGCAGTCACAAGGAATTTCATAAACTCCTGCTAGCAACCTGGGTGCTGAATCTTTGAAGTTATTTAAACTCCTGCTTAGTTTGTAACCGGTGAAAAAACCTAAATCTCTGTTCAGGTTTTTCCGTACTATCCCGGCGATTTGATATGTGACTATTCCAATATAAGGTATTGCTACCCATTTTCGATCTTCGGTAGGATCTTTAGTTGAATTATGTGATTGTCGATCGACGATTGTTGTCATCCTTTTATGAACAATGTTGCGTGGGTATCCGTTTGAAACGAGAACAGATTGTACAAAGTCTAGTTCACTTTGTAAAGAATCCTCATCACAGATCCGCAATGCCCTGACTGTCTGCGAGTCAATCACGCTAACCTTCTGGCTTCTATGGTGGTGGGAAGTCCAATCTAAATATCGATTCGTATGAGTTGGCTTTCTATAAACTTTTCTTCCTAATGAGCCATTTGGTTTCCGTGTTATTGTAACATCCAGGAAATTTATGCTATTCTCTGATTCCAACTCCATTGTAAAATTGATGTCAGTATGGAAATCATTTAAGACTGATAAGATGTCATTTTCTTTCCTTTTTCTGACGATCGCAAAGACGTCGTCTACACTTCTGACCCAAAACTTGATGTGCGGTATAGAGGGTAAGAGTTGATTTTCCATGTTTTGGAGATAGATCTCGGCAAGTATTGCTGATAGTGGACTACCCATAGGTGTACCTTTGGTCTGCCTGTAGAATTTTCCTCTCCATGTTACGAAATTTTCGGATACCAAATTTAATAGAATGGAAACATCTCCCAAAGTAAGATTGTCTGCACACGACGTCCATTCTGTATTGCGTTGTAAGAGATCTAGTGCAATTTTGATGGATACATCCACAGGAACGTTAGTGAAAAGAGACACCACATCATAGGATATTAATGTTTCCATTTGTCCTACAATCAGATCCTTGATTTTGTCCACAAATTCGTAAGAGTTTTTCAACGTACTCTCATGATCGGAAATTATGAATTTCAGAATAGCTTTGAGAAAAATGCTAAGGTAGTATCCAGGAGTGTACCGATAGTCCACAATTGGTCGCATGGGCATTCCAGGCTTGTGGATTTTGGGTAATCCGTATAGAATGGGACATTTCTTTGAATCAGGTCTAATGTAACTGTACGTGTGTTTTTCTAGTTTCTTTGCTCTGCTCAAATCCAGTAAAACTTGCTTGATCTTCTTTTCGTATGGCTCAATAGGATTAAAATCAATTTCTTCGTAAGGACCTTCCGCGATTAAAGTTTGAATTTTCTCGTCATACTCAGTTCGGTCAAGAATAACGGTCATGTTACCCTTGTCGGCTTTGGTTATGACAATGTCCGTATTTTGTTTGAGAGATGCAATTGAAGAAGATATCCATCTAGGTACCTTAGGATGCAGTCTTTCTTTGTTCAAAAAGGTTTTCAGAGCATGAGAAACTTCATTGCGGACCTTGTCTTTTGTTATAATATCCACCTCTTTTTCATCGATTTCACCAAGAATCTTTTCCACGCACATTATTGTTTCAAGAGTTCCTGTTTTGATGGATTGGTCAGGTAATGCATAGTTCAAACCTAGACTCAGAGTAGCTAGTTCAGCTTCAGAGAATTCCTTGGAACTCCGATTTTCCACACATTTGGGAACGATGTTCAGAAGTCTGTGGATTTCTTTGGATTCTTGGCTTATTTTCTCCTGGTGTAATGACTTGAACTTTCTTACTTGACGATCTTTAGTCCTAGTGCTTTCCCGGTCTTTCTGCACGTTGATTAGATGCATAATGTTGGGGAAAAGATGACTGACAGATCTGTCCAAAGTTTGTTCATATTTGATTAGGTCAGCTTCTGAGTACTTAATGAAGGCATAGGATGAATTGATTTCTGCATTTAGACGTTTTTGTTCCAGTATGGTTTTTGATTTCAACAAGTCCGACTTTTTGCATTCTTGGGAACTAAGCTTTATGCGGAACCCTTTTGGTATTATGCCTTCCTTCTTACATCTTTTGTAAAAGGCTATTTTGTTGAGGTGAATAGTTCTCTTTATGTGAAGTTTTGTTAGTTCTCGAACAGTGCGTAGTAGATGTGTGCCACCAATACTTTTCAGTTCATCTTTGATATCCTTCCAACCCTTATAATTGTTAGATGTAGACATTTTTGGCTTTAAAGGTTGCTAGTTTATTAAAAATCTCAAGCTTTCAAATACTTGCCGTATTCTTCTTCAGGAGAAATTTGTACAAGAAAAAACAAAGCGAAAAGGGAACTACATTGCTTTAAAAATTAGTTAACATATTTTAAAAGATAAAATTATATGAGGTCCAGAGCTAATGGTATCCAGGGAGTGATATCCAGACCAGTGTTCCGGTTGATGTTGTTGGGTCTCTTCTGTATGAAGATGGCTTCTTTGAAGGTTCGTTGGAACCATCTATTTTCGTATACCTATATTGGTGGAGTAAGGAGTATACTCAGTATACTTGAATATTATTTCTTAGCAAAAAATTTTGCGCTGCAGAGAAATTAAAAACCAGTTGATGGCAAGCCAATCAAAATGCTCGCTGCGAAAGACGATGACTTTCCGGAATACATTAAACTACGAAATTTTAAACTACTACATAAACTTTAAATCATTACAAGTACTAACCAGTTGATGGCAAGCCAATCAAAATGCTCGCTGCGAAAGACGATGACTTTCCGGAATACATTAAACTACGAAATTTTAAACTACTACATAAACTTTAAATCATTACAAGTACTAATAAGTGGTCTTTTAGCTTGAATTAAAGCCCATTTGCCCCATTTAGCCTGGTTTAAAGCCCATTTAGCCTAGTTTAGACCCATTTAGCCTGGTTTAGAGCCCATTTTCCCTGGTTTAGACCCATTTAGCCTGGTTAAAAGCCCATTTAGCCTGGTTTAGACCCATTTTCCCTGGTTTAGAGCCCATTTACGCTGGTTTAGACCCATTTAGCCTAGTTTAAAGCCCATTTACTCTGGTCCATAGAAAATAAAGTGGACACACAGACACACGGACACACGGACACACTCACGGACACGACATCTTAAATAGCTCTCCTGCAGACGCAGCGAGCTAATAAGTGGTCTTTTAGCTTGAATTAAAGCCCATTTGCCCCATTTAGCCTGGTTTAAAGCCCATTTAGCCTGGTTTAGACCCATTTAGCCTGGTTTAGAGCCCATTTTCCCTGGTTTAGACCCATTTAGCCTTGTTTAAAGCCCATTTAGCCTGGTTTAGACCCATTTTCCCTGGTTTAGAGCCCATTTACGCTGGTTTAGACCCATTTAGCCTAGTTTAAAGCCCATTTACTCTGGTCTATGGAAAATAAAGTGGACACACGGACACACGGACACACTCACGGACACGACATCTTAAATAGCTCTCCTGCAGACGCAGCGAGCTAATAAGTGGTCTTTTAGCTTGAATTAAAGCCCATTTGCCCCATTTAGCCCGGTTTAGACCCATTTAGCCTGGTTTAGAGCCCATTTTCCCTGGTTTAGACCCATTTAGCCTGGTTTAAAGCCCATTTATCCTGGGTTAGACCCATTTTCCCTGGTTTAGACCCATTTACGCTGGTTTAGACCCATTTAGCCTGGTTTAAAGCCCATTTACTCTGGTCTATGGAAAATAAAGTGGACACACGGACACACGGACACATTCACGGACACGACATCTTAAATA
This sequence comes from Entomobrya proxima, assembly GCA_029691765.1. NCBI lineage: Eukaryota > Metazoa > Arthropoda > Collembola > Entomobryomorpha > Entomobryidae > Entomobrya > Entomobrya proxima. The sequence goes on from CM056172.1 coordinate 3,449,019, forward strand.
GCTCTCCTGCAGACGCAGCGAGCTAATAAGTGGTCTTTTAGCTTGAATTAAAGCCCATTTGCCCCATTTAGCCTGGTTTAAAGCCCATTTAGCCTGGTTTAGACCCATTTAGCCTGGTTTAGAGCCCATTTTCCCTGGTTTAGAGCCCATTTTCCCTGGTTTAGACCCATTTAGCCTGGTTTAAAGCCCATTTAGCCTGGTTTAGACCCATTTTCCCTGGTTTAGAGCCCATTTACGCTGGTTTAGACCCATTTAGCCTGGTTTAAAGCCAATTTACTCTGGTCTATGGAAAATAAAGTGGACACACGGACACACGGACACACTCACGGACACGACATCTTAAATAGCTCTCCTGCAGACGCAGCGAGCTAATAAGTGGTCTTTTAGCTTGAATTAAAGCCCATTTGCCCCATTTAGCCCGGTTTAGACCCATTTAGCCTGGTTTAGAGCCCATTTTCCCTGGTTTAGACCCATTTAGCCTGGTTTAAAGCCCATTTATCCTGGGTTAGACCCATTTTCCCTGGTTTAGACCCATTTACGCTGGTTTAGACCCATTTAGCCTGGTTTAAAGCCCATTTACTCTGGTCTATGGAAAATAAAGTGGACACACGGACACACGGACACATTCACGGACACGACATCTTAAATAGCTCTCCTGCAGACGCAGCGAGCTAATAAGTGGTCTTTTAGCTTGAATTAAAGCCCATTTGCCCCATTTAGCCTGGTTTAAAGCCCATTTAGCCTGGTTTAGACCCATTTAGCCTGGTTTAGAGCCCATTTTCCCTGGTTTAGACCCATTTAGCCTGGTTTAAAGCCCATTTAGCCTGGTTTAAAGCCCATTTAGCCTGGTTTAGACCCATTTTCCCTGGTTTAGAGCCCATTTACGCTGGTTTAGACCCATTTAGCCTGGTTTAAAGCCAATTTACTCTGGTCTATGGAAAATAAAGTGGACACACGGACACACGGACACACTCACGGACACGACATCTTAAATAGCTCTCCTGCAGACGCAGCGAGCTAATAAGTGGTCTTTTAGCTTGAATTAAAGCCCATTTGCCCCATTTAGCCCGGTTTAGACCCATTTAGCCTGGTTTAGAGCCCATTTTCCCTGGTTTAGACCCATTTAGCCTGGTTTAAAGCCCATTTATCCTGGGTTAGACCCATTTTCCCTGGTTTAGACCCATTTACGCTGGTTTAGACCCATTTAGCCTGGTTTAAAGCCCATTTACTCTGGTCTATGGAAAATAAAGTGGACACACGGACACATTCACGGACACGGCATCTTAAATAGCTCTCCTGCAGACGCAGCGAGCTAATAAGTGGTCTTTTAGCTTGAATTAAAGCCCATTTGCCCCATTTAGCCTGGTTTAAAGCCCATTTAGCCTGGTTTAGACCCATTTAGCCTGGTTTAGAGCCCATTTTCCCTGGTTTAGACCCATTTAGCCTGGTTTAAAGCCCATTTAGCCTGGTTTAGACCCATTTTCCCTGGTTTAGAGCCCATTTACGCTGGTTTAGACCCATTTAGCCTGGTTTAAAGCCCATTTACTCTGGTCTATGGAAAATAAAGTGGACACACGGACACACGGACACACTCACGGACACGACATCTTAAATAGCTCTCCTGCAGACGCAGCGAGCTAATAAGTGGTCTTTTAGCTTGAATTAAAGCCCATTTGCCCCATTTAGCCTGGTTTAGACCCATTTAGCCTAGTTTAGAGCCCATTTTCCCTGGTTTAGACCCATTTAGCCTGGTTTAAAGCCCATTTAGCCTGGTTTAGACCCATTTCCCCTGGTTTAGAGCCCATTTACGCTGGTTTAGACCCATTTAGCCTGGTTTAAAGCCCATTTACTCTGGTCTATGGAAAATAAGGTGGACACACGGACGCACTCACGGACACGACATCTTAAATAGCTCTCCTGCAGACGCAGCGAGCTAATAAGTGCCGCAGGGATTGCTGCATCAACCCGAAGACCAATGTACCCCCTAAACTTTATTAGGTATCACGATATTTGCTGGTAAGACAACCGCCGGTACGACAATTGCCGGTAAATTACATGTAAATTGGTATGCTAAAGCCGGTTCCCATACTAAAGTCTATGCTAAAGCCGATTCCCCCGCTAAAGCCAGTCCCCATACTAAAGCCTATGCTAAAGCCAGCTCCCATGTTAGATGTAATGCTAAAGCCGGTTCTAATACTAAAGTCCATGCTAAAGCCAGCTCCATAGTAATGCACTTGTAATAGTCATGTTCATGTTAGTGTAAGGTTAGGTTAGGTTTAAAAGTTAAATTAAAGCAAAAGGCTTTAGTACGGATACCGGCTTTAGCATTGGGTTTTAACATGAGAGCTGGCTTTAGCATTAGGTTTAACAGGGGGAATGGCTTTAGTATTGGAATCGGCTTTAGGAGCTGGCTTTAGTATTGGAATCGGCTTTAGGAGCTGGCTTTAGTACAGGAGCTGGCTTTAGTACAGGAGCTGGCTTTAGTACAGGAGCTGGCTTTAGTACAGGAGCTGGCTTTAGTACAGGAGCTGGCTTTAGTACAGGAGCTGGCTTTAGTACAGGAGCTGGCTTTAGTACAGGAGCTGGCTTTAGTACAGGAGCTGGCTTTAGTACAGGAGCTGGCTTTAGTACAGGAGCTGGCTTTAGTACAGGAGCAGGCTTTAGTACAGGAGCTGGCTTTAGCATAGGCTTTAGTATGGGAATCGGCTTTAGCATAGGCTTTAGTATGGGAATCAGCTTTAGCATAGGCTTTAGTATATAAGCTGGCTTTAGCATTACCAATTTATGTGTAATTCACCGGCAGTTGACGTAGCGGCAATTGTCGCTTACCGGCAGGTGTCGACCGGCAATTGTCGTACCGGCAATTTTCCTGCCGGCAGTTGTCGTGGAAGCACTTTATTAAGTAAAAATCAAATTTGTTAAATTTTCTAAACAAAGACTCGTATTGTAACCAGTGCAGCAAAATTACGCGTATGTGACGATTATCAGGCCGACTTGTACGTGCAATCGGCAAAAATCGCCCGACTTGCAGGTATAATCGGTCGGCAGTCGGGCAACTTGCATCTCCCGCCCGTGACCTGGGGAGTCGAATGACGCCACTCTCGGGTTACGCAAATGAGGGGTTCGTCCCCCAGGGATAATTTTCAAATTGACCAATAAAAGCATTTTTAAATGCAATAGCAGTGTCTCACTGTGCCCCAGACGAGAGCGGGAGTAATCCACACTTGATTTTAATCAAATAAAGTTGAACGTAATGTAGCCTGGTCTATTGCTTTATCCACGGTCAACTTTTGTAGAAGTGCAAACCTAACCTAAATATACCTAACCTAACTTACTCTAATGTATAAGCAGGTTAGCGTGTGGTCGTCTGGTGCAAGTAAAACCCATTGCAGTTATCCGGCGAAAAGTTACCTACGCGCGGTCGTCTGGGGCACTGTGAGACGCATTGTATGTATGTAACTAGGGCCGCGGTGCCGTTATACCAAATGTGTACCGGCCAATGCTCAATCGATTTATGTTGTATAAACCCATGCTACATTTTTTTATGTTAAATCTCATGCTTAATTTTTGTGATGCTTAATCTCATGCTAAACTTTGGTGGTGCTTAATCCCATGCTATATTATAGTGAAACTTAATCCCATTTTATGGTAAAGTGTTGCTTAATCTCATCCTATGTTATAGTGATGCTTAATCCATTGTTAAGTTGATGCAATGCTTAATCCCATGATAAGTAAATTTGATGCTTAATCATACGATAAGAATTCGTCGTGAGGTTTATACGGTTTGAATTAGTTTAATTACAAAGTTATATATGATTTACAGTTCAATAAACGATATATTACAGTAGAACGGGCTCCAGTGAAGCTGAAATCTGGTAAGGGCATCTAGACAAAGCGAGATGAGGAGGAAACTGAAACAAACAATACCCCAATGCTTAATCCTAACTTTAATGTGGTTATGTACTAAATTTGCGTATAATGCTTAATCCTATCTATATAAATCAAAGGAATTAAGCATTATACTCAAACGCAAAGTTGGCTTAATGCTTAATTCAATTGATTTAGAAGATTAAGCATGGAATAAAAATTACCGAGTAAACAGAGCTCCATCTTAGTTAGACTCAGAAGAATTGCAGAACAAACGAAGTAGGACAAAGGGGAACCTGAAACAAAACAGTATCCAAATGCTTAATCCTTATGTCGATGTGATTAAGTATTGAATTTGCGTATAATGCTTAATCCTGTACAAATCAATGGGATTAAGCATTAAACTCAAACATAAAGCTGGCTTAATGCGCAACCCAATTGGTTTATATAATTAAGTAGGGAATAAAACTTATCAAACTATAAGGAGCTCTAGCGTAGTTAGACTCAGGATAATTGCAGAAAAGACGTAGTGAGGCGAGGGGGAAACTGAAACAAAACAATATTCCAATGCTTAATCCTAATGTCGATGTGATTAAGTATTGAATATGCGTATATTGCTTAATCCTGTACAAATCAATGGGATTAAGCATTAAACTCAAACATAAAGCAGGCTTAATGCGCAACCCAATTGGTTTGTATAATTAAGTAGGGAATAAAACTTACCAAACTATAAGGAGCTCCAGCGTAGTTAGACTCAGGATAATTGCAGAAAAGACGTAGTGAGGCGAGTGGGAAACTGTGTCACAATAAAAATATGTGAAATAAGGAGAGCTTTAACTGCCCAATTTAGAGAGATGTTATCTCTAGCTCTCCAGCCGTAAGACTGAATAGTTTATTCATCTTCAGGGTTAATGAGTTAGTATCATTACATTGTCTTATTGCAAGATGCATGATTACTGCACTTGCATTTTAGTCATAGTGTTAGTTATATACATTTACATTTATATACATAATTAATCCTCATCAAATAATATACCATGTATATATGTGACACGCCGACACTTCAAAGGACTGTGTCCTCACAGTCATTTCTTACTCTATAAATTTCTTACAAATAACAATTTTGATTATTTGGATTTAAATAACAATTTTGAGTTACAATAAACCAATTCAATGTTTTACATTATTCACAAGTTTCAGATTACAAATATAAAAAGTTTTAAATGAATTTTGAACGAATGCTTTGAAACCATTTAGGGATGTAGACGATTTCCAAACAAGCCTTGTAACGTCACACTCGAGTAGTCATAATTAGGTAGTCATAATCAGGGTTTTCAAGATTGAGTTAAATATTTCAAAATCGGGTTGTCATATTCGGGATTTGTCATAATCGAGTATTTCATAATTTGGTTTAGATCGCTTATTGCGATTGAAATATTCATAAGACATAAACAAACATTTTTAGTTTGTATTGCTTTGAAGGTCATAATCGGTAAAAAGACATATTTGGTATGTCATGTTTGAGTGATATACTGTATTGCACCAGACCTCACAAGGCCTGTGTCCTCACAGGAGTCCAAATCGGTAAAGTCAAAATCAGGAACTTAAAAATAAAATCTTAATCTAATCTTAACATATTTAAAACTATAGCGGTTTCAGCAACTCCGCTTTTAACATTTTATGGCGCTCAGCAACTCTGCTAGCCTATTTTCTTTTCTGTTTCAAATACATCAAGTGGGAAAATACCTCCACATTTTATATTTCATTAACACATTGCGGGAAAATACCTCCGCTTTTTTACTTTAAATTACATTTCTTTTTTATTATCACTTCTGCGGGAACATACCTCCGCTTTTTTACTTTTAATTACATTTCTTTTTTATTATCACTTCTGCGGGAACATACCTCCGCTTTTATTTTAAATTTTTTTTCATTTGCGGGTAAACTCCTCCGCTTTTATTTATATTTCCATTTCATTTATTAACTATTAGAGTCTTATAATATTCTAAATCCTGTTTGCGCGTTCAACATCTGCGCGTATTTTTCATTTAAATATCTTTCAGTGTTGTAGTCACGTTTGTAGACAAAATTTCGTTAGGCATATAGCTATACATAAATACATATTTATTGTTTGGTCATCGTTTTATAATCGTTATTTAACATGTTATTTAAATGCCATTTATTGGCGCACAGTAAAATACGCAAGACAAATATTTGCGCATTTTATTTTTACTTGAATATTTTACTGTTTGTGTTATCTTCTAAGATATGATATGAATTTTTTGGCAGATTTGTTCAACGGAATTTTTAATTTTCTATACTCTATTATTTATGATAAGCAATCGTAAATTAAATGCAGATTTAATTCGATTTACCAATTATACACATATTTTATAAACATAAGTGCCAATTTTACTGTCGTCTGCATTTTTGATCCTGTCCAAGTTGAGAGTTGATGATTCCCGTGTTGATCTGTTGCGACGAAATTCCAGTCAAAAGGGAATGCGCACATGCAAGGTTCATCAAGATAGGTACGGTTTTACGGTACATGTTATCCTAAGATTCACCATGCTATTCCATGGATCACCATATTCCACGGTTGATGATTCTGCCTACGGTTAGCAATGTCCCACGGTTGATGCATCACGTTTTAGACATCCAACTGAGTAGGTGGTCACAAGTCACATTCCGCACTCATGTCAAAATTGTGTTCATTTTATATGAGTTGAGCTTGACAAGTGTTCCAGATATGGAATCAGCACATTTTAGGCTTAGGCAAATAGCTGATGACAAAATCGGTAAAATCGTAATTGAAATGTGTGACTATAGCTTGTATTCACTTTAAACACGTTTAGGTAGTCACAGTTTTAAAAAGTTGCTAAATTTGGTTCTCATCAAAACTACAGATTCTGCGAGTAACTCAAGCAGAATTAAAAAATTTGATGGAACATAGTAAGCACATTTTTAAATAAGTAGGTACTGAGTTCTCACATTTTGGTTTCAGTGTCGACACGTTGTGATATTCTTATGCAACAGTTACGCCCATTGACATAAACTTTCAAAGGTCATTATATATATTTGAAATTTTTGGGAAATAGTCACTGAACTGCTTTGCGAATTCAAAGTACATTTTGGATCATGGCAACAGACTGATGATGATCGAAGTCATAACAATGATCAACTTAAGATTTTTACATCAGATGAACTCACAAAAACATACAAAAACAGGTTTTAGGTTGAATTTCGTATGAAGCAGTTTTTATGTAACTATATAAAGTCAATGCTCTGGCACACGGTTTTGAAAAACAAATTGTTTTCCTTTTAGTGTCACCTGTTTTTGCTGGTAAAAAATATGTCACAAAATTGGATGAAAATGGTGATGTATTTCATCACATTTCGGCTCGTGTATTTTAAAATACTTAAAATTACACTGCTTTCAGATTCAGGATTTTGAATGGTTTTATTTTTAAAAAACTGAACTGTATTGTGTATAGCCACTTATGGCAGATTTTGGCTTGCCATTTTGGTATGAGTTAAAATCGGTTCGTCACATAATTAATGCAGCGTTTATCAGCTTGCAAAATTTTATTTGGGAATGTCACTGATAGGGATTGTCTCTATTTTTGGTTCAGTCTCAAAGGAAAAAATATTTCCATTAATAAGTGTTATGCGTAATGCTTTTCTGTAGGCACTCACACAAAAACAATATTTTTTTGGGAAGTGAGCGATAAACTTGGTATTTTGCTTGGAGTAAACTTGACCAAGATATTTTATCACTTTATGACTTTGTTTCCTTTATTTACATGTTCAAAGATGTTAAAGGGCAGATTTGAATGAGTCTACGGCTTAACAGTGGATCGAATTACTGATGATAGAGCGTCCGACCATCTCCACCATTTGTCACAATAAAAATATGTGAAATAAGGAGAGCTTTAACTGCCCAATTTAGAGAGATGTTATCTCTAGCTCTCCAGCCGTAAGACTGAATAGTTTATTCATCTTCAGGGTTAATGAGTTAGTATCATTACATTGTCTTATTGCAAGATGCATGATTACTGCACTTGCATTTTAGTCATAGTGTTAGTTATATACATTTACATTTATATACATAATTAATCCTCATCAAATAATATACCATGTATATATGTGACAACTGAAACAAAACAATAGTCCAATGCTTCATCCTAATGTCGATGTGATTAAGTATTGAATATGCGTATATTGCTTAATCCTGTACAAAACAATGGGATTAAGCAATAAACACAGCCTATATGCCGGCTTAATGCTTAATCGCATTGATTTATTCAAGAATAAGTAACTTTATACTTACCAAGTTAATTGTGCTCAATCGAATAAAGGAGAAAATAAACAGTTCAAATTGGTGTTCGTATAAGGATCTTTTACACAATTACAAGTATATATATTTTTAAATTTCCAGCTGTAGTCCTGGAAGCATGCTTAACCTTACACACGCAACTATTGCAAATATAATAATAATATATAATGTATCCATACTAATAATATTATTTTTTACATGCATGCGTAGTAAACAATGTAGGATTTATACAGATTCCATAAAAACCAACTACAACGATTCTTCTAACTCGTTTACATCGATCATTTCCACGTCATCCTCAGGAAGATCAATTGTGACCACTTCTTTATTACTGCCAAGAGCCATACTGTTTAAATCTTGACTCAGATTTTGTACTTCTTTTGAATCTCGCGTGAATGCGTGAACGTCATGCAGTAGTGTACAAGTGATTTGGTTTAGCACTCTCTCTATTCATTCTGACAAAACCAATTAATAGTGGCTCTTGCTCAAGTTTAAGAGGATTATAATTTTGTGTTTCTACTCGAAAACACTTCAGACTCTCGCCTAAATTGACAGGTGCCTAAATTTCCGAAAACATGCTAGAACCAATTTTACTTGCGCATCCCGTTTTCGTATAACTGTTTCAGAAACATCACGTCCTGCTTCAGCACAAAGAATTGGATCAGAAACGTTATGAATCTCTAACGTATCATTTAACTGTTCAAGTAATTCGTTCATAAATTTTACGCCAAATCTAATTTTGTTCTGCGTGACAGAACTATTAGTACAGGCATTCATGAAATCCTATTCCAGCTTGTATAAACGTTGACTAAGTCTGGGAATTTGATCAGTTAAGTATACCTGACTTTTAGCTCTAATCAAGTTATTAAATTTGTTGGGTTTCTTCAACCAAATCACCCGCAGACTCTGATTGACCTTTTTCCAATTTTCTTGGAGGTTTGAATGGAGCAAACTTTTGTTCTGTGACCTTTGGTTCGAGATCAGGTAGAATCGGGAAAACCTGCGTCTTCGATTGGAAGCAAGGGAAAATCTCCATTTCGCCTTGGTTTCCTCATAATTGCAATCTCATCAACATCTGTCATCCACTGTAACAAATTTCTATAATATTCTTTCAAATATACTTTTTCAAAATGGGTGTTCAACAGATACAACTGAGACAATTCTTTCGGGCGACTTAGAGCAACAAACGCTTGCCCGCTTTCCCAGAAAGATCTGTCCAGATCAACATACTACTTCGCCGTTACAGTAGTACCTTTCACGGCGTGGACAGTGGTAGCATAACCAAGAATTAATGGGTATTGGTAACGATAATATAAATTGGCTCCCAATTTAAATGGTTGTCTCATCTTTGATAGTGGCAATTGCTTTGACTCGTCATTAAGGTCCTCTAAAATGACATAACTGCCATCGTGTGCTACAAGAAACACTTTGGCTCGCTTAGACTTAACCCACCCTATGGTCACATCAATGTTACGCAGTAGTCGTACTATGCAACCTTCTTTGAGAGTTAGTTTTTCATCCCATAAGGTTTTAAGGTATGTGCATATTTTCTCTATTACAGCCGGACTGACTTCCTTGTAGGTGTCCTGCTCAAAGCCTTGCGCATTTATTGCGACCGCTTGGCCGGGTATTTTTGAATTAAATTGATGATTGTAAGACATAATTTTCCTACGCGTTGCAGTGACAATTAGCGCGTCATCCTCGCGTTCAATATTTGAGGTGTGCGTGTATCTTGTTCTAAGGAGAGCTTTATCCTCTTCCGTCATTTCGTTTATTCTTACACAATTGAGCAGAGCGGCAAAAGATTCGTCTGTCTGGCGAATTGTCTCCTTAAGGAGCAAGACGCTAAATTCATTTAGAAGATGGCTTGAGAAAACCGACTTTTCTATTGCCGGGAGTTGACACGGATCCCCAATAAGAAACAAATGTTTACCTCCTAGGGGCGACCGCTTAGACTTCCCGTACGTCTTTGTGCATTCATTAAGCTGATCAAGCAGATCAGAGTTTAGCATCGAAAACTCGTCACATATGATAACATCTGTATTTTCTATAATTTTGGCTGATATTGTACCACGTTGCAAATACTTGTTTCCATATATATCTAACTTAAGATAAAAATGAACTGTTGTTCTAGAAATCAAATGCGCCACACTTCCTGTCGTTGCAAGTAAAATGCACACCATTTTTTCTCAATGATGTATGAATAAAGTGAACTGGTTATATACGACTTTCCGACACCAGCACCACCTGATAGTATTGCCAAAATCTGTTCGTCATTCTTTATCTTTCGATCTACCCACTGCATGACGTTTTTCTGTGAGTCCGTCAGTGAGCTTAGGTATGTTTCAAAAGGTTCATATTTTACACGCATTTCAACCATTTTTGCGAGTTCTTCTCCGAATTCATTTTCAGTTTCCTCATTTTTCTCATTTTCTAATACTGGCATACTTTCAACCCATGGTATTATTATTGAATCGACAAAATCTTTAGTAACAAAAGAGTGATCAACAAACATTGTTGCAAGTTCAATAAGACGCTCAACGGAAAAACCTCGTCGTACTGCACCCAGTAGAGCTGACTTGGCAGAGAGTCCACTAATCCACGTAGACAACATTCTTCTACAAAAGTCTTGGAGACGTTTTCTTCACTGAACGGAAACCCATTTTCGTCTAGTTCGTCCTCCAAGATTGGGATGTTAAGCAAAAGTCGCTGTTCGTAGTATTTTTCAAACTCGTTAGTAACGAGTCGTTACCAAATGGCATGAGAAAACGCCATCTGGGAACAGCCGCTTTTCCACGTTCTACATATTTATATCCGTGGCTCATGTAAATCATCCGTTGAGATTTGATTTTTCGAATTCTTCCAGCAAACTCAAATTGTGATTCATCAATTTTCAGTCTAATCTCGGTTCCGGATTCATCCTGTGATTCAAATAATTGTGAGTCTAAGCTTTGGGTGTATATAGTATTTGTCTTGGCGGAAACAACATCATATAACCGAAAAAGATCTATATATGTTAGATTATGAAGTTCTTTTGGACGAACTAAATATTTATGAAGAAGTGTTTGATAATGTACATCTTCGCTCTCATTATTCAGAGGTAAATGTGATTTTCTTCTTTCTCTGCTTTGGTTGAAAATCACATGGGAGAAATATTGTCTTTCTAGAGGATGCAACTGTAGTAAATGGGCGACGCATTCTAAAATTCCGACAAATCGTGCTTTAAGGAAACGGTCAGCATCCGAGGTAATGTCTTAAATATCAATTGATCGTTCAGGTTTTGAAACATATTTGCATAAGTACGCTTCAATTCCATTTGATGTCACTTTTTGAACATTGATATGTCCGTTCCAGCACATTAAGGCATAAATGTTGTCAGGAACTACATATTTATCTTCATCACAATGACGCATGTACGTGTACCCCATTTTCGATTTATTAATCTTTTCAGACAATTGAATCTCGTAATGAAATCCATACTTGCATTTTGACTTTACGTCTTTTTTGCATGCTCCCAAAGTGCAACTGTGTATCTGAAACGCCTTCACATACTCAAGGGCCAGAAATGTTTGACGTTTAATCTCATCTTCGTTTTCACAGTGCCTCGGCATTTCAGCCACTACTACATCTTCTGGTATTGTATCGTCACATATCCACAAAACCACATGACAATGCAGTGCTCCACGGTTTTGATACTCTATTCTAAACCAATAGTCTAGAACTTCACTAAATGGGCCGTTTTTGTTATGAACACAGGATTTCATAAATATGTCAAGTCGTTTATAAAAGGCAACTACAGTTTCCACTGGAAATTTGACTACACTTTTGCCCCCCAAAGCTGGCTGCAGTATTGGCTGGTCCAGCAAATTCAATTCCTTTGGTGATATTGCACCACACGCCGTTTGTAGTTCAAGCAAGTTATCATTTTGTGTAAGTGTTACGAACAAATCAGGCTTTCCAAGATCTCGTACCATAGCTAAAAGGTCAGAGCGCGCGCTCGCCAATAAGTTTTGGAATGGTGCTAGGCACTATTGATCCGTATCTGTTTTCATTTTCACGAAGATCTTTTGCTTGGATAGAGTCAATTAATTCATTTACGTTAACAGTACGTTGGCGACTGTTAACATAGAGTAGGCTTTGTTTAATTAAACGATCGTACCAGAAGAACATAAACTCATTGTTTTGTCTGAAACGGGAATCTATCCCTAGTAGTCTATGTTTTACATACGTTTGCTGTTTTAACGCTGGGTTAACTCTCCAGCTGCCATTTCCTCCTGGAAATAAATGTGGCCAACTTTTAGCTTTGAGGTCAGGATCAGAGTAATTAACATTAATAATGTCTCTAAATGTGTTCAAGTTGTCTTGCAATGGGTGCTGAACTCCAAACTTGTGAGATTCTGGCTTCAATTGGGACTCAATTTTAACATTTCCTGCAGGAATCAGAAGACCTGCTGTGACTTTTCCTATCATATCTGCTAGATTTCCTTTTGAAATTTGTATGATTCTCTCTTCAGGGCGAATATTGTGGACGGAAATCAAGTACCCGTAAATAGTTTCATAGTTGGCGAGAAAACTTTGAAACAATCGGTTGTTCTTTCGTAGCCAACGCAAAGCGGTTTTAATTTTTTCACTCGAAATATCAAGTTGCTGGGGTCTTTCAATCTTATAATAACATATAAAAACCTTGTGATAATCTGTGTCCCGTTTTTTAACAATGTTACACTCTCCCTGTCGGTGTTCAAAAACTTTGCATTGTACGTTTTGCTTCCAATAAACAGTATAAAACCCACTACAAATGTGGATTTGATTCTGTTCGTACTCGTTAGAATTACGCAGTTCAAATGGTATGTCATACTGTTTCGTTGTGGAAATCATCACACTATATTCGTCTTGCCAGTTAAGATTTTTGAAAAACTGTGAGCATGTAATAAATTTTTCATCAACTGAATATATAAACGGTACATTCTGTTTCATATCCAAGATATGAGGAAAGTCGTTAATTGGATTAGTCATCATTTTGCGGTTCGAACTTTTAGGATTTCTAAAAAAGATCATATCACAATTGTGACAGCAATCTTTAAAAATTTGTGAAAACGACACTGTATGATTTTTTGAAGCAAATGCTTGTAATTGATTGTGATTAATATTTGACATTGTGTCAAAATTTTCGCTGTTTGTGTAACTGCTAGGGATAAAATTTGCCTTATAGTCATAAAACTGTTTGAGGATAAGCGCATCGGTACCGATATAGTCTAGTCCGGTTTTTGATTTATAATATTCTTTAAATATTTTGACAGACATTTTGGCAAGATTGTCAACATTTTTTCTTCGGCCATCACGAAGTTGGCAGTCCTCACATGTTGCGCGTGGCTCACTGCTTGAGCCAACATCACGTCAAAGTCACTATTCCATTCATTTAGCTTTGTTGCAGCTGCCGTGGATATGCATATGTGGTCATCTTTATCTATTGCTTCGTAATGCAATTTCAAGTCATTTTTGGTTCCATCAAAATTAGGATGGTTTCGTTTAAGTGTATGGAAAATTTTATTCCAGTTTGGGTAATCATCAACACAAATCAAATTTGCCAACCTTACAAGCTCAAGAGTTTCGAGTTTTGTCAACTCACCAATGTGGGTTTCGGTTCGGTAGAATTGTCTGCGCAAAGAATGAGATTTGCCTTCATACTTGGGATTTAGTTTTTTGAATTTAGTTTCTACGTCCGACCATTTCTGGGTTGAGTCTGGGTGGGTAGTGACTAATTTCAATAAATCTAATTTTTCTTTCTTCGACCACAAAAATGTTTCAGGTTGTGTTACAGCTGAAGCAGTAATAGTGTCCAAGTCATTACTTTGGTTCTTTTGTTACCGTTGGTATTGCTTTCTCAGGGACTCGTCTTTACCCTTATAGATGGGATATAAGGTCCTGAAATGCGTTGCATTATCTGACAATTTTAGTGTTTTTGAGTCTGCCGAATATACAATTGAGGCTAGGTCAATTTTAGCTTGGTCAGTCCAGCGAAATCTTGGACAACTTTCCATTTTTGTATATTTGGGTATGTTATATTCCTTTTCAAACCGAAATGTTTATTGTGTAATTAAGAAAAGAATTGGTCTTTGCATAGATTTCCGGTACAGGAGTAAGCATTCACGTATATTTTAACACCGGATTAAGCATTCGCGTATATTTCAGCACGGGATTAAGCATCTGTGTGTATTTCAGCACGGAATTAAGCAGTCGTGTATGTTTCAACACTGGAGTAAACGTTCCTGTATGTTAAAAACACGGGATTAAGCATTCATGTCTATTTCAACACTGGATTAAGCATTAACGTATATATTGATACGGGATTAAGCATTCGCGTATATTTCAACACGGGATTAAGCATCCATGTATATTTCAACACGGGATTAAGCATCCAATAACAAAATGTTATGATGCGTCTGGTTTTACAACCTGCACAATAAGTGGCTTACGGTCAACTGTATTATTCGGATTACCGAAAATAACAGTAAGATATGCGTTCTTGCAACGACTAACAATCTTATTAAATTGATGATAAAGTTTTTGATAATGTATGTGAAGTCCGCCGTCAACTCTGCCGAAGAAAAGCTGGTCTACTCGTTACGAGGGATAGATCGCAACTGAGTCAACTCTTCCATTTATGCTTCCTTATATACATGCAACTTATGAGGATCAAGCATTTTCAGTATGAGGATAAAGTTTAGATGAGATTAAGCATGGGGTTTTGATACGATTAAGCATTACTGTGTCACTGTGAAGGGGATTAAGCATTACTGTGCCACTGTGAAGGGGATTAAGCATGACTGTGTCACTGTGAAAGGGATTAAGCATTACTGTGTCACTGTGAAGGGGGTTAAGCATTACTGTGTCATTTTAAACCGGATTAAGCATTGCGTCTTTGTAAATGGAATTAAGCATTGTGCTTTTGTAAATGGGATTAAGCATTGGTTTTAGTAATTGGGATTAAGCATTGTCTTTGTAAATGGGATTGAGCATTGTGTTTTTGTAATTGGAATTGAGCATTGTGTCATTGTTGCTGGGATTAAGCATTGTGTTTTTCAAAATGGGATTAAGCATTGTAAATGGGATTAAGCATTTGTATTTAATTGTTCTGGATTATGCACTGGCCTGAGTTTAACACGGGATTAAGCATTGACGTGAATTTAATATGGGATTACCCGGGACGATTTACATTACCCGGGACATCTTGTCTCAAACCCCCCAAAATACCGGACGGTAATTATAATATGGGATTATAAAAATGCATTTGTTGATCAATTTAAAAATTACCCCTGGGGGACGATCCCCTTATCTGCGTAACCCAAGAGTGGTGTCATTCGACTCCCCAGGTCCCGGGCTTTCGATTGGGACTTTCGTCCCAAAACTTGCGGCCCCGTATACTAAATAATAGCCAAAACGGATATTCTGGTTAGCCATTGAACCCTAACACTGTCTATATTTTTTAAACATTAGAGCATAAAGCATTTTACATTGACCGTCACCTTATAACCTAACTGACCTGCGGTGATTTCACTAGTGATTTCATTAATGGATGACTTCAGTAGAATTGATCGGCAAATAGTTAACCTTTTTAATATGTGGTTCAGTTCCAGGTTATTACAGAGCAATCGTAGCAATAATGAAGCCTTTATATCAATAATGGAGCCACAAATATACCTACATTATTTTTGAATACCGAAAGACCGTGCATACTTTATTCACTTTGACCACAATAATATGTTTTGCCCATAACATGAGCACACAAAAATTTATTACCAAGATTTACAACGAACAGTATTATTGCTTAATTTGCTTAGCTTTTTCATACAAACTCTCATGCACAAACAAACAATCTAGAGTTAAGCTGTCCAGTATCTCTTTTACAAACCTGTACCCTCTCGGTTCTAAAAACTCTTTAAGTACTTGCTGCTTTCCGGGAACATGAGCGTATTCCACCGTCATTACCTTGACGTCTATCTTATCCCAAGGTATTGTTTTCAAAATTTCTAACTCTAGTCCTTCTACATCCAAACTAAAATAGTCAATTTTAGTAATACCTACAGCTTTTATCATTGTGTACATTGGAATACACTGGACCGTTACATTTACCGTTACACCTTTTTTCGGATTTTTATTTATTCCAGACACTCCTGTTTCATTTGGCTTTGTAAAGAATGTTATCAGCTGTGGATGTGTAGTAATACAAGCTGCTGCATTTACAGCCCAAGCATTTCTTTTCTTTTCTATCAAACTTTTAAATGGAATCGGGTTGGCTTCGATTAAAAGGCCTGTCCAGTTGTATTTCTTTTCCAGTCGGATTGTCGGCGATATAAATTCTCCGTCGTTAGCACCACATTCAACGAAAAAACCATCCGTTTTTGAAGAATTTTCTATAAGCAGCTTTTCTATCCAATTAAACTTTTCAATGTTGCTTGCCATTTCTCCAGCTATGTCGGGTTCTTCATGATTTTGTTCCTCAAATGACGGTACGGGAAATAACATTTCCTTTTTGAAGGTGGCAATTAGACAGGGATCATCTTGCTCGACCGGTTGACCAAATACATAGTTTTCAACGTTGCCTGCTCAAAACAATTAACATAAACAACATAAACTTAACAAAATAAATAAAACATTGGCAAATGGAATAAACCATTGGCAAATGGAGTAAGTAGGAGTCGACTTCGAGACCTTCGGGGCCCTGTGGATATTTGGGGCCTTCGGCCCCGCGGATAAACGGATTTTAACAAATGGACCTCATATTTGTAATCCTGGTGAAAAATGGACCTAAAATCATGTGTCGCACAGCATAGATGCATGAATTTGGAAAATTTAACAATTAAGACCCCAAATCAGGACCTAAATAGTTAAGTTTCAACAAACTGACTATGCATTCGTAATCCTGACCAAAAATGGACCCCAAATCATGTGCCGCATGATATAGGTCCCATGTAAAAATGTTGGACCGTTGGTGACCTCTGACCTTTGGAGTTGACCTATTGACCTGAAATTCATAAGAGTTCTGTCGGAGGTCCATTTGCGTTTGTATACCAAATTTGGTGGAAATCGGATTAGCCATTTCTGAGAAAAACGTGTTTGGCCGGACGGCCGGACGTCCAGACGGCTGGAACAGGAAAATAGGAGGAATCTGAATCGACTTAGGGACCTCCCGGGCCTTGGGGGCTTTCGGCCCACCGGATCAACGGATTTTAACAAATGGACACCTCATATTTGTAATCCTGGTTAAAATGGACCTAAAATCATGTGTCGCACAGCATACATCCATTAATTTGGAAAATTTAACAATTACGGCCCAAATCAGGGCCTAACTAGTCAAATTTTAACAAACGGACTGTGGATTCGTAATTCTGTTCTAAAATGGACCTAAAATCATGTGCCGCATGATATAGGTCCTATTTAAAAATGTTTGACCGTTGGTGACCTCTGACCTTTGGAGTTGACCTATTGACCGGAAATTCAAAAGGGTTCTGTCGGGGGTCCACCAGAGTCCATATACAAAATTTGGTGGAAATCGGATTAGCCATCTCGGAGAAAAACGTTATTACACGGACGGCCGGAACAGGAAATTAGAAGGAATCTGTCGATTCCTAATAAACATTGACAACAAGACCAGCTTTAATAGAACAATAATCTTACAGTTTTTGGTTTCCGAATTGTTTTGTTCGAACCAATTGTTGCGTTCAGGTTTTAAACCACTGGGTACTTTTACAGAAATTAATGCCGCATCTTCTTGCTGTCTTACAATTAGTGCAAGTAATAATGCTAGCAAAAAAACTGAAGGAATAAATGCAAAGCTGCATCTTCTTCCAATAAATGCGGTTATCCGAATTTTGGACTGCATGCCACTATGGTATGGTATGCCAATATTTGAACGACACCAAATTATAAAATGTTTTTAATGCGCCTTTAAAAAATGTAATTAATTTTATCGGCCACAATCACAATCGGATGTAACAATGTTGACAATGTAAGTATGAACTGGTGAACCAGTATGACTGATAGTAAAAAGCAAAAAGAGAACAGGTGTTAGTTTAGTAGAAACAGATGTTTTTAAAAATGATTTTATTTTGGTGAAAAAAGCTTTACTTGCTGTTGTAGAAATTGCTGCGCCTTAGGGCTTATACAAATCATCAGATATGAGCAAAAGAAATCGGAAAAATCTTCGAGCTTTAATTTAGTACTGGTTATCAAACAAAGTTTCGTTCCACATGCATATCATGTCTCGTTCAAAAAGATTTCCCCGTGGGACAGGAACCATCGCGCGAAAACGTCGTCTATTCCTTACATCCCCTTCCTCACAAAACGGCCTGTAATCAGTCAGATCGGTAGTAACCGTGCCCCCAATCCCTAGTATTTCCGGTCTGAAATTACCTATCAACGCTTTTTTCGCCAGTCGCAAAAAAAATTCCTGTGGTGAATACGTCATCCACCCAAAAGAATTTGGCTTCAACGGACGCAAAGTACAGGATCTGCATCAAATCTGGGGTGATTGCATAACCCCATCCGCTACAGTAGTGGGGGTAATGCTCCTCAGGCCAGTCTTCATACGAGACGTACCACTTGCTAGCTGTCCGCCTAATTGGTTTCCCCCCATATTTGAGGCAATAAAGATTTGGTGCCTTCGCTGAGATATTTCGTCCCTGGATTTGCAAATCCCGGTCTCGCCATTTCAACCACTGGAAAATGTCGATGAAAATGTCGTCATCCGTTTTTAGTATGAAACTCGCTTCTGAACAAAAGTTGAGAATCCATTTATAGCCCATGAGATGCTTGTACGTTAGGTTGCGATAAGTGTCCACAAAGCTGCCAATAGCTGGCCTCAGTTGTATGATCTTTAGCGATAAAAAATTCTATCGCCGGTTTTTAGCTTGCAACTTTTTAGCCGTTTACCTGAGCGCTCGGATAAAACATTTTGCTTTTTAGAAAGGTGCCTCTTTCAGCTGATTAGCTCAAAGTGGCATCTTATTCAAAGGGCAAAACACTTCAATTACTTATTCAGTAATTGGATTCAGATTCAGTATTTCTGACTTGTGTTAATTGAATTTGGTAGTTTTATTCAAATATTAAAATGCCGACAACATCTACGCGATCAGAGTTACGAGATTTAACGCTTTTGTGTGTGGGTTACGGCCTTGTTGACCCTAATTCTGAATTATTGGAAGAGGATGAACTATTAATGTTGCTCACTTTAATTGAGACTAATCGTTATACTGCGCCACGCATTCAAAGAGAGTTATCCTTGGCAAAAAAGTGGTGGGAAGATGCCATGTTTGATATGGACTATGACGAAAAACATTTCAAAATGTGCTTCAGAATGCGTCAGTCAAATTTCTGGAGATTGTGTGACATGCTTTCTGGTACGTTTGTTTTACTAAAGTTGTACTAACCGTAGTTAATAAGTTTTAAATTAGCTAATCATTTTCCAACTGTTTGTCATTTGCAGTACAACAACACTTTTCGGAGCTTCAAGAGCCAGTTCATCTACAAGTTGGTGTTGCCCAATATCGATTCGGAGTTTATGGAAATGGTGCATCCATGGGACAAGTAGCTTTCAGATTTGACTGTAGTGAAGGAAGCGTCTTTAAATTTACAGAACGGGTAATTGCATCGCTAATATGCTGTAGCGCCAACTTCATTCGATGGCTGGATCAAACTGAACGGAAAGCAATTGGTGAAAAAATGGCTGTCAAGTTGTTTCCAAAGTGCATCGGATTCGTTGACGGCACTGATGTTATTTTCTCCCAGGCACCGTTAGAAAACAAGGAAACATACTGGTCCAGAAAAAAACATTACTGTATGCAAGTACAAGTAGTTTGTGATCCCGAAAAAAGGATAATCGATTTGTTCACTGGATATCCTGGCAGCGTTCATGATGCAAGAGTATACCAGTCAAGTCCATTATCGATCCGGCCAGACGCATACTTCTCAGACCAGGAATTTATAATCGGAGACTCAGCCTACACGCTTACCGAAACAGTAGTTGTTCCTTATCGCCGAAGTGAAGCAGGCTTATCGAGCGACCAAAAGAAGTTCAATAAACATTTGTCTGGGGAAGGGTAAAAATTGAGCATACCATTGGAATACTTAAGGGAAGATTCAAAAGTCTCACAGATCTTCGAATTGTAATATCGAAAGACAAGGGACACAAAAGAGCTTGCGACTGGGTGCATGCTTGTGCTATTTTGCACAACTTTTTGTTGGAACATGATAACTGAGAACATATAGAGCCTGTGGACCATAGTGATGAGCCTGCGGAAAATGACGACGTAGTGATAAACGTCAATCCAAACAAAAAGGGATATTATAAAAGACAAGCTTTATTTGAGATTTATTGCGCCATGAACACCTAATCAGACTTTGACAGTTGGATTTTCTGTAATTCAAAATCATGCTTCATTTGGAGCAGTTTCTGTTCATGTTCACGTTCAGCACGTCTCTCAGCAATTCGTTCACGTTCCAAATCCGCTTCAGAGTCTCCACTTGGTTGTGATAGTTTACCTACAATTACAGTAGATATAGTTGTATTCATTTATTTCCATCATTGTAATTGCATTTTATTGAAGAAAAACAAGAAATTTGGAAATATACCTTCAAACGTTTCATTGCGCTCCTTGGCAATAGCTTGGTCTGCCTCAAACTGCTTTTGGCTTAGCTCTAATTTGTCCTGCTCAACTTTGGCCAACACCGTAGTTTTCTCCTCCATAACTTTAGCGAAAACTCCCATAGGGGACTTGCTGGAGAGAACGTCCCTGCGTTTCATATCAATCCCACTAAGGGCCTTCTTGACAAATTGCGAAGTAGGATCCGGGGATACACTTTCTGCTCGTGCGTCGCCAGAGCCTTCGTGAGGAACTTCGTTCTGCTCAACATGATCCTCCACGTCCAATAATTCATCGTGCTTGATTTAAAAAATAAATTTAGTTCTTGACTTACTGACTAAACGAATACAAGGGAAGTGTATCAACAAACCTGCATGTCAATGTTCACTTGTCCGGGTTTTGAAATCTCCAATGGATCCTTGCTTTTCGTGGTATCCTCTGGAGTCGGCACCGAAGTCGACACTAAACATGGTGGCGATACATTTGGCCGGGTTCCCATTACCTCGTCTAGGATGTCGAAATAAGGACAAGCTTTCAAAATCCATCCTTTCTCCAGTGACTTGTCTTTTTCCAGATCCACTCCAAATCCGGATGAGTTGAGCTTTTGCTTGACATCTGAATACTTCTTCAAGAAGTTATAAAATCCATTTTTAAGTTGCAGATCGGTGCACTGAACTCCCAGGGTCTGTAGCATGGAACGGAGGAACCCAATTTTTCGATTTGCCGCAAGTGCATTCTAGGAATAAAAAGGGTTATGTTAATAGAAATACAACGGTAAATAGCATAATTAACTTTAACATGACCTAAGGGCAATAACTTACTTTGTATTTATCATAATTATCCCGAACAAAGTTAGCCATGTCCATGTGGAATGGTTCCCACTAAGTTTTTTCTTTCCACCGCTTGGGACCGACCAGTTCCCCTCCGACTTGATGTATTTCCAGGCATCACAAAAATTCTCCAGTAAACCTGTAATAGCTTATTTCAATCGCGGTAAAAGTTGCTAATGAACTCAGGGTGATAAGATGAACTGAATCGGTGAATCTCAGTCAACCACTTTTCTCGGATCGGAAGAAGAGGTTTGTCGAATGAATCTAGTTTCATAAAAACTCTGGTGGGGTTTTTGCGAAAATTGAAATATCAAAAACCCAATTTTTTTTAAATAAGAAAGGACAGTATTCATATGACAAGAGTTCTTGGGATAATTTCTTGATCAGGTCAAAAGTACCGCCTTAAATTCACCAAAAGTGAACCAAGAGTCATTTTTGGCTGATTCCTCGGCATTAGAGTGGTCTCTTTTCACTTTTCAGCTGCTGTTGCAGTTTTTATTTTTAGTCACATGAATTAGTGATATACATTAATTATAAAATTCAGTTTTAATTATATTTTAATAAACCTAAAACCAGCTTTTCAGTAATACATAGTAAAGCATTGAAATCCTGAGTTCAAATGTCATTTTTAAGTTTAAAAAGTCAGTACTGTCTACATACAGAATTTGTGTGCTACATACACCAAAAGCTGTGTATACTTCGTGTATTCATTCACTAAAATCTCCATAAGAATACACTGGGCCACTATTTCACTGCCAACTGACTTGGATGACTGAAGGATGATGGGACATTCTCAATAGCTGAATACTGCCAATTGACCTGAAGGATGACAATTAAGGAATGAGATCAGATGTGATTTCTGGGGGAACCTGGCCAACTGGCCATTTCTTTTGGATCGACGATCCAAAAACGTTAACTAGGCAAGTAGCTTAACATCTTAAAACCCTACTAACAAAATGCTGAATTGGATAACTGCCTAATACCACTTATTTCCTGCCACTGAGGAATCACAATTGAACTCCTTTTGATGACCATTTACTGATGACAACTCCATGCAAGGATGCCTGGAAGACACGAAATGGGACGAGTTGTTTCTTTGGGGAGGACCCGGCCAACTGCCCATTTCATTTTGAGCTCTAAAAACGTTTATTTGGCAAGTTTGATTGTTCTTATCTACATTATAACTCAATGATATTGTATACTCTAGATAGGACATCTCTGCATAACGTCTGTGTTTGACTTGAGTTTGTTTAGAACCCGCGTTTATCGTTATCGGTTACCAGAACGTATTTGGACACACATTTTTGCGGTTTCCTCTGCTTTAGTACCATCCAAGTGTGCACGGCATTGTACATAACAGCAAAACTTACATTATGATAAATCTAAAGACGCCACCACCAGTTCAAAAACTCATTATTATATTTATTGGTAAGTTGAGTAAACTCAAAACAAAACAATGAACATCAAATAACTATGAAATTTTACAATTGCAACAAGTATCAAGAAATCATAACATACAATACTAAACCCCATTGTATTTGGTAATATGTTTAAAGTAGTTTCTCTTGGACTCACGTTTAGCTTTCAAAGTTTCACTAGATGCAATGTAATTAAGCCTAGTTTTTGAATACACCTTACATATCTCTGATATTAAAGCCCATTTGTGAGACATATCAGAAATTACCTTTGCCTTTCAAAAAGCACTTGAAGAATAACCATTATGCAAACTGTCAAACAGATTTCGTCCAGCACATTCATTTTTTACAATAATATCAATCCGTTTGCTTTTCATATTAGTGGCACCTTCAGCCTCAACTTGTCTTATGGCTTTTTCTACAATCTTACAAACAATGATTAGGTCTTCTGAAGGCTTGCAAAGTCCACCCCGATCCTTAATCATCAAAAGAAAATAGTCCTCGCGTAGTGACATAAAGTTGTACTCTCCAGCTAAAAGCGCATTCTTGCACTCCCTGCACTGTAAAAGTTTACAAAGCTTGTATCCGACAAAACCAGAAATATAGGCAGATACATTTTCAACGTATAGCGATAAATTGTTGAAATTGGGTGCAATATATTCAAAAAACTCTTGTTCCTCCAAGTCGTCGTTGCATTGGGGTATTTCTTGCTCTCGTACAAATGAATGAGTGGGTAACTTATTCTGAAGATCTTCCTGGGGATCACAGTTCCCAGTTGTACAAACAGACAACTTAAAAGAAAGCATAGCTCTGATGCAATATTGCAACTGGAGAACATTGGGGTTATCATTGCAGCCCAAACGTCTGCGTAAAGTTCCAAAAAATGTTTCTAGTGGATCTTGGCTAAAGCGGAACGTAGGCAGATACATTTAAAGAAACAAATTGATAACGACTGATGACTGATTTATAAAGAGGATAAGTAATAATTCCATATTAACATACTTTAGAGCTATTTCATTATTCTCGACTTTCCCCAACAAATATTCAAGGCTGACTAACGCCGATACCAATCCTTTTACAAATGTGCCTTTGTTTGTTTGGTACAGAGGAACAACGGCATTTTTAACTTCAATGCAAAGCGACAAGTAGTAGTTCTTAGCTGAAGATATAATAGACATCCAACGCACTTTATTGCGAATGCTGAGTGGCTCTCTGGTACCCTTTCCAAATGGCAAGGTATTTAACAGGTCGAACACTTCATCGTTAATGCGAAAAAACTCTACAGTAGCTTCACAATTTTCGAATCCATCCATTCCAATCATGTTGCAGAAATGAATACCGTCTGCAGTACTATTGCTTAACACCTGAACACCAAGCTTTACATTCATCTTTTTCTTGTGGAAATCAACATGCCGAGATGTAAGTTTGTTAGCTGCTCTAAGTTTTTCTTTTTCCTGCACTTCTACTAAGCGCACCACATAGTTCCAGCAGATTTTCTAAGTAGTACAGATAATTTCTTGAATGCTTTTAAATATATCATTTTACATAGTATCGATATACTTGATATGATATTATGATACCTTCCCGTCACCGTTATGAATCACTTTTACTGAATCCAGCGTGTTTCTGGCTAACTTCATCATGTGAGCAGCATCAGGTATAACCGCATGCGTAGTAGCATGTTCATTATCTGAACCATTTAGAATAAATGGACTAAATGTAGGAGTTTCAACGTCAAAGCATGCTCCCAGTAACTTCAACGCGGAAAAATTTGCAGCAAGGCCGTCGCAGGACACACTCAGCACATATCCATTGCATTCCTTTATTGCATTTATACAGCATGTCACGAAATCCGCCATAACCTTTCCTTTTAAACCGTCGGTTAAAATGTATGCTACTGGGAATGACTTGGAACCACTGATTTCGGTTGCATAACAAAATAAGGCGTTTTTAGCCATTCCGGGTGGAGGTTGGACTGATGAAATGTTACTGTAATCGAAGGCCGAAGGCCAAACCGTAATATATTTGTCCAGTTTTATTGGACGATTTAATGTATTGCAACGCAATAACAAGAAGACCTAAATATAATATAATTTCGATTATAGCAGCATTCGCATATTATACACTCTTGTGTAATACGTATTGTATTCCTTTATAGCGCACCTGGTTTAGCATTTACATGATTAATCCATCGTGTACATGACCTTTTATCTGGTAAACGTTTGTCAAAACTTTCACGAGTAAACTCATACCCCTTTGGAGAAATGTAATGCAAATTAAAGGCAAATTCCTTAAGCAAATCAGTGTACGGGCTTGTTTTTGGCAATTTATCTCGCTCCAGAATATCTCTTATTAGTTCATCAGCAGACGTTGTGGGTTCTTGGATTTTCATTCCCAGCTTAACTTTCTTAGCGTTGTTTTCTAAGACCCTAATTTTCTCGTTTTTTGATACTAATTGATCAACTTGTCTCTTGCAACGTTGTACCAGAACCCGAAGCTGTCCTTTTTTTATTTCCTCCAATTCGGTCTTCAACTTTACTACTTCTTGTTCGAGTTGCTCGATTTTAGCTTGCTGCGAGTTAATTTTCTGACCCTTTGCCTCATTGTCTCTTCGAAGTTCCATAATTTCAGCTTTATCGACAGATGAGAAGTCAAATTCAACGTGGTCAAAGTCGCTCAGTACAGGTTTTGGTGGATCGGGTACGTCCATCATAATCTAATTATCATCATCCTGATTCGAGTTTACAGTTGAATACGTGTATCGTATTTATTCGGAAATATTATTATGTTGTACCTTCGCAGATAGGTCGAGCCCTTGGTACAAGGTTGGAAACTTGTGGGCAATAATCATTTTTCTGCCAGAGTACCCATATCGGAAATCGTCCATATTGAAGTGGTCGCTACATATTGACATTCTTTTTATAGGCTGCCACAGGGGAAACTTTTCATTTGCTATTTTCAGAAAGCATTTCCATCTCTCAGCGGTCAATTGGTCACTTGGTAGTCTATTTGAATATACCCAAACTAATTTAAACACAACAAAGGAATGCATGGTATGGACAGGGTAGTATGAATCACGCATTGGTGCAAAGTGGTGGTGTCACTTCTCTCATTTCCACACAAAACTACTTGGCACGAATCCTTCCCCATGGTTGGCCAGTGAAGATGAAGTTACTAGAACAATTTACATTAGCTCAAATACAGTTAATTCAAAGCTTGGGAGGGAAGGAAGGGAAGCGTCGGTTCGTAATCTTGCCTGGACGGGACACCGGATGGATGGTAGCATTGGATTGGCAATGTTTACTATTAGTCAACGCATCATACACCTTGTAGTTTGTGAAAAATGTGAGCTATGAAACCAAATGTTCGTAACCGGTAACTACATACGCGGGTTGTAAACAACTGCATAATAAAAAATCGTACATTTTGAAACAAGCAGACTATGTCTCATCTAGAGTATACAATATCATTGTTATAACTAATAACGTTCTGTCGCCTAATTCGATTTTCATTTTGCTTAAAACTGGAGAATTGGCTGATCAAGTATTTTCAATATGGAGGACACCAACAAATTCCAAGAAGATGATATCATGCCAGTTTTGGATGCTTACTGGGATATTCCATATCAACGTCCCTAAAAGAAGTGGCGCAACTTGTTCAGAAAATGGATCACAGATGTGCGTTATCAACTATTCCGGAAGAAGGAAGATTTCGTGACAGGATTATTTTGACATTACTGTAAACTCAAATAGTGCATTAGATAGTGTAAAATACATAGATTGCCAAAACGGTTAAAAATTGCACATCTCAATGTAAACGGTATTAGGTCAAAGTTTGAAGAAATACATGACTTCAAAATTAACAAACACATTGCCCTATTTATGGGTATAACTGAGTCAAAATTAGATTCTTATGGAGATAATACTTCTGATTTCTTTGTTAGTAATTATAATCTTATTCGACATCTTAGGGTAGAATTGATGTTGGCTGGTAAAATTAGAAAAAACTGTCGGGTAGATGATGGTGGCACCCTATTAGCAGGGGAAAAGGTCATCGTGTTTCGTTACTATGTACAAATAACAAGGGGATTTTTTAACATTGAGGAGAACAGCCTTAATAAACCCTCTGTAAGGTTGAGGGAAGATTCACGTGTACTCCACTTGGTAAATTTGACTGTTCTTTATGTCTGACTGAACAAATATTATAAACATCCATGGTAAGCCATTGAAAAATGCTCGCTGCTAGCAACGATGAGGGTCTAAGTAGTCAAAAGATCATACGACAAAATCCTTCATGAATGCAGTAAGTAATAAACCTTTGTAAATGTTGACAGAGTAGACAAATGTAAATATTTTTTAAACTGTATAATCACATATTATACTACGACAGGAAGGACCAGACTAGTTACGCTAGTCAATCGTTTTATGGCAAAGGTTAAAACTAACTGATGAGTCAAGTTGGTAAAAATGATGTGGCTGATGATGATGATGGTTGTGTGGCTTTTTGGTGCGATGAACAAATGGCAATGCAATAAAATCAATGCAGGTTAAAATAAAGTATTACGGAAGCCAAAAAGAAAGGGTTAGTTATTATTAAAACTGCTGAAACCAGAATTAGCGTTTTCTACTGGTCAGCTTTAGTCAATTAAAAATGTTACAAAGGAGGAGTTTTACAGCTTCTTAAAAATGCTAGAGCTCCATCACACTCGGAGCGTAGAAACGGACTGGGCACGGAGGAATGGGTGCACTTTACATTTATAATATTTTTCTGTGGCTTTTCAAGCTAAAAATTACACATCATTGCCACGTTGGTAGTTAGAAAACCATGCTTTACCTTTTTTACACACGCCTACAAGTTTCTACCACAAACTGTATCATCACACCACATTGACGTACGAAGTTAAATTTTGTTACAATGCATAATATTGGCTTAAAATTACAGATCTATTCATACATTCTGCTTAGTAGGTAGGTGCACACATTCCCAAAATGATAAAGATTACACGCATAAAAGTACATCACACAATATATGAATACACATTTCTGGGTATTTCAGGTCAACACAATTTTACAAATTACAAATAGAATAGCCAAGGTGGCAGCATAAGTCAGATGTTATAAACCGAACAAAGTCAAAACAAAATAAGAAAGAACTTGATAAAGGTTCTTTACATAAACAGAACTAAAAAGGTCGTAAGGATCCGAAATATGACTTTTTAAAGTTTTGGCCACCAAAGACCGTGCGCTGGGGACAAATTGGAGTGTCAAAAATGCGCTTCCGCCAAAGGAACCTATTCCAGAGAACAAAATTGGAAAAAGTTGTAGGGGAACGGAGTTATACACTTATTTCAATATTTAGCGCCCTCTGGTGTTTTTTTTTTGAAAATTTTTTTCAGTCTTGTTGTAAGCTACCGTTTAGAAAAAAACAGAATTCGAAAATTCCATACCTATATTACAATTCACTTTAATACAATTCACGTTATTACAATTCACGTTAATACAATTCACTTTAATACAATACACTTCTGAAGTAGAATAGGAAGGCAAAATTACTTTCCTGGATACTGAAATCATAGGAGATGATGGAAGTTTGGAACAAGTGTCTACCAAAAACCAACTCACACGGGACGCTATTTAAATTTCTGCTGGGGTCATACCATCACAATTCTCAAAAAATGTCTAAACCAGGTCTGTATTAAATTAGTGTATTAAATTGGAGCACAAAATACAATCGAGATGTACCGTCTATACTAAAATCATACATCAATTTAAAGCACAAAATTATGAAATCAAATATCAGTTGCAGTTGTATAAATATCTATAATGTGTAAATTTTTCGATACTGGAATCTTAATATTTGAAATTTTGATTTATTTCTAGATGGCAAAAATTGGAATTTAGATTGACTTTATGGTATGGTCACTTGTACAGAAAGCAAACTAGCAAACAAAGTTCGATCTTTTGTTTTTATTATATTGACCATATAGTCCTTAGCAAAATAGTACATCCGCTTGAATATAAAATACCTTCTAACTGCAGTTATAGAAGGTCAAACATGCAAAGGTTAAAGAAACACAAATGTATATAAATTTGGGTTTTAACAAAACACATAGCTAGAAGTCAGACCTGGGATTGTTGAATTCGTGTCAAGCAATTTTCCCTCTACTCAGCGCACTAGAGTTCATTTCATAATCAAATGAAGAAAAAAGTTACAAAATGTAATAGCCAGAGCACAAAATTTCATGTTTGAAAAAAATGTGCGAAACCAACACAGACGTAGACTGTTAGATTAGTTTCTGAATTTACATTTTATGGAGGTCAAAACGCTAGTTTGCGTTTAAATATACTGCAGTACTTCAAAGAAATAAATTTGAAAATAAAAGTTAACTTGCTCGAATTCTGGGAAAAATCAGATTTTGGATGAAAAAGTGCGGAAATAAGATAGTGCGGTGCAGTACTACAGTTGACCCATACAACGAAATTTAATTTAATACTTACCCCTTAAATTAGGCAAAATCAGGTCTAAATTAGAGGCTTCGTCCACTAATGACGTCACTTAAAAATTGCTATTTTTTAGACCACTGACTGACCCCTGTCATTATGCTGTCACTTTTTCAATTTACCACTAGTAGAGAAAGAAGAGAATGAATCCACACCGAAACAAAAACCATTTCCACGCCGTCTATTCGTGTCATATATGGGATTGCCCTATCCCCAATTTTCAAAAGGTCGAAAAATGGGATTTTCGGGCGTCTATTCGTGCAATACATGGAAAGTATAGGGAATCGTACCTACACATGTTAAAAGGTATCCCTCGTGTGTAAAAATGACAAAAAGTAAAAATCACGTGGTGCTATATGGGAAATGGTGTAAGGGTAGTTTATGAAATGCGGTTTTTCGTGAAAATCTCTAAAGGTAGTTGATACATTTTAACCGTTCTAGTGTCAAATTGTTGACAATATACTGGTGCGTTTTTGTGGCTTTTATTATTAATTCAAGAATGAAAGAAAAAACGTTATAATAAAAAAAACCTGTAAAAAACTCGTGTTTTACCTTAAAATGCATGCTAGATGCTTTTGGTTGGATAGATTGCTTACGCTACAAAACGCAAAACTCGTCGGCCTTGATATTGTTGTATTATAATAGAGGTAAATGACAGCCCCTTTGTCAACAGCAACTGCTTTGTAAAATATCATCATGACTCTATTGTTGCTTCTATTGAATTTCACTATCATCAATTGGAACCAACTTGTGGTTTGGCAATTTTGTTCGGCTATGCTGCATGTATGAAATCAACACTATTGCAATGCAAAAAATGCCTCGCTGTTGTGCGTATGTCATTGAAGTACTTGGCTAGTTAGCTTTACCATTGCAAGCCAAATTTAGCATAGTAAGGTGCTCGAGTGCAAGTGTTGCCTTGTTGCGTGTACCTGGAATCAGTGGCAGTGGTAGCTCATTCTTGCTCTGTGAATCATGTAGCCTCGTCATGATACGTCCTGAAAATATCATAATATATATAAAACCCAAACTATGCAATTATGCTAGATGGATAGATGGTTTATAATTGAAAATGCAGAAAATGATCAAGTTTGTTCGTGCTACAGTGCCAACAGTTTTTATTAAAACAAAAATGGCAACATTCAAACAGATTCACCAAACAATTTCCTATTAAGCCTTATTAAAAAAATACCCAAAGTTGTTTCGCTCAACAAAATCCCCAAAAATCCCCTAAACGGAAAAACACTTCCATCTCAAAACTCTTTTTCAAGTATCTAAAAAACAACAAGTGGGAATGAGGAGCAATAAAAACAGACTGCATGTCTGACGAGTATTATTATGCAGGGTGACAATCCATGTATTGGAAATGTTTCCTCCACCCTCCAAATAAATTTCAATTTTTTTCAAAACTATTTAAAGGAAAAATTTGCTTGTAGGATTCTAAACCGTTGCAACAAAAAACATTTGAAAAAACTTGATTCCCTCCCATACCCTCCAACGACTCCTCCAACTAGACCACTTCAAACATGGACATGTGGGTACTCAAAATGAAGCGCAGCTCAACCGTAACAACGTGTGTTGGTTTTTTAATCTAATTCTTAAATGGATTCTGAGAAAAACGCCGCTGAAGAAAAAATAAAAATATGACTGCTCGCGAATTGCCCCAATGCATGAACTCTGCGCAAGCGCTATGTGGTTTGACGACTTTTATGATGAAATGAAAACGATCACGACACGCAAATTTGTAGCATTTTTTATTCGATCAAAAAGACACCCAATATTAAACGAAAAATAATTTCAAGATTCATAAACACCAAGCAACTATTTTTATAGATTTTTTACTAACCTACAAAAAAGTAACACGCACAACTTAATCCCAAGTAAGATACTAACCAAAAATTGACCACAAGCATTATGACATTTTGAATATACTAAAAATCAACAAGTCCAAATATTCTTAGTTCAGATAAACAGTAAAATTTTCCAAACACTGCAATACCTGAAATGCAATTCCAACACTACACTCAAACTATGCTTTTAAAAACTGTAGATTTCCAAAAACTAAATTACTTGATATGGTACACTTACACTAAATATATTTTAAAGGTATTTTAAAATTTGTAAACAAAACAAAAATACTAATTTTTTCTTACCACCCCATATTAAACAATTACATAAAATTTGTATCACTAAAAATTAAAATTTAACTTACAGATTATGTCATTGAAAATCAAAAGAAATTTCCGACGAGCAGAATCACCAGAAATATTTTGTTGCTATTATTCCAAAGTCGATTTGACAATTTTGTAACTCAAAAAAATTATCATTCAAGCAGTGCATAAAAATCATGTTAAAAAATATTTTGTAATTTAAATATTACACACAAAAAAATGTAGATACACGCATGTTTATATTTTAGAATTAAAATATTACACAAGAAAAATTTGGATACGTATGTTTTTGCATTTTGAAAATTCGTGCTGCAAAAATGAAATGGCTATACGTTAGAGATCATTCAAATATTTCTCAAAATGTAAAAACGTAGCTTTAACAATACGAAGCAAAAATTTATTCATAAAGTTATTTGCAACATTTCCACAAAGAAAAATCTAAAATATTTTAAAAACAAAACAATCTACTTTTGTTGAATTTGATTATGTGGCACAAAAACAATTATATCAGAAAATACAACCAGGCATAAAACAGGAATTTAATTTTTTCCAATTACTAGCGTTTACGCTTTTCTTGGAAATACGATTTATGCTTTCTGTTGATAAATGGGGCGTTTTTAGGCCCTCAACAATTAAATTTGATGAGTATGGGCGTGCCTAACAATCTATGCACCCAAATATCAGTCGCATCACACTATTTCTCAGAAAAAGGTTCGGATCACAGGACCAGCGCAACCAGTAAATTATTCAGTGACAAGTAGGGCAGTTTTAGCAGTATTTCGTCAACTTTATTAAAGAGTAATTTATTATTTTACAATTTAAAATGGCAGAAGGCCCAACGACAAAATTATAACTTGCTCTGCACAAGGCAGAAAAGGAGAGCTCCAGCTTGCCCAGGCAAACTCTGAAGGAGAAGTAATATTTGATGGTGGTGGTGGGCTGCTGCTGCTCCGGCGGACGAGGATGATGATGATAATTTGGGGCGTAAATTTCTGCTGCTGCTGCATGGCTCATCCTCGAGGTGCTCAGCACATGTCTTTCCCAAAACCCCAAAACTGAATCCTTCCGCCAAGGTTGAGGCAGAATAAGACACCACCGTTCCAACATCACTTAGTAGCCAATTTTGCGACATACTCCCACCAGCCAATCAGGTTCCGTAGGTCATGATTGGCTCAAAATCTGCAAAATGATGGGATGTCGGCTTCCAAAACTATAGCCAATTTACTGCTTCTTTTCAAAGTTGGGACGCGACGCTGAGAGCTGGTATATTTCACCCCTACTGCTCCATGAGCTTGGCTCAGGGTTACTCCAGCTCCCGTTCGGACCCCGAGGTCCTAGTCCGTCCTGTCACATCTTCACTGCTCAACTGGAACTCCAATTTTTGTTGCTGCTGCTGGAGTACTGCTGGAGTTGACGCAGTATTATCTAATGGAGGCGGGATCGTCATCCCCCTCTTCTTCTATCTCTCTTTTGAAGAGCACCCCACGCCGTGTTGTCTTCTTGTGGCAGGATCTCTGGAGGTAATACACCCTCGCCATCATGGGTCGGTGTCGGTCTTCCTCCTTCTCCTCTTCCACAAGATCCGGGTTCGGGATCTCCTCTCTTCTCGACCACTGTGGTGGAGGTAGTAGTAGTCACTCAGGTTCCTCCCACCATCTGGATTCAACTTCTGGGTCGACTAACTTTCTCAAACTGTCCAGGTCTTTGTATCTGGAGTAAACTGGGCTCCACACTTCCACTTGTCATCCCTCCACTGGTCATCCAAGTTGGTGCTTACACAGCACATTTCCCTTCATGGCACCTCCTACAATAAACGTTTATCTCCGAGGGTAAATAGGCAGGCATAGCCAAAGGGACCACAATGTGGATGCACCAGGGACAAGCTGCAACGTGGTTTCTTCCAGGTAGGGGTCCCGCTTCCACTTGTCATCTTCCTACTTGGTCATCCAAGTTGGTGCCTACGGCACGTTACCCTTCATGGCACCTCCTTCAATTAACGTTTACCACCGAGGGTAAATAGGCAGGCATAGCCAAAGGGACCACAATGTGGATGCACCAGGGACAAACTGCAACGTGGGTTCTTCCAGGTCGGGTTCCCTACTTCCACTCGTCATCTCTTTACTGGTCATCCAAGTTGGTGCCTACGGCACGTTTCCCTTCATAGCACCTCCTCAATAAAACTTATCCTTCTGGGGAAAGAGGCAGGTATAGCCAAAGGGACTGCAACACGAATGTACCAGTGGTAGTACAAGCTGGAACGCGGGTTCTTCTTTCGTCTTCCTCACCTTCCTCATGTAGTCTGAACTCCCACCTTCGAATATCAAACTGGGCGGGGAGGAAGGGAGATACTGCTACCGGGAAATTTCCGTTGTCTCCTCCAGGGAATCCAATCTCTAATGGAGGAGAAGGTCTGCTACTGGGAAAATTCCATTGTCTCCTCCAGGGAATCCAATCTCTACTGGAGGAGTCTGTTTGTTTCTGCGGAAAATTCCATTGTCTCCTCCAGGAAATCCAATCTCTAATGGAGGAGTTGGTCTGCCACTGGGAAATTTCCATTGTTTCCTCCAGGGAATCCCATCTCTACTGGAGGAGAATGTCTGCTTCTGGAAAATTCCATTATCTCCTCCAGGGAATCCAATCTCTACTGGAGGAGAAGATCTGCTGCAAGGAATTTTCCATTGCCTACTTCCTCAACTGAAAGCAGGACTTCTGCTGCTGGGAAATTCCGTTGCCCACTTCCTCAACTGAAAGCAGGACTTTTCTACCGGAAAAATTCCGCTGCCCACTTTCTCAACTGAAAGCAGGACTTTTTCTGCTGCTGATTCTTTCGCCCCTCCATCCAATGCACCAAAGGCATGATTCACTGCTGATAGGGACTGGAGGGCGTATCAGGTAATCTGCTGCGTAGGGTCACGCTGGTGGCTGATCGTCTAGCTTCTGGGGGAAGGTTCTGCTGCTACTGTTACTGCGGCTGCTTCAATAGGAAACTCACTGTTGTCCTCTTCTGGCTGCGCTTTTTCCTCCTCTTCGATCACCACCACTGACTAGCAGGAAATGGGTAGCTGTTGTGGGCGTCACCTTCTCCATTAACTTTGATGGGCAGCTTCCTTCCTGTCATTACTGGGCTGCTTCTTAATCGCCCAGGACTTCTCCTCCAAAACCGTTGTCTCCTCTCTTTTATCGTTGGCCACAAGCTGTTGTCGTCACTGGAGCGGCTGCTGAGGGTGTGGATGTAGCGGAGGCAGAGCCAAATACTGGAGGGGGTAGGTTGAGCGTCGTCTTCTTCAGCGTCAGCTGCTGTTACATTCAATCTCCCACTCGACAATTTACCATCAGTAACTTGGGCTTCTCCTCATCATCGTCATCTTCTTCTTGCTTTTTTCCCGTACCACCAGCTGCTCACTCACAAAACTGCTCACAAACTCCAAAATTTTCACAAAAATATCACTGAAAAACACTGATTAGTCACTGATCCTGGCAGGTTCGCCAGTAATGTTGATAAATGGGGCGTTTTTAGGCCCTCAACAATTAAATTTGATGAGTATGGGCGTGCCTAACAATCTATGCACCCAAATATCAGTCGCATCACACTATTTCTCAGAAAAAGGTTCGGATCACAGGACCAGCGCAACCAGTAAATTATTCAGTGACAAGTAGGGCAGTTTTAGCAGTATTTCGTCAACTTTATTAAAGAGTAATTTATTATTTTACAATTTAAAATGGCAGAAGGCCCAACGACAAAATTATAACTTGCTCTGCACAAGGCAGAAAAGGAGAGCTCCAGCTTGCCCAGGCAAACTCTGAAGGAGAAGTAATATTTGATGGTGGTGGTGGGCTGCTGCTGCTCCGGCGGACGAGGATGATGATGATAATTTGGGGCGTAAATTTCTGCTGCTGCTGCATGGCTCATCCTCGAGGTGCTCAGCACATGTCTTTCCCAAAAC
Organism: Entomobrya proxima; assembly: GCA_029691765.1. Classification (NCBI taxonomy): domain Eukaryota; kingdom Metazoa; phylum Arthropoda; class Collembola; order Entomobryomorpha; family Entomobryidae; genus Entomobrya; species Entomobrya proxima. The sequence continues at coordinate 3,484,717 of CM056172.1, forward strand.
CCCAAAACTGAATCCTTCCGCCAAGGTTGAGGCAGAATAAGACACCACCGTTCCAACATCACTTAGTAGCCAATTTTGCGACACTTTCTATGGTTTAGTATAGAAAAAGCCACAGCTTTAATAAAAGCAGTTTAATATTTCTTGTTTCGCGCTACTAAAATTTTTAGACCAATTTTTAATTGTAATATATAATTTAAGGAAAAGGGCACTTGAACTCTTTTGCTTATTCGACAATATCCAGTAAGCACAGAACTTTATTGATAACCAGAATGTAGATATGCAATATTAAATAAATTGGATTTGTAAAAACGTAATATTGAAACGAGCTAGATCCATTAAAAATTTCTGTAATTTTAAGTTGACTTTTCCAAACTTTTGTCTCGTATATCAATTTCTTCCAGACAATCCAAAATCCGATCAAAAACCGTCTCAGCAAATACAGCTTCTGCTTCAATCACATTATCGACAACCTGCCTGGCCCGAAACATGATTTCGTTTTCCGTCATTTGCGGACGAACAAAAAATCACCGGATTGTACTGTCGACGGATGATTTAAAAAATCGAAATGTTCAAAGTTCTTTTTGGCAGAACACTCAGTGTCAGGTGAGATATGGGAAACTAAATTATCTGTAGTCTTGCACTCAAGTTTTTTTGTGCACTTTACAAGCTGCAAGTAAACATCACTCAAAGAAGAACGTAGAAACATAAAACTAGATGGTGGAACCCTTTTATCGTTTTCTTGAGTTATGTGAATATACTTTTCTGTTGCTTTAATTTCAACCCTTCCATACTCGTTTTGCACGCCACGTATTATTGAGTGTTGTTGATTCTCAAAAAAATTCTTTGAAAGGTCAGGATAGCTTAAACTTTTAGCCATTTTAAGTAACCAAACACAAAAACAATGTTGCTTGCAGTGTAACGGTCGAAAGTGAAATGAATTTTTACGAGATATGGCAAAGTTTCATTCTGTCATACTTGATGAAATGAAAGATTACTATAATTCAGGGTTTTTAATATAAACAGCTAGCAACTGATGATACATTTTTCATTCATTTCATTTGAAGAGGCGAACGTTGTGCGTCAACAACAAGGTCTCTTTCTGCTCAGTAACCTATTTTCAATTTTCATTCATTGGTGTAGTTTTGTAAATAGTGTATATAGTTATTGAAAACAAATAAGTTGCTCATCATGAGAAAGAGACGGCGTAAGTTTGAAGCAGACAACTTTGATCAAGTTCAAACACGCATAACATATACACCCAAGTGCGAGTGGTGTGGTTCAACATGTAAAAATCTCAAACGTCATACCTGCGCACATACCAAAGCAACAGGAAAATCAGGAAAATAGCGGAACCACGGGATAGTAATGGAGTGTTGGTGTCTAGCAAAATTGCAGTCAGCTTTACATAACTAGCTTGCTGCGTATGAATATGTTTATGACGAAAAATTTGGCTACTGTAAACTCAATTCACCAACCAGTTTCTGGCCTTCTGGGTACGTACCTCGACCATTTTGGAAAAATATGGGCAAACTTTGGAGTAGAGTTGAGAATGCGACCTGTCGAGACAGGAGAATGTAACAAAATCGTTATATTATCCCGGAATTTAACTTGATACCTAAGAATTTCCTCAAAAGCATAATCTCATCTTTTGCAAAGTACATCATCCCAAAAACCAATAGCTTGTATAACGTGAATAATATGTTCTGGATAAAGTGGAAAAACCCATACTTAATTTGCTGGCTTAAAAAACCAAAACCGCTTCCAATAAAATTTATACCAAAACCACCATGTTTTAGACATAAATATATATTCAAATGTGTTTTATTTAGAAATGGGATCAGTAGTCTAGCGGTTATGATACGATGTTTGGAACATTGGGGTCGTCAGTTCGAATCTGGCCTGATCCACTTTTTGTCTTATTCGCATTGTTTTTCAGTAAATCTGGAAAATGACGAATATCGTGCTCGTAAATTGCACTGCAACCATTCGTCATTTTTCAGTGTTTATAGTAAAAAACAATATTCTATTATATAAAAATGTTATATATTCTACTGTATATATTATTTTTTACAATACACGATAATTTTTTTACAATTATTTAGAAGAAGTCTGGGTATGGGTTTTTCCACTTTATCCAGAACATATTATTCACGTTATACAAGCTATTGGTTTTTGGGATGATGTACTTTGCAAAAGATGAGATTATGCTTTTGAGGAAATTCTTAGGTATCAAGTTAAATTCCGGGATAATATAACGATTTTGTTACATTCTCCTGTCTCGACAGGTCGCATTCTCAACTCTACTCCAAAGTTTGCCCATATTTTTCCAAAATGGTCGAGGTACGTACCCAGAAGGCCAGAAACTGGTTGGTGAATTGAGTTTACAGTAGCCAAATTTTTCGTCATAAACATATTCATACGCAGCAAGCTAGTTATGTAAAGCTGACTGCAATTTTGCTAGACACCAACACTCCATTACTATCCCGTGGTTCCGCTATTTTCCTGATTTTCCTGTTGCTTTTGTATGTGCGCAGGTATGACGTTTGAGATTTTTACATGTTGAACCACACCACTCGCACTTGGGTGTATATGTTATGCGTGTTTGAACTTGATCAAAGTTGTCTGCTTCAAACTTACGCCGTCTCTTTCTCATGATGAGCAACTTATTTGTTTTCAATAACTATATACACTATTTACAAAACTACACCAATGAATGAAAATTGAAAATAGGTTACTGAGCAGAAAGAGACCTTGTTGTTGACGCACAACGTTCGCCTCTTCAAATGAAATGAATGAAAAATGTATCATCAGTTGCTAGCTGTTTATATTAAAAACCCTGAATTATAGTAATCTTTCATTTCATCAAGTATGACAGAATGAAACTTTGCCATATCTCGTAAAAATTCATTTCACTTTCGACCGTTACACTGCAAGCAACATTGTTTTTGTGTTTGGTTACTTAAAATGGCTAAAAGTTTAAGCTATCCTGACCTTTCAAAGAATTTTTTTGAGAATCAACAACACTCAATAATACGTGGCGTGCAAAACGAGTATGGAAGGGTTGAAATTAAAGCAACAGAAAAGTATATTCACATAACTCAAGAAAACGATAAAGGGGTTCCACCATCTTTTTTATGTTTCTACGTTCTTCTTTGAGTGATGTTTACTTGCAGCTTGTAAAGTGCACAAAAAAACTTGAGTGCAAGACTACAGATAATTTAGTTTCCCATATCTCACCTGACACTGAGTGTTCTGCCAAAAAGAACTTTGAACATTTCGATTTTTTAAATCATCCGTCGACAGTACAATCCGGTGATTTTTTTGTTCGTCCGCAAATGACGGAAAACGAAATCATGTTTCGGGCCAGGCAGGTTGTCGATAATGTGATTGAAGCAGAAGCTGTATTTGCTGAGACGGTTTTTGATCGGATTTTGGATTGTCTGGAAGAAATTGATATACGAGACAAAAGTTTGGAAAAGTCAACTTAAAATTACAGAAATTTTTAATGGATCTAGCTCGTTTCAATATTACGTTTTTACAAATCCAATTTATTTAATATTGCATATCTACATTCTGGTTATCAATAAAGTTCTGTGCTTACTGGATATTGTCGAATAAGCAAAAGAGTTCAAGTGCCCTTTTCCTTAAATTATATATTACAATTAAAAATTGGTCTAAAAATTTTAGTAGCGCGAAACAAGAAATATTAAACTGCTTTTATTAAAGCTGTGGCTTTTTCTATACTAAACCATAGAAAGCATAAATCGTATTTCTAAGAAAAGCGTAAACGCTAGTAATTGGAAAAAATTAAATTCCTGTTTTATGCCTGGTTGTATTTTCTGATATAATTGTTTTTGTGCCACATAATCAAATTCAACAAAAGTAGATTGTTTTGTTTTTAAAATATTTTAGATTTTTCTTTGTGGAAATGTTGCAAATAACTTTATGAATAAATTTTTGCTTCGTATTGTTAAAGCTACGTTTTTACATTTTGAGAAATATTTGAATGATCTCTAACGTATAGCCATTTCATTTTTGCAGCACGAATTTTCAAAATGCAAAAACATACGTATCCAAATTTTTCTTGTGTAATATTTTAATTCTAAAATATAAACATGCGTGTATCTACATTTTTTTGTGTGTAATATTTAAATTACAAAATATTTTTTAACATGATTTTTATGCACTGCTTGAATGATAATTTTTTTGAGTTACAAAATTGTCAAATCGACTTTGGAATAATAGCAACAAAATATTTCTGGTGATTCTGCTCGTCGGAAATTTCTTTTGATTTTCAATGACATAATCTGTAAGTTAAATTTTAATTTTTAGTGATACAAATTTTATGTAATTGTTTAATATGGGGTGGTAAGAAAAAATTAGTATTTTTGTTTTGTTTACAAATTTTAAAATACCTTTAAAATATATTTAGTGTAAGTGTACCATATCAAGTAATTTAGTTTTTGGAAATCTACAGTTTTTAAAAGCATAGTTTGAGTGTAGTGTTGGAATTGCATTTCAGGTATTGCAGTGTTTGGAAAATATTACTGTTTATCTGAACTAAGAATATTTGGACTTGTTGATTTTTAGTATATTCAAAATGTCATAATGCTTGTGGTCAATTTTTGGTTAGTATCTTACTTGGGATTAAGTTGTGCGTGTTACTTTTTTGTAGGTTAGTAAAAAATCTATAAAAATAATTGCTTGGTGTTTATGAATCTTGAAATTATTTTTCGTTTAATATTGGGTGTCTTTTTGATCGAATAAAAAATGCTACAAATTTGCGTGTCGTGATCGTTTTCATTTCATCATAAAAGTCGTCAAACCACATAGCGCTTGCGCAGAGTTCATGCATTGGGGCAATTCGCGAGCAGTCATATTTTTATTTTTTCTTCAGCGGCGTTTTTCTCAGAATCCATTTAAGAATTAGATTAAAAAACCAACACACGTTGTTACGGTTGAGCTACGCTTCATTTTGAGTACCCACATGTCCATGTTTGAAGTGGTCTAGTTGGAGGAGTCGTTGGAGGGTATGGGAAGGAATCAAGTTTTTTCAAATGTTTTTTGTTGCAACGGTTTAGAATCCTACAAGCAAATTTTTCCTTTAAATAGTTTTGAAAAAAATTGAAATTTATTTTGGAGGGTTTTATTTGGAGGGTGGAGGAAACATTTCCAATACATGGATTGTCACCCTGCATAATAATACTCGTCAGACATGCAGTCTGTTTTTATTGCTCCTCATTCCCACTTGTTGTTTTTTAGATACTTGAAAAAGAGTTTTGAGATGGAAGTGTTTTTCCGTTTAGGGGATTTTTGGGGATTTTGTTGAGCGAAACAACTTTGGGTATTTTTTTAATAAGGCTTAATAGGAAATTGTTTGGTGAATCTGTTTGAATGTTGCCATTTTTGTTTTAATAAAAACTGTTGGCACTGTAGCACGAACAAACTTGATCATTTTCTGCATTTTCAATTATAAACCATCTATCCATCTAGCATAATTGCATAGTTTGGGTTTTATATATATTATGATATTTTCAGGACGTATCATGACGAGGCTACATGATTCACAGAGCAAGAATGAGCTACCACTGCCACTGATTCCAGGTACACGCAACAAGGCAACACTTGCACTCGAGCACCTTACTATGCTAAATTTGGCTTGCAATGGTAAAGCTAACTAGCCAAGTACTTCAATGACATACGCACAACAGCGAGGCATTTTTTGCATTGCAATAGTGTTGATTTCATACATGCAGCATAGCCGAACAAAATTGCCAAACCACAAGTTGGTTCCAATTGATGATAGTGAAATTCAATAGAAGCAACAATAGAGTCATGATGATATTTTACAAAGCAGTTGCTGTTGACAAAGGGGCTGTCATTTACCTCTATTATAATACAACAATATCAAGGCCGACGAGTTTTGCGTTTTGTAGCGTAAGCAATCTATCCAACCAAAAGCATCTAGCATGCATTTTAAGGTAAAACACGAGTTTTTTACAGGTTTTTTTTATTATAACGTTTTTTCTTTCATTCTTGAATTAATAATAAAAGCCACAAAAACGCACCAGTATATTGTCAACAATTTGACACTAGAACGGTTAAAATGTATCAACTACCTTTAGAGATTTTCACGAAAAACCGCATTTCATAAACTACCCTTACACCATTTCCCATATAGCACCACGTGATTTTTACTTTTTGTCATTTTTACACACGAGGGATACCTTTTAACATGTGTAGGTACGATTCCCTATACTTTCCATGTATTGCACGAATAGACGCCCGAAAATCCCATTTTTCGACCTTTTGAAAATTGGGGATAGGGCAATCCCATATATGACACGAATAGACGGCGTGGAAATGGTTTTTGTTTCGGTGTGGATTCATTCTCTTCTTTCTCTACTACCACTGACCCCTCTTGCCATGTCACCTGAGGTTACCTGAGGTCACCTGACACAAACTGGAACACCATTTTTAAAGATTGCTTATGATGATTTGTTTTAGAGTTAGGAGTATCTCATTGCAAACTATTTTGTTATTAAATACCCTTGAACTCTGTGATTAAAAATTAGTGTTATTCTAGTTCTGAAACTTAAAAATGTAAGTGCATCGTCTGAAGGTTGGAGAGTCTTGTAGCATCAAATACAACAATTAATTTCAACATGATTTTGGCGTTAATTACAGGTTAGAAGAAAAACGCTATTTCTGTCACTTTTAAATGCTTTTTGAAGTTCGCAAGAATGCTAGATACAGAAAGCCAAACTTAACCGGTATTTTTACTACTAGAAGCCAATCCGAAAGACAGAAGTAGAAAAATTTAACATATTATGCATAAAGATTGTTCTACAAATAATATTGTGAGATACTAGTCCTAAGCCCGTTTTGCCATCAAAACAAAATACAATTTGATGGCATCTAGAGCTAAATACATATATCAAAACTTTTAAACCATGTATGGAAACCATTTCCGATCACTCTAAAGAGGCATCCGCTAATTTAACTCGTTGAATTAGTTAAATAAGTTTTGTTGAATTACCCAGGGTCAATCTCGGGTCCTTATTCCAGATTTTAACTAATAGTATTAGTCTAATACAAATTCAACCGGGGATCCTTTTTCAATAACCCACCCACTTTAAATTCAATAGTGGTTCTCTTTTTGAGAACCCAAGCAACTAAAAATTCCCTTTCTTTAAGAATGTAAACCTTCTCGGTTTACTCTCATCAATGTAAAAAGGGCTAAACATGGCTGGTTGGTTGGCCAGTCACTTCTCAATTATAAAAGTTTAGCCTTCATGGTTAAAAGCGGTAACCTTCCTGGTTAACCGAAACTACTAAAACGATAGCCAAAAGGCTTACCGGTTTGCTGATGGTTAAGCCCAACCAAATTCCCACCCAGTCAATTTACCATAAACCTTTTTTATTTAAAAAACGGGAGAATAAATTTTTTATTCAAAGTAGACGGCAGCGTTGACTTTTCATTTAAAATGGACAGCAGTGTTGATTTTTTATAAAATTCACATCAGAAATTGACATTTTTAAAAATAATACTTGTTGTAAGTTGTAAAACTACGTCCAGCAAAAAATTATTGGCGACAATTTTAGCATGAATTCCCCACCCTTCAATTGGTCTACATACCAAATTTGAGCTCAATCAGAGCAAAACTGTGAAAAACTACGCCTGGGGGATAAGCCCTACCCCCAGGGGTAATTGGTTAATTTGGCTAAATTCCCCACCCTTTAATTAGTCCACATGCCAAGATTCAGCTTAATTCGTCAAAAAGTAGCAGTACTATAGTGCAGTAACTGCACTGAAGTTGAGATAATATGTTTTGTGTAAAAAAAACTTTGCCTCAGCCAGGAATCGATCCCGCGACCTTAGCACTACACTAACTCAAGCCCTAGGCTCATGCCACTGGGCCACAGCAGCTTGTCTCAGCATAGCATGTATTTTTGGAGTATAGGACATGAGCACACGTCTGCAAAGCGTAGCGTGGTAGCAATACTGCTTTCAGTTGAGCAGGCCACATCCTTACAGCCGCAGTCATCATAATGTAAGTAAAAGATAAAGTATGGTTTTTTGAGCAAATTGGTAATGTTAAGCAGTTCGATTCTTATGCAAGTGTATGTGTATAAGAACATGGTAGATGGGAGAAAGTGCCAAGAGTGTTTTTGCATTTGTTTTGCATTGGTTTAGGTTGGATTAGGTTGGAGATGGATGGGGTGGATTGAGATGGTGTTGGAAATTGGCAGTGGTCTCTTTTGGCCATTATATTTGGCTGTACTCTTAGCATTACTGCTAGTGTACTCTAGCCTTATTCCCTTTTGGCCATTATATTTGGCTGGACTCTTAGCCTTACTGCTTGTGTACTCTAGCCTTATTCCCTTTTGGCCATTATATTTGGCTGGACTCTTAGCCTTACTACCAGTGTACTCTAGCCTTATTCCCTTTTGGCCATTATATTTGGCTGGACTCTTAGCCTTACTACCAGTGTACTCTAGCCTTATTCCCTTTTGGCCCAGAATTTCAATGTACTCTAGCCTTACTGCTAGTTTGCACTTATTTTGTCTACCTTTTGGCCATTACATTTCAATGCACTCGTTTACACTGTTCATTGCCTTGATTGATAAAAGTAAAGGTAGTTTGTCAATGCCCCCTCTGACTACCTAGTTTTTACTGGTGATGATGATCATGGGAAATTGTGTTCATATTATGCCTGTGTGGGTGCTGTTGACATTTTTTCCTTCTTTCCTTTACTGAATGCCCCCACTGACTACCTAGTTTTTACTCGTGATGATGATCATGAGCAATTAATGTGCATATTATGCCTGTGTATGTGTGCTGTTGTCATTTTTCCTTTTCTCCTGCTCAAGCAAAGTAGGTTGGTAGTTGAGTGTAGTGTTTTGAAAATAGCTAGCCATAAAATTGCAAGACGGGTTTTGGAAAAGATGACATCACGCCTTCAAGATGTTATATCTTGGCACACACCACGCATGTATCGTATTACATTTTCACACTTCTTTCAAATCCCATTCCATGTGTTGTGGTTGGTGCATATATTATGCGTATTTTTGACATTGTCATTTTTCTCTTCCGTTTCAAGCAATGTAAGTAGGTTGATGACTTTTATCATACATGTACACGTTTCATAAACGTTTCCAGTTCATACTCCTTTTAAATCCCATTACGTCATTGCTTGAAATCAATGCAAATTACGTTTCTAACATCTATTTACAGAATGAAAAGTGTGTCAAGTGTTGATGATGGTACATATTACATGCATATTAGGAGTAAATGTGTATAATGTGTAACATTGTCACTTTTCCATTCTCATTTTTCGAAGTAACTTCACATGTATGTATCATGTACATCTTTTGATGGCTGTTGCTGTTGTTGTTAATGTGTGCATTTCACAAATGATTTCTCGTAGGTATGCAAAAATAAGGACACGAGACACGTTTTAAGAGTACACAAGTGTTCAAGACACGTTTATTCTGAACCATTCATCATTTCACATTATGCTTGTGATGTATCATTGAACATTTCATAGAGATTCATTTCATTTCATCACATTTCATAGAGATTCATTTCATTTCATCACATTTCATAGAGATTCATTTCATTTCATTACATTTCATAGAGATTCATTTCATTTCATCACATTTCATTTACACTTATACATATCTACTGAGATCACATGGTGTATCTACTGAGGGTTTCGCAGTTTGCCCGTCTGCTCATCAGTATGGTCTGGGTGGATGAATAACACTGCACTAGGAAATGCACTGGTTACTCATCCATAATACCATAGACCCTCTAACTTTTTGGGCCCCGGCTAATCCGGCTAACCTATTTACCTTGTTTTTTCTTACATCTACTTTTTACATTGACTTGACTTTTCATTTACTATTTACATTGACTCTTTTTTTTGGATTTTACATTTTGAACTTGACTTGACTACAGTTACCAGTTACCAGTTACCTTTTACACTATACACGATTGACACGTTACAATTAGATACCTTTTCTACCTATGCAGCAAACAGTCTAATCTTTCTGTACTTGCTCCATTTACACTTAGCTACTTTTTTTACCTATGCAGCAACCACACTACTTTTTCTGCAATTGCTACATTTACAATTTACTCTTTCAATCTACTTTACAAACACTTGATTCTTGTTGTTGATGTCTACAAACTTTTGGCGTAACATGTACACCAATACTACTACACTTTCCGATGTTGCTTCCCCAAATCTCCCAGAAACTTTTAAGGCTCCTGAATTGGTAATGACCAACTTGTCATCCCGCTCGGCTCCTGCCAGGTTGAACACGGTGAGGAACATTCCCTTGTTGAGAAACGAGTCGATTGATGAACTTTTTCCGGCATGTTCCGATGGAAGCAATGATGACAGCATTGTATATCCTTGCATGTACTGCTTCTTGTCCACGTTGTACTTGATTTCGTTGTACAGGAGAGGATCTCCATCCAGAGTGAGTTGAAGGCTGGACAATTTGTAATTGTCAAAAAAGAATGGTGACTTGGTTGGCGTTCCCGTGTACGCTTTTGATGATAGGAATCCCACTGCAACGGCCAAAGGGGATGGTCCTTGACAAAGTGTCTCTGTTGCAAAGTCATAAGTTCCTGATGGCAAGTGCACTGCTCGTACATCATAGTCGCGGTAGGCATAACGAATCTTTTTTCCCAGAGCCAATTCTCGTTTCAGCGAATCTACCACTTGGGGGTTGATGATGCACTTTTTGCAGACTAGCACTGCTTCATCGATAATGACTTGGTCCGTGAATGATGATCCCGCGGCTGGTGCCTCTCCCAACAAACTCAACGTATTTTTGGCTCTGTGGAGTTTGACGGACACTGATACACCTGGAGGTATAAATCTTCCTTGTTCGAAAAATCCATGTAGAATCCTTCCCTGCACCTCTGTCTCGTTTCCAAGCTTTTTCAATTGCGTGTACGTCGTGTTGGCTGCTGCACTTGCAGTTGATGTATCCTCTGTTGTACACTTTTCAGTGTTGTATACTGTTGACAGCAGCCACTCTGGAGTCCTCAGCCTGGTGTGAATGTATCCTGCAATTGCATAGTTGTTGCTGGATAATGGCAGGGGGATATCATTAACTCTGACTTCCACATGCTGAAAGATTGAGGCAATGGGGAAATTTTGAAACACAGTTTTTGATGTCGCTGCGGGGGTCCCCAATGTTCCCGTCTTGATCTTGAGACGCAGCCTGATCCTGAGGTCTGGAGCCAACCAATGTGTCGAACTTTGGGGGTAGACAAACTCCAGAGGGGTATCCGGGGTGGAGGGGGAGGTGGTTGGACGAATCTCCTCATACTGTGAAGAAATTATTGACACGTCTGTGGGGGGAAGGGTTGTCAAATCAAGACCTAAAGTAATCACTGGAGGAGACGTCGCCTCCAAATCTCCTCCAGAAATCTCCTCACACTTTTCCACCTCCATCTTAACGCTTTTTGGTTTTGGTAGCCACCCGCTTTTTACACTTGCTACTGGAACTCTTTTTAGTAGTAGACCGTTTTGTTGGTTTTTTGGTCTTTTGTTTCACGGAACCCCTAATCACTGGGCTTTTTCGTTTCACTATCGTCTTTTTAAGAGAAGGTTTCTTGGCACGTCCGGCTGGTTGGCGTTTCTTTGGCACACTGAAGGCTTTTCGTCTGCTAATGTGTCCTTTTATCTCGGTGGATTGGCTGCTACTGGCTGCGACTCCAGGCATTTCCAAGACTTGTGTATCCTTCTCATGTATTGTTTGGGCTGGAAGTGGTGACACGATGGCGGTGGCAGTCATTGGCGTAAATGGTTGCTGTACCACTGGCGCAGGCTTCTTGTATGTTTCCAGAGGAATCAAGTCTGCTGGAATCCTCTGCTCAAACTTGGCTCCGCCCACATACTCCATCTTGCACTCTCTTGCTTCGTTGCACAATATATCCATTGTTCACTTTGGTTTCCTGAAACTTAGCGTTACAACTGTTGGTATTTCCGTCCACTCCAAATCTTCGTTGTTGTCGGTCTGAACTCCAATCGTAATCTGAGAAATAATTGGCACTGACACTGGCTTATAAACTAACACGGGAGGACGATGAGTAACTAGCTTTGACTCGTCCGATTCTTCACGGTCAAGCATGTCCAAGAGTGGAATTTCCTTTCCTGCAAAGTATTGGTTTGCAACAATGTCGCATGTTATCAGCACAAGTGCGCACGTGTGTGGTTTCTCTGGTGGATTTAAAGATGGTATTGCAGATTTTACTGGCTCTGGTGCTGGGATCAAATGCGCAGCTACTGGTACTGATCCAGAGTCTCTAAACACAAAGTTTGCATCCAGTCCCAAGTACTCGTTCACTTTTTTTGACAGCCGAACTTCAGAACTACTCCTAACACTGTACTCTATTGCCTTTTTTGCTTTGCGCACTCTAAACTTTGTAACGTATGACGTTCCATGCAAAGCAGCAATCACGGCGTTTGTCAACAACGATGCAGTAGGCTTCCCAACAATCTGTTCCATGTGATACGTAGTTTCATGTTTCATGTACGACAAGAAGAATCCAACCATCTCTGGTGCTTTCTTTAAAAACTCATAATCTGGATCAGCGTCGTTGGTAAACGTTCCACTTTCAAACCTAGAGTCTGTAAATCCCAATACTTTGCAAATATCCGATGATATAAACAGCGAGTATCCTGGTCGTCCCTTATATTCCAATATGACATTTTGAAGCTTTTCTTGTATGGTGGCTCCTGTTCCCAACGATAACTTGACTGTAGCGGGAAATTGTGCGTCCTTTAGTCGTCTTCCCAACGTTGTCACAAACTGAAGCCAATCCGTGTAGTATCTTCTAACGTTAAACTGGCTTTGGCTCTGCTCAAACACCACAATTTCATCCTCGTGTTGGTCGGGAGTAAAGAATGGTAGTGTTGCGTCCTCTTTTGATTCCACATTTGTTGCTGCGATTGTTGTTTTGTGCTTGTCAAAAAACTTTATAGACTGAAGAGCCACCTCGTATCCCTGAACGTTGATTGGTCGTGGCAACAATGTTGAAAACTTTGCATGTGTATTGTTGTTGAACACATCTCCTTGCTGGTTACTCACAATTGTTACCGAAAACGAATCCATCCTGGCTACTTTTTCCTTGTTGATTTCTTCCTTGTTGGTTTTTCTTGTGGTGATTGCTGCTCTTGATCGGCATAACCAAGCTCGGCGTCCACAAACGAAGAACTGACGGGAATTCCGTCCAGAGTTTCCAATTTATAGGATGGCACTGGAACACTTCCGTGTACGAGGGACGCTACACGGTACACTTGATCACTGAAACTCTGTTCGTATCCCTTTTGAAATGTCAATCTGTTTTTAGCTATGCGCACTTTGTCATTAATGCTATACTTTGGTGGCGGTTGCTTGGTCATTGCAAGCTTGTAATGCATTTTTGCAAACACTTCTTCCACATCCTTTGGCTTGATGGCGTTTGGCTTGTATCCATGTGCAGAGTGCGGGGTGGAATTGTATGTCTGGACAAGCTTAGTGGACTATTCCATTCTTCTTCATGAGTTCCTGGAAACTCTTTCCAATGTACTCTTTTCCAGCGTCACTGAAAACGAACGCAGGTGCTCGTCGGGCCCTGACAAGAACCTTCTGGAAGGCGTCTGCCACCTCGCGGGTAGTCTTTTTCTTGACAGGTTCCACAAAAAGTTCCTTTGTAAATCCATCAAGGACCACAAGGACCCAGTTAAAGCCCTTGTTGCTCCTGGAAAATGCCTGAAAGTCGATAAGATCCGTGCAAAAGTGCTCCCGGGGTCCTTTTAACACCATTCTGCGTGTTGGATACTTTTGTCTTGCTGGTTTATGCACCGAAAATGCATAAATCTTGCTTAGTTGCTTCTCCGTTTCCCGGATATTCTTGATTCCTCTGGCTTTGGCAAATCCAGAAAGTGCCTTTAATGCTGCTGGATGGGAGTAGTTGGTCCACGCACGCTTGATGTATGTGTCTGTCGCCATCTTTGATGCCTTCTTTGCTGCCTTTTCTTGTAACTTTTCACTTGCTGTTGAACTCGTACACTGAGTAAATGGAGTGGGGCATGCAGTAAATTTTGCAAAAAGTCTTCCCAGTCACTTGGTTTATCCTTTCCTCTGACGGCGTAGTTGACGTAGTCGTACAAGTTTTTCTCCAATTGTCCAGTCAAAAGCCCAGATGAAGACCACCAGAGCTTATCTTTCAGGTGCTCGAGGAGGCGAAGGGCCTTTGATTTGGAAACTTTTGGAAACTGACTGATTCTTTTCTCCAGCGATTCCAGTCCTTTTGATTCCTCTCTGATTGAAAGGTCCTGTTTGGCGTTCAAATCTTCTCCAGCGTCTTGATTTTCTCCAGATTCCAGGTCCTCGTCACTCGCTCCGTTCTCGTTTTCCTCCTCCTCGTTCAACATGCACTTTTCAAAAATGTCTTTTGGAACAATGTAGTACTCTTGTACAGATGCCATTATTCCATCGTGTAAATGTAGTGAACTGCTTCTCTTAAAAGGGCACACAAAATTGACAAGAGGATTGAAGATAAGAGTTTCTTGTTTCGTTTCAAAAGTCTGACTAAACGTTTACACTTTGAAGGCCGGGTAGTTATAGCATTACTGCCAGGCACCTGGATGTTATGTTTTTGACACAGTTTGATGCACTCAATTATCGCAAGCACTTGTTCTGGTGTAGCGTTATGTAAAAGTTGTTCTTGTCTACTCTCATTGGCTTGTGCCAAATCAACAAGGAAATCGTATTCTATGCAAATCCGCTCCATGATTGCGTGTTTACATGTCAACGTCACAAAATGAACTAGTTCATTTGTCCTTTTTCATGCACCTTTTAAAGTCATCATTCAACATGTACTTGTAGTCTTGTACATGACAAGACTTTTTACATTACAGACTACATACATGCCTGTCTACAAGAACCTAGATTTGAAAATAGGGTTTCGCAGTTTGCCCGCCTGCTCATCAGTATGGCCTGGGTGAATCGATAACTCTGCAAAAATGAGAGTTATGGATCCATAATGCCATAGACCCTCTAACTTTTTTGGGCCCCGGCTAATCCGGCTTAACTTTTACTTTTTACATTTACTATTTACATTGATTTACTTTTCAACTTTTATTTACAGATTGATTTTTGGAAACAGTTTACAAGTATACCATTACATTTGACTTTACACGACTTGAAGAGTTGATTACACTGCCTACGTTAAAAGCGGTTTGGTTTTCCTGCCTACGTTAACCAGATAGTATTCTACCTATGTAACAAGTATTCTAAATTTCGGTACTTGTTACAGTTACGTTGACTGTTACTCTACTCTATTTACACACTGTGACTGATGTGTGTTTACACAAACGTTTTACTAGACTTGACTACAACTTTTTTTGGCTTTTTGGTTTATAGCTTTTTACAAGTTTTTTGGTATATAGAATACCAGTTCACTCTCGATAAACACTGAAGATCGTAATCTCAGGAGGTCATTAGTTGTTGGGTAAAGGTCCACAAACAAATAACTGAATGGCTTTGCGGTTGCCAGTTTGTAACTGTCAAACAGGATGCCTTGTTTTCCTGGCATCATTTGAGACCCCAAGTAGTTGACTTGTTTGGCGTCTCGAACTTGTTTAAAAATCACCATGTGATGCACGTTCAAGTTCAGGCACCGCAGGTTCTTGCCATAAATGACTTGCTGGAGGAGAATCAGTGTGATATTCTCGTGATGACATCGATTCAGTACAAAATCCGTGATATACTTGTTGAGTGTTGTTTGCACTTGAAGTAAAAAGTCATCAATAATGACCAACAACGTTTTTCCAGAAGCAATGTACTCTTCCAGTTCATCAACAGTGGCAACAAACACAATCGTGGGATCCAGTTTCTTGGCGTCGTCAAACACTCGTTGCCACTGTTTATACAAGTACACGCACAACTGTTGTCCCACTTGATAAACTTGGTCGCGGTTTACCGCAATATCCAGGGCAAGGGTACTCTTCCCGGACCTAGAGGAACCACAGACTTGCATTGTGGTCCCCTCCTGCAGTCGAAGGTCCAAAGGACCAAACGTTTTTCCTCTTGTCGGCACGTCCATCTTTGTTGGAGTCTAAACTGGAACTGATCCGGAAACGCTTTGGGTTTGGTTCATTTAAGGTTTCAGGTTCTTGTCCAGAAACTGGAAAGGCGCTAGTTTCAAACATTTCGACTCGTCCCACTTGGTTTGCGGAATTTGTATCAACTTGTCCAGTTTCATGAGCCATTGTAGCGCCAGCAAGATTTACTGGTCGGACATCTCCAGGTTCTTGTTCCAGATTTGTTTGGTTGTAAGAGGTCCTCAGCCATTTTTCCAGTGCACTTTCACATTGTGGAGCGGGACCTGTTCCAGATTTTCGAATTTCTGATGGCGAGTAGAATCGGTGGGTCGCTTTCACACACGATTTGCAAGTCAAACAGATGCACAAGTCAGTTTTTGTACTCAGACAAAAGAATCTTGATGGGTTGCTGATGAGTACAAAGTGGAAAATGTTTTCTTGCTCCAGTAACAGGAAGTTGACGTGATGCTCCAAAACTTTTGATGTCAAAATGTGTGGCTGGACAACATTTTCTTCATCGTTGAACTTGTAAACACTTATCGAAACTCCGTTGACTTTTTCCCAGTCCCCGATTTTGGACTGGAGGCTGGAGTCTGCGGCCGACTCCATTCCTTGGAAGCAAAAAACTTTTTGACTTTTGATTGCTTCAAGGAGGGTTGTATACGATTTCACATTTTGTTGTGCAGCTTTTGCAGCCAATCGCTTTGCTGTGGCACTGTTGTATTTTTTCTTTTGCATTGCTTCCACAATCGTTCCGCCAAAAAAATGGGCAACGACACAAAACTTGAATGACTCGCAATGTGTCTTGACGTTGAGGAGCCCATGTCTTCCTTTAAGACCGACTGGAATTGGTAGAAATGCCTCGTATCGGGGATTACGAGGGGGGACATTGTCTCCAGATCTTGATTGAATAAATTGTGAAAACATGATGAATGTTTTCTTGGCACTTTACGTTTGAGAGTGAGAGTTTTTTGGTTGAGTTGTAGTTTTTTGAGAGAGCTAGTTTTGGTTTGTGTAGAGATGAAAAGAGTTTGAGAGTAAATGATGCAGAGTAAGTGACACGATTGTCTTTTATACCAATTTTTGAGCATGTACGGTTACCTCTCGTGCACACATTCAACTTTGTTCAGGTACATTTGCTATTCAGTAATTTCAACTGACACGCCTACTTTTGCGATCATGGAAAACGTGTGACAAGGAAACATGATGATTGCAATTTGAAGAAACATTCCAGTATTCAAACTCAAACGAAACGTAAAAGCTTGGTCAGAAAAGAGTGAGAAAAGGGGAGGAGTACAAATGAAAAGGGGCGGAGACTGACAATCTATTAAAGTCCAGACAATGCCCAGGTTGATCACACAAACAAAATGTCATACTCTTTAGCATTACCTTTACAGTCACCAGTCATCTCGTATACTGGGATGATATACACACCACAACAAAAGCACCCAGCATCTCAAACAACAGTAGCAAGACATTATCATCATCATCATCCACATCGAAAAGGGACTCAAGGGGTTGCCATGACCTTTGACATTTAACTTTCACCCATTCGATCAACCGCGTTTTGACTTTGGTTTCCTTTCTATGAAGGGGAGAGAAGGAGGGGGAGGGGGATATCTTGGGGGTGCATGCACAAATGATGAATGTTGCATGCATGTGAAAGTACTACGAAAAATGAGAGTGAAATAGATGTTAGAAACGTAATTTGCATTGATTTCAAGCAATGACGTAATGGGATTTAAAAGGAGTATGGACTGGAAACGTTTATGAAACGTGTACATGTATGATAAAAGTCATCAACCTACTTACATTGCTTGAAACGGAAGAGAAAAATGAATGTCAAAAATACGCATAATATATGCACCAACAACAACACATGAAATGGGAATTTAAAAGAGCGTTAAAATGTAATACGATACATACGTGGTGTGTGCCAAGATACAACATGAACATCTTGATGGCGTGATGTCATCTTTTCCATCTTGCACTTTCATGGCTAGCTATTTTCAAAACACTACACTCAACTACCTACATGCTTTGTATAAGAAGGAGAAAAGGAAAAATGACAACAGCACACATACACAGGCATAATATGCACACTGATTGCTCATGATCACCATCAGGAGTAAAAACTAGGTAGTCAGTGGGGGCATTCAGGAAAGGAAAGAAGGAAAAATGACAACAGCACAAATACACAGGCATAATATGAACATAATTTCCCATGATCATCATCACCAGTAAAAACTAGGTAGTCAGAGGGGGCATTCACAAACTACCTTTACCTTTACCAATGAATGTCAATGCAATGAACCGTGTAAACGAGTGCATTGAAATGTAATAGCCAAAAGGAAGTTAGGCTAGAGTATACTAGCAGTAAGGCTAAGAGTCCAGCCAAATTCTGGGCCAAAAGGAAGTTAGGCTAGAGTACACTAGCAGTAAGGCTAAGAGTCCAGCCAAATATAATGGCCAAAAAGCAGACAAAATAAGACCACTGCCAATTTCCAACACCATCTCAATCCACCCCATCCATCTCCAACCTAATCCAACCTAAACCAATGCAAAACAAATGCAAAAACACTCTTGGCACTTTCTCCCATCTACCATGTTCTTATACACATACACTTGCATAAGAATCGAACTGCTTAACATTACCAATTTGCTCAAAAAACCATACTTTATCTTTTACTAATGTATATATGTAGATAAAACAATTACAAAGCGGATAACTTGTTTTCTTTAGAGGAATGCAATAGAGGTTATTTAAAGTTTTGGTGAAACGATAGTGACGTCACTTTTGCTATTAGCCACCCACCCACCCATGTCACTAGTCGTCACTCTCACTGGCAGACCACTGACTGACCCTAAAAAATGACGTCATTAGTGGACGGCGCCAGATGAATTTGATTCTAAATTAGACAAAATCTGGTTTAAATTAGGTGAATTCGGGTCTAAATTAGGAGCATTCTGGTCTATTTTAGGTGAATTCGTGTCCGGATTTGGCGAATCCGAGTCTAAATTAGAAGAATTAAAAATTGAAATAGACATATTCGTTAGTATTTTAGACAAATTTTGGTTTAAATTAGGAGAATTCGGGTCTAAATTAGGAGAATTCGGGTCTAAATTAGGTGAATTTGGGTCTCAATTAGGAGAATTTGGGTCTAAATTAGGAGAATTCGGGTCTAAATTAGGAGAATTTGGATCTAAACTAGGAGAATTTTGGTCTAAACTAGGAGAATTCGGGTCTAAATTAGGAGAATTATAAGGGTGAATTCGGGTCTATTTCAGGCAAATTCGGGTCTATTTTAGGCAAATTCGGGTCTAGTTTATTCGATTTCGGGTATATTTTAGACAAATTTGGGTCTAGTTTATTCAATTCGGGTATATTTGAGGCAAATTTGGGTCTATTTTAAACGAATCTGGGTCTATTTTAGGCAAAACTTGGTCTAAATCGGGCAAATTCGGATATATTTTAGGCCAAAACAGGTCTAATTTAAGGCCAAATCGGGTCTAAATTAGTCGAAAGCGGCGTTTTCATAAGTTGGCACTCAAAACAATGTGAAATAGCTTCGCTAAAGCTCTGCTAAAGCAGCCTACAGAATCATGCAAGAATAGATATCAAACAAGCGAAACCTTTACATCAAATAACCATGCATCTCGAGTTCTAAATTGAAGGGATTATACCAATGATAACTTAAAATGACTTTGCAATAATGCAGAACTCTTAATCTTTGTTTTGTTTGATTTTGTTTGTTCTTAATGTTTTTCATCAGAGTATCAAAAGTACTTTTTTGGTGGACATTATCCACTGTCCACTGGACAGCACTACCTCTAGTACCCATCCTTCCATGTCCACCATGCCAGTGGACGGACAAAGTTGACAATATCAACTATCCACATATCCACTGTTTATCATACGCTTGACGCTATAGATGAAAAACTGGATTTTATAAATAACATATTGCTACATGGTTTTGACTCATTTGAAAAGAATTTGAAAATAATTAAAAGCTAGTGAACCAAGTGCATCACGGGGACTGCTTTTGCAAAACTGGTCGCATATAGTGGTGCAAACACAGACCAATATAGTAGTATTAATGAATGCACATCTGGAGTAAAAGAGAGGGCAAATTAAACCGATGATTAATAGGTAATGTAATTGTGATGTCCGATCACACCTCAAGTTGCCCAAGCCGAACGACACGACACCTATGAGTGGAGGCGAGAGAGAAGCCCATGCCAAGATGACAAGCCATGCTGCTCCAGAGCTCAGACCTAACTCCACCAGCCTTATGAGCACACGCTCCATAATATAGTTCTGATTACACTCTGTCATTAATATTATTTAAAAGTAAAATAAAGCATCACTATAGACAAGGCAAAACACTCACGTGTACCTGAACCCCGGCAGTTATTATTTTAGCAAGTTTCATGTCATATTATTAACCAAAGACACTACAGTAATTATTAAAATGACCTTAGGTGGTAGGGGCTATGGCCATTTCCTTGTAGTACTAATACTGGTGAATGGACAGCATAGATAAAGGGTGTAATGTAAAGCTGGTAAATTGAGTGGTTTGCATATTAGCATTCGCAAAATGGCAAAAGGACATCACATATCACTTAGTTACTGCGCAAAGTAGTGAAAAATGCGTGTGAGTTTGCGGATAGAAGAAAAAGATGCATAGCAATATGTTTTTTGGGTGAGTGGAAAAAACGGGAGAGTCCAAGTTGGCCGACTGCCGACCGATATTCCAATCGAAGAATATGGGAGAGAGCAAACGCCAAGTCATGGAATAAAGGCCCCGTCCGTTTAGCTGATGGAACTCTCTAAACCCCTGTTGGCCGAATTGACTATAAATTCAAATTAAGTTATCGAAGTTTTACCCATACATTTGCACTCCTCCCTGACACTGAATTTGCAATGATATTAGGCCTTGAATTTTTAAGAAACAATGTCATGATAATTTACTTTGACAAAATGAAGTTCGCCTTTGCTGATGCCCCGCACAAATTGTACAATTTTGACCTTACATCAACCCATGTTCAACTCCGAGCTTTACAAACCCTCACCGAATGGCAACATCAACAAATCACCAACTTACTGCAGAAGTACTCCTCCGTCGTTGACTCGAGTGTGTCAAAATTTATATTTACTCTTTTGTTACATTTTTGCGTTAACGTCAGTTTGTAAAATAATACAAATAAATTGATCCTTCACATAAATCAGCTCTCCCACCTCCCCAAAAGGGTTATTTATCATAGCATATCATATCATATCATATAGTGACCTCATTAATGCCAATAAAGTCGTTAGAGTAGTGTCACACGATAATCAAATCAAAAACAACAAATACATCGTCCTCTGGTAAACTATCATCATAACAGACGGAAAAATCATCAAATCACAACAAACATTTCATTTAAAAACAAATAATTCATAATTTATCTTCCAAATTTTCATAATACCAATTCCAAAATGACAGAATCCTTACGCACAAAGAGATTCCATCACGACCTGTGCAGAAGAAACAAAAGCAAAACAGAAAATAATTAATAACTTTTATATAAAATATAAATTAAACTCACTAAAAATGGATTGAAATATTTAGCTTATTTGTTTGACTCTCGTACACATAAATATCAAGACATCTGAAAGTATAACTCAGAAACATATTAACACAACAATTCAATCATCAACAAATAAAATTCACACATACGTTCAGCAGATTTTCTCTGAAAAGACAAATCCGCCAAAAAATAACCTTTCTGTTCGTATCATGACATTCCTTTTTTGTAATAAAATAAAGTTGAAGCTAATGACGGTCGACCTTATCATCACTCATCTACTTTTATTACAAAACTACCTAATTTTGATGTCTACCTAATACTTCCATTTTAAAATGAATTAACGACTGAAAATGTAGAAACAGCTAAGGGAGCAAGTTGGTCAGTCTCACTCTACCAAACTTGATGTCTCTCTACAATCGATATCATTATAGAATAAGTAGACAGTGAATACTATTATTACCAACGAAATGCCTATTTCCATTCATTCTGCATGATATAAACTCTACTTTTCATAATACTTTATTTTTCAGCCGAAGCTTTACTTTTATCTCGAAGCCCAAGCTAGGTACACACACAAAAGTATTCATACGCTGACCGCATCACAACTCATCAATCGACTTGGCACATTGCACGACCGAGCATCGATGTACTTAGCACAAAGTACAGTGGAATTTTTTAAGCTATGCATTAGCACGCCGTCCCGCAGCAGCGCTTGCTACGCGTAGCAAAGCAACCACTATGTCCTTTATCCCGCAGGCGCTGTCACGCCAACACATGTTATGGGCGTGCTAATGCATAGCTTAAAAAATTTCACTGTAATTTGATGCCGACGATATGGAAAGTTGTTATATATGTTATTTTTTGTTGCACTTCATTACCCAAATTGTAGATCTTCGGGAGGTGGTGACGGACACTCCATTGAAATGATCAATGTTTTTAGCTTTTATGACCAATAAAAAGGGTTTACACCACTACGGAATTTGAATTTGATCTTTATTGTCTAGCCTTTTCAGTACTATGCACTAATACAAACAAGTAAGCAGTACAATCGTTCTCTTCTCCATAAGGTGACAATTAATCGATAAATATTATACTAACTAAAGTTAACACTAATTTTTAACAGTAATTTTTTGATTATTTGAGTTATAAAATTAACAACATAGATGTTTCTTAACCGCTAATTCAAAAGATGTCGAACTTATATTTAATACATCTAGATCTTTAGGTAACATATTCTAAAGTTTAATTCTACAGTATACCAAACTCCTTTTGAAACTTTCAGGTTTGAAGCGTGGCACTATTGCCAAAGGTGTCAGTCTTGTTGATTTAAGTTTAGACAAGGTGTGCACATGTAAATACCTGTACCATGTAAAAAATATGGAAAAAACATGTAATTACATGTAAAAAAGAAAGGAATTTGGAAAAACCATCATGGAAAACACATGTAAAAAGTTAACGTGCCAATAAGTTAACTTTTATGTTAAAACTGAACTAAATAGACATTAAACAAACATTTGTAGAGAGTTTAACCATGCTCTAGCTGTCAATGTGTGAGCTGGGCACTGTAAAGCTGCCATTTTGGCTGTTTAGTACTGATTTTTTCCATAATATTTCCATTTTACGTTTTTACATGTTTTTTACATTTTTACATGTAAAAATGTAAAAATTCCTTAAATACATGGAAGAACACACTCATTGAGTTTAGATAATGGCAACTGTTCCTTCAGAACTAATACTCGTGCCCGTTTCAATACAATAGCAGCTCGTCTTTCCCAAATTGACAGAAGCTCAAACTACATTCAATTCGAAATCAGAAAAAACTCTTACGTTTAGAGTACCATGGGTGCTCATACTCTAACAAAAGCCAATCGATTCTCCTCTTTAATTTGTTTAAATCACTATCGCATACAACGGCCCAGATATCAATCGCATAATCAATAACTGAGTAAATATGAGGAGTTACCATTGTCCAAAAAATTATTGGAGTAAAATATCGCTGAAAACCACGAAGGTAATTAATTTTTTTTGACAAGTTTGGAAGTCATATTCTCATAGTGTAACTTAAATGATAAGCATGGATCAAGAACCACTCCCAGATATTTAAAATCATAAACTCGTTCAATAAATTGATTTCCTACAAAGATACCATTTACATTTTTCTTCCTTATTGTTACATCATGACACATGAAAGAAAATACATTTTGTCTTATCGTAATTTATTGTCATCGCATTTTCAATACAAGATTTCTTAATTTTTCCCAATTCACGCACAAAAACTTTATTTATTTCTTGAAGGGTTTTCCCTTGTGCATATATGATAATGTCATCAGCGTACATAAGAAAGTCACAGCTGATAATTTTGCTGATGCTAATTATGCACAAACTCAACCTCTACTCAAAGGATTTTGCAGAGCTACTTATACTAAAAACCTTGTCACTAGTATTTGCAAACATAAGCTCTACATACCAAGGTTCTAAATTGTATTCGTTCAATAATTTCCTAATTAGAATATCATGTTTTATAGAGTCAAACGCAAAGAAAAATCTAAATATTATATTGCTCCGACGCGACCTTAGATCCTGGAGTATTTTTATATTTTATTTTTTTTATGCCTGTAACATTCTTCATCATTTTCAGAGGCGTGATATTTTTTGGATTATGTGACTTTCTAGTGTTTAAAGACTTAACTGCCTCTAAGACCTCATTATTTGATATTTTGATAGGTTCAATATCTTTTGGTAAAATATCAGAGTATCTATACTGTGCCCTATAGTCTTTAATTTCTTGCGAAATTCCATTTTCAGTTTCTGAGTCTTTAACTACTAACGTATCCGCTAACGTCCGCCTTTGCAGGCATTTTGACATGCCAAAAACCGCGTATCAACAGATCAAAAGCACCTCAAACTCTGGTGTGACCTGTGCGGTTTGTCATCCTATTATGTAGATCATCTTTCATATCTGGGAACGGGAAGCTTCCAAATGTCGAATATTGTTGAGGTAGTTTCAAATTAAAAAATCTCAAATCAGTAGCATTCCGTCCCAATGATTGAGGAAGTAGAAAGTTGAGTTGTAAGGAAAAAAACTAATAAACTTGCCTTTCCAGGCTTTTTAATGAGCCAAAGATTTGGGGGACTAGTGCCAGGGCGGCACCTAACGAACACTAGCATTGATTTGCTGAAAAATCTACCTCAAATCACAAAAATCCACTCATCCATCCTTCCCTCAGGATAGGTTGATCATCACAAGAATAGATTGGACGGGCATCTAGCGGGTGAGCAGGCAAGCGACAGAGGCAATTGATCCGGCATGGTCATCTGTCTTCAATGCTAACTAGGTTTGGTTCACTGATTACTGGTTAAACTAAAGTTTTTCAGCACAATCTAAAGTGTCCTGTGAAATGACGCTCTTTCCATTTAGTATGAGTAACAAATTCCCCCATTTGTGACGTCCCCCAGGGAATTAAAAATAGTCAAAAAAAAATATTACGAAAGCTGGTTAAACGCGAAGGTTACTGAAATCACTGAAAAACGGTTTTTTGGTTGGTTAAGTAACGATTTTTCAGCGTTTACTGACCTAGAGCACTATTGCAACTTTTTTTCGTCATCATAAATACAGTTTCCGTTCAGTGTGCATAAGCAAGGATTAGAATTAAATGTATGACATTCCCGGGACGCATGCGCTGGTAACAGATGCATGTTATTTTCCTTTGTACAGAAATCTGCATTTTCAATATTGAAAACTTGATCAAAATATTTAGTTTGTCCTCTTCAGCTTCATGGCGCACGACCGATTGGGATTATATATTATTATAATGTCATAAATGTATAAAATGGCACGCATAAGTCCAGCTAATAAAAACGCAGAATTTTGACACCAATACGCGTAGGGCGGTAAGACACATTTCTAGAATGTATCGTTCTGGAGTGGAATGGTTTTTAGGCAATCTTTCAGCGTATTTTGTGCGCAAGTTTATTAAGTAGAAATTTTTTGGTAAATTCGTAAGAAAATATTTAAGAATCCGACGTTTTTTCATCTAAAAGTACTAAATTTTGAATTCGCTATTTACAAAAAATAAAACAACATTTACACTATGGCTTTAGGATAAACTTCGTGCATAAATATAAGACATTAGACGATTTGTCCTAACGATATCCATTGCAAATTTGAAAGCATGCACAAGAACAACAAGAACCTTCGTAAATGAGTAACTACCGGAAGCAACGTGCTGAATTATATGAAAAATGATGTCCAAAAAATGTTTCAAAAATGCCTAAAAACGTTTCAAAATGTCCAGAAAACGTTTCAAAAATGCCCAGAAAACGTTTCAAAAATGCCCAGAAAACGTTTCAAAAATGCCCAGAAAACGTTTCAAAGATGCCCAAAAAACGTTTCAAAAATGCCCAGAAAACATTTCAAAAATGGCCAGAAAGCGTGGAAAATGCCCAGAAAACTTTTTAAAAATGCCAAGAAAACGTTTCAAAAATTCCCAGAAAACGTTTAAATAATGCACAGAAAACGTTTCAAAAATGCCAAGAAAACGTATCAATAATGACCAGAAAACGTTTCAATAATGCCCAGAAAACCTTTCAAAAATCCATAGAAAACGTTTCGAAAATGCCCAATAAGCGTTTCAAAAATGCCCAGAAAGGGGTTCAAAAATGTCAAGAAAACGTTTCAAAAATTCTCAGAAAACGTTACATAAATGCCCACAAAATATACAAGGCCAATATAAAAGCTGTGCAAAATTACAATTTTAATAAGTAAATAAACTCATTGTTGCAATTTCTATACAATCAGGTGAACCATACGGTAGCCTACAAAAAATGGTTCAAGATTTTACACGACAAATACTTTTCAACCAAATAAATTACGTCTATCGTTCCTTCTATCCAATTACAGAAAATTTCAATTTATATTTTATGCCAGATAACACATATGGGTTTCTGGTAGCTATAGTAAGACTCATAAAACCAGCTCATCACATCAGATTGGTCCGAAAAACAAACATCATTGTGTGTGCTGTAGTTAGTGGAGCGTTCTTTTAAATTGAGTTGTTACAAGAATCCCCAATTTTCAACTAACTTTCTAATGATATCCATTCTTATCTTTCATCAAATCGATGTTAATGTCTCCGATAAATACAGCATTCGATTTGTCTTCCATCACACGTACGAGCGTTTGATTGAAGTTATTTTATGAGAATTTAGGCAATTTGTACATGAGAACAAATGCCAAACCTCCAAAATAAAACGTAACGAAAATGCACTGGCCATCACTTTGTAACGCTTGTTTTGAAAGTTGAAGACGATGTTGGTAGTTGGTATTTCATCTAAAAAAGATTTTATAAAACATTTTAAAAACCTCAAACATCAATTATTTTCCATTATGATTTAAATGCACGCACCTTTGAGCAAAACAACAGGAGTTTCTTCAAATTAATCTGCGTTTACGTCTGAGTCCTCTGCAGTTTGTGCGATGGATAACCCATTAAAGCTGAACTTATCCGTTTCCAGTAAATATGATTCAATGAAAGCTATAATGTCTAGGGATGTGACGCACGAGTTTGATGCTGCGTCCAGAAGGTGAGTTCGAAGGGATTGTACGTTGTGAACATATACTTTGTGAAATGATTCAGAGATTTCTTGCATTAGTCTCAGCTTAAATGGATATAGTTTAACAGCGAGATGTTCCAGTTCCGTAGTTACTAAATCATAAGGTTGCGGTTGCTGAGGAGGTTCTAAGTCTCTTTCAGTGTACAACCCATTTACGTTTGTGCAACCCATTTATGTTTGTACAGCCCATTTATTTTTGTGCCACCCATTTATGTTTGTACAACCCATTTATGTTTGTGCAACCCATTTATGTTTGTACAACCCATTTATGTTTGTGCAACCCATTTATGTTTGTACAACCCATTTATGTTTGCACAACCCTGCTGCATGCAACATAAAGTTCTTGACGATTGAGCTTTTGAATTCCAGTGCCTGGAGTTGAAACTACTACGCAATCCAGTGTGGAACCTTGGCACTTGGCCGCAGTCATACCATTACAGGCAAACAAAGGACTTTGAGAACGAACAACTGGCAATCCAGAAAAGACTTAGTAATAATTCTTTGATTCTCTCAATTGGAATCCATTTACAGTAATCAAGATTGTCGTCTGGCGAATCAGATTCCTAGCCAATTTTTTCTTATTTGCTAGTTAATAAGCGGATTTTTAAAATCCATCCAAAACCTCGCAGGTTTCTGTACGTCGTCAGCAGAGTACTCGATAGCTTTCAAAGTTTCAGTAGATCTGTTAGAAAGTCCGTCCGAAACATAGAAGTCAACATGAAAACGATCGATCGTTACTTTGTACACGGTCAAGAGCTACAGAGTTTGTTCCTCCCCCAGGAAAAGCTGCGTGTATCTTTGCGTTGTATTCAGCGCATTCCGCATTAGTATTAAAAGGCCAACGAGCGTCAATTGGGGTTGCTAGTCAGAAGAAATCTCCCTTGACTTTATCAGGTCAACATCAGCTTCTCTCATTTTTCCTTCGGACATGTTATTCAAGGCATTGCAGAATTCTTTGTCTCCCGCTTGACGCATAATTTGAGTTAGCTCAAAAATGTAAAATTGTCTTTCCGCAGGTAGTTATGTATTAAGTTTCCACTTGGAAGATAAGATGGACTTTCAAAAGCGTATCCTGCGCCAATAGGAAAGAGTTCATGTGACCAACGACAACTATTGGGATACCTCCAAACGGTTTCTAGGTTTCCAAAAATCAGGCGGAGTCGTTGGCCAATGTCAAAAAGCATTCAATCCCTCACCATGGAAATCTCGTCTATTATCAGTAGCTTCAACCCATGTAGTGTATTCCTCGTTTATTCCAAGTTTAGAATACTTGCATCAAGATCTTGGAGCTTTTTATGCCATCAGGAGTGGCAAAAGTCGCAGGTCAGGGTGTATTGTCATTCCAAGCACGTTGTGTGCAGCTCTTCCTGTAAACGCCAATACCAACACAGGGGGTTCCGACAAGTCCGATCCGGCAAAGCATTAAAATATTGAAGGCAACTTTGAACAATCCCTGTAATTGCACGACTTTTGCCAACACCTGCTCCGCCACTTAGAAACGTGAAAAATTATTCATCCATAGTCTTTAATCGATGCAAAATGTCACAAACAAACAAACTTTCGCTGCTTTGTTTAGTCGTCGCATGAGATTTAAGTATTCTTCATCAGGAATCATGTTGGCAGGTAAAAACTTTTAGTTGAATTTTAGTTCAAGGCTCCTTTTGTTTTTGCATCCCGTCTATTGCCGTTTCTTCTGCTAACAAATCGTTATCCTCTTCCCATATTGCGTTATATTCTCCAGATTTATCTTCATCTTCTTTCACGAAAGCTTGAATTTCCTCATCTCCCAACGGACTGTGTTTATAATACGCACGTCCATTTTCTTCAATTTCTGGTTTAAAAAGTTTCCCAAATTTGACTGCGTCAATTATAAGCAGTTGTTTTCCTTCGCACTTCCACGGAACAAAAAGCAATAATTGTTCACGCCAATAGTTCTCAGGATCACAATTTCATCCATAATTTCGGAATCGTATAATTTTGGGAAGGCACCGTTTACGAATATACCCAGATCCACCCAACAGCGGGTACCGGGGAAAACGTTGACTAACAAATGGATTTTCCAAGGAGATATCCAGAGTTGAGTCTCCATCTTGCGAGTTTTCATCATCCTCCTGCTGACCCTCCGTACCTCGAACCTTCTTCTTATTTCTTCTTCTCTTCAATATGTATTCCCATAATGATCAAGAAGACTTTTCTCACACACGTCTTCCAGTTTCTGCAGGTCCTTCTCACTTTTTAAGAATGTAGTTCATTCTTCTAGAAGTGATGTGTTGTACACGGACCTTTTACTGCAATACGTGTTAGCTAATCCCAGAATAACTGTTGCGGCTTCTGGGGCTGAAATCTCCGTACCGTTTAATAGAATCTTTGCAAAAGCTTTAAGTTTCTCTTTAATTTCATCGTTCGTATATGAACACTTATTTGCTGCTTTCATCGAAAGCAGCTTCGAAAGGCCTCCATCAGACTTCATTATGTAGCCGTCTCAATACCGTGCGCAACGTATTGAGGACCAACTGAATGTCCATGTAAGCACGCCAGGCATTTATTTGCTGTAGATTGTATCGACTTATGAATGCTTGGTTAACTTCCCGCGTGTGGAATACAGAAGCTTTTTGCGGAGGGCTGCAGAATCAAACAAAATATAAATATCAAGTAATCCACATTCATGAAACAAAAGAACTTATCAACGATCATACATTACCTAAAACATAATCTGCATGGTCGATTCCGAAGATTTTCAAATATTCATCAAAAGTAGGATTATCCGACGGGTACTTATTCAGCCTTTTGTTAAGGTCGTCTTGTATCTTTGTATAAATCTCTTTCAATCGTTCACGACCTCTTCCGCTAAATGCTTTTGGCGTTTGCCGAATTCAGAGAAAGGCGGTAGAGAATACCCAAAACGGCAATCGCGTTTTTCCTTTTACCATTCTGCAGGTTTCACTGTGTTGGTGCGTCTGCATCTTCATTAGTGCTTGCAAGTCCTTCTCGTTGTGATTTCTAACACTAATAAATTGGTCAATAAATTCTACACAACGTTGTTCAAAAGCGGGGCCTCCTCATCATATACTGGTGCATTTTCAATCCAATAAAGGCCATGGAAATGTGGACAGGATGAATATTGCTTTATCAACTTCATTATTTGCAGTGTGATCACTTCTTATCCTGTTAGCTTCTTCAACACCAAGTATATACAATTGTTCATATTGTCTACCATCGTCACCTTCTGGATGTAAGGGACTCGTTCTATGGTATATCTGACCTTGACTTCTAAAACACGGTGGTCCGTATCCAGGAGGTGGAGCTATCGTGGCTCCCATAGAAGCCATCGCGAAGGAACTATTTATTCGTCGTATGTTTTCCATTAGTTTTTACTCAATAATTGTTCTTTTTTCAATAATTTTTGAAGTATTTCAGGATATGGCTTGCTTGACTCCTCAAGAGAAACTTGACCATTTTTGCAGCATTTCGTATAGGTTTTGTAACGCAGCTTATTGCCAGCTGCCAATTGTACTGTTTTATTGCGACTTGGCTCATCTTCGAAATGCTTTGCGTTACATTCGTAACATTTCTCACTTAATTTACCGCAATAATATTTTTCAATTGTGTCTTCGTTTTCTAATGCTTGGTCGGCAGTTTCTTTTAATGTAAGCAATTTGCGTTGTCGCCTCTGCTGCACATTTTGTGTTGCTTGCTTTACGTACGCGAGAAGCTTCTAAGCTTTCGTTTGCCTGTCTTGCTCGCTTCTGGGCCGCATTTTGTTCTCTTCTAACGTTACGTTGCTCTTCTGTTAAATTTTGAATTCTATTTCTTTCATCAGCAGCATGTTGGTTCATATGTGCATTCAAGTCAGTTTCATCTAAGTTTGCCTTTTTAGCACGTTTACGGGCCGTGTCAGCATCTAATCTCTCTCTACGTTGCTGTTCAGTTTCGTTTGCTCGACTTTTTCTTTTTGCTGCTGCTAAGGTTACACGCTTTTGTGCGTCCTTACTACTTTGTGCCGGGTCCATTTTTATGAACTTAATATCGCTTTTACTTCCGTATTCAAGTGCTTAACCAACTTCAATCTCTGTTCCGTACTCCAGAACTCAATCACCTTCAATCTCAATCTCGGTTCCGTATTCCAGAACTCAACCAACTTTAATCTCGGTTCCGTATTCCAGAACTCAACCAACTTTAATCTCGGTTCCGTATTCCAGAACTCAACCAACTTTAATCTCGGTTCCGTATTCCAGAACTCAACCAACTTTAATCTCGGTTCCGTATTCCAGAACTCAACCAACTTTAATCTCGGTTCCGTATTCCAGAACTCAACCAACTTTATTCTCGGTTCCGTATTCTAGAACTCAACCAACTTTAATCTCGGTTCCGTATTCCAGAACTGAACCAATTTTAATCTCGGTTCCGTATTCTAGAACTCAAAAAACTTTAATCTCGGTTCCGTATTCCAGAACTGAACCAATTTTAATCTCGGTTCCGTATTCCGTAATTGATAGTTTTTCGCCCCATTCTCGAGCACCTCTCGACCGATTTTGGTTGTCAAGGTATCATTCGATAGCTCTAGAATAGGGCTTTTCTAGCATTTTTTGTTTTGTCGAAATTTAATTAAATATGGGAGTTATGGCCATTTAAATGTCAAAAAACGTGTTTTTTTGCTAATAACTTTTTAGGGGTAAAAATTTTGAAATTTGACTTTTCCAATAAAAAAAGCATGTCAAAATACACAGGTGTTGGTCTCCTTGACTACCAGTCCTGTGTAAGAACTCCAATTTTTGGTGCCTATAAAATCAGATTTTTGTGGTTTTTAACAATTGTATCCGCTTATATCCGCTAGTGCAATTCTTATATAAAAGTAGGTGCCATTGAAACTAATGCATATGTAATTATGCAGGCTTTGTTTACTGGAAAGGTCAAATTTCAAAAACTATATGCCACTAAAAAGTTATTAGCAAAAAACACGTTTTTTGGCATTTAAATGGCCATTACTCCCATATTTAATTAAATTTCGACAAAACAAAAAATGCTAGAAAAGCCCTACTCCAGAGCTATCGAATGATACCTTGACAACCATAATCGGTTGAGAGGCGCCGGAGAAAAGTGCGAAGAGGTTGTTTTTGGTTATTTTTTCCCTCAGGCCCCGAGGATAGGGTCAGGGTCAAAAAAAATTTTACCCAGGGACCTTTCTTAGGCATATAAACTAATTTTGTGAATTTGAGGCAAATCCGAAAAAATGAGTTTTCTATTGATCGAGGTAACGCGTGGAGCTGCACAATGCGCTTGATGTTTTGGGGAGTATTGAGATGCTGGCTGAGTGAGTGCAGCATATTATATTTCATGCATCTACTACCTTAAGCCCTACGCTCATGCAACTGGGCCACGTCAGCATTGGTAGTGCAATGCTGCAAAATAGGAGTGCAAATGCTGTTAAAATTTTGCTTTTTAACCCCTGGGTTTACCAGGTATAGATTTATGAAAAGCTTCTAATTCGAAGCTTTTCATAAGCATATACCATAGGGTTTCCTCTGTCTTCTTAATGATCCTTACACGCAATAAAATCAATAAAGTGAAGCTGACTCCCATTGCCATGTTTGAAAACCAACTTGGGTTATGTAGTGCAGCAGCTGCTTTGGGTTATCGCGGTATTTAGGCTCTCTTTTGAAGGAAAAAATCTGGCGCGTGTTTGTCAGCGGTGTGCGTGAAACGGTGTGCACGTTTCAATCAACTGCAGCTCATTCCCACACTCATGTAGCTCGTTGGAAAACCGGCATACACCACACTTGCATTCAGATCTTCGTTCTTCAAGTTCAAGTAGAAGCTTTTCATAAACCTATACCTTTGTAGACAGACTGCACTTTGATTACGTGTTTTAGTTAAGTTGCAATTTATCACTTTCATTACCACGATAACTTTACGAAGTTTAATTATTAATTTGCGGATAACGTCTACCGTCTAGTAAAATATGAATCCTCTTCGAGCTGGCGGAGTAAGTAACTTAATAATATATAATTTGTTGTAGATTTTAGAAGCTTTTCGTAAACCTAAGTAAAGTATAGATTTGTTTTAGAAAGACTTTCCCCGCCGTGTATAAAATTATAAAACAATGCAAAATCCTGTTGTAACTTTCAAGGGTGGTAGGAGCAGTTTTAAAGGGGAGTTGGATGGTGGAGTGGATGGGAAGTTGGATGGGAAGGAGATGGTGGTGGTGGTATGTTGACATCAAAGTATTGACCAGCGTACTCAATTACCCCTTAAAACCGAATTTCACCGTGTTATGGTGCATTTAAGTATAGTGGGGAGCTGCCCGGGGTATCAGGGTAGTTTGGAGTAACCAGGGTACCAGAATATTGATCAGCGTGTTTGATTACTCCTATGGACTGAGTTTCACCTATCCAGCTTAAAAACTTGTGGAGATATTAAGGATGTTGTATTTTTGCACTTTTCGCCCCCTAGCGGCTAATAATGAACAGCTACCGAAAAACGGTTGTCATTTTTGAACTCAGGGGCATCAATTACCTATAATAAGGTGGACTTGTGATTTAAAAATATTTGACCTTAATTGGGAAGTGGGGGGTATTTTGGGGAAGGGGGGGGGCTGGGGTAACTTTTTTGTGCCCCAGACCTAGATATAGTGACCAGAAATCCAATGGTGAACTCAGATTTCGAATATCTGGTATGGTCTAGGAGGAGATCGCGCTACGGAAGAACGGAAGGCGCATACAACACTGAAGATTGCTGACCCATAAAATATAAAAATGCATATGGAATATATCTTGGGAATCGCATACCAAACTTCAGTTCTTGAGTTTTCCAAAGCTTATAAGCCAAAAATAATAGACTGGACTAACTATGAATCAAAAAGCAAAGATACTATACCTGCATGGAGAAAAGACGGGAAAGAACCAGAACCAGAAACTGTGTCATTTTATAGCAAAAATGTTTTGGATAAAGTTGATAAAGACGAAATCACACTGAATGGAAAAGCTTGTGGTGAAAGACTTGAAAAATTTATGGAAGGTTTCAGTTCAAACACCGACAGGAAAACCGCATACAAGCGAGAAAACACACGGAGTAATAGAGGCAATTCGCATAGAGGAAGGAGAAATCAAGCTTCGAATGATCATCATCAACACTACTACAACTATCATCATTCAAAAAATGGCCACCAACCAAACCATGGTAGTCAACCAATCAAGTATCCGGGAAGAAAACAACTTAGAGGTCGTAGGAGATATCATCAGAGCCAAAACGTTGGAATTCACCGAAACGACCATGAACAAGAAAATCATACTCAAGTCAAAAACAGGGAAATAATTAATACTTTCATTTGAAAGAATGCAGCTGTTACACCAGTACGTAAGAAAAATAGGATATTCAAAAATATGAACAAATTATTACAATTTAAACTCTCCAAAAAACAATCAAACATTGCATATAATATTCATAAACAAATTGAAAACAATAATTTCATACATAATCTCTCAGAAGTTAAGGAAATTCCATTCTTTGTCAAATTCGTTTTGGCATTAGGTCTAAATTTTATTCCTAAATCTAAACCTTCATTTTCAAAATTTCAAAATAAAATGAAAAATAACTTGAGACGAATGGCATGGAATATACATTTTAAAATGATAGACAAAACTTCAGACTTAGACGATTTTGACCGTTTTCTTATTCAATGTAAAAAACGTGTAAGTACACCTGAAAATGTACCTAAACTATACGATACACTGTTTCCAGACCCAGATTTTATATCCAAAATGTACAGTAATATCTATTCAAAGTATAACAAATTCAATTTTCCACCATTTGAGTTAATAGAAAAATGTAGATACTTTCTTGCAAGTAACAACCTTTTAATAAAAAATGCTGACAAGAATGCAGGCATATGCATAATGAAAAAAGATTGGAACGAAGCAGCAATTCATAGACAGTTACATGATGAGACAACTTACATTCCATCTTGTAAAAGTCAATATGTCATGTTAACTGATAAATTTCTTGACAAAACAAGATCGCTAAAGATAAGACTGTCTGAAGATACTCATTTACAAGATTTAGTGCTGCATAATCATAAGCCAGCGTCATTCTACATACTACCTAAAGTACATAAAACATTCCAACAATTTCCTCCAGGTAGGCCTATCAGCAGTACCTGTAGAACGATTAATAGGAATATTAGTGCATATGTAGATTATCTATTGAAACCAGTCATGTGTACACTTCCAACCATTTTACTAGATACATCACATTTACTAATTTTACTAAATGAAATAAATCTGTCAAAAGATAAAAAATATGCACTGGTTACATATGATATCGACAGCATATATACAAATCTCAACATACAAAATTGTAAAAAGTTTTTCTCTAAATCTTATGAACAATACGTTCAAGAAAACAATGTTATAGATGGTGTATCACAGAGAGAAATGGAACAGCTACTACATTTGTTCTTAGATTATTCTGTAGTTAAATAAAATAATGAATATTACATACAAAAACGAGGTATTCAGATGGGAAATGCTGCATCAGTAAGCATAGCAAACATTACAGCTTACCATGAATTGAAAAATCTGTTTATAAAAGCTGAAATTGTATTACACGTACGATTTGTGGATGATGGTTTTTTAATACTGGAGATTACAGATATTCCGAATATAGATATATACTTGAAAACGATGTTAAAACATGACTACCTTACTTTTACTGTTGTCTACGATTTACACACTATAAATTTCTTAGATGTACAAATATCGTTACATGCAAACAAAATTTCAACTTCGTTATACAAGAAACCGATGAGTAAAAATTTGTATTTATCCTTTTATTCAAATCACCCAAAACACCTTTTGAAAGCTTTGCCTTATAGTCAAGGTATAAGAATAAAACGAATTTGTAGTGATAACGATACCTTTTTGTACGAAATGAATAATATGTTTGATAACTTTAAAAAGAGAGGTTTTCCAACGAAATTGTTAGAAACTTGTAGACAACGATTATTAGAAAAAGACAGACATGATCTACTTCGTTCGAGAAGTCAACACTTAAAAATCAACTTTGATTTACATTATCCACATCTAAGCAACACATACATTTTAAGCATTGAACCTAACAAAGAAAACGACAAAAATCAGTTTTACGTTGTAACTCCGTACTTTGGTAATGTACCTAATATGAACAATGTTATCTACGAAAAAATGAATGAAGAAATTAGGAATAAGTGTACCGATTTGGATATTCTTGATGTATATAATAAACTAGAACTCAAAATTGTATTTTGTAATAATGACAAACTTGAAACACTCTTGAAATGCTAATACATTTATCTATGTATGTAAATTATCCGTATTCAGAAGAAACGTAAGCTTTCTATTGAACGAAGCTCAGTCGCTCACTAGATATCATATAAGAAACATATTATGAATAGAATTCTTAAAAAGGTAAAAAATATTTTTTCTTACAGTGTAACAGCAAAATTTAATAATTTAAACTATGATCAATTCAAAAATTCAATAATTAAGTAAAATTATATGACATGTAAAATTTCAGCCTGCCTGAAGAAGCCACAAAAGAAACCGGTCGCGGACACCGGATAATGAAATTTTTTTGAAAATAAAAACTGGTGAAAACATTTGCTTGTAGTTTCGACACTTTTTTTCTGCACAAAATGACTTGAAGTGCAATCTCAGAAAGCATACTGAGGTCTGAAGACCTCGTCTGCTTAATAAAGAATACTAGGGAAGCTGAGAAACAGTTGAGCAAGATTCGTGCCTTTTCTCTTCATAAACCAGCTAGAAAAAAATGTCCAACGAGAAGAATGATTTTAAAAGGGCCAAGAGAACATTTTTGTGCAGATTTGATTGACTTTCAAGCGTACTCTCGTCAGAACAGGGGGTACAATTGGGTGTTGATTGTGCTGGATGGATTTACAAAAGAACTTTATGCAGAGCCAGTGAAAAAGAAAACTAGTAGGGAAGTAGCAGAAGCGTTTCAACAAATTTTGAAACGAGCAAAAAAGCCAGCAGCGTTCACGTTTTCTGATCAGGGCCTAGAATTTATGGGAGCACCTTTTCAGGAACTAATGAAGAAAATTGGTAGTGTGCATTTCGTTTCAAGAACAAAGAGATAGGCTTTTCAATGTGAAAGGGTCATCCGCACGGTCAAAACGTTAACTTTTAAATATTTTACTCATGAAAATACTAAAAAGTGGATAGACATTTTACCAAAAATTGTTCACGGGTACAATAATACCACGCATTCTTCGCACGGTTTGAAACCTAGTGCAATAAAACCAAAGGATGTGGACGAGGTATTTGCTCGAATGTATTTGCTCAGATTCCCCGTGTTCCTGGTAAATATAAGCCAGGTGATATTGTAAGGATTGCTAAAAATAGATTAACTTTTCAGAAGGGGTATGAACAGTCATTTAGTGATGATGTGTTTCGAGTGAAATCACTTGTCCCTGGAGGTGTCCCTGTTGCATCATATAAATTGGAAACATTAGATGGGCAGCCAATCAGTTCATCATTTGTCGACGCAGAGCTTGGTTATGCAGATCAAGACCAGAAAATTTGAAAGTGAAAGAAATGCGTTAAAATCATAAAAAATGGATTCATTTACAGTAACGTTGGTGAGTAGTCGCCAATCTGAGGTATTTTCAAATAATACACATTCTCAATTTTCAACATTGTTGCCCAAAAGCATTGACGTTCAGGGATATGAAGTTGCTCTTCAGTCAACAAAATTTTGTGACAAGCACAAAAGATACACGGAAGAAACAAAAAA
Organism: Entomobrya proxima; assembly: GCA_029691765.1. Lineage (NCBI taxonomy): Eukaryota > Metazoa > Arthropoda > Collembola > Entomobryomorpha > Entomobryidae > Entomobrya > Entomobrya proxima. The sequence goes on from CM056172.1 coordinate 3,522,801, forward strand.
GAAGCTGAAAAGGATGACAAGATTTTTTAATATAGAAGAGCACGAGGAAGAAATATCAGTGATACAAACCAGTGTGAATCAGTATAATATCCGCAAGTATTCTGAATCATGGATTGCGTTTGTGAATAAATTAATGGGAAACTTGGATGAAAGTCAGTTTCCGTGCAAAATTAGAGTAAGATATGGAGCGGGGGCGTTGCTTACAGAAAAAGTTAAAGAAGTTACAATAGAGTATGCAGGATTACCAGATCATAAACTTTACATTTCAACAAATATTGCAAAGATTCTTGGATTTTCTGCTCAGCAGTTTGACAGTGGAAAGTATACAAATGAACTTACTCCACAGTTTGAGTTATTAGCTCGATACTTGACAAAATTTAGGTTACGAAAAAGTATACGAGCTATAGAGTATAGAGTGAGAAAATTGTGTAGAATAAAGTTATCTAAAATGCTTTTAAATTATTTGGGACTGGATGCCAGTTTTGTTTTTGACGGGGATGGTTCAATCCCAATTTCATCAGACTTGCTGCCAAAACCAGCAGAGGTTGTTGTTGTTGCCATTTGAATTTCAGGAAGTACCTAAAAAGCCTCGCTCATCCTCAATTCTATTAATAACTTGTAACGTTGTTGCGAATCAATATTTTGCTGGGATGGAAATGCCTATCCTTGAAATGTTGGATAGAGAAGAATCTGATGAATTCAAGTTGATTACGCACAGGCCAACAGTTTTGACTTATAAACCAGTGGCAGTGACGACTCTCTCGGATTACAATTGGAATTCAACCAGACGACAACGATATTCTAGAGTACACGCAAATCCCAACAGTTGTAACCTTAAATTTCAGAAAAATAAAATGAGCATTGTTTGTAACGAAGCAAAAGAGTGCAAGATGGATTACCAGAGAACAGTGTTTGATACTTATCCAGAAGATTTGATTCCTCTGGGTAAGATTAGGAAACAAGAATATAATATACCAGAACAGCCAAGTAAGCAGGAGCCATTTACTCCATTTAGTGCAACAGCCATTCAGTCTCCGTTGCCAGCAATACAAGAACCAGCACAAACCGTATCACAGTCATTTGAATCACAACCTTCAACAAGTCAATCAGTATATAGGCAAGTTCGAAAAAAGCCAAGAAAGCAATCAAAAGCTACCATCAAGAGACGAAAACCAGTCAGTAAGCCAAAGAAGGGAAACGGAAGCGGACGCACGGAAAAAGCTCCTGCTATGAAGAAAGTTTCAAAATCTAAAAAGGTTGCTGTAAAAAAGTTGCAGTACAAGAATTTTTTTAAAAGAAAATCTGCGAAATCAAAAAAGCGTTAAGATGGAGGTCGATCAGAGAGAAGAGTTGGAGGGGCAGGATATTGTGTCTGTTCCTGTGTATAATGCTGGTCTCAATCTGACAGCTTTACCGCCAACCGATGTGACATGTTGAAGAAGTTCGTCCTACCAGCTCTCCTCGCCAACCAAACTCTACACTGGAATTTATTTATCCTCCAAGCTCATCTCACTACTTGTCTCCAGACATAAAAAATAGAATGAAACTAAAGTTGAATACAGCGGCAATGGCAGATCTCCCATCATCTTCAAAAACTGTGATTGGGAATTTTCCTATCGCTTCCATATTTTCTGGTGTTGAAATTCGTTTGAATGATGTACCACTTGCTCCAACAGAAAATAGCTATTCAATTGCAGGATAGATTCATTCGAGGTTACGATGCCCAGAGATACTCGAGTCATCAGAACATAATACAGAAAAATTATTTATTGAACATTCAGCAAATTCAGCTGATGGTGATACTTACAAATTGTGTAAAAAGTTGTAAAAGAGTTTGAAGTACAGGGAAGAATTTATCATGGATTCTTTGAGCAAGGTAGATTTTTACCTCCAGGAGTATCATTATCAATAAGATTACATCGTGCTAGCAATACGTTTAGTTTGATTGGTGACGCACCAGCATCGGGCCAGTCATTTACTGATATTGTTACGATTGAGGAGGCAGTGTTAATCTGTAAAAAGTGTATCATCAATACACAAGTTTCAGATACGCTCAAAAAAGAATGTAGTCTTGGGAAAAAGCTTAGGTATCCGTACAGGGATTATACCGTGAAAACTTGTTCTTTGCCAACGGGGACATATGAACATTCATCTGAAAACTTGTGCCATGGTCCAGCTCCATTAGCCGTGGCAGTAGGTCTCGTTGCTGCAAAGGCATACACTGGTGATCCAACAAAATCGCCATTCTATTTCCACAATTACAAATTGTATCGTAGAGAGAGTATCGTTTTATCTCTGGATGGTGATCCTCTCTTGTATAACGAAGTAAAATATAATGTGGATCAAGGGGTGTACATGCAAGGCTATGATATGCTGTCATCATTATTGCCAAAAGGAATGGTAGGGAAATGTGCAACTCAGGAAAACGTTTTGAAAAATGGAATGTTTTTGACAGTGTTCAACTTGAATAACGCAGAGAGGGAGGATAGGTTATCGTTAGGAAAGTCTGGAGCATTAAAAGTTTATTTGCGTTTCGGAGCTTCATTGTCAGAAAGTGCAGCTGTAATGGTGTACTTGTTGCGCCAAAGATTTGTAGAAATTGGTGATAAGAATGAAGTTTATATTAGGTAAAAAATGAAAATCTAAAAAAAACTTAGTAGCTAATAGAATATGGAATTAGGTTAGCCGGATTAGCCGGGGCCCATAAAAATTAGAGGGTCTATGGTCAAATGATTTGATAACTAAAAATTATTGAATCACCCAAACCATACTGATGAGCAGACGGGAAAACTGCGAAACCCTCACAAATTGTTAAATGAAAAAAGATGTAAGTTTCAGAAAAAATATTTTTTTGTAAAATCTAAAAGATGAAATTTTCAGAGATATTTTTTTGTAAAATGTAAAAGATGGAACACTCACAAATATTTTTTTTGGTAAAATGTAAAAGATGAAATTTTCAGGAAAAATATTTTTTGTAAAATGTAAAAGATGAAACCCTCACAAATATTTTTTTCTAAAATGTAAAAGATAAAACCCTCACAAATATTTTTTTGAAAAATATAAAAGATGAAATTTTCAGGAAAAATAATTTTTGTAAAATGTAAAAGAAGAAACCCTCACAAAAATATTTTTTGTAAATTGTAAAAGATGAAATTTTCACAGATATTTTTTTTGTAAAATGTAAAAGATGAAATTTCCAGGAAAAATATTTTGGAAATAAAAATCTTGATGCAAGTTAATGCATAAAATAATGAGATGATCATACAAGTTGTTGTTTTAAGCATACTTTTGCAACCAAGAATATTTCATGTTTGAAATTTTCATCAGTCGGTTTTTGTTTCTGAAGGTATAATTACTTGTGAAGGAACGCATTATTACAACTTGACCCTAAACTCTGAAAGCATTAAGACTTGTGCGCAATGTAAACTTTGTTGCTGGGATAAGAGCCACAATCATTTTTCAAGGGCAATATGATACATACAACATTTGCATTGAAGAATGAAAACTGATGATAATGATGACACGGATAATGTGGGTTTATAATGTATGCAACACGGAAGAGTGTCTACCATAAATGGAAATAAAGTTCTTAGCAAAGCATCTAATGCTTACCCCTGACTCGTTCCTATTTTTGTGATCATTTTGTCACTGCTTTGCTCAAGGTTTTAAAAATAGAATGCATACAAAGTAAAACTGAAGATGAAAGGAAAATCCCGATGGTAAAAATTATAATATAATCTTTGCATGTAATTTCCCTTAAATGTACGCTTCTCAAAATATGTGGCGTGACCTTTGACATTTATCCTTTTTTAGGATTTTCAAATAAAATCTGCATTTTTAATTAGTAACCTTCACTAGAATCATATTGCATAGGTATATATAGCATAACAAGCGGCCAGTATATTAAGTGGAGTATTATATTCAGTATATTTATTATATCCAGCAGCCGGTATATGCATTATAATCAGCAGATTTATACAGTATAAGCATTAAAAGAATACAACGCCATGGTATTAGGATTTCACCAGAACCTACACAATATTCACTACCCCCACAGCGCACTATATACGCATGATGTAATACTATATAGAATGATATAACTATAGGTGACACTATGATTATATAGTTATATGCAGCGATATGAAATAATAGTAAAACTTGACACATATTGTGTACCCATGATTGCTTCCTATTTTTATGAAGATTCTATTACTGCTTTGCTCCGTTTTCCTCTCTGTTCTATCAATAGCCTGAAATGCACTGAAGAACAAGATAAAGAAAATGATTTTCAAAGTTCTGCTACCTATTTGGCCAGGTACATGATGCCAATAATCACAAATGCTTTTATATTATGCAATAATAATAAGAAAAGCCCACACCACCACCACCATCTCCTTCTCATCCAACTTCCCATCCTTAAAGAAGAGAGAAGAAAATGGTTTTCAAAGTTCTGCTACATATTTGGCTATTTGGCCAGGTACATGATGCCAATAATCACAAATGCTTTATAATAATATTATGCACAATCCCACACCACCACCACCATCTCCTTCCCATCCAACTTCCCATCCACTCCACCATCCAACTCCCCTTTAAAACTGCTCCTACCACCCTGCCCGTCACAGCTCACCAATAGTACCAACTTTTGAATTACCCTTCTGTCAATTACACTGGTAGCCGTTTTTAATGAAACTTCGCAAACTTTGCCATCATCGCTGGGAAAGACTGCTGTCACTCTGGTCATCTTCCAGGTTGCTGGCGGTGATTCCTCCACCATGAGCACTAATTCTCCAACTTTGATGTTTTCGCGTTCCCACATCCACTTGTTGCGTTGCTGGAGAGTATTCAAATACTCTTTGCTCCACCGGACCCAAAAGTGCTGGAACATCTGCTGAAGGCGCTGGTAATGGGAAAGTCGGTTAGTTGGTACATCTAACCATGCGGCATCTGGTACGGCTGTCATTTCACTCCCAATAAGAAAATGACCCGGAGTAAGCGGCTGGAAATCTCCTGGATCTGATGAACGCACGTACAATGGTCTGAAATTTAGTACCCCCTCCACTTGAGCCAAAAGGTTCGAGAACTGCTCCAGGTTGAGGTGACCGTTGCCCATCACACGTCGAAGATGATGCTTCGCCGACTTCACCCCTGACTCACAAAGCCCTCCACAATGCGGTGCCCCAAGTGGATTCAAGTGCCACGTTACACCCTTGGCACGGTGCTCCCTTCCCATTGCTTCCGACGTGCTGGTACTACTCACAAAGTCTTTCAACTCTCTGTCAGCCCCCACAAAATTAGTCCCACAATCCAAGTACATGTGGGCAGGTAACCCGCGTCGTGACACAAACCTCCTGAACGCTGCAATAAAGGCTTCTGTAGACAGGGAACATGCTGGCTCTAAATAAACTGCCTTCGTCACCATACAAACAAAAAGACACATGCCCTTAAACGTTTTTGGTACTCTTTCCGACAAAATCTCTTTTCTTTGGTCCCGACAAAATCTTTCAGGAAAAATGGGCCAGCATAGTCCACTCCGGTGTGTAGAAATGGACGCGTTGGAGTTACTCTGGCACTTCAGGTTACACAACTCCTCACCATGAATCGAACTATGTCACGACCCCCAAGGATCCAGAACTGGCTCAGAATTGTATTCCACGTTGCCGTAAACCCTTCGTAAAAGGTCTGCTCATGATCATGATGTATGATCAATTTACTTAAATGGCTGTCGGCAGGCAAAATAATTTGATGTTTCCGGTCTTCTGAAATTTTGGCACGTTCCAGACGACCGGAAACTCTGATGAGCCCAACATTGTCCAGATACGGATAAAGCGTCTTCAATCTGCTGCTACTTTGGATTGGCTTTCCCTTGCGGAGTAGACTATATTCCTGTGGAAAATAGTCTTGCTGCACTCTCCGAACCCACAACTGCATTGCACTATGTAGTTCTGTGGCTGATAATGGTCCCTTTATTGTGACCTTCCATATCCGGAATCTCAGGTACCTTATGTACCATGCTGGTATCCATCATTTGATTGATCATTGATCAATTGATCATTGCAATTAGAAGTTATACGATACATACTAGAAAGCAAAAGAATGAAAAAAATGCATGCAAAAATGAAGTGGTAGTCCCGAGATTTGAACCCGGTGCTTTAGAGATTAGTTTGGCACTCTAACCTCTGTGCTGCGACGACAGGTTTCAAAATCGGGGGGAAATAACTCGAGGTGTAGATAATTCACTGCTCCATGGGGATTTGTGTGGAGGTGTTCTTTCAGACTTAATGGGATAACTAACAATACTTGTCCATTTTCTAAGGTCCAATCCCGCTGTGGCTACTGCCTTCCTCAATTCTTCGTATAATTTGATGGCGTCAACTGGCGTCTGTGTCCCAGATAAAACGTCATCTACGAAGGCATCATTGAGTTAAACGTGAGACGCCAGCGGATAATCTGATTTACAATCCTGCCCTAGTTGCTGCATACATCTTGTTGCCACGTTGGGTGCATATGCTGTTCCATAGGTGACTGTATTCAGTATATACTCTATGACTGGTTGATCGGGATTCTCTCTCCACAAAATCCTATGGCGTCGTCATGATGTATGTTGAAATTTCTGAACATCTTGGCAACGTCAGCCTTGATTACTATTGCGTGAATACGGAAGCGCAGTAGTAGATCATACAGATCATCTTGAAGTGTAGCCCCAACCAGCATGGTATCATTGAATGAAATCCCCGAAGTCATTGCTGCTGAACCATCAAACACTACCCTTAGTTTGGTAGTGCTGCTGCTTTCATTTGTTACAAAGTGGTGGCACAGGTAATTAGTGACCCCAACCCTTTCCCCACACTCTTTTGCAGGAACTCGAGTCATGTGTCGTAACTCTTCATACTCCTTCATGAAATCCAAATACTGTTGTTGAAGTTCAGGTTTCCTCTGTAGTCGTCTCTCCAATTGCTGTAGCCTTTTTAGAGCAATGTCCCTTGACCTTCCTAAAGCCCCTTCTTATCCTCAGCAAATGGTACTCGTACATTGAACCGTCCACTCTCATCACGGTAAAATGTTTTCACGAAGTGCTCTTCACATTTCGTTTCTTCAACTGTAAGAATTCTCTGCTTTGGTGGCTCCTCTACCTCCCAAAACTTCTTAAGTTGTTCATCCCTTCGGTCGACTGTGATGTGGTAAGATGTCAGCTTCTGTGTTGCCTCCGCTGGACAAGCACCCGAAATCCCCCACCCAAATATTGTCTCCCACGCTACTGGTGCGTCATCATCTGGCCCCAGAATCCTACGCCATAATAAAATCTTGTGGTAAGTGATGATGGGAGTTCCGTTCCGGAACTCCGTAAATGTTTTCAAATATCTTTATTTAACTTAATATTTTACAACATAACAATTTGAATATATTCCTATAATTATTACTTATCATACTTCACAAAACGCCTTGAGATTCCGAATAAACTAAACAGGTAACCGCCTCTTTTAATGGAGTTGCAAATTTTAATTCGATACGAACAGACCCGCTGTTCTCAAGAACCATAAATGCATCTGTTGACTGAAGTTGGTTAATATCAAATGCGAAAATGACGTTTCCTTTTGAATATTCGTCTCTCGATATTATTATTCCTTCGTTATCAGTATTTACTCCTAAGCTACGAATTAGTAAATAATATGGTAAAAGGAACTGTCCTTTGCTAAAATCAACATTCATTCCTCTCATTGGAATCGGAATGTTGTTAACAGTTAACGAAATGTAATTCAAATTGAAATGTTGGAAGTTAAATGGGTTCAACTTGTAATCACCATTGAATGCAGCATTAGCTACCATACATATTACTACCCGAGATGGAACATTTCCAAGAAAAACGTTTTCCTCGATAAATGATTGATTCCCACTAGGAATTGTAAATTGTTTAACATCAGAAACTGAGAATGGATATTGCGCAGATGCACCACTTTGCAACAATTTTTGATGTGATAACGTTATGCTAGGATAAAGTATTTGCTTTCTGACAAAGAAACTAGCATCCAAGAATTTCACTGTAGGATTAACCGTACCAGTATCTTTTACAGGTGCAAACAAAAGTGAAATGTTATCACTGTTTCTGGTAAGAGAGAGTGTAATAGTAGTATCATTTAGCATGTATCTAGTTTGCGATGCTAGGTCTAAACGAAGACGTCCAACCAACTCAACAGAAGCGGATTCAGAAATGTACTCTTTTCGTTTTGCGAATCCTTTGTTGCTGTCATTCAATGCTCCATTCTCAGTATCTCTAAAGAACAAGGCACATGCACCTTGCGTGTGTTCCCCCTCTGCATTGTACGAAAGTAGTGATTCAATATATGCCTTATAGGCATAGCAGTTGTTTGTGGAACAAACAAGCTGGTTATTGATAGTTACGTCACACTGCTGAAAGAGCGAGTGCATGAAATTATTAGATGTACTAATGTTGTCCTCATCGGACAAATTACTTCCATCAGAATTTACAACTTTTACTAACAAATACAAGAAGCTATCGTTAAGATCTATATATTGATTAGAATTACCGGAAATACGAAACTCAACTTTCGCATCCGAGTCCTGTATATTTACAACTGGCTTATATTCACAGTAAAAACTACTTTCCACTGTTGTATCTGTAGGTGGCATATTGAACAAATCCACTTCACTCCTGATCGACGGGGTAGATAAAGAATTTATTAGTGCCATTATGAAAAAATGTCACGTTTTGAAATTATTTTTTTGGAAACTTTTCTTTTAGTTTTTGAAGCTTTCTTTTTTGAACTTGGTTTCTTGGCTCTTGATTTTTTCCGAGATGTTGCTGGCTTGGACTTTCTTGGACTACTGATTCGTTTCCTTCGAATACCTCGACCTTTTTGCTTCATAGTTTCAATTACGTCATTTCCCACATCTTGAATAAATCCTAGTGCATTACGTTGCACAGCATTGGTAATTGGGGTTCCATTGATGACATCACGATACGTATTGTAAGCAGCCGTTTTTGCATGAGGTAGAATATAACGCTTAAATACAGGAATCGAATATCTTCTAACGTTTCCTGCCAAATTTCCAAGCCCACCTCCGCGTCGATGTACGTAAGAAGGAAGTTCCTTCGTAGGCTTAAGAGCATTATGATAATGCTCAATATTAAAAATGTGAGCTCTCTTCATTTTGATTCGATGTTTTGATGCCGACTGTTTCATTAAAACTGCATCATTTGTGGAGTGAACACATCATTTTATAGCCATGGAAAAACAAATCAGGAAAACGTTTTTAAATCCTAAATCAAGTGGGAGTTTTGGAAGAGTAGAACGTTTAAAAGCTGTTCATAAAAATATTTCAAGGTCAAAATTACTATCAACCTTACAGTCCATTGACACTTATACTACTCATAAACGTTCCCTACATAAATTTAGACGACGAAAAGTTAACGTTCACACATCTAACTACCTATGGCAAGCCGATCTTCTATGTTTATTTAAATACAAACATCAGAACTCGCATTATCAGTACATACTAGCGGTAAGTGATTGTTTTTCGAAAGTTGGGTATGCTGAACCTGTAAAAACAAAATCAGGGAAACTTGTAACTGAAGCCTTCAATGCCATTCTTAATCGCGCGAAAGCTAAACCTAAATTTCTGCAAATTGACAAAGGAAAGGAGTTCTACAATAGAGATTTCGAATCATTCATGCAATTAAATAATATTAAAATGTTTTCTACACATTCAGACACTAAAAGTTGTATTGCAGAACGCTACAACAGAACGCTGATGATGCGTTTAGAAAAATAATTTAAACATTTCAACACTAAACGTTACGTTGACGTTTTGCAAGATATTGTATATTCATATAACCATAGTCCTCATCGAACTGTTGGATTTGCTCCTAGTAAGGTAAATAAATATAACGAAATGGATGTTTGGTTGAACACTAATAAAGACTTATGGAAACGTGGAAAGAGAAAACATCTTTCCACATTGCTGAAAGGAGACTTCGTTCGCATAAAAATTCCTAAAAAAACGTTTGACAAGGGTTACTCAGCAACATTTTCAGATAAAATATACAGGTTAGAAGACGTCTTATCTACGAATCCAGTCACTTATAAGCTCTCGGACAGTGATGGTGATACAATTTTAGGGATTTTTTACGCTCAAGAAATATCGAAAGTAAACATTTGACTGCATAAAAGTCAAAATCCGAAATTGATTTTTTTATACCACTTTCATCTTCTGACGCTATTGATTTTTCTTCACCTTCATTTTTTCAAGTTCAACTTCCTAAAAGGATTTCACTCACAGGTGAATATGAGATAGCATTATGGGAAATCAGTTATCCTTGCGAGCTTCATAACATTGTATCTGATAAAGACTCTGAAATTTACATAAAGTGCTTTTCAAAAACTGGTGATTGGATTGAAGAAGTATTGAAAATACCTAAAAAATGTTATCATAATATTGACGTTTTTATTGAAACGCTAAATGATTACATATCAGACCATACTTCTGATATAGTAATTAAAAAAGAAAGCTTAAATGTTGTGTCTGTATCGGCTCATATGGGTGAGATAAGTTTTTCTCCGTTGATAACAGATATTTTAGGGCTTCGCGAAATGCGAGTAAGCAATTCCTACTCACATAGTTATTGTAGTCCTAACATATATCAACAGCAAAATTTTTTAAACGTATGTGCGGATATTGTGCAACCAGTTTTCTACGGGAAACGACAGTGGAATCTATTGAGAAGATTTCAACACGTGTCAGCGGATAGTCGATATATTTTGAAAACGTTTGAAAACCCGCTTTACTTTCCTGTAATAAGATCAGATTTTGATTCGGTCACAGTACAAATAACAAGCGATCATGGAAATCCAATTTCATTTGACAAAGGATCAGTGTTTATTCTACTTCATCTAAGACAACGTCGGGAAACTCAAAATGGAATCAGAACTATTTCCTTTTAAAAGTCCAAGTCCATTATTTTAAGCATCCATGCTCCATCAATATTAGTGGAGCTTCCATGAGTGGGTAATCCACATTTACTCGTGAACTAGTTCAAAATTTAAAAAATATGTTTCACGTTACCCCAGAAAAAATTATTTTGTCGTATTCCGAAAATCTAAACCAGTATAGTGAACTAAACTCTAATGTTATCCGTGTGAAAGGGCTGAATTTTCCAACAGAAAATTTTGAAAATCTGCCAACTTTAATAATTGTGGATGATCAAATGACTCAGGGTGACAATAATCCCAAAATTCAGGAGCTATTTACCAAAGGAGTACATCACAGAAATACGTCAGTTATCTACATTACGCAAAACCTATTTAGTCAAGGCAAATATGCAAGAGATATGCGACTAAACGCACATTATTATGTTATATTTAAGTCACCTACGTTTTCGTCTCAAGTTATGTATCTAGGGAGAATGATGTTTCCTGAAAAACCAAGATTTCTCATCGATGCTTATAAAAAGGCAACGATAGAACGGTTCAAGTATTTATTCCTAAACTTGCATCCGGAGTGTGAAGATCAGTTGCGGGTGAGGAGTGGAATCTTGCCACTTGAAGATGAGATAATTTACTTGCCAACATGAGATTTATGATTGAGTTCGAAGGATATCAGCTAATTAACCAATTTATCTTCAAGGAAGTTGCAATCAATAGTATTGAAGACAAAACGCAGAAGTACTTTCTGTTGAAGCCACCATTCCCATACAAGACGTTATGCCAAAAAGACAGAGAGCAAGTTAGATATTGTGAAAGTGAATTGCATAGAATTAAGTGGTCTCTAATCTTTTAAAAGCCTCATAGAATATTTAGAATCCATTCATGTGGATGACACATTAATATTTACAAAGGGGTTGCAAAAAAAGAAACTTTTAGAACTTTTATTACCTCATCAGCAAATAAAAAATTTGGAAGAGTATTCATGCCCCACGTACAAACAACTTTCTCTGACTAATCACTATAGTTCAAATAATTGCACATTTTTGCAGCATTATAATTCACTGCATTGTGCTTACCTTAAATCTATTGCATACAGGAAATTTCTTCTAATGCAATCAAAATGAGTGAAAGAATAGTACGGAATATGGATTTCTTAACCTCTCTTGCAAACTCATCAGGAAAAAAACAAGCAAATATAATAAACAGTGCAACGGATGATAATATAAATGCTTTAACAGAACTAACGCATAATTTGCTGGAAGGCAATGTACAAATTAGTGAACAAACCAAGAACAAACTGAAAAAACATAAGTTCCTTTTGAGAAGCTTATCAAACAGTGAGATTAAAGTGAAGAAGAAGAAAACGGAAAAAGATACTTTCGTCTCTTTTAGCCCCTATACTAAGTATTGTCGGTTCTTGCATAGGAAAAATCATACTTGACTGCTAACATTATGGCAAAGAAAATGAGATTAATAACCGATGAAGAATACAGATCCCTTTTAAACAATTCACAGAGAATCCCAACAAACAACGTTAATTCTGAGGATAAAGCTAATGAGGTACTAAAAAAGAACCTACCTGATGATCTTAAGCTAGCTCTGTTTATGCATATTACAAAAGAAATTAATAAACAATTCAATGAGTTAGCAAACAAACCATTGAAAGTACAAATTGCTGATTCAGACAAGGAAGCCAACATAAACAGTGATGAGCAACAAGCGGGGCAAATTAAGAAAACGGATAGCTTTGATACGGACTTTATTTTACGAGGTTTGCCACCGACCCATAGGGATACAGCACAAGCAATATTAAACGTTTTTAAAGCTCATCCAGATCTTATTCGCTGGAATTCACAAGGAGTTGTACAATTTCTCGGAACGGAAGAACCTGATTCTAATATAACAGATTTAATAACATATCTCATCCGTGACACAAAGTGGCCAGTTGCACCAACAGGAGTAACTCGTTTCTTACTCATTTGCAAAAAGCTAAACATTCCAGCAAGTTATGTAAAAAAGGAACTGAAAAAATATTTTCTGGGATCCTTTTCTGAATTCAGTTTTAAAACAAAGTCAAATTCAGCAGGCGTAGAGCAAATTCAACAAATTAAAAAACTTCTTAATCCTCAAGCCTGCTGGACCAACGTATTTGAAGAAAAACAGGAAAATTCAGACAGTGAAGAGTCTGAAGACGAAGAATCTGAAAAGGAACTCTTTTTTGATGATGCGCATGAATAATGGATGAAACAAACAAAATTCCAAAAATCGATGTAGTGCATGAAATTTTTAACAAAGACCAATGTACTTTAGAATCCCGTTTAAAGACCTTTGCTAATTGGCCAACTTTATTACAGCAAACACCTAAAACCTTAGCTGAGTGTGGGTTTTACTACTTAGGAGAAAGTGATAAAGTATGTTGCTTCTTTTGTGGGATTGGAATTCACGAATGGCTGCCACTGGATAATCCTTGGTTAGAGCACGCACTTTTTTCTCCTAGGTGTGCATACTTACTTGCTAATAAATCCGTGGAAAACAAAATTTCTCCGTCCTACTACGAAAGACTACTGGTGAGCAACCCTTACATTTATTGTTTCGTATTCAATGTATCCAACATATCGTTTTTTAATTAATTTCTTTTATTTCTAGGCGGGCATTATGGGATTAGATGATAATGAAATTGGAAAAATTCCTTTCAAACTGAGAGAAGGTAAGCAGATGTTTTAGTAATTAAAGAATTAAAGAAAGAAATAGAAGTAAGAATGATGTTGATGAATGATGATGAATGATGATGAGTGATGATGAATCATAATGATTTTGCATTTTCAGATGTAAAGGCTGGAATGAACTTTGTATTGTCGAGTGCTTGCAAAATATGCTTGATGAAGGAGTCCTGTTTTTTAACATTACCATGTTGCCACTTTTGCTGCTGTATGGAATGCATTACAACGCAGAACAACTGCGTAATTTGTAGAAAAAGAATAGTTTCATATTTAAAAGTGTTTAAGTCTTAGTTTATCTTTCCGTAAATATTTTTACTGTAAAATAATGAAAATGAAAATATTTGTTAAATAAAATTTGAAATTATTGCTTAAAAACATAGAGAATTTATTAAATAGCTTTTTGATTTATATCATACTAGAAACTCAGGCAGGCTAAACGCCCTGCCACATTAAGAATAACAAAAATATTTATTTAATCGAAATTAACGTGTTTGCCATCCAATAATGTGCGTTTTATTGGTACGCAATAAAATATACATAAATTTATTTTAGTATTTCTCTATACACACAATTATATGTATAAATTCCCGAATTGTTTTCGTAGATAGCTCCCTGCTTTGAACTTTCTTTTACTTCAACAAATAATCCTCTCTTGCTTCGAACTCTTGAAAATGCTGTATATAACTGGCCATGGGTAAAAACCGGTTCCGGAAGTAATACACCGATCTGATCAAATGTCTGTCCCTGTGATTTTGTAATGGTCATGGAATACGCCAGCCGGAATGGGAATTGCTTTCTTCGCAGCTGAACTGGCAAATCAGCATTTTTTGCATCCAGATTTATGCGAGGAATTAAAACCTTTTCACCTCGTCTACTGACACTAAAAATACTACATTCAATTAAATTTGGGCCCAATGATTCAACAATTAGCCTGGTTCCATTGCACAATCCAAACTTCTCGTTTTCAGCTGTTACTTGCTCAGGTATTCTTTCAGATCGTCTTTTGTGTTTACGTTGTCGGTTTTTTTCTTTATCAGCGGCAACTTGTTCAGGTGTTCGCTGAGCCCTTCTTTTTCCCATCCTACAAAATAATCCCGAACCTGCAAACCGACAATAAATAATTAGATAATAATGTTCTTTGAACGAACACAAAGAAGTATATTTTTATTTTTATTTACACGGCAGCACTGATTTATCTACTTTTCAGCCGTAAAAACAGCGCACGCAGAGATCAGATGATGTTGAAGGCCTTTTTGCAGCTCACGGTTGATAGAGTTGATTCACACACCCAAAACTGTAGAAAATCTGCAAAATGACAGTAAATAATTAGAATGTTCCCTGATCGCACACAAAGAAGTATCTTTTTATTTATTTTTACATGGCAGCACTGATTTACCTACTTTTCAGCCGTAAAATCAGCACACGCAATGATCATATGATTTGGAAGGCCACTCACAGCTCCCGGGTTGATAGCACTGATTTACAGAATCATAAACGATAGAAAACCTGCAAAAGACAATAAATAATTAGAATGTTCTTGGATGCACACATAGAAGTATCTTTTTATTTATTTGTACACAGCAGCGTTGATTTACCTACTTTTTGGTCGTCAAATTAGTACACGCACCGATCATATGATTTGGAAGGCCACTCACAGCTCCCGGGTTGATAGCACTAATTTACAGAATCAAAAACCGTAGAAAACCTGCAAAAACGACAATAAATAATTAAAATGCTCTTGGACGCACACACAGGAGTATCTTTTTATTTATTTTCACACGGCAGCACTGATTTACCTACTTTTCAACCGTAAAAACATCACACGCACAGGTCAGATGATATTGAAGTCTTCTCTGCTGCTCACGGTTGATAGAGTTGATTCACAAAACCGAAACTGTAAAAAATCAGCAAAAATAAATAATTACATAATGTTCTTGGAACGCACACAAAGAAGTATCGTTTCATTTATCCAACAGTGGTTCCTTACCTGCTAAAGTATAATAGTTCTCAGAAGTATAATGGTGATCAGAGTAGTAAGTAACGGCGATGATGGGTGTAGGAAAATAGTGGTGTTGGTTCAATGCTCGGCGGCAAGTATGCATGGGGAATGTGCAAATTGTGTGTAGCTGCAGTGTGCCATAGCTACGCAAGATGGCATAATATGCGTACGTTATGCAGTAACAGATTGGTACCCAGGAACTTCGGAATCAGTGCTTAATATATATGATGATCTTATATCATAACAATTGCATTCATATTTTATGCTATATTTCATACTCATTTATCACATAATTATTTTTTGTATTTTTTCTTAATTAAGTAGTGATTGTGCGCAAGTGTATTCACTCCATCAGGCAACAAGAATCGTTTGCTGTCAAAGCATTGTAAGCCTGTTTTCTTAACTCTAATAGTATACAATTTATGCTGAAACGAGCGTATTAAATTCATACTTACAACTGACTTAAGTTGTTTTTTAAAGACATTTTTGAATTCTGCATGTCAACACTTTTTGTTTATTACAGATTTCTTGATCCCCTTTGCAGCTTTCTTCCAAATCCCTTCGCCTTTAAATGAGTACATTTTTGGGGCAAGTCCGTAAAAACTTGTTATAATTTTCCCACTACTTTCATCTTTAAATTTCCCCATTACCTTCTTGTTCTTTTCACTATAAAGCCTATGCGATTTATCATAGTCACTAAAGTCAAAATGCTGTTTCATATAAAACATATCATCGCAAATGTCTTCTGTAAATATGTGATACTGTAATGAATCCGTATCAGTAAGTAGTAATTGTGCGTTATCTTTGTAACGCCTCTTAATAACGTCAAGATGAAATTTGTACATAGTTAGTTTGCTAAGCTCTAAACACGCAAACCCAGTGTACACAGGTTTATTAAGAAGAACAGTACTCCTTTCAATTTCTACTATTGCCAGGTTCTCACTTAAAATTTGGAAGGATTTGAAATTTGGTTTTCTAGTATTTTTTAAGATATCCACATCATTATTTATTACAAAAATATTACGTCGTTTTCTAACATTTTCACATGATTTACCAAAACATGCATTAATCATAATTTAAATAAATCTTTTGAAAACGCGTCAGTAGACTGTTTTCGTAAGTTTGTATTAAAGTCAATGTACGGTTTCAACCACCGTTCCTGTCTAAATGACATTACTCGCCAGATTTTCCTAATGCGTAAACCCTTTTGAATGTAATATTTTAGGTTTCGATAATGCAGAATATAACGTTCTCTATCACCTAAGTGTGGAACTAATTTCTCAATATTCCCAGAATAATTAGGATTTAGTTTGTAATAACATCTATTTTCATTTTCTCTGGTGCTAACGGATAATCGTTGTCTCTACGATGCAGGTTCTTATCATATTCCAAGTCACATTGAAGTACATAACCCGTAGAATCATCATCTCTCCAATTTAAAATGTCTTTCTCTGTAAGAACGTTTACTTGTGATTTTTTTAGCCACTTAAACGAGGATGTGGGCAAATAATCAGATAAGGCAAAGCCATAGAGATTGACACAATCACACGGCATAATATATGACGATGGCTTTCTTTTATCAAATGATTCCATGTATTTGTTATTAGCATCCGCCTTTCTTTTACATATCATGGAAATCCCACCTCTCATACCCAATTCAAAAAACTGATATTTTTCTTTATCAACGAGTTGCTCTAGTTCGACTTTAGTCTTTTTTAAAGCAGCGTCCCATGTATAACCTGATAAGGAAAAATAGTGAGCTGGGTCCAAGTCATAATGATAAAGCGCAATGTCCCGAAAATTTTCCATTACGCAAGCCAGCAGTAGTGTGTCAGTTAGCAAATATAGGTCGTGGTAGCTCCCTAGATCTGTACAATACTTACTGAATATGTACTTGGCATAATTGTAGTCATCCTCGCTAACATGCTCTTCACTCAAAATATTGTAAAAATGTTTTTTTGCGGGTAACGCTTTTTGTTTGAACATATCATGATTTTTAACAAAATCATAGCAGTACACACCTTTTCTACTTAAGTCTTTAGCTTTCTCAATCCCAAAGTATTGAATTAAAAGCTTAAAATTCTTTTCAAATTCACTATCATTTCCTTTCAGTCTCTCTACTAAAGTATCTAATGAGGCACTCAAGAACATGAAAGAGTCTAAAAACACATAGTCATCACAAATTACGCTCAAGTACTTTTCTGAGTTTGTAGGGATGATGCTTATTTCACCATGATAATATTTAAACCCTTTAAAAATTAAATGCAAGTCGTAGCTTCTAAAATTGTGAGTGAAGATTGGTATTCGACATCGCTTCAGCGTATAACTAGCATTGCAGTTATTATGACAAGGACCCCTATATACACCTGTACTATGATCATGATCTTTAACTTTATAGTTTTCTATTGTGAACGGTTTCTTACATAAGTAGCACTTAGTTGCTTGAAAATGCTCCTTAATTTGATCTGGGGATAACACTTCCATCCGTGCATTGTCATCATAAATCTGTCTAACGAAACCTGTGAATTCCTCTATAACCTGGAAAAGACTTTCTAACGTTTTTACCTCTGTATATTTTGTAATCAACAATACCCTCCTCTCTGGACACTAAAAAAAGTGAATACCCTGAGGGTATATGTTTAGAAAGTAATTCAGTTTTCTTCCCTTTCTTTTCATTAACATCATGCATAATTGCCTCTAAATCTAAGTACATAACATATTTATGAGGTAAAGATTTTTGATGGCTTTCGAATTTCGTGACTGGCGGCAAGTTAACCTCAGTTAATCCTGGAACATCATTTTTCTGACATTTAAAATGTGAACAGTCCTTAATATGTCCTTCATACTTATTTTTGCCATAAAAATTTTGACAATTATAGCACAAAAACTTTTTTCTGTAACCCCTTTTGCCAAACAAACGTCCTAATGATGCTATTCCAACATAGTGGCTTTGTCCTGATTTTTCGTCGTGGAGAAGCAATAAATCACATTTTTTATGTGTATCTAACGCTGCATAGGGTGACAGACGTCTAATAACCACTTCATCATTAAAACACTCAAAAATATTGATTGCAATTTTTTTCTTCGCATTAGTTTTCTCAAATTTAGCAATTGCTTTAAAATCTGGAGGAAATTGAACGCCCTTGAAATTATAAAGACCTTCAAACTTTCTATAGCTACTCACTCGATTACGCCACTTATTACTAATCTCAGTGTAGTGTTGTACAGATAAAAATGCCCACTTAAAACACAACTTATCTTTGTTTCTAACGTTAATCACAGCTCGTTTCGACTTCAGGTAATCCGGAAGTTCAACAAAACATCTTCCTCTTCGAAGAGGAAGGAATTTAGCTACTCTGATATCCAATCCTAAAACTTTCTTTAATTGCCAACCTGAACCGTGCTGTTGAAATATTTCAATTATGTTGTTTACTTGAGACAACACAGAATTAATAAGCCTTTCAAAACCTTCAAGAGAAAATATTCTATTCATTCGCGAATTTATGAAGTGAACACAAGTCTCATAGTTATCAAGATCAGGATCTCCACGATCAAATTCACATAACAACGAGAATTGAAGCTTGATTGCTCTTCCGCTTGAAGTGTTGATTGCAATTATGTTTCTAATTGCTGACCTTAACGTTTCAAAATGCTGCTCCGGTGATCTTACATTGTTCAATAAGGCAGCAGGATTCCGTTGTCTGTATGTCCTCAAGTAACCACGGAAAGCACGAATCTCATTAAACGGTGAAATGCGCAGGGAGTCGTTAGCAAGTCCACCAATTTGAGGATGATGATTTACTATATGATTGGAGACTTCCAGGCCCGTTCCAACAAAGCGACAATCTAAAACTGGACACCGCTATCAAAAAAATCAGAAAAGTATTAGTTTTCAATTAAATTATTAAACAGTTAGGCATAAAGGCATTAGTTTTTTAACTTTACCATTTTATCGGTTTGCTTATGTACTTAGATTGGATATCAGGTTTCAGAACAGTTTACTGCCTCCTTAAAGCAATAATAATTTCTGGGCAGTGTTCCGGGACGGAGCAATTTTAGAAACTATATTGAGAGACAACGATGACTTTTAGTATTATACAAAAACTTTATAGGTAAAATGAAGCTAGTTTTAAATTTACCGTTTTTGAAGTTTACAAAATTTCCTTTTGAAAGTGTAAGTTTTTGCTCCTATATCCCTTAAAAATTACTTTTTGGTGAGTTTTTGGCAGCTAGATGAATGGAAATGAAATAGAATGTAACTTTGATCGCAGATGCTGAAGTTTATGTAGTTCTGAAAGTGTATATAGGTACGTAAGATTCGTTGGTAATACGTTGACACTAAAGCACATAAGATATTCTTGTAAAGTAAATATATCGTAGCGGAGTTTATATACTGTTTACACATAATAGTGTTCGGAACATTAGATTAGGTAAGCCTATGTGTGTACGAGGTTTCATTCCTCAAATATGCAAGTCATTTAAATTTTGGTGTGTAAATACCTACCAACTCCGTAAGATCATACGGTATGTGCTTACTACGCAAATTGAAAGGTAATACCTACCTACACTTTGACATCATTTAGGCATGTGCTCACTATGCAGAATCAAATTATTACCTATCTACACCCTAAAATCATTTAGGTATGTGCTCACTATGCAGAATAAAAATGAATACCTACGCTCATATGACTGCGTAAAATGTTTATGCTTATTGTAAATTACGTTTGGTTTGGATTTCTTCTCACGAAAGATTACATACCTAACAATATATTATATGCACATCATACTAACTACATAAGCTCGAGCCCTCTTCAGCAGCGCAATGCTGAGTAAGCATGAACTTAAATATGTATAGTACACTTCACTGCAATTTACATGCAAAATAAAGGAAGCATACTCGTCTTGTCTACACGACTTCTAGTCTAGCGGGTGTTCAGTCTAAAATGCGTTTTAATGAAACCTGGACTCTGGACATAATAAAATCAAGTTTTAGCTGCATAAAACCTGAAGAAAAAACATCTTTATCATATCAGCAGTTTATTGTGTCTTGTCTTACAAAAAACTTTTCTGCATTAACCATTGCGTTGCACCACCTTATTGATAATATTCACAATATTTTTTTGTTCTCACCAAATTTATTGTGATAAACTAATGGAAGGAGTGAAAAGTGTCAAGTTTTTAGAGCAAAGATTATCATATTTTTGTCTTTATGGTTATTATAAATATTTTCACACGAAATGTGAATAACACTCCATAGTTCGAATAACATTTTTAAAAATGATGAGAAAAAAGCATGTTAAGTTTGTGCTGCAGGATATCTGGATTGGTATAAATACGCTGTGGATGTTCAATCAGTCATCGCAGACAGTTCCAGGTTTTTGCTCTGACTTTGTCAACTTAATTGCAACTGAATCTGAAACGATCTGAGTTTATTTCCAAGGAAACTTAAACGCGTATCAGGAATTATGCCAAGAGGTAACATACTCTATATTCTTAAGCATAAAAGTTTTTCCTTATGATGCTCATGATGGTGTTTTCAGGTTTTTTTTCAATTATGCAGATTAAGGTTTTCATGAGTTTTGTTTTTTATGTATTTTAGGAAAGAAAAGTCAACCCGCCGAGCCTAAGTGGCTTAAGGAGGCACGGAAGGTCCTAGAAACAGCTCATCCTCGTTCGCAGCAATACAAGGAGGCTAAGGCCAAAATACCGTGATGGAAGCTGAGGAGGCTGTTAATCAAAAGAATGGTAAACTAATGACTGTTGCTTTCACATGATTAGCATTTGTTACCGAGTGATTTTGTTGTTGGTTTGAGTGGGAAAAACAGCACTTGTCCGAGTAGTAAAGTATATTTTGTTAATTTTATTTCAGAATCTGAATCTGAGATGGAAGTTGAGGAAAGCGGTGAGGAGAGTGAGCAATCGGACGAGGACGAAGGGGACGATGAGGAGGAGGATGAGGAGGAATCTGAGGAGGAGGAGGAGGCCGTCTCGCCACGAGCGCCAGCTCGTGGCGAGGGTCGCCGAACTGTTATCATCAGGTAAGTTTTCACCCCCAGCAGGATATCCACTTGTCCAGGTTTGTGACACCGTGGATCTGCAAGTGCTAGTCTCTCCAGGTGTTTCCAATTTTCTTCACACTGTACTGCTGGTAGGGTTCCCGTAACCTTATCCATCACATACAGCTTCTTCACCACCAGTGAGTGTTGATTGAGTCTACTGTAAACCGTACAATTAACTTCCCCCTTGGTCGCCCAGCTTTAGTTTCCCCAATCCCAGTCACCTTAACCCTGCTAGATTCGCGAGTGAGTCCGAGCAGGTCAGCAAACCGAGCTGCCATAAAGTTGGCTTGTGAGGCAGGATCTATCAACGCCCGACATGGCTGGTACCTTCCTGTCTTATCTGGGATTAACGTCATCGCCGTCATGATAACCCCCTCCGCATCCTCCTCCGCTGCATGATTACTCTGAACAGTCTTCTCATTTGTTGTTGAGGTGTTGTTCGCTTTGTCTTCATGTAGCATTGTGTGGTGCTTGTATCCACACTTTTTACACTTCCGTGGGGACGGGCAGTTTTTAATCATGTGGTCTGGCTTCAGGCAGTTGAAGCATAACCTTGCCCGCTTCACAATTGCACTCCTCTCTGCAGGCCCCTTTTCCTTGAAATTCTTACACTCTGTTAGTGTATGTCCCCCTCCACATGATTGGCAGTTGACTGGCTCCGCTGCTGCATGAATAACACGAACTTGCTCTTCTCCTCTTTTATCAACTGACTGATTTCCTCCATTTGCAGCTTGAAGTCCACGGATGTGACCGTTGACGAATTTTGTTAACACCTCCAGCTTCACCCGGGTAGTACCAGTAAGTGTCTTCGCCCATTCCCTTCTGGTGTTGGGATCAAGTTTCTTTTCGACGATGAGTACCACCAGGTCATCCCACTCGTCAGTCGAACATCGCAGCGCCTTTAATGAACGTAGGCACTTCACTGTGTTATCTACCAGGCTCTGCAGCTCGTTGGCATTCTCTGTCTTAAAAGGCTTAAAGTCCAATAATTTAAAGTTATGAGACCGAATAATCTCCCTTGTATTATTATACCTCTCATCTAGAGTCTTCCAAGCCTCTGTGTAATTTTGGTCAGTTGCTGTGAGGTAATCCACAAAGCCTAACGGCTCCCCCTTGAGAGTCCCCTTCAAATACTGCAACTTCTGTGCACCAGTAAGGTCCTTGTTGTTTGCCACTGCTGCCACAAAAAGATCCTTAAATGATGTCCATGCAGCATAACTGCCACAAAATGATGGCAAGGAAATAGTTGGAAGCTTGATTTTGGCCGATGTTGACGATGATGAGGTGGTGGTGGAGCTAGCTGTTGCTGACAATGTTTCAACAATCACCCATAGTTTTCCTCTGGCATTTCGGAAAGTGGTTTCCACTTTATCTCCTTCATCCTCTTGAAGTTGTAGGGCACTGTTGTCTGTTGCTGTTGCCTCTAGCGCAGCTTGCAGCTTCTCGAACTTTGTCCAATACTTCTCCAGTGTGCGCATCATCTCCTTCGCCTCCGCATATCCGATGGGGTGGCTGCTATGGGCTGTCACTTCAGTCAAAATCTCCTTCAATTTCTGATGAATTTTTGCACGTTTCCTTTCGTCACCCATGTGACAATACTTCTAGAATCCTGGTGGAATCTCCTACTCTGTAGCACTTGAAATTAAACCACAAAAACCCAAAATCAAAAGTTAGTTACGAAATCACATCAGTTTTTGTCTGTTTTTTGTTCCAATTTTTCCCTCCTCACAAACTTGCACTGTGACCTCTCAACTAATTCACCACGTACTTTTGTTGCAGCGACGAGCTTGAATAGTTAGTCTTCCTCCAGGGCGCTTTGTCAGGAATTAAAATAAACTTAGAACAAAAAAATACAATTTCTCCTCCTCACAACTTGCACTGTGACCTTTCAACTAATTCACCACGTACTGTTCGTTGCAGCAACGAGCTTGAATAGTTAAGTCTGCCTCCAGGGCGTTTTGTCAGGATTTAAAATAAAAAGTTCACAAAAAAATACAACTTATCACTGAGGTCACTTCCGCTTGGTAATGTCCGTCAAGCACCTGCATCCGGTTCGAAGGACCATGGAAATAACCTTGTTTTGAAATCGGTTGTGCCGGAAATAGGTTTACAGTGACCTAGGTATCATGCCGGTGGTGTTGTAATTTTTGATGCACGATGGTAAAAATGATGCGATCGGAGTAACACAACTTGTAGATATTTTTGGGGTTAGAAAAAGTCAATAAAAGTAATTTTATTACATGAATAAACAATTAGTCAATTAATTTGTTATATTTTCCCCATTAAAACTTGTCAATCTGTACTTGCAAGCTAATAATGACTTGATAAAACCGACGACGACAGAGGCTGGTATGTGTTGCTTGTCTTGGCTCTTGGGAGATTCTGGTGGGCTCGTCTCTCTTCTCTCTTTTTCCACAAGCCCAAAAACTGGAAAGCGTCACTAAAATGAACTGGCATTCTGGCATTGGTAGAAATAAAACCACTCAGGATTGGCTAAAATAACGATACACCGAATTGGCTGAGAGCAATGACTGTTCATCACAACTAAATATTATTTCCTACGTAGTATTAACATATTACAAAATACAGCTAGCTTGTGAACAGCTAAAATAGGCGGAGAAAAAAATTATACAAGAACTCAACAGGGCTGAAGGTCCAAACAAAGAAATAGCTTCTCCGTTCCAAACATTTATAGAAGGCACAACTTTATAGAAGGCACAACTTTATAGAAGGCACAACTTTATAGAAGGCACAACTTTATAGAAGGCACAACTTTATAGAAGGCACAACTTCATAGAAGGCACAACTTCATAGAAGAAGGCACAACTTTATAGAAGGCACAACTTTATAGAAGGCACAACTTTATAGAAGGCACAACTTTATAGAAGGCACAACTTTATAGAAGGCACAACTTTATAGAAGGCACAACTTTATAGAAGGCACAACTTTATAGAAGGCACAACTTTATAGAAGGCACAACTTTATAGAAGGCACAACTTTATAGAAGGCACAACTTTATAGAAGGCACAACTTTATAGAAGGCACAACTTTATAGAAGGCACAACTTTATAGAAGGCACAACTTTATAGAAGGCACAACATTATAGAAGGCACAACTTTATAGAAGGCACAACTTTATAGAAGGCACAACTTTATTGAAGGCACAACTTTATTGAAGGCACAACTTTATAGAAGGCACAACTTTATAGAAGGCACAACTTTATAGAAGGCACAGCTTTAACTGTTACTGTTAACTGTTAATAATGGGATATTGCTAATATATTGTAAGCCCTGTATACTTTCATTCAAGATAGTTCAAAAACCTAAAACTAAACACATATGATTACCATTAGAATTTATGTATGATTTTACTGCTCTACTGCTTTTATATGTATGCTCTTATGCTTATTTGTATTCAGCAATTTTCAGCAATTCAGGATCAACTGCGATGAGCCACATTTTCCCCAGAAACGTGCCTGTTAAATCGATATGAAGGCACTGCCAGAGACTCTCGGGAAACTGAAGCATTCCAGAGGTGGTGATAACCATGAACTGCATGCATGCCTCCTCCTATCCCAACTGATGGCAGGCGTTATTACCATCTAGCTTTTAGTACTTGTTATTACCGCTTGTTTTCACAAACAGATCTTCAGTTAGAGCTAGCTGGTACTGGGTGAAACAAAGCTGACAGTTAACGTAATTTTTATAATCGCCCGTTATACGTACCCTTCCGTTTGGCTTTGCGACGATGACCCGTGGGGATCAGAGTGCATTGCTGAACTCTTTCTATAACTCCGATTCCCGATCGACCTTGTCACGAAGAGCGTAATATGGAACCTCACTCAGTGATGGGCATTCAATTTTCACTCCCCTCCCTCTCCCACTCCTCGGTGTGAGTGAGACAAACCCCTCCCTCCCACTCCACTCATCATTTGCCGAAATCCCATCACTCACTCTCACTCCCACTCATCAATGGAAAAAACTTGACCACTCCACTCCTCTCTCACTCTATCAAATTTTAAGTCACCCAAAATGTGTCATTTTTTGCTAGAAAAAGCAAAAAATGGTGCTAAAATTGCGGTTTAACAAGAAAAACATGAAAAAATTGAAAGTTTTTGCATAAAATCCGCACTTAAAACTGCAATTTATGCAAGAAAATTTGGCATTTTGTGGTGAAAATTACTAAAAATTCCTCTATTTTGTGTTAATTTTGAATCCCTCACTCCACTCCACTCCTTTTAGTAGCAAATTTATACCCACTCGCTCCACTCCACTCGTCATGTTGTTGAAAATTTGACCCTTCCACTCCACTCTTCCAAAGCCAAAAAATGCCTCACTCCACTCTTTTTTGCCAATCTCACTCCCCTCAAGGAGTGGGAGTGCCCATCACTGACCTCACTTGCTTTGAGAAACTATGGGCGTTGCGCCATTCTTCAAAATCACTTTTGCCGTAAAGTGACGGACTCTGTCGTGTGCTGTCGGAGCCTTAAAGACATCAGAGTACGGCAATTTAACCAGGTTCGATAAGCTCCTATTTCTGGCATCCACCCAATCAATCTTGAACTTAGACATCAGATCCTTTCCAAAAAGCGAGTTACATTTGACTACGTGGTTGCTGTGATGTATCTTCTGGCCACTGTAATCGATTTTACAGTCCATTTGAAGGATAGAGCAGGTGCTTGGTGTCGGAACGATAAACAACGTTACATTCGTTTTGTTTTGGCTTACAAAGCTGCTTCTTAAACTCGACAGACAGAGTTACTTTACCAAGAAATCGTGTCGAACCCCATGTCATGATTAATTCAATTGATCTTTGCTTCATCATGATGAGTTCTTCATTCCTTTTCGCACTCTGGACCATGGAGATTTCGTTGAATTCCAAGCTGTTGGCTGATTGCGGATTCTTTCTGCAACATCAAGCAAAGTGTCCTTTGATTACACAAGAACGACACTTGATATTTTTGTTGAACCACAGTTGGGGCAGGACCTTTTGGAGTTTACACTATTTTGCATTCCTTTTTCCCCTGCCGCTGTTGAGATTTTTGCTGTTTCCCTTGGTTCTGTTTCTGGAACGGGAACTTGTTGGCTTGCTCTGTAGCAGGTAGTTGAGATGATGACTGCTAAGCGCTTCAGACTAAGGAAGTGCCTGCCTCAGCAGCTTCCTGTGCTATTGCAATCTGAACAATCAACAATCAATCAATCTGAACGTTGTTCAGCTTCGGATGTCCTCCGTCCGTCAGTCCAAGATGGTACGTTGTGCAAGTTCAGATAACATCCCAAATATCCGCAGATCCCGGCAGCTATGAACCTGAGCTCAGCAACGTGCTGGGTTACTGTCTCTCCTGGGCGTTGACGTCTAGAGATAACCTTGAAACACTCAGCAGCAACTTTTAGAGCATGTTTGAAGTGGTTTGAAGTGTCATAATGACCTTCACCTGAAGGTTTTGACAGAGGGGGTGTGTAGGTACGTAGACCAAGGAATGAAAAGAAAATGGCAATGACGTAGCATTGAGCCTTTTCTTTTGTCAAATCCTTGGAACTGGCAGTCAAAAAGGCTTTGAACGACCCACATTTCAAGTCGTTGAAAGGCTAGAGGAAACCGATTGTGGACATGTTGATTTGTTGGATCAATGCTGGGTAAACTCGTGAGGTATTTTCACTTTTCACTTTTGTAGACATAAACTGCAAAGCTGTCCGAAAACTGTACTAGTTTTGGAAATTACATCACTGATTGGTATTTGAAACTTTCGTAACTTCCGTTAAAATCCCTCGTCGCCCATGTTTTTAGATACCATAATGCATATGAATACGTGGGAGTAAACCGAAGGGAGTACTTGAAAATAGCAGAATAAGGTGGATCTCAGAGCTACAGATTGCTAACATCGAGATAGTTCATGAACGGAGTCTATAAACAGCTAATTAGACAGACAGTCAAACCAATCGAGAACTATTAGGACTAATCACTAGAAGCTAGCTTCATATTCTACAGAAATAAAATAAAGAATTATTAAAGATGTCCTACAATAATGAAATGACTTGAAAAACACTCTTAGAAAGCAGGGTTAAACATCAATAAAATGAATCAAAATTTGGATGGTAAGACTCTAGTAGCCGGTCCTGGATGGTAATGGTATGGTGGTAACCATACTCCTCAAAATATTCACTCACTAATTTGGTATTGGGCGTAAATCTCGAAAAATAAAGCCGGGTTATGTCCTAGTTTAAAATCTTGCTATGAGGTCAAATATTAAATCAGTGGAATACTTCGTAGGAGATAGCAAGTGCCAAACATGTGCACACAAAATAAACCGATTTAATGATGATTTGGAATACGAAGCTGAGCTATATGTATATCTGTCTATAGGTCTGATTAACTGACTCCTCTCTCCCTAGTACTCCAGGGGATGACAAATCAGGTTCAAAATCAATAGGGCAATTTCTCATCAGTCATGACACAATGAATCACTGTACCAAATTTGGTGTGATTCTGACAAGTTTTATGGTCAGGGGGGTTACCTCCCCCTACTACCCCAGGGGGATCACCAATCTGGCTCAAAGTCAACAGGGTTCCTTACTATGGCCCAGTAAATCACGATACCAAATTTGGTACGATTCTGACAAAGCATATGGTAAGGAGGGTTACCTCCCCCTATTACCCCAGGGGGATGACCGATCAGGTTCAAAATCAATAGGGTTCCTCCTGATGACCCAACGAATCACTGTACCAAGTTTGGTGTGATTCTGACAAACCGTCTGGCTTGTATTGTGCTCACACACACAGACAGACGGACGGACAAACATAACAATCTCAATACTAGCTTCACAATGCTCAGCTTCGTAATAATCCAGCATTCAAAAGTACAAAATATTACAAGGTGTAAGTTCTCCAAACGAAAAATGAAAATGCATTATAAAAAAGCTTCCTTAGGAACCTTGAAATGACTCCAAAGTTGTTCGACGAGGAGCCCTCCACTTTACTTAGTGCTGCAGCCCACAAACTCAACGTTACCTTACAAAGCTTGGAAAAATTAAAGAGAAGAATTTAGGGACCAAAGCTTCACTAACCAGGAATCTCCAAACACCTGTCATGGATCAGGAGCAGCGTGCAAAATCTGGAGCCCGATTTGTTTTCAAAAAAAAAAAACTTTGAAAATCCCAGTAATATACGACGTGAGATACGTCCAGATGCTCACAATGTTTCCATGCTTTTACCCCTAAAGGGTGTGTATTAAATCGGAGCACAAATTTTGTTACGCAACATAGGTCAACTGTACAAGCCTATCGAATTGAGTTCATTATATTCTAATACTACATTTTCGGGGCTTTAATACCAGTATTACTTGTGGTCAAAACCTGGTAGTTTACTGATTTTATTGCTGCATTTACTTAGGGACCCAAAATATGATTTTTTCCGGGTTTCGAACAAGTTAATTTTTATTTTCAAATTAATTTCTTTGAAGAATTACAGTACAATCAAAGACAACCTAGGGTTTTGATCTCCATTAAATGCAAATTTAGAAATATATCTAACCGTCTCCATTGCTGGTTTCTTTGGAAAGTTATGGCAGTGCGTTAGTTTTGCACATTTTTTTGAACATGAAAATATGTGCTCTTGCAATACCATTGCATAACTTTCTTTCTACTTTTAATTATGAAATGATCTTTAGTCAATTAAGTAAAAGAAACATTGCTGAATACAAATTCTGCGAGTTCTGCCTATGTGTGTTCTCAAAATGCAAATCTAAATAAGCTTTTGTTTCCTTTTCCGTTGCATGTTTGACTCCGTCCAACTGCAGTTGCAGGGTTCCTCATATTGACGCGGATGTACTATTCTGCAAAGAACTATAGATGGTCAATATATTAAAAACAAAAGATCTAACTTTGTTTGCTTTCTGTACACGTGACCATAAACTAAAGTCAATCTGGATAACAATTTTTACACTCTTGGAAAAAATCACAATTTCGAACAATTATTTCTTAGTATGAAAAAACTTACACAATATAGATTTTCGTGCAACTACAACTGTATTCTAATCTGCTAATTTTGAGCTTTAAATGGATAAATTACTTTGGTATTCACGCATCATGAACATTCAAAAAACCTCGATTGTATTTTGTGCTCCGATTTAATACACACCCTTTAGAAACCCCGAAACATACAGGGTCGCCGGCTTGGGCTTACCTTGGTTTAGTGCTCGAAAAAACATATTATTCGTCAATGTATCCAACTTTCATTGGCATTGTCTTATAGAGCAAGCATTCTATTTTTGCTTTGTGTCCCTTAGTTTATATTTTTACTCAAATGCATGGGCTGGTGTCACCGGAAGTACGCCAACACGAATTTTAGCTTGAGCTACTTTTTTTTATCTGACCAGGCGTGCTTTTTCTAATGTTTGAATTCATAGTTTAATTATGAAAAAATATATTGCCCCTGGAAGTCCGATCATGGGACCGTTTTTTCGATTAAATCGCCCCAAACATACCTGTTTTGTCCCCAGTTCAAGTTTAATTATTTTTGAACAATTAACCTTCTGGCGGTTAACAGGAAATTAATTAACTTCTACTTCCTATACAAAAATTAATCTATGGGGTCATCTCTACCAGATATAATCAAAAAAAATTCGAAAAATCTCATTAAATTTTAATTGCCCAGTTAACTAACTGGACAATTATCTCGGAGGCCAGGGGTTTGCCAAGACATTTGAAAGCTTGAAAACGTAGGCAGTAACCTGGTTAACATGAATCCTTTTTCAGTTTTCTTGGCGAGCGTCTGGCCCGATTACTACAGCGCTAATTGATAAGCCAATTAAACCCACAATTAGTGAATAGGGGCTGTTCATACTCCACGTGTGCTACTCGTATGACCCTTTATATCACTTTACTGAAAATTAATATTCGGAATTATTTTGACACGCTGAATTCAATTATGTTGTAATTGAAGTCTAAAAATAATTAATTAATACTATATAGCGCTTTAATTAATTAAAAACTTTAATTACAATTAACGTTTAATTGTGCTGAAAATTGGTGAACTGACTTTATTTGACATGTCAAGTTCAAATATGTTATAATTTTAGTCATCAAATTCATAATTTGTACTATTTAGCTCAATAATTGACAAATAATTATAATTACAATTAATGTTGGATTGTGCTGAAAATTATTAATCCGACGTTTTTTGACATGCTAAGTTCAGATATAGTCTACTTACAACTTGATGAACTTTTATTCCTAACAAATAGCACAAAAATATGCAAATTAGTTAATTATTGTCAATTATTATACGAACAATTATTTTTTAGACTATAACCATAGCATATTTAAACTCAGCATATTTTAATACGCTAGTATATTAAATTTCAGCACAATCCAACGTTAGTTGTAATTATAGTTATTTGACAATTATTGTGCTATATAGTATGAATTATTAATTTTTAGACCTTAACTACAGCGTTATCGAATTTAGTATGTCAAAACACGTCAGTATATTAAGCTACAGTGCAATCCAACTTTAATTGTAATTATAGTTTATTATCAATTATAGTGCTCTAGAAATTATTGATGTTATCAATAATTACCAAGAAACAAATTTGTTGAATTGCTAGAACAATTATGTAATTATTAACTTAGGTAAGTTTCCAGGCACCGATGTGCTCTGTGAACGTCCCCCAGAAAAAAACATTTGCCTGCTGCTTCAAAGCTGGGGCAAAGTGAACAGCAAAATCAACTTTTAGCAGTTCGCCCCAATCTGGTCAGATAAAAAAAGTAGCTCGCTTTCCAATCATATTCATAGCCAGGAAAGTTTGAAATCAAGTATTTGATGAAGAAGATCAACGTTTTAGGTTTGCATGTTTATAACGTGATCCATTTTGACTAAAAACCCTGCTCGGCAAGGGCGTCTAGAAAAAATACGCCACGAATAGTGAAGGGAACCAAAAACCGGAAATTGGCATACATTATTAAAATCAATTTTTCCATCTAGAAGAAAAGTGAATCCAACCAAATTTCAATGACTAAATCATGCAACGCATTTTGCTCGAACGTATAGAAAGTTGTTTGGAATGATTTGGACAAAGGCATGTTCAAAATGTCCAATTATCAATCTTTTCATAACTTTTCATCGTTATATGCCACAAGATTGGCAAAAAACTATATCAAAAAATTAACAAAAGAATATGGAAAATGCATTAAATCATAGAAAACACTCCAGTATGTAAGTATATACTGGTTTAATGGACATCGGTAGCTTTAGTTGCTCACAACAGCGATTGTTTCTAAAGAAAGTGTTGATTTTGGACGTGTGTTTGGAAACGTTCGAACAGACATGAAAGAGAACAACCACAGAAAGTTTACGAAGATTCAAATAATCGAGGAAGTTCCAATGTCTCCGAGTAATTTTAAACCCCGGAGAATAATATGAAAGTTGTAGCAAAGCTCAGAAACCTAAACTGCAAATTTGCGGCCTCGACAAACCGAGGTAAACCGAAGCCGACACCGTTTAGTCAAATTGCAGTCAAAGGCAAACTTGTTCATTGATTGGGTGACAGGCAATTGACAAAACTGGCAGCATTCTTGAACCTTTTAATACAAATAGGGCTATGCCTGTTAAGAACTTCCTAAAGGAGTGTTCGACAGCACATTTAATTCTGGTTATTACGAAACTGAGCATTGTGAAGCTAGTATTGAGATTGTTATGTTTGTCCGTCCGTCTGTCTGTGTGTGTGAGCACAATACAAGCCAGACGGTTTGTCAGAATCACACCAAACTTGGTACAGTGATTTGTTGGGTCATCAGGAGGAACCCTATTGATTTTGAACCTGATCGGTCATCCCCCTGGGGTAATAGGGGGAGGTAACCCTCCCTACCATATGCTTTGTCAGAATCGTACCAAATTTGGTATCGTGATTTACTGGGCTATAGTAAGGAACCCTGTTGACTTTGAGCCAGATTGGTGATCCCCCTGGAGTAGTAGGGGGAGGTAACCCCCCTAACCATAAAACTTGTCCGAATCACACCGAATTTGGTACAGTGATTCATTGTGTCATGACTGATGAGAAATTGCCCTATTGATTTTGAACCTGATTTGTCATCCCCTGGAGTACTAGGGAGAGAGGAGTCAGTTAATCAGACCTATAGACAGATATACATATAGCTCAGCTTCGTGTTTCAAATCATCAATAAATCGGTTTATTTATAAGCACAATGACCCTGAAAAAGTTCCCTCTCCTGGGGTGACACAGAACGGCTTTCCGTCTATGTTGTAGTGGTGGATCGCACTCAGATCACCAAAGCAAGCAGGATTGTTCTGTTCTTCCTGGCGTTTTTCAACGTCCAGATCGTCATCTGTTAGCTTGCCCTCTTCTATTACTTTAAAGCTGAGCCTTGTTTCCTGTGCCGTCCGTAATTCAACCAGTGATTTTATTTAGTCCATAATGGAGTAGGCAGACTGCTCCTTTGCTTCTCCATAACTTCCTAATTTGCTCGTCCAAATTGGTAAGACATCCACTACTGCAACGAAACCCGGTGTTGTCCACCGCCCTTCTTGAAACTTCATGACCTGGAGCGCGACAAATTGTTGTCCTCATTGTCAGCCCTTCCGCTGTAGTGACGGTAATGTGGAAAATATTGCTGTGCTCCTACCCCTCCAAAAAATCTCCATAACGATTTGGTGGATTCCTTTGGGTGATGCGACACTTCCGGCGCGGATTCTCCGAAGTCCTATGTCCCTCTCCACCCGTGTCCATGGTGGATTCCAGACTACAAAAAGGATGGACTGCTTTGAAACTGCTCGGTCTAGACACCAAAATACGGTTCAAAGGACGAATTAATGTTCCCATCTTCGACAACTCGACCACAAATACCTTCTCAAGGCTTATCAAGCCTCCAGGAACATAAAATTTGAAATATGCTTCCGAAGGACCACCCACAGAAGTGGGACAATTCTGGAACCCCAATATATCAAATTATTGACTGGATCAACCAGAGAGAAGAGAGAGGAAGAAAGGTCGACAAAATCCGAAAATTTGTGTACAACGGACGCCTGTATCGTTAGAGATTATAACTACAATTGTGTGTTATTTTTTTGTATGAAGCATGTCATCTTGCACTTTCCAGCAGTATAACATGGCTTTTGCTTCATTTTCAAGCAGAAAGATACGTTCCTGATAGTAACAGCGGTACAGTCAAACAACGTCTTCGTCATTTTACGATTTACGCGATTTTGGCTGACTAACATTAGCTTTCTTCCTCTATTTAGTTATTTACTCTATGGGATCAACTATTCCAAACGATGGAAATAAATACAAACGCTTCCAGGCATAACTTAAGGAACTTCAACTTATAATACACAAATAACGGTTTTCTTGTTAAGTGTCTAGTTCTTCTTTTTCTTGGTTCAACAACAATATAATTTTATAATCATACATCAACATAATCAAGAGGACTGATAAATATTTACAAATTTCATTCCCTTTTTATACTAAACTTGGCAACGCCGGGTTCCAACTCGGAAAAATTCAAAATATTCAGTTACAAACAAGCGTTTCATGCCGATGTTTTCTTGAAGCGATTAAATTGAACCAAGTCCGGTTTTACACAAAATCTTCCATCTTCCACCCAAAGAAAGACAAAGAAAAAACGTTTGACAAAATCCAACTGTACGTTGGATTAAACTTAGCCTTTTTACCGTAAGTAGCTGTGACGTTAGGCTAATGATTGGTAGCGTAATTAGCTAACGCACAGAAATAAATGATATGTGCACGTGGGAAAGTTACAGTTAAGGATAAGTCTTTATTACAAAGTAACTACTTGTTAGTTGACAAAGTTGAGAGTGAGACAAGAATGGAATAGTAATGAGAAGTTGACTGGGAGTAGGCCAGTCCGACGGCAATAAGATAAAACATGTGGGGTTGCTTGAAAACTCCGGCGTAATCGCGTGTTACCCACACATCCCCCCTTTTAAGTAACTCCCCTACCCTTCGAAGACCCATGCTAACCACTGCTCTGACGTCTGGTTGGAGTGCGGCTGCGGTTTAGGTCCTGGAACTTCTTCCGGAGGTGCTGCATGTGGAGTAGGATTGGCGTGTGGTTTGAGGTAAGGAAGATGGTCGTTGATGACGTCTTCTTCCTTGATGACACTTGGCTCGGGCTGGATGTCTACCGCTTGGTATCCACGAGCGAGATGAAAACTGTTGCGACGTGGAGCTCCCAGTGGCGTCGTGACAGAGTATGTCACGGTCTCGCGTTGCTGGGACTCGTCTTCAGCGTAATGTTCCTCCTCCTTTCCCCTCAGGTCTTTGATGTATACTGGTCCGAGGTTAGGCGAGTTGGTCACTGTCCCCAGAAACTTCTCTGAAGTAGCAGGATACTGCGTAGCTTCGGCTGAGATGGCCTTGATGGCTTTGGCTCCTTGCAAGCAGGCTTTAGCGAAATGACATGGCTTGTTGCAGTTTGAGCACGTGTTTCCATCCTTCTGGGCGGGACAGTCGTCCTTCTTGTGCTTCTTGTTTCCGGCGCACCAACGGCATGTCCATTGTTTGTGACCGGTTGTGGCCTGATCCTCCGTACGGAACTGCATCGTGCTTGAAGAACCAGTCTGGCCATTGTTCCCACGTGGCGTATGTGCGACTCTGCCAACTGTCTTGTCTTCCGCCTCCAAGTTGAGGGCTTTATTTTGACGTTTGACCGCCTCACTGGTCCTAGCTTGTTGTACGGCTTTCTCCAGCGTCAAGGCGTTGTCCATTTGCATCTTCTCGGAGTGCTGACGATCTCTCACCCCAACCACGATCCTGTCCCTTATCATCTCGTCACGGAGAGTTTGATAATTGCAGTGCTCGGCAAGGGCGTAAAGAGAGGTGATGAACTCATCAACTGGTTCTCCTGGCTGCTGGACTCGAGAATTGAACTTTGCACGTTCAAAGATGACGTTCCGGCGGATGATGAAGTGACCGTCGAACTTCCCCAGAACAGTAGCAAATTTCTTCGACTCGTCATAGGTCAGTCCAAAAGAAAGGAGGATGTCTTCCGCTTGCGGGCACATGATGTAAATGAGCGTGTTGACCTGCTCCTCCTCCGTCATTGAGCTGAGACCGGATGCTGACTTGAAGCGTTCGAAGCGTTTCTTCCATCGTGGCCACTCCGAGGGAGTTGAAAATGTGAAGGGCTCCGGTGACTGGACGTGGTACTGCTGGACCGTGGTCGTAGTAGTCGGCGTAACTGGTGGTGTCATCCTGAGTTGTAAGGGAGAACAGGGAGAGAAGTTTACTCGTAACTGGTTATCTCCGTAAAAACTGATGAGTAATGACCACCGCTGTTGTATGATAATGTGGTGTAGTTTGATAAGTTGGCTGGAGGACAGGTGAGGAGTGAAAAACTCGTGAAAACTGTCGAAAATCTCCGAAAAACTGTTGAAAACTGGACACCGCTGCTGTGTGATGAGGGTGGTGTTAGTCTCATTCAGTGTGATGGAGAAGCACTGAGCACAAAACTCGCGAAAACTGCTGAAAATCTCCGTAAAACGGCGAAAAACTAGACACCGCTGCCACCATGTGACGTTAGGCTAATGATTGGTAGCGTAATTAGCTAACGCACAGAAATAAATGATATGTGCACGTGGGAAAGTTACAGTTAAGGATAAGTCTTTATTACAAAGTAACTACTTGCTGGTTGACAAAGTTGAGAGTGAGACAAGAATGGAATAGTAATGAGAAGTGGACTGGGAGTAGGCCAGTCCGACGGCAATGAGATAAAACATGTGGGGTTGCTTGAAAACCCCGGCGTAATCGCGTACAGTAGCCATTACAAAATACAAAGTTCATAATATTGAAATTACTTTGAAATTGAAATTGAATTGAATGAAAGTTCTAAAACTTTCGGTAAACAAAGAAATGGAAGTTTTTAAATAACATCCAGATATTCAATTAGCAGTGCACTTTGATCTTCTCATAATGAAAATGGGCAGAGCAAGTATCAAAGTTGTTAATTTGGTGGTCGATGTCGCCTTTATTCCTCTTATTACTTTCGGACGTTTTTCCCGGTGGACACGGGAACTTAAGAACAAGTATCATACTTTGCTTTCCAGAATTCTACAGTCAAAATCTTGTATTCACATTTCACCTGCATCGTCTTGCATGCAGTATTAGTTGCTGGGGGACATTGAGACCCCCTTGTCGAGTTGTCGTCATTTTGTTCTTGTATATATTTATCAGCCCGGGAAATGAAAAGAGAGTCACTCCTCTTTTTAATTTCAGTTGTTGCAGGCTTCGTGTCGGGGCCTCTCACCGTTTGAGCGTAAGTTGGCACGGGATCAGGCTGCGGCAACGGTGTATCATTTAAGAAACCTTGAACCTATCCACTCAGTGTGTGTTTTGTTTATGAGGCATTTTAAATCCACAAAAATCGCCACAATGTTCCTGTGTTTAGTTTTTAATTCCGTAATCTCATATCTTAGCTGCAGCTCATCCACTACTGCTGATGAACTGCAAATTCTTGCCTTTCCAGTCTTCCTTTCGAAGAAAATCTAATAAGGTTTTCATATCAGCTTTCCTGTCTTTTTTCCGTCCAGTTTTCCTTCGTCCAACCTCTACAAACGCGTTTCTCGTCGTTATAAAAGTTTGAAAACGTCTTGATTATTTCAGGCGTTTGTCGGTTTCTCTGGCCTCTAGAATTGCATTTTGCATCGACATAAGTAGTCAAATGACTATGATGGTTACAGTAGGAGCACGCTCCTCTTCCACTTGTTGTTCCGATCCCATCCTCCTCTAGCTCAGCTATTTCAGAAACTGGAGGTACACAAGTCCACAAGCAGACTTTAGTTCCGCAAAAGCAGTTCAAAATAATCATAGCAGACTAGGATCTAAATACAGGCATGCTATTACGCAGATTTTTCTGTGTAAAATTTGATTGAAAAATAAAAAACAAAGTGTGCCTAGTAACGACGTCTACCTGCTGTACTGGGAACTTGCAACACTTCACAACGTAAATCTCTATTTGCGGATTATTTTACGAGAACGACGTCGCTTGGGGCCCTAGTAAGCACACCGAATTCCTGTGCTTTTGGCTTCTGATTTTAAAACTTTTTTATAATAAAACCTATAGCATGCGGCACATGATTTTAGGTCAGTTTTTGACCAGCATTACGAATTCACAGTTATATTGCTAAAATTCGTGGTTTAAGGTCCTGATTCAGGATAACTGATTCAGGATTCATAACTGCCAGATGCTGTACGATACATAATTTCACAGACCAAACTTGGTGTGCAGATACAACAGCATTTTAGCCACAACTCTCTGAATTTCACGTCATCAGGTCCACTCAAGTTCAGGGGTCACAGCAATTTTCCAAATTTTTAAAAAGGCAACCATGGCATGTTACACATGATTTTAGGTCAATTTGAACTAAAATGCAAAAAACTATTCCAGTCGCCAGGGAAATCGGTCTTGTTTGGGGCTTCTGCAAAGCGGAGTACTCCAATCGACATAACATATACAACATCGAGAATACATAGCTCAGCTGATGCTGCTTACTTTTTGTTCCTGCTTAATATTTGATTTTTGAGACTTGCCCGCTTGGGCTCATTTCGCTTTGACAGACACGCTTAGTATTAGCTTACAAACTAGTCAATAGATTGCAGTACTAGTACAAATCATCACAAGAACATTGCAAAATCGTGTCAAAATGAATTAGTTACAATTTGAAAGCATTAGCAAGGTTTCTGAATTTCGAAGAGTAGCTTTGTGAATTAAAACAATAGTAAATTAGGTGCGTCCGTATACACAAAAATATCTTTGGGCCCAAACTTTATTGGAGCATCTTTCATCTGTCCTGCCCTCCGCCAATCATGAATGGGCGGAAGGTCAGGAATGTTTGAAGGTTTTTAATTACCAATTTACTTATTTCATAGCCTACTAGAATCTAAATACAGGCATGCCATTACGCAGATTTTTCGCGATGACAACAAATGCAGCTGACGCTGTGTCCTCTGAAGTAGAGTTGACCTATTGAACTGAAAATGGTTGTAGCTGTTGGTCCTGTAGTTACTGTATGCTAAATTGCATATGGGCGGACAGACTATTCAACTATTCGACATGCTCATGAGTTTATGTCCGTTTTTGCCAAAATTTACAAATCCCAAGCTATACCAGACAACAAGGTATGTATAAGTTTTTTAGGAGGACACTATTGGACATTTTCTTAAAGCACAAGTTTTGGACACACTTTCAAGCCATTGCAGTTTAATTGCTTTGGAAGGTTCTAGGAAATAGAATAAAAACTGTGTTGAAGACTTTTTCTAGTTTTATGAGCAATTACACAATGTGCATAATATTTCCTTTATATATTAGTGCCACTATTTTTTCATTTCTTATAACTGGGAGTAAACCTACGAAAGAAGGTAGCAGTCTAGTCAACACTTTTAGTAATTTGCATTTTATTTTGAAGAGCTTGGTAAAATCCTAATACAAAAATCCTGAAACAAAAAGGCTTTCAAAAGAAGGTGGCGGAACAGTTATATATGTACAGAGCTCTATTCAATGCACCAACTATAAGAATTATTTTCATAACAATTCAAATGAATTTGAAGTCACATGGATTATTATCCGACCTACCTACCTACCAAAAACCGTTTCAGTAATAGCAATTGCTTGTGTGTATTTACCACCAGGGTGTAGTAAAGCAGTACAAATAAGATTACTGAAAAGCCTACTAAATGCATTTGAGAATATACAGAATAAGTATGTGTCGCCAGGGTACATTATCGTTGGAGACTTTAATAAATGGAAGTATGCAGATACTTTTTCTAGTTCAACTAATCTCACTCAGGTTGTAGATTTTCCTACTTTTTTTGATACTAGCCATAGCAAAAGTTCTAGATTAGACCTGGTATTTACCAACTTAAGTAACTGGTTTTCAAATGTGCTAGAAAAACCACCTTTAAAACTTACCTTAAACTACCATGTATGCATTCAGATAAAGCCTATTAGTACCATAGTAAAAAATGAAACATCTATGAAAACTGTTGCTTATAGAGATTATTAGGCTTCGGAATAATATGCAGGGAAAAATCCCAAAATATGCATGCAAATATGCACAAAAAATTGCCAAAATATGCATGAAATATGCAAGCGTTAAGAACGTTTTTAACCGTAAACTGACACCACTGAACGCGATTTGTACGTAACAAGCAAGTTTTAAACGCAAAATATGCATCATTTTCCACAAAATATGGCAAAAAACCTAAAACATATGCCGAAAATTTTCAAATTTTACAAAAATTTGTTTAAAATATGCCGAAAATTTACAAATATGAGAAACAAACTTAAAAAATATGCCGCAAAAATTCGAAATTTGGCTAAAAATTCAAAAATATGCGTAAATTTCAGGAATATGTCCAAAAACTTTGAAATATGCAGGAAATTTTCAGAAATATCTGAAAATATGCACGGCATATGCAATATGCAATTGTCGGCAAAATATGCAACTACAAGTTGGTTTTAAAATACTCCTTTTGATGTGATTCGTGCACATCCAAAAGCTTGGTGCGATACGGCAAGCCTGTGAAAACATGCAATTTCATATTTTTCCGAAGCCTAGAGATTATACAAAAGACAACCTAGTTGATTTTGCCTACCTCATTGAGTGCACTAATTGGAAACCTTTTTGTAAGACGACATCGGTTGACTTTATGGTTGACTATATGAATAATGTTCTACAGAGTGCTTTTGATGTGAGCTTCCCTATAAAGTATAAAAGTGTAAAATTAGAAACGCACCCATGGATGAATCCGCAGTTAAAATCCCTTTTCCTAAAATACTCAAAGGCTAAACATAACAAAACTGAATGCATGCATTTACTCAACGAGCTTAAAAAAGGTATAAAAGAGGCAAAAGCAGTATACGCTCAACAAATCCAAAACCAAATCAATGATAGTCCAGGAAAGCTACATAAACTAGTGAATGCTCTATGCTTTAATAATGACAAAATCTCTGCAGTTGAGCACCTGGCTCTAAGTGAAAACATGAAACCCTTGTCAGTCCTAAACAAAATTAACCATCACTTTACCGAAATAAATAGTCGATTTGCCCCAATAGGTTTCCATGACTTTGGCGAGATAGGTAATAACTATTTATCTGTAAATGAGTATTCAGTACTAAAATGATTTGATGCTTTGAGTATAAACAAATCGAATGTACCTGGTAAGTTACCTGTCCGTCTATTAAAATTTGCTGCTATACATATTATAGTTCCAATGTGCACGCATATAATAAACTCTAGTTACAAATTTTGTACAGTGCCTACAGAGTGGAAGAAAGGGTATATAACCCCAGTTCCAAAAAGTAATGATATAGTTCTAGATAATCTTAGACCTATAACCCAAACAAGTGTGTATAGCAAAATACTTGAGGGGTTTATGTTTGAAAGGGTATATAATCAGGTAATTAGTAAACTAAACTCATCCCAATTTGGAGCGATAAAAAAGTCCTCTACAACTCACTATCTAGTATCGCTATATGAGTTTGTACTCAAATCCTTAGACACTCCAAACGTGTACATCATAATTGTTCTACTAATGTATTAGATTTATCGAAAGCGTATGACCTTGTGGATCATAATGTGATAATCTGCTGCTTACAAAGACTAGGTATAAATAATAGTGATACAAAATGGATTGCTGACTTCTTGAGAAACCGTGTTCAGTGTACAAGATTTAAAGACCTCCTGTCGACTTTCTTACCACTTAAAAATGGAACGCCGCAAGGCACAAAATAGCGGTTTTGTTATTCGTAATCCTCATTGATAATGTACTGAATGAATTTAAGCTAAAGCACGGAGGGAAAAACAATATAATGAATGCTTTTGTTGACGACATGTGTGTTGCCGAATGTGTCAAATATAATTCAAAAATCTCCCAAAATCAATGAGTACATTAATGACATCAACGATACTCTAACAGCTAGTAATATGTCACTTAACCCAAAAAAGAGTAATATAATAGTTATAGATAATTCGAAAGGGAAAAGGTATAGTAATATCTCAATCACAGTAAATGGAACAGAGCTCCCTCATGAGTAAACTGTTAGGGGTTTTAGTAAATAGCAAGTGTGATTGGAGTGACCATGTTAACTTCGTGTATGCCAAAGCGTGTAAAAATTGTTTATTCTGAGAAAGCGAGCTATTGCAATCATATGTGGCCGATATATTAGTAAATCTAATTACGTGGAAACATGTAAGACTTTGGGGATTATTCAGCTTGAAGAAATATGGAAAGATCTGCTATTTAGGTTTGGGACAAAAACACTCAAGAATGAACGTTTCAAGCACTGGTTTGACCAATATATAATTGCTCGCAAGCCCAATTTTA
Organism: Entomobrya proxima; assembly: GCA_029691765.1. Taxonomy (NCBI): domain Eukaryota; kingdom Metazoa; phylum Arthropoda; class Collembola; order Entomobryomorpha; family Entomobryidae; genus Entomobrya; species Entomobrya proxima. The sequence continues at coordinate 3,564,878 of CM056172.1, forward strand.
GTAGTAGGTACAACCATAATAAGCAAAATTTTAGACTAGCTAAATGTAAATATGAGCGGTACCGTAGATCGACTATACCATCCCTGATAAAATTGCTTAGAGAAAAATGCTGAGAAATGGAAAAAGTAAATGTTTTGTTCTATATGTTAGTTAATGTACAACCTATGTATGTTTGGGTAATTTACACCAACCAGGCCTTCAACAGGCTTTCTCGCTCTTCAATTTATTGTATTTTTTTCTACAAAGCGCCCTAACAGGCAGCGTGAATCTCTTCCTTCTTTTTATTTGTAATCTCTAATTTTATATTACTATACCATGTATCATTTTCAATTTAGTTAACTGTGTGACTGTGACTGTATTTGATGTCCGTATTGTTCGAACCGTGTCAGGTCACTCCAAACGTGGAAAGAAATTTTTATGGAATTTGTTTCAAAATATATCTCAAGGGGCTGTTAAGTTCGAAACGTTTGATTTATTAGGTCAAGTGGGTCAAAACGTAAGATGTCACACATCGCACAAAAATGTATATTATCAGTCATAAGGAATAGGGACAAGTTTTCATTTATTTTTTGTCTGGGTCATTGTATACAAAGACGAGCGGTTAGATACAACTACAAACATAGGTTAACAAGCACGGTTAGATTGGACATACTGTAACAGGGGGAATATTTTACTTCTATTACTCTTGCTGTGTTTAAAGGTAGGATGCAGAAACGATCACGCTTTGCAGGAATTTGTTAGAGTAAATTAGAAATACTAATTTTTCACACTATCGATAACGGAAATGAAGATAGATTTATTTATAATTGATAGCCGAAATATTGCACTGCAGGGAAAGACTGACAGAGCCCCTGCACTTGCATTGACAACTTGAGAAGAAGTGTCATTTATTTTCTAAGGAGAGCTGAGATTTTTCAGCTCAAATTCCATTTTCCAAGTAAGCGCATGAAGAGGCCACATGAAGGATGAAATGTTGAAATTGGTGCGTTCTGGACTGTAAGGCTTTACGTCGTGAGTGGGGTTATAAAGTCCCCCCACCAAGGGACATCCGGGTCAATCAGCAACGTTGTTTGATCCCATGGAGCAAATGCTGTTGTCGGAACCCTGCGGGAAATCCGAGTGTTGACAATTGTCCTTGTCCAAAGTATATGTTGTTGAGTCTGTTTGGGTGACATAGGGGCCTAGCATCTGAATGTGAATAGGAGACTTTTTTGGTGCCATCGGGAAGGGTCACCACACAGATCACGTAATTTATGATTTTTGAAATGGTTAGATTGTCTTAGGGCATAGGCTATTTATCTTCATTATCTTCTGGTGATTTTGGGCAGGATACATGTTAGTTCTGGCCTCCGAGATAAAGCGTTGAAATTCTGAAAAACGAGAAATAAACACATCATCATTAACTTTAGAGTCTCACGACACGTCTTCTTCGTCCGTGGAATCATATCCAGTTTCCTCTTCAAACTGTAAACTTGGAGTCTGGTTTAACCTTATATATAACAGGACGGTGAAAAGCCGGTTCTATGGTGTGAAGACGGGTTGATAGCAAACTGAAATGCTCGGAGGTAATCAGCCCATTTTGAATGTGTGAAGTGTTCCATTACGGCTTGAATGTGGACAAGATGATCTCCAAACGTTTTCGAAAACATTAGGATATCGTCTTGGCAAACATAGTTATACGCATCCATTCCTTTGATAGCCTTATTCATTAAGCGCTGGTAGGAAGCTGGACTATTTTTCTATCTTTGTGGCATAACTTTGTAGACATATGATGCCACAAGACATGACATATGACGAGTTTGAAAAGCAGTAAACTTTTTATCTTTTTTGCGCATGGGCACTTGCCAAAATCCATTTTCACAGTCAAGTATACTCAGATAATTAGCTTCAGATAACAGGTGACGAAGGTCAGCAATCCGTTTCATTGGAAAGCACTCAGGGATAGTGAGAGAGTTGACATCGTAATCGTGGACAAGACGGCAGTTTCCATTCGTTTTGGGACAAAAGACCACAGGGGTGGAATAAGGGGAGTTACTTTCTTCTATCAATCCTTTGTCCAAAATTTCTTCTGTGATTTTTTCAATAATTTGATGCTTGGCTTTGGAAACATGGTAGGGCTTAATATGCTTAGAATTTTCTGTTGTTCCCAATCTGTGAGCACTTGTGATGTGTGTTCTTGCTGGAAGGGCGGAATGGATACCGTACATTTGGTCCCTTATTTTTAAACCAAAACTGAAACAAGTCAACATCTGTTCCTAAAAGCATCACAAAGTCACAATTTTCAATTATCACAAATTTGTGTTTTAAATTTTTGTGTCCAATACGAAATTTAAGCGTAATTTGTCCTTTTGTGTGTGTAATTTGAACAGTGGAAACATTTACCAATTTCATTTTACCATTTTCTCATTTTAACTTTCTTGTTTTCCCATAATTGTTCGTATTCAATCGCTGAGATGTTCAAACATTAGCCTACTAACCCGTTGCCTGTCACTGTGTCACCGAATTTAGTGTAAGTATAGGAGGTTTTTCTGGAATTATAGGTAAACTAAAGTTACGGCCATTAAAACAATGATTAATATAAACCGAACCAATGCATTTATTTGGTGATGCTTCGGAAACATCATCATCCGCTAATATCGACTCCTGTTTTGCAGAATTCGGATTTTGTAAAACTTCCGCTGCGTTAACTCGTGGCTGTGGTATTTTTTGTTGACATTCTACTGTTGTTTGATTTTTTCTGCCACAAGTGCCAAATGGGTCTTTTCTAAGATGTGGGGGCTGTATTTGATTTTGTCAAGGCGTGGTAGTGGTGCTGACCTAACTGGAGAAACTGGATTGGAAGAAGATTTTTGTTGAAATGAATGAGTATTTTATTGGTAAACAGAATTTTCAAAAGTAAAACAGTTAACAAATACAATTCACATTCTATAAACTATATATTTCTTCCATGGGGAGGGAATTTGGTAAAGTTCCTAACACACTAGCTGCATTTCCACGTTGGATTGCAAGGGATATTCTTTGATATAGATAATTTTTTGCCCTAGGGTCACCAGAGTCTGAAATTAGAACTGCTCCAATTGAATCTATGAATTGTTTTGCTTCAGTACACCAAGGTCCCATAGTCTCAAACGCCAGTCCCACGAAAATGTAATTGGAAGATTTTATTTGGGAGTATTTAGAGTGCTTATTTTTGCATGCTAGTTCCGCTGCTGAACCAGCTTTCTCTGCAGTTGAAGGTAGGTAAGAAGCTGCAAACGTGTCCACACACGTAGCGTCCCAAACCAGACGTTGACCTTTTGACCAAGGTACCAGAGTCACACCATCCGGTCTCTTACCATCATCCCTAGAAAGTCCTGTTGGTTCAAGATGTGAAGAAACGTGTATAGACGAAAGGGCTCTGTAAATTATTTGATTTAATTCAGAGTGTCGAGAAAATCGTCCTTTGCTCTTTTGGCAATGAAGTCCATGTGTGCCGTCTTCAGATACTATAGTTCCACAGTGACATTTATGAGCTTTTACTATTGTACATCCTAAACGAAGGGAAACACAAATTTGGAAATCTCGATTATTCATTGTAGTGCCAATATTCTTGGATGGAACAGCGTGCAGCCAAGCGTGTTGAAATTGGTATGGTTTCTGAAAAGGCATTGGTGGTGTTCCTAATTTTGAGGCAAATTAAATAAGGGCAAAAGTTGTTAAATGTCAGTCGCCTGACATGCCATCAAATGTGGTTTGAGTGAGAGAAGACCCCTTTACGTAATAAAATCCAAAACAACTTTTTAATTGCCAAAAATGTGATTTTTTGTGGAGTTTAAGACACTGAATTCCCATTTCCATGGCAAAGGTGGCAACCCTTTCGTTCTTCCGTTGGAGTCGTAACAGGAGTTTCTCTTATGCGGAGTTGTGATTGAATTCAGAAGCATATATTCTCCTAAAAGGTCAAAGAAATCACTCCAGGTTTGAATTTACAACTTTTTGCATTGCCACACCATGTTTAATTCCTTATTTTTTCCAAAGATGATATGTAAGTGGGACAGGCTCACGGCTGCGGCTGCTTGGTTATATATTTTCCCGAAATTTTTCACGAAATTTGCTGCAATAGTTCAGAAAAACCCTCTCTAACAGTAAAAATTAGAAGATTTTTGGGTACTTCCTTAACATGGACGCAGCTGCAACCTCCAATAGATCGGGTAAAAATTTGAAAATTAAGTTTTGTGCAAAACGTACATACACATTGACGTGATGTGTACACACCATTGAATTGCACATTTACATCTTATACTCCAAGAAAACAATCACAATCCTTCAACATTCCAGCTTTGGGAAATCTTTTCCGTCGACACCTAAAATAAATGTTTTCCGTAGCCATCGCCGCCACAGCTACTTTGTAGGGCTGAAACTTTGCATGGGATATTTTCTCTTGTCCTACTATATTTATGTAGTAATAATTTAAAAATTCAAGAAAGTTAATTTTTGGTGTTAATTTGCGCTAAAAGTTGCACACTATCTTGCTACCTGTACTAAACTAGGAATTTATATTATAATGCAACGGTGGAAGGATATTATGCCGAGCTTTGGTATAACACCTGTTTAAATTAAAAGACTTATCGAATCAAAAAAGCCAAACTTTAATAGTCGGTATAACATGGAACATCCATGGTAAACCAAAAAAATGTTCGCTGCTAAAACCGATAAAATTGTAATTTAACCTGAACTCGATCCGATTTTGCCTTAATTCGTGCCGACTTAGCATGAACTCGACCCGAATTAGCACGAACTTGAGCCGACTTAGCATGAACTCGAGCCGACTTAACCTTAACTCGAACCGACTTAACCTTAACTCGAGCCGACTTACCCTTAACTCGAGCCGATTTAACCCGAACTCAAACCGATTTTCCCTGAACTCGAGCCGATTTCACCTTATTTAAACCCGGATTCACTATATTTAGACCCAGAGTTTCCTAATTTTGACCTGATTTTGCCGAATTTAGGCCCGATTACGCCAGAATATTAGTCGCCTTAATTAGACCCGATTTCGCCTAAGTTAGACCCAATTTTGCATAATTTAGAAACGATTTTGCATAATTTAGACCTAAACTTGCCATAAGATAAAGTAGACAAACGGACATACAGACGGACGGACGGATACACAATTGCTTAAATAGCTCCTCTGCAAAGCAGCGTACTAATAAACACGTTTTTAGACTTGTGATCTGTAAATATGAAAGATACCGACTATATACAATAACTTGTTTAGTTAAAATGTTACGTGAGCAATGTTAACTAAATAAAAAGTACCAATATCATTAATTATTCCTTTCCTTTGTTTTTTTTCCAAATTATTCCAAATTAGTTTATTTGTTACATGCTATTATCCTTTTTGTATCACGTTCAGTTATACTATCGTGTGGTATAACTGTGTAAGGTGCTGGGCAACTGTGTATAACTGAAAATACCACCACCCACGGTTAAATACTACCACCCACGGTTAGATACCACCACCCACCGTTAAATACGACGACCCGCTGTAAAGTACCACGACCCAGAGTTAAATACTACAACCCGCGGTTAAATACCAAGACCCACGGTTATATACCAGGACCACAGGTTAAATACCTCGACCCGAAGGTTAAATACCAAGACCCATAGTTAAATTTCACAACTCACGGTTCGATACAATGACGATCTTTTGGATACAACTACACATATACAACAGCGAACTGTTGGATACAACTACACATATACACCGGCGAACTGTTGGATACAACTACACATATACAACGACGAACTGTTGGATACAACTACACATATACAACGACGAACTGCTGGATACAACTACACATATACAACGACGAACTGTTGGATACAACTACACATATACAACGACGAACTGTTGGATACAACTACACATATACAACGACGAACTGCTGGATACAACTACACATATACAACGACGAACTGTTGGATACAACTACACATATACAACGACGAACTGTTGGATAGAACTACACATATACAACGACGAACTGTTGGATACAACTACACATATACAACGACGAACTGTTGGATACAACTACACATATACAACGACGAACTGTTGGATACAACTACACATATACAAGGACGCACAATGCAACATTGACGCAAGCTTGGTTAGATTCGCACGGTTCAAAACAGGTTTGGAACCAAAATGTGCAGAAATTTTTTAGCGTATTTTGCTACCCGCAGTTCAGTTTGCCCGAAAAAATCGTAACGTATACGTAATAGGTGACTACGTTTTTATACCGCATTCTATAAATTTAAAGTCAAACGTCAAACTAAACAGGGACAAAAGGAAATAACATAACATATGTGCTTTACAAACTTAAAAACATAATGTATGAACCGCTTTGCTTGAATCGCAATTAAATAGCCATGCACCAATTTATCAGTCATTTTCCATAAACTCTGTATGTAATAACCTTAAACTATTAAGATGCCACATGTTTGAATCGTCTATTTTGATATATATTATACCCAAGAAGATTTCTTTCCCAAGAGTGTAAGGAGGTCGCACTTCGAGTAGCTAACGTTGGTAGTTGTATTGGACAAAATCGGAGGTTGTTTATTTCCAACATTCAAAACATCTTGCTTTTCCATAACTACGTTTAGGTATACCAATCGACACTGTCAACTGCGCATGTACATTCCTTTTAAAAACGCCAACCCGTTCCATCATCGGCATTTGTCTACATATCTCCATGTAACCACCATCCAGTTATGAGCAAGGTGTGCAGATGTAAATACATGCACCATGTAAAAAATATGGAAAAAACATGTAATTACATGTAAAAAAGAAAGGAATTTGGAAAAACCATCATGGAAAAAACATGTAAAAAAGATTTTTCTTTAGCAAATTGGTTAAAGGCATAAGTTAATTTTTGAGTTAAAACTTAACTAAATACACATTATACCCGCATTTGTAGAGAGTTTTACCATGCTTCAGCTTTCAATGTGTGAGCTGGCCACTGTAGAGCAGCCATTTTGACTCTATCATACTAATTTTTCCATAATATTTCCATTTTACATTTTTACATGTTTTTTTTACATATTTACATGTAAAAATGTAAAATTTCCTTAAACACATGGAAGAACACACTCCTTGGTTATGAGCAGTTATTTTAGAAAACAAACAAGTTGATTATTTTCGTCCCGTAACAGCACTTGTCAATTTGTAAAGGAGTTACGCAAAGTAGTAAGACCTTCTGACTCTCAGTCTTGTTTATTATGTTGTTTCTAACAAAAATGAAGAGGATAAAAACAAGTATACGCTTTCAAATGAAACCAACAAGTAACTTGGACATAATATGAAATTCTTGTAAGAATGTAAGATAGCGAAGTTTTGGTTGTTGCAAAATATTTTGTGCGTGATTGGGGCATTTTTTGTGTGTGCTATATGTTTTGCTTTAATACCATCCAAGTTAAAAATGCAAAAGAATTAACTGCTCTAAGAATCGATACCGCGACCCCAATATGCACGCTCACACTCATCGTAGCGCGTCAAGCGTGCTAGCCACTATCCTATAGTGGTTCAGGTTAAGCGGAGCTGTAGGTAACGCTGTATGGTTTGTTTGCTTGTAGTGAGTACACAGAGCAAGTATACGTGTCCTCTCCCATGCAAAAATACGTGTGGATGGATACCGTGCGTGTCTTGTGCTTACTGCTTACGTTCTCATACATGTTTGAGTAGGTAGGTAAAGGTAGTGCTATGCAATGAGAGAGGCCGATAGAATGCTTTTTGTATGTTGGAGTGTGACGGACGGACGGACGCGCAGCAGAGAATCTTATTTGCGAAGAAAACTTCGCAAATAAAGGCATATCATTCATATTAAACACCAATATTATTGAATTATTTTATAGATGTTTGTCAAGTAACGAAATCAAACCAAGTTGATTTCTCCAGCCGAGACTGCTCATCTCTTCAAAATCCCTGCATTTGTTCCCTTCAAGCAGGATGTGAATACGATGATCAATCCGGTACTTGCATAATGACAACAGGTACTTTAGTATTAGCATCTTATTTAAATTAACATATTCAGTTTGCATTGAAAATATCAATTCACACTGTGTGTTTTGTTAATAAAATCTTCTGTTGCCAGCTTAACTGTATTCAATACTTGATTATATACATTTACTTAATTCAAATAATGTTATTGCATTTATAGACTGCATGAAGTTTACTAACATACCGACCGAATGCCGAAAAAACCATTGTGTATTTGATTGCGCAACGAGCGAATGTAACAGTCATGAACGTAAGATAAAATGTTTAATGCCACCTTACTAGTTTTGTGCACAATGGATTTTGTTCATTATTTTAATCTGTTCAAATACCGCTAAAAATTCAATAGGAAAAAATTGAATTCGTCATATTTGGACATAGGCCCCAGAAGTGGTTGGGACGTGGTTCATTGTCCAACCCTAAACAATCATGGTGGGACAAACCTTTCTCCCACCCTAGAATTCGCAAAAAAAAAACAAATTGCCTGGCAAACCACTGATTGTTTTGGTTTCTTAAACCAATGAGCACTTAATTCTTCATAAGTTCCAAGAAAAGTGTTACAAGTCCTAAAAGATCAGTGATTTTTTTCAAATTTAAATTCGAATTGTGCCATTATTGTCACATTTTCACACAAAACGAGAAATTATTTGTGCTAAAACATTAATACAATACGATTGTATTTAGAAAGCCACAACTACAACGTTCTAAATACAAATTTTCCCAAAACGAATATCAATTTACAGGGATTTCCAAGCCTATTTTTAAAACTTCCAAGTAAAAACAGTTATATTCAACATATAATTTTGAAAATTTGGACGCAAGCGATAAAATTTTGAAAAACAAGATTGGCTTTTTAGTCGAATTGAGTGACATCTTATTTCATATTTGGAAAAAGAGCAAAACTACGCAAAATTATAAATTATAAGGACAGAGAATGAGTTTTGGTGTTTTTACCAATTTTTTGAGCATTTCGTCAAAATTGGTGTATTTGTAGCCTCTTGAATTGTGATTTCAAAAATAGTATTATTTTGGATCCAGGGTCTCGATATCACTGAAAAATTGATGACCGAAAGTGACCATTTTATGGTATTTGAGGAATACTAGGATTTTTTAAAGTTTTTTGAGTATAACTTTTGTGTCCATCAAAATCAGGAAAATCGCCGGGAGGGCAATCCTAATTTTTTTAATGCTTGTTTCAAAAAAATAAACCGCAAGAAAAAATTCCGTTCCAGGGTGGAGATATTTGGAAAAATGTATGGACAAGTATACCAAACTTGACAGAATCCAACGTGCCAAAAGTGACCGAATGTTGTTTCCGTCTGCTTTATCCAAACTGTTTAGTTGATATACCATATTAAAGCCGATGCAAAACTCCAGGATCGTATTTCTCAGTTTTTTGAAATGTGGGCTAGAAAGAAAGTTATTACAAAACAAAGTAAACAAGTAACAAAACACCAGCTGCTGAACGATCCATTTCCACCATATATTCTACATACTGTGTGAATACTGTATCAACATTTCACATTGGCCCACAGATTTTGAATTTTGTTACAATGCATACTAGTAATACTGGCTAAAGAATGCAGATCCATTCATACATTCTGCGTGACAGGTAGGTGCACACATTCTCAGTAGAAAAATGATCACAATCCAAAAATACATTACACATTTTGAGGTATTTATGTCAAATACAATTTTTCAGATTACAAATGAATAGCTTAGGTTGCAGCATACATCTCATTTTTCATAACTCAACAAAGTAAAAAGAAGTAGTCACAATTTGAGAAAGAACAAGCACACGATTTTTTGTTTCTTTTTTTACCAAATATACAAACATAATATCCATTTGTTAAAATCCGTCGTGTTTGTTTTGGCCCATCAGTCGATTCTTAATTACACCATTTGCGAATGGTTTATTATAAAGTTGAAAACTGGAAAGAAAAAAATGAAAATAAAACTTTAGTAAAGTTGTAAAAGTACGCCCAGCGACAAATTATTGGCGCCAATTTTGGTGAAAATTGAATTCCCCACCTTTCAATTGGTCTGCATACCAAAGTTGAGCTCAATCCGAGCAAAACTGTGAAAATCTACCCCTGGGGAATGAGTCCTACCCCCAAGGGGTTATTGGTTGATTTTGCTGACTTCCCCACCTTTCAATTGGTCTACATACCAAATTTGAGCTCAATCCGAGCAAAACCGTGAAAAACTACCCCTGGGGGATGAGTCCTATCCCCCCAGGGGTAATTGGTGGATTTGGCAGAATTCCCCACCTTTCACTTGGCCAACATACCAAATTTGAGCTCAATCCGAGCAAAACAGTGAAAATCTACCCATGGGGGGTAGGACTCATCCCCCAGGGGTAATTGGTTGATTTGGCTAAATTCCCCACCCTTCAATTGGTCTACATACCAAATATCAGCTCCTTCCGTCCAAATATGAAAAAAGTAATACAGCTACTATAATCAGCTGTTCTGGACGGACGAACGAACGGGACAGGACACTCAAACATATACGCTGGGCGTAAATAAGGGAGACAGATCATCTTGATGGGATATGATGTGCTGCCAACCTGGTGCACAAAATTCTAACATCTCATCAATGTAAGACAGCTGAGTAGTCGTAGTGTCGTGCCGTGTTAGACAGAAATAGTACGGGTTGGCTATGGGCATATACTGTTAGGTCCCTTCTTTTGTCCAAAGAGCTTGTTAGAGACAATGACATCCCAATTACCGACTTTCCTATTTTGGATGGTTGTCAGCTGATGACGCTAAGGATGATTGGCTGCCTAAAACAACAACAAGCTAGCGTAAACAAAGTCGCAACGAGAGTTGTGCAATGAGCAGACAACCAAGCACCACCTTCGGTACCAGATAACGGACTTTTGTTTATTATGTATCTGCTCACCGCTCACCTCTCGTTGCGACTTTGTTTACGCTAGCTTCTCTAAATTTATCTTCTCTCGATGAATAGGTGAAAAGATATCCGTGTATTTCACTTTGATGGTTGATCCATTGAAACGCTTATTGTTGATGTGATATTCTGCGTTAAATGGTAGTGTGAACACGTGATCTGGACATGGTTGTGTCTTTCCAGCTAATGTGAAGTTGGACATACGACAGTAGACATATATTAAATTTGCGTCCCGTTTTAGCTGGATAAATGAGAGATGGTCCCTTTTGTGCGTTGGTTGCGTTGTGCATCAAACAGTATAAAATCTGTGTTGATGACTGGAGCATCGATGACAATTCTCAATTCCTGGCGAAGGTTGTCATATTCGCAATCATCAGCTTTAGCAAATGTATATGCGCATAGTTTTCCGCAGGGTAGAGAGACGTTAAGAAAGTCCAACAATGGCATGTGGACTTTGCCTCTTTTCCACTCACGTTTGGCTTCGGCTACGATCATTTTGCCGAGCTGTATTTTTGTCACTACGGCTGAAATTGCGTAGGCTTGGCTGATTGACTTTTGTTTGAAATTCTCCATATCAATAGTGGAGTTTTTCAGAAACAATATAGTTCCATTGAAGTCAGTCCTTCCTTCGTTCAACAAGGCTCTGATTTCGTATTTGTTATCATCCAGTCGGCGAAAGTTTTCTGTCATGATGTTGTAGCGTGACTCATGTTCATCTAGTCGTTCAGCGTTGTCGATGCTGTAGACTAGGGCTGTTGTTCCTACTGCTCCTGCTGCGACACACGCTACGATAGCAATTGATCCAATAATTATGAGAGAAACAACTCGTTTTTCTCTGGCCAATATGCTAAGATCTTCCGCTGCTTTTGGTCTTTTGGCTGGACACATATCTTCTATTGCCTTTATGAAATCCGTGTCGTAAGCTATTTTGCATTGCGCTTTAGCTTTGTCCAGAAGAACCTTGTAGATGATGTCATCCGTGAACATGTCACAGGGATTGAGCATGATAATTCTTAGCTCAAATTGGAGATATCCAGATACTACTGGAGTCTCGGATCTTCGCCATAGTAATGGGATTTGAGGATTACTAGGTATTCCAAGTCCTGTTGTGCAGATAAGCGCTATCTGCAGTAATGTCAGTAACAAGAAGTGGCTATACTTCATTCTTCTCCTTCTATTCATATAGCTTCTAGGACGTTGTTGTTCGTTCTCCTGGTGTTCTCCTGCTTTTCGTTTTTCTACTTCCTTTTTAGCTTTCCTTTCTCCCCATTCCCAGCCTCGTGCTTGGGAAACTGTAAACATGTTCAAGAGATGCTTGATGAATCCATGTTGATTCTTTTGTAGAGGTTTAGTTAAGATGTCGGCTTTCTGTTCTTTGGTGTGAACATACTGAATAGTTATTTCTTCTTGCTCTACCAGCTCTCTTGAGTACAGGTATTGTGTTTGAATGTGTTTGGTCCTGTCATGAAAAGTGGCGTGCTGTGCAATGGAAATGGTGCTGGTGTTGTCCACCATAATGGGAGTTGGTTCCAGTAACGTAAATCCCATTTCCTTGAGTAGCATTCTAATGTAAACAGCTTCTTGAACAGCTGCAGTAAGTGCTACTAACTCTGCTTCGGTGGATGACAGAGTTACTATCTTCTGTTTCTGAACTTTCCAGTACAGTAACATAGTTCCAAACATGACAGCATAACCGGTTGTTGACTTACGGTCATTCCTGTCACCTGCGTAGTCCGAGAATATGATAATATCCATATCTTTGTCGTAAGATGGATAGTAGAGCCCTGTGTCTCTTGTTCCACTCAGATATCGCATTACCTTTTTCAGTAATTGCCAATGTTGTTCATTATAGCCAGAACAATGCTGACTTAATTTGTTCACTGCAAAGGCGATGTCTGGTCTTGCAGTTCTGGCAATGTAAAGAAGAGATCCTACTCCTTGTCGGTAAGGAAATCTGGCATCAGTCTCCTCCGGTGTCAAAACGTCCGTTTGAGTGTTTGGCTGCATTGGAAAAGTGACAGCATTACAATTGTCAAGGCGGAATTTCTCAGGCATGGTGTTGATTTGCTTGTTGGCATGCAGTAGCATGCTTCCATCATCGAATCTTTCAATTTGCATTCCGATGAATGCATCACACTTCGTGTCTTTGATCTTGAATTCCTCCATTAGTTCCTGGCGGACGTATTCAATTATTTCTGCTGATGATCCCGTTATAATCAGATCATCGACATAGCAGACTACGTAACACTTGTCTCCATCATGATCGTAAATGAAGAGTGATGGGTCATGTTTACTCCGCACAAACCCAATCTTTATTAAAAAGTCAGAGAATCTAATATTCCATTTCCTGGGGGCTTGCTTGAGTCCATAAATTGGTCTCCAGAGTCTCCACACCTTTCCAGGTTGTTGAGGAAATCCTTCTGGTATTTTTACGTATATTTCCTCCTTGAATTCTGCCTGGAGAAAGGCGGTGTCTACATCCATCATGTGAAGATGGTAATCCTTCTTTACAGTGAGAGCAAGAATCAGTCTGACTGTCTCCAGTCTGGCCACGTTGGCAAAGACTTCGAACTCCATACTCCTGATTGTATCCTCTAATCACCAGTCTCATTTTGTGTTTGGTGATTTTACCTTCTCCGTCTGTCTTTAACGCACAAACCCAACGAGCATCTAGAATGTTCGCATTTTCAGGTTCATCCACTACTTCAAAGGTTTTCATTTCATACAGACTTTTCTTTTCTCTCTTCGATGCTTCTTTCCATTTCTCTCCATCGGGTCTGCTCATAGCTTCAGAGTAACTCTGAGGCAATCGCATATCTTCTGATGGTTCAGCATAAAAAGTGTATGCTAGTTGTGCTTGGGGAGGCTTGTCCTTTTTCTGTTTCTCCTCTATGCTCCCACTTAAGCTTCCACTTTGACTGCCACTCTGGCTTCCTTTTGATGTTGTACCTGCAGCTTGGTATCGTTCAGGCGGCTGCATTTTTGATCTGTCTCTTAGTGTGATTCCTGTTGGAATCGTAGCAGTATATTTCTTCTTTCCATCCGTCACTAATACTTCCATATTTCCAGTGCTTTGTTGTTGAGCAGGTTGTGCTCTTGATGATGAAGCACCTGCTTGTTGTTGACTACTACTATTGTCAGTAGTAAGTGGAATATGTTTTTGTTTGGGCGAGGGAGGTTGTGATGCTCTTCCTTCATTCTGAGCATCCTCAAATTCCGTATCCGTTACTTCAAACACATCATCGTCTCCTGTGCTTCCCTCCCTACTTTCGTCATTCTCAGCCACGGATTTTTCTTTCTCTTCTTCTTTTGCATCGTCATTTACTTCCACCGTGACATACTTGATAAACTGTTCATAAAAACTAGCATGATGCGTGATGGTGACTATTTTGTTTTCAGGGTCATAAACCCGATAGCTAGTTTTTCCATCAAAACCGACTAAAAAACCTTTCCTTGATTTCGGTCCCCATTTTTTTGTCTTCTCATCTTGTAACTTGTAGTAAGCATTGCTCCCAAACATTTTAATTCTACTCATGTCTGGTTTACTGCCAAATATCTGTTCATATGGTGTCATCTTCTTATTCAATGCATTGCATGTTCTGTTCAAAATGAATACTGCAAAAGAGCAAGCTTCTGCCCACAACCTTTTTGATAATCCACTTTGGTTGAGGATTGTGGTGGCTAACTCTTTGATCCTTCTCATATGTCTTTCTACCCTTCCATTTTGCTGTGGTGTGTATGGAGCACTTAGTCCGTGCTCGATTCCCTTTTCAGCCAGGTAATTCTTCACTTCTTTACAGCAGTACTCCGTCCCATTATCTGTTCTGAGACATTTTACATAGTTGTTGGTCTGTCTCTCAAACCAAGCAATGTTCTCTTTCACTTTCTCGGGAATATCTGACTTCTCTCTCACAAAGGTACGACGGACAAAGTTTGTCCTCCTATCTGCCACTACCATCATGTAGTACTTTCCATGCAGTGTAGGGATTTTCATTTTTCCAGTTGTGTCCATATGCAATACCTCTCCAGGTTTGCATGATAACTCCTCTTCCGTTGGTTTGAATGGCTTTTTTGCTTCCTTTCCTATGTGACAGGCTTCACAAAACCATTTTCCTTCAAAATCCTTCGGATTTACTCCAAGTATTGCACCATTCTGTACTGTTATCCTTAAATTTTCCATGCATACATGTGCAAATCTGTTATGCATGAGTTTACTCCTATCTTCAATTGATAAGCATGACATCGGTATCTTTGGTACCCGAAATCTCATCGCGTACAGAGTTTCATCGGCGTCTCCTACTGGTCCTAGTTGATTTTTTGATTGCATGTGTATACTCTATCTCCAATAAAATTGACTTTCCATCCTTTCTTTAACATCGGACGGATTGCAAACAGATTTACTGAGCCTGGGATATAAAAGCATTTGTCTAATTTCGCTTCAATCCAAGCATTGCCACTCAAGTATTCTATCTTTACAGTACCTTCACCTATTGCCTCAACATAATTATTTTTGCCGGTAATCTTAATGCTTTGCGGTTCAGCAAACTCTCTGTATGTAACGAACAAATTCCTATCTCCACAGCTGTGCTGTGAGGTGCCACTATCTACGAAAAACGTGATACTACTGGCTTCTTTATAACCCGTAACATATGCATGATGTTCCACTTCTCTCTCCAACAATATGCCATTATGCTCTCATCATTATCATCATTGCATTCAATATCAACATTTGTCATAAATGAATTATCTTCCTGAGAGTTGTCTTCCTCCTCATAGTATTCGTCATAGTCATCTTCCTCAGCAGCGTAGCTGTGAGCTCCTCTTCCTCTTCTAAAGTTTCCTCTGCTTCTGGAGCGTCCACCGCTGCGGGCACGACTGCCACGGCTACCACGGCTGCTACTGCTGCTCTGTTGCTGCTGTTGTGGTTGATCACAGTCCCGTACAAAATGGTCCTCGCTACCACAATTGTAGCATCTTGGGACTCCATCATCTTCTCGTTGATGCCCTTGATAATTATTGTTACCTCTATAGTTTCCTCTGCTTTGACTGCGTCCTCTGTTTCCTCCTCTCCAATTTCCTTGTCCACGGCCTCTGGCTCTGCCACGACCGCCGCGGAAGGAGTAAAAAGCTTCAGCTTCTTTTTCTTCTTTTTCTGTATTTTCACAAATTCACCTTTTGTACTTGTACTAGTACTATCTTTATTCCTTATAGCACTTGTAGCTCCGCACAGCTTTCTTTCCTCAGCACTGGCACATTTTCCTTTTTCCTTGGTGCTCTCTGGCTGGCATTTTAGCTTTTGAGCTTTTTGCTATTTTTCACTTTATTTATCCTTTTTCTGATGCACTGGCTTTTTCTACTTAAAGCTCTCTGGCATTTTGCTACTTTTTAGCTTTTCTATTAATTTCCCAGTTTAATCTCACTATTGGGGGGACTTGAGATTTAATCCATTGTTGCACTTTATTTGTTGCACATTCAACAATACTATTCAACTGTTGCTTGAAATTCCTCTATGTCCTTATTTCTCAAAATAATTCTAAGTCCAAACAATTTTCCAGAAAAATCACAAGTCCAACTTTTAAATCAGAATCCGTCCAGAAGTCCAGAAGTCTCTGCAGGAGATTTTGGACATAGCGTATTCTCTGTCTTTCAGCACTTAGAATATTTTTAGGGTCTCACTTCACCCCTTTTCTTTTTCTTAAAAATCTGACTATGTTCTTTTACGTGGTTTTACTACTCCTCCTCCCCCTCTGCTACCATATTAGTAAACAGGGTTATGAGGTATATGCTTTAATAAAGCTTCTTTAGTAGATCGACTGCTGTTTACTGGCTCTGGAGAGTAACTGACTTCTCCTGATTTATTTTGGGCAGAGTTTCTCATGCCTCTTTAAAAAACGTTTTGGTGTTGTACAGTTTCATGCCAATCATTACATCATATCATTGTCATATTTGTCACACATCAAACAAGAGTATAATTTATAGATACATATAATTTGTATATAATATAATTTACATGTGCAGCTGCGTGCTTTTACAGCTATGAAAGGAAAACAGAGTTGCTTTACTAAAATGACACATTAAGCACGTTTAAGCATAGGTACATAGTTCACACAAGAAAATGAGCCATGTATGCTTACTGGACTGATGCTAATCTGCTCGCTGTTTTTAAGACAATGTTAACTGTTTTGCATTTACCACAATGCAAATGAAAAATGCCCAGCTTCTGACTTTAACATGGAATAGAATATTTTGTGGTAATTTGTTATCGCTTTTTATGATGCCAGTTTGTCGCCTTTTCTTTCCTGTTCTTTCCTGTCCGATGACTACCTATTTTTCTGAAGATGATCAAGATGAAATGATCATGACAATTTGCATATTATGAACTATATCTTTACAGGAGACCTAAATCAAAACCGGCTATGGCGGTTACCAGCTGATGACGCTAAGGAGACTGACCGTGTCTACGCTAAAGCGTTGTCTAAAGGCAACCAATCGTTCTTAGCATCATCAGTTGGTTACCGCAAAGTTTGGTTTGGATTTGAAAAGGCAGCAATTTAGGACTCCATAGAAGCTTGGTTTGGACTTCTATCCAGACAAAGTACTGGATATGAACACAAAATAGCAAACCAATTACAACAACATAACATGGCATGCACAGACTGATGCTGTTGCTCTCAGGCATGGTGGTACCCGCGGGTTTTTGGGGAATATAGGGCTTTTTCGGGTTTTATTGGTTAAAAACGGGTTCCCTATTAAAATACATGTAACATTATAAGACCATTGAAAAATCTTATATTCAACCAAAGCTAGCCGCGTATTGTGTAGCTGTGGTTTGGATCAGCAAGGACAGCGTCAAGTTAAGATAGTAAGTGTGCCATCCAGATGTTGATCACAGCAGCTTTATTCTGATAAACTTGGTGTTTCCAATTTCCAACCACCTAACCATTACGGTACCTGTAACTTGCTTGCATCGTGGTTTCCCATTTGATTTCCTCCAAACAGATTTGAACACCATTTCGCAATCCACAGTAAGAATGTTCTCCACCGAAAACTCCGACCACCACCCTACTAGATCTGGCACTGACTAGCATCTCGACACAGATCTTTCAGGTTGGGTGATTGTGACACGGCCATGATAAGTGTAACTGGCACGCACAGCTCAAACCTCATTGTTACGGCAAGCGTTTGATTAACCCAATCAATTAAGCTTCCGAGCTGTATCTTGAGCACCTATCTACCTAAGATTTCGCTATTTCCATACTGTATAAAGGTTTTTGGTGGTGAGTTGTACAAAAATCTCTTTCCCTTGTCCTCCGCAAAGTTGCAAAATTCGTTCTCCGTCCCTTGTCTTCCGCAAGTTCATATGATTGACAAGCCCAAGAAATTCAGCCTGCACGCCAGAATGGATTGCCAAGAATAACTTCACACACCCTGAATGCTAAAGTGTGCGTTTGTTTAGTCTAGTAAGTAGATGGATGTAAGAGAGTATAGTGAATTGACAAACACAATATGTGTTTTGGTTTGATTTCTTGGTTTCTGTTATTTTTTAAGAACAATATTGCTTACAGCTGAGCCAAATAAATGTGTGTATCGGCTTACCCCAGTATTTTATTTTTTATTTTACCCAGTGGGTTTTAATGGGTAAGTGGGTAATACCCACCTACCCAATAAAACCCACATAAATTTTTGCTAAGTGGGCATGGGTAAAAACGGGTAAAAATGGGTTGCCCAGCCCAGTAATAAAACCCACCACCACCATGCCTGGTTGCTTTGTATACATTGGTTTATAATAATTCTGAACTGATTGAAAAATATCAACTGTGAACAGTGTTACTTGGTGACATTTAGGTACTACAGGATTGACATGTGGGCGGAACGCGTGCAGTTTACTGTGCAACGATATATGTAAATGCAAAGGAGATGGTTGCGAATATGACATCTCCACAGCTACATGCAAGAAGGATGACATTCAAGGTATTTAACCCTGATTTAAATTTAATATGAATGCAGGAAGCAAGTCTTTAATTATTTTGGGAAAGCTAACATCAAATCACGGGAGTTGAAGTGTTGGTTTCCCTTATCAAACATTTCATCTTTGTAATATTAACGTTTTTTTATTGATGAAAACTTTGAGTAGTAGTGTTGCCGGTGTATCAGTGAATCCTGGCTTATGAAAATGCAAATGTGAAAATGTCGTTAGCTTTTATATACTAGTATATTATATCTAAAAGAACCTCGAAAAACCCATCACTATAAACGGAATTACCGCCTTTTTAATAAACTATATTAACTCGTTCGGATTATGCCAGATCCCCGCAGCAAGCAAAAAAATGCATGACGCCATCGTAATTTTCATACCCACAGCAGGGCATTTTTGGCATTTTACCTAGTCACATCTTCTCACACAAGTTAGTGCCAACCATTTGCCCCAAAAACACAATATAAGTTATAATTTCTAACGGTACACGAGTACGTTGTCAACAAAGTTTCAAATTATACCTGTTTCTTGCACTCTTTCATCTGGCTGCATGTGCTTGTTTGTGCAGCAATTTCCCTAGTCCTCTTGTACGTCAACCGTATATTTATTAATTTCCGTTAGCAGGTTGCTTGCGCCTGGATTAGTAAACTTTTGAATCAAACTCAAATTTTGTTACCTTAATATGATCAAACTTTTTTTTGCTTTCAAATTGTAGCATGTACTGATGACGTACTACAGAAACATGGGTGCTTAATACCTAACTCGATATACAATTATAATGGCAAATATTGTCGTTATAATCGTGTTGGGGACTTTTGTGATTACGAAAAAGTAGTAATTGCTGTGAATCTAAACGGAGAAGAGACAACAGATGAACTTGGAGTAAAATACTTAGCCTGGAAACGAATAAACTACGTTGACGTGGATAATATTTTAACTACGTATGATTTGAGGAACAAAACCACTCAACAAGTTAATGCAATATACTTGACGGGGATTTCAGGAATTGCAAGCAAAAGACACCCTAATCGCTGCATAACGTTTTTTGTTTCATTATGTGAAGAGGGCGTGTTTCACATCTCAATCAAGCTGATTCAGCTTACAGACTCACTGCCTGGTGAAATGGTTAGAACCAATAAGTTTGGATCGCTACAAACATAGTTGTAATAAAAGTTGAGTAAAGTTGTAAAAGTACGCCCAGCGAAATATTATTGGCGCCAATTTTAGCAAAAAATGAATTCCCCACCCTTTAGTTAGTCTACATACCAAGTTTCAGCTCAATCCGAGCAAACTGTAAAAAACTACCCCTGGGGGATTAGCCCTACTCCACAGGGGAAATTGGTTAATTTTGCTGAATTCCCCTCCCTTCAATTAGTCTACATGCCAAGATTAAGCTTAATTCGTCAAAAAATAGCAGTACTATAGCAGATCAATTTTTCGGACAGGAGGACGGGACAGGAGGGGACAACTAAAAGAATCCATATACGCTGGGCGTAAATAAAGATATATCGTATTTATCCAATTTATACCCGCGGCTAAAATTTCACATTTCAACAGAGCGTTTAAATATAAATGGGTTATAAATTGAGCGAGGCGTATAATTCGAATAAATACGGTATCTAAATATGTCTAGTGTGTAAGGTGCTTGCGGTAACCGGCTATTAGGTCCCGAACCAACTAGCTCCCGGTTAGCTCCTCGACCCACATGTTTCCAGTCGCATTAGCTCCCCGTGCCATTTGCTCCCAGGTAAGTTTGCTCCCCTATCCACCAGCTCCCCGACCCCTTATCTCCCATGCCATGTTGCTCACTGTTCAATTTGCTCCGAAACTATTTGCCCCCGTGGGGCTTTAGCTCCCAGGCAAGTTTGCTCCTACAATTTTACTAAACATTGCATAGTCATTGACATACAATTAAGCCATTGTTAAGAACATACACATTTCTAACAACATAAAGCCGTTAACTTTACGTTTTACAACGTTAGTTAGCCTTCTCCGGTGTCCCTATTTCTTGTCTGTGTGTACTTGTGTGTTCTGTTTTCATTTTCATAGATTAACACTGCACACGAGCAATGAACAATGATAACAGCTAGCAAACAATATATAGATATTCCTATTATAAAAATTGCCGTACTAAAATTTAAATTTAATGTGTATACGCAATTATAACACACTAGCCCTAAGCTTGTTTTGCCATCAAAAACAAAATACAATTTGATGGCATTCTAGAGCTAATACATATGTCAAAGCTTTTAAATCATGTATGGAAACCATTATCGATCACTCTACAGAGGCATCCGCTAATTCAACTCAAGGTTTCATTGAATTACCCCGGGATCCTTTTTCATTAACCCACCCACTTTAAATTCAATGGTGATTCTCTTTTCCTTCTGTATCCTCTTTTTGAGAACCCAACCAACTCAAAATTTTCTTTCTTTAAAAATGTAAACCTTCTCGGTTTACTTTCATCAATTTAAAAAGGGCTAAACATGGCTGGTTGTTTGGCCAGTCACTTTTCAATTATAAAAGTTTAGCCGTCATGGCTAAATGCGGCAAACTTCCTGGTTAACCGAAACTACTAAAACAATAGCCAAAAGGCTTACCGGTTTGGTGATGGTTAAGCCCAACCAAATTTCCACCCACAGTCAATTTACCATAAACTTTTTTATTTAAAAAACGGGATAATAAATTATTTTTTCTTCAAAGTAGACGGCAGCTTTGACTTTTTATTTAAAATGAACAGCAGTGTTGATTTGTTATAAAATTTGCAGCAGCAATTGACATTTTAAAAAATAAAACAACGCCCAGCGAAAAATTATTGGCGACAAATGGCGAATATTAGCATGGATTCCCCACCCTTCAATTGGTCTACATACCAAATTTGAGCTCGATCGGAGAAAAACTGAAAAATTACTCCTGGGGGATGCATCGTACCCCCCGGGGGTAATTGGTTAATTTGGCTGAATTTCCTACCTTTCAATTGGCCTGCATACCAAATTTGAGCTCAATCCGAGCAAAACTGTGAAAAACTACCCCTGGGGGATTAACCTTCCCCCCAGGGGTAATTGGTTAATTTTTCTGAATTTCCCACCCTTTAGTTAGTCAAGATTCAGCTTAATTCGTCATAATAGTACTATAGTGCAGTTGAGTCTCAACTGTTGAGATAATATATGTTTTATGTTTTAAAAAAAACTTTGCCTCAGCCAAGATTCGATTCTGTGACCTCAGTGCTCTACGACTCCAAGCTCCAGGCTCAAGCCACTGCACCACAGCAGCTGTCTGAGAGCAACACTACAGAAAGTAAAGCATGTGTTAAGCTATCCTCGCAGCAAGAAGAGAGAGAGTGTTTGGACAGCATGAAGGCTGCTTGGACAGAATCACCCAGGCAGGCAGCCAGTAGCGAGTTGCGTTCTGAAATGTACTTTTAGATTCCTTGAAGGAAAGTCTGTATCTTCACATGAGATTGACGGTGATAGGGAAATTATTAATAAAAATGGCAAATCAGAGTTTCCCATAAAAATCCGCTAAGAAGACATAAATCAAGGATATAAGTGAAAAATAATCAGCTTTAAAACAACAAAAATACGAAAGCTTAATCAACGTAAAAACTCAGGACGGAGATTTGATTGAGTGATTGATAGAAAATAGTAGATCAATTTAGTTCATTTCCTCTAAAGGACTATGCAACCTAAGGGCAAAAATTTTGACCCCCAGTTTATTGTTGATTCTGATAGATCTTTAAAAGCTCTACAATTTTGCAATTTAAAGTATGTCCTTATCTCCTAACGTTGCTGAGATATGAAGGTGTTTGTAATTTTCGCACCCATAAGGCCCCATAGTAAACATACTTTTTTTAAACTCGTGGCTACCCATCGCGCCCACTTTTGATTTCCAATTTTGATAGCATTTTAAAAAAACTTTAAATGAAGATGTTTTTCAGAAGTTACTGGAGTGGTCTTCTTGCAAACGTCGAAGTTGTGGTAGGTCAAACTTGGAGGGGTTTTTTCGGAACAAGTTTCTTTTAAATCGTTATAACTTCCACTACACACCTCCGATTTTCAATGTTAATACCAATATTAAAAGAGTAATTTCTGTAGATTCTACTGTAGAAAAAATCAGGACAAAATGTAGATACTTGACCAAATCTACAACTTTTAAATGGAATAGTGGAAATCACTGGATTTCATGGATACACAATAAATATAAATATAGGAAAATACCTTCAATTACTTTTGAATATGATAGCTTTTGTTATGATACTTATATTTTTGGAAATCTTTTCGTTAAAAATTCCCCTGATGAGGATTCAAGATTGAATCGAAACGTTGGGTCGGATTGAATAAACCGTATCTTTTACACTCGTTGAATTTTCCTACATTTTCTTTTACATAAAATGTCTTCCGAGTGGAAACGTATTCTTATACAACAACAACAGCCTGGAACTGTTCAGTCACTACGAAAATATGAGCGACTTAACACGAAGCTAGCAAATAACACATCTAACTTAATATTCCTGAAAAGATGCCGAGAACACGAAATAATTCCAAGAGCTATGCGAATTAACAGAAATGCACTACTGATGGGACCACATACCGAGAAAGCTATCAAGAAAGCTGAAAGGCTTATACTAATTGGAAGGATACGGGATACTCGAGCCTTGATGTCATCACTCAAGACTCAGATCTCGGACATCGAAAATGCACTTTCTCAAATGATGTGTCCGAACGATATGCTTCAAATAAAAGAAGAAATGAAAAACCATTTCCAATTCATCATGAACAAGAAGCGAATACATCTTTCAAATAAGTTCGACAAACTTATGCCAGTAAGAAACCAGAAAACTACCATGTGGAAAAATAATATCTGCAACTTGGCCAACTACCCTTTGACCCAAACTGAAGAAGAGGCTCTCAGCAAGGGACTCAACTTTTGTTTTGGACAAAGTAAAATGAAGGATGCTATTACTGACACTATCGTAGCCTTTGAGGACACAATTGCAATGAATGACACTGCTGCTAAACCAATGCCAGAAAAACTAAAAGACGACATGCGAGACGCCTTAAAAAAGAACATCAAGCGACATATACAGACGCAAAAACCAATGAAACAAAAGATAAAGCAGTATCGTAAAGCCATTTTGGACCTAAAGAAAAATAAGGAAATTTGCATAATGAAAGCAGATAAGGGCAATAGTACTGTCATAATTAAGCGGGATGAATATGAGGATAAAATGTCAAAAATGCTAGATGAGGGTCCATACAGAAAGTCAACAAACCTCAAATCATGTTTCAAAAAGAAAGTAAAAAACTATTGTCAACGTCTACTTGATGAGTCGAAAATAACCACCCAAACTTTCAAAGATCTAAACACGGGGAATGACAGAACACCAGTATTTTATGGAGCACCTAAGATCCACAAAGAAGATGTTCCATTAAGACCAATAGTTTCCGCATTCAACTCGCCAACGCAATGTATGAGCCGATATTTCCACGACTTACTCAAACCTTTGGTAGGCAAAACGGACTATTCTGTAAAGAACAGCGCCGATTTTGTTGAAAAAATAGAAAATGTTCAACTAAAGCCTGGCGAAGTTCTTGTTTCGTACGACGCAATAAGCCTTTTTACCAGCATACCCATCAAGGAAACATTGGAATACATCAAAGAGTTACTGGAGTCGGATAAAACATTAGCACAACGGACTAACTTAACCGTGGAGGACATCGTGGAAGGAATTCGTATATGCCTGACATGCACATATTTCAAGTGGAAGGATGCAACTTATGAACAGACAGACGGAGTA
Source organism: Entomobrya proxima (assembly GCA_029691765.1). Taxonomy (NCBI): domain Eukaryota; kingdom Metazoa; phylum Arthropoda; class Collembola; order Entomobryomorpha; family Entomobryidae; genus Entomobrya; species Entomobrya proxima. Next base: position 3,589,601 of record CM056172.1, read on the forward strand.
GCAATGGGATGTCCTTTGTCTACAATTGCTGCTGATATATTCATGGAAAAGTTGGAAAGTGTAATCATCAAAGACAACCGCCTCATCAAAATGTACAAAAGATTCGTGGATGACATTTTCGCCATAGCAAGGGCTCGACAAGTGGCCAAAATATTACAGCAACTTAATTCTTTCCATTCGAATGTTCAATTTACGTATGAAATTGAACAAGACGGGAGACTACCTTTTTTGGATGTCCTCACCATTCGCCAAGAATCTGGACTACTGAAATTCAATGTTTATCGTAAGCCAACGCATACCGATAAGTATCTAGACTGGGATTCGGTGCATCCTATAGCACATAAAATAACAGTCGTCAGTACTTTGGTATACCGAGCTTTGCAAGTGTGTAGTCCTGAATACCTTCCAGGAGAACTTAAGCATATTGAGAATATATTAGTAATCCGAAATGGATACCCCAGAGCTTGGCTTAAAAAGCAAATAAAAAGACTAGTCATCAAGTTTAGGAACACTAAACCAGACACGCCACCAGATTCTCAACAGAAGCCAAGATCCATTCACCCGTATGTAGAAGGCCTAACCGAGTCAACAGCACGCATTGTCTCTAGAAAAATGGGAAACCCAATAGGTTACATACCCTTTCAACGTATGTCTGAATTAGTAACAACCCACAAGGATAAGACAATTTGCAAACAATGCGGAGTATATTTGATAAAATGTACATGCAATGATGAATACATCGGGCAAACCAATGATTTGGACAGGCGTTTGAGAGAACACAAATCACACACGAAGAATGCCGACATCGAGAAATCAGCTATTTCAGAACATATATGGAGCGACCCTGAAGGAAATCACGAGATCTTATGGGACAACGTTAACCTACTAGACAAGGAAGACCGACCATACTTTCGACACATAAAAGAAAGTGTGTACATTCAAAAGGCCATCCGGGATGGTAAAGAGTTGATGAACAGGAAACACGAAATTCCCAGCAAAAAACTTCCTGTTTGTTATTCGGAGATACTTGACCAAATCTACAAGTTTTAAATGGAATAGTGGAAATCACTGGATTTCATGGATACACAATAACTATAAATATAGGAAAATACCTTCAATTACTTTTGAATATGATAGCTTTCGTTATGATACTTATATTTTTGGAAATCTTTTCGTTAAAAATTCCCCTGATGAGGATTCAAGATTGAATCGAAACGTTGGGTCGGATTGAATAAACCGTATCTTTTACACTCGTTGAATTTTCCTACATTTTCTTTTACATAAAATGTCTGTAGTTGCAAAAGTTATGAAGCTATAACCATGGAGGGGCTGTTCGAGAACCCTCAAAAAAGCCCTTTTTCAGGCCAACGTTTGACCCCCGGGCCCACTTTTAATTTTCGATGTTAATAGCAATTTTGAAAGCGCTTGTTCAGGAAATAAAACTGAGAAAAAACTCGAGTGGTATCTTTCCAAAATTGCAAACTTTGACTACTCAATGTAAAAATACATGTTTATTTCTGTGAATAGATTATACTTTAGCATCTTCTGTTTGATAAGTCTTGGTTTTGGAAAGATACCACTCCAGTTTTTTCTCAGTTTCATCACCTAAACAAGCGCTTTCTAAATTGCTATTAACATCGAAAATCAAAAGTGGGCCCGGTGGTCAAACGTTGGCCTGAAAAAGGGCTGTTTTTGAGGGTTCTCGAACAGCCCCTCCATGGTTATAGCTTCATAACCTTTGCAACTACAGACATTTTGTCCTGATTTTTTCTACAGTAGAATCTACAGAAATTACTCTTTTAATATTGGTATTAACATTGAAAATCGGAGGTGTGTAGTGGAAGCTATAACGATTTAAAAGAAACTTGTTCCGAAAAAAACCCCTCCAAGTTTGACCTACCACAACTTCGACGTTTGCAAGAAGACCAATCCAGTATCTTCTGAAAAACATCTTCATTTAAAGCTCTTTTTAAAATGCTATCAAAATTGGGAATCAAAAGTGGGCGCGTAGGGTAGTCACGAGTTTGAAAAAAGTATGTTTACTATGGGGCCTTATGGTTGCGAAAATTACAAACACCTTCATATCTCAGCAACGTTATCAGATAAGGACATACTTTAAATTGCAAAATTGTAGAGCTTTTAAAGCTCTATCAGAATCAAGAATAAACTGGGGGGTCAAAATTTTTGCCCTTAGGTTGCATAGTCCTTTAGTTGAAATTATTTCCTTCTTGGCCCTACCGACATATGTGAATGGTAATAAAATTATTATGCAATAATAAAAACTCTCAAACTAACCAATGATAATATAATGTGCAAGGCTGGTCAAAATTATAAGAGAAGACATAACTATCGTTATGAAACGTAAGGTTAACGGTTTTATAGTTTTATTTTTTCATAGAATTGTGTATGTTCTTAACTGTGGCTTGTATATCAATGATTATGCACTGTTTAGTAAATTGTAGGGAACAAACTTGCCTGGGAGCTAAAGTCCTATGTGACTATAAATACTCTCCGATTTTTTAGAAAAAAAACCCTCACAGCTGATATTTTGCCTATCCTATCCATGTTATTTTTAATTGGATATGGACTTTTTTATAGCAAAACACTGTAGTTTGGGAGCAAATTGAACAGGGAGACATTGAACATGGCATGGGAGATAGGTGGTCCGGGAGCTAGTGGTTAGGGGAGCAAACTTACCTGGGATTATGTGGGTCGGAGCTAAGAGCCTAGACCCGTGCTTGCATGGCACAGGATGTTATTTTCGCTCTACATTCAGTCAAGGACTGCTAAATCTGTTCCGGGACAAACTGCATGCATTGCTAGGCAATAATTTGCCTATAGTGTCTCGAAAAACTTTTCCCTGTAATAAAAGGTAGTTATACATAAAAATCGTAGTATGGGTAAGAACACGTGATCGGGGACTACCAAAATTAAAAATTCTTGCAATTTCAAAGTTTTTCCATAATCTCAACACATGCGTCGGAGATATCGTCAGGGTCTTTCTCCGATATCGTAAATGCAAAACCGGCCGGTTCTCGGACCTCGTACATGAAATCTCTTCCTGTTCTAGGACCTCGTACGTGAAATTTTGGCCTGTTCTATGATCTCGTATATGCATTTTTGGGGCAAAATGAGATATGGATACCATTTTGTTGCCCATTTCATTCTGTGCATTCTGATGCGTCGTTCATCTAATTCTTTGGCTTAAAAGTGGAAGTATCTATGCGATGGTCACCATACAATATTTGTCAAGTATGTTATCATCAACTGACATCAACGTTGCATTTTCATCAGTTTTGTGTAGGATTGAAAGCAATCTAGTCAACCAGCCGTCATTTTTTGTGTTGAATAGCATGTTTTTGATAAAAGCAGTGCACATTTGCATAATTTTTAGTGCCAAATTTAATAAATGTTCCACTAAAATACCACAGGAACACTAAAATTTGGATGAATTTAGTTTTTTGAAAAATACTCGAGATCGGCAAAAGCGTACATAGGAGCCTCCTCGTAAGAGGTCCTGATTCCGTCCGATTCCCCGTTATCGAGCTTCTCACCGAGATTCTCGAGAAAAGCTCGATAAGCAAAAACTCACCGAGAGTCTCGATAAAGCCTCATTCGCAAACCCTAATAGCGTCCTTTTAACTAAACATTTTTGACAAAGATTTTCTGCAATAGATATAGAATTAAATATTGAAGATGATCAACTTTTCAGGATTTCTAAAAGTTAGCACATGCCAAGTTACACAAGTTTGAATTCAAAAATTCGAACAGTTTCCAGAATCCCCGACAAATCATTTTCTAAAAAACTACAGATACGTGGTCATGATGTAATATTGTCACAAATGAGACCCAATACTATGAATAATTTACCACAAAAATCTTTCAGTCAGCAACTCTCTATCCTTACGGAAAACGGTTCCGCAAGTCGTTTTTGATGCACAAAATTCAAACCGTTGTAAGTTCCTCCTGGAGCAGTTTGAGACATTCAAAATTGGTGTAAACTATCTCCGCCAGATTATGGAAAACTTTGAAATTGCAAGAACTTTTAATTTTGGTGGTCCCCCATCACGCGTTCTTACTCTATATGCCATGAAACTTGATAACTAGGCTTCTAGGTTTGGGCTAGTCAATTTTTGGCTACCTTCAAATGACAAAATACAAGTAGGGGAACAATTTCAGATGAAATTTTTTTAAAAGTTAATTATACTTTTAATTGCCCTGTTAACTTTAATAGTAATTATCTTCGAATCGCCTCCAGTACCAAACCTTATCACAAGTGCATTTGGTACTTTAAAAGGCGTTGATTCTAATGACGTCCCTATTTGGTCAGGTCAGAAATTGTTCCCCTACTTGTATTTCGTCATTTGAAGACAGCCAAAATTTTAATTCGTCTTAATTTCACTTTTACAGCACTAATTGTTCAAAAAACAGTTAAATTAAAACGCCCATAACTTCCTTGGGTTAGCTTTTTTTAACGTCAATTTTTAAGTTAGTATTAGGCTAACACTGGCTACCTGCATACGCATGCAAATTCTTTGGTTTCTCGGTTTTGGTAACTTTCAAAATTTTATGACTTTGTACAAATTTTTTGATTTCAGGGAGCGGTAGTCATCGTTTCTTAGCGAGTAGACCTTCTTGCATTTTCTTTGTTTAAAATTGCTGCTCCATTTTCATCATGCTCAAGTAATTATGAAGAAATTGTTTTTTCTGGTTCTAGCTATTCAACATAAAACTTGGAAACCGGTACATTTTCCCAGAAATTGACGTTGCGAAACTTGCTCGTGAACGATTTCGCCCTATAGAGCTTAGTCTAACCTTCCACATTAAGGACAGAGTTTTGTACATTGAAGGACATGATCCATTTGTTGTGTCAACTAATCTGCCATTGTCATTGTGCTATGGGCTTTGTAGTTTTAGTGCTGGTGCTTTTTATGCAAGTGCATTTTCTATACTTAAATTGAAAGATTCAACCGACAGAAGCAGTACTTTGTGCGGCAAATACAAACAAGAAAATTGGGAATGCGATATGTCAGGATGCCACCACAACGTCCCTAAAGGGGTTTGTTCTATGAATTACCAAGGTATGATGTATGATAAAGTGTTAAAATATTGTGACTGTAGATTTTTGCTGGAAACAACATCATATACAATTCATCGCATTTTAATTCATCTTTCTTTTTTAATGTTGGACTATTTTTTATAGAAAAATTCTGTTCTCAGAAATGTCATAAAGCCTCCTCTGTACAAGGTAAGTTGAATTTCTTTACGCATGGCAAAATTAAATAAAACAAAACTATTTTGGTTGTACATACGCATTAGTAGTTTGATGGAATTAATTGATTACATGAGTGGACGGACCCGGCTTCTATTTCCAAATTATCCACTAACAAAATATTCAAACCAAGATTTCCAACAGAAATTTTCCAATTTTGGGAGGAAATTTTTTCCCAGTATAAAGTTTTACAAACATGAATATTCAAAATGATATTGCATTCTCTAAAAATATTGATAGAAAATATAATGAGAAGAATTTATTCATTTTAAACGAAACCCAGAATTTGGTTCGGTTGTCTTGTATGTAAGTAGGAACTCAATGATTAATCCTAAAATATAGAGATTTAGACTTTGCAACATTGCACCATAGTTGATACCAGGTTGTCGTGAAGAAGGGCTAGCCCTTCGTCACGACAACCTGGGCTGAGAGTTGCAAACTTCAAGAGAAACGAACGAAAGTTTATATAGTTTTCGAATAAAGGCACGACCACACAGGCAATGAAACTATGGTTTCTGAAACTAAATTTCTTGAAACCCATAAGTTTCGTGTTCACACTGGGAGGAATTTAGTTTCAGAAACCTTTTTTGAAGTTTCATGAAACTTATGGTTTCTGAAACACAGTTTAGTATTTGTTCACACAGATCCTAAACCAAAGTTTCGTTTCATGCATTTTGGTTGCGCAACCAACCATTCCGGTTTCTTCTAAAAAAGAAGAAACTGTTCCAAGACGAATAAAACTACCTGCATCTACCCGGTTACAAAAAACAAATTTGAGGTTTTTGGACATGATTATCTAATTTATTAATATTTATAAGTAAATATAATTGATTTGCGAGCGATTGCGACTATTTGCGACATTTGAAAAAATATTGTATTTTCTTAACTTTCAGTAAAAACTTAGTTTCATTGCCTGTGTGGTTGTGCCTTAAGTTGACTGATGTATCAAAAGTTTTTTAAGCGCAATCAACAAAAAATAAAAAAAAAATTTACCCGATTTGTGCATATTTCTGAAAATTTGAAGTTTTCAATTTTAAACGCCAGCCGTGTGATTCCCACCGTCTAAATCTACCAAAAATCTGCTATTTATCTTGTTAATTGGCGAAACCGTGTAATTCGAGATTTTTGAGTTTTTGAATTTGGAAAATTTTAATATTAAATTATCCATAACTCCCCTACAACACATGCTATTTATTTGAAATTAAGATTTAAAATTTGCAATTTTTCTCTGCATCGAATAAGTATTTATTAGATATGTTTGGACCATTTAACGAAAAATCATTCCTTCAGTAATTTTCAGGAAAATATTTAATTTGGTAAGGGGATGAAATTTCACCTCCTGGTACTAGACTGAATATGTATTGTTGTGTACATTTGTTTTTAAAATATTTTACTTTGAAAGGGATTGATTTAATTTTGGGAACTTTGAATTTCTGACTGAGGTCCAAAGGATCCCTCAAAGCGTGGCTACGGGAACATGTCAAACACAGTATTGCTCATTGGTTCTTCGAAACTCGGAAGTCATCCATTGATTCTCTGTGAAAAAGCTTTTTTTTATGTTGTCAATGTTCTTTTCGACATTTCCTCCAGTTTGTTCCTTGTGCTCACTGTAGTTTTGTGATAGGTTATCTCTTCTCGGAATCAATTGGCTAAGTGGCAAAAATAAGACCAACTAATTACAGGGACCTAGATGTAAATGTAAACTACCCGGAAAATTTGGAAAATACAAAATGAGGAAAATTGTCGACTAGAAACTTTGGTATATTGGAAAAACTGTCTCCGTGAAAAATGGAAAAGTTGGTTCGGACATTTTGTCCAGGGAAAAATTGGAAGCGGAAGCCAGATCCTAGACCCGAATACAAGGTTTTGGGCAGAGATGGCTAAACCTTGGTTTAAACATTTACACGCCCGGGCGTGTTTAAATTGGTAATTTCGGGTTTTCTGGTCTAATGAGCGGTTTCTTGTGTACGGGCTTGAATGAGGATATAGGGGTTTCCTGTTCTTGTACATGCATGTATGTCGGACCACGGAAAATGTCAAAATTGTTAGTAGTAATTTATGGGTTTCAATTTAACACGGTTTTATCATTGCCCAAAAACCCAGCCCGACCAGGTGCTGGGTGTGGGCAAACCCGAGCAAATCGGGCTAGCCAGCCTAAGTTTTAACCCGCATGCCATCTCTGGTTTTAGACATCAGTTGTGGCTTATAAAATACAACATGCAGATACCAACATCCCATTAAACAGAAAATATCCCGGATTCCGCGTTAAAATAACACGGTAAAAGAAACTCATGTACCTCCTTCCCATAAAATATCACATATGCCATTAAATTTTTTTAAACCCACAATCCCATGAGAATAAAACATTGGATCCCATAAAAATTAATTGGATAGATTGTGACCCCATGAAATTGAAAAGATTCCGATCCCATAAAATCCTAGATTCCATTTGACTGAAATGGTCAAAGATCTCATGAAATCAGCAGAATCCTAGATTCTCAAAAATTTCTAAGCTACTGGTCCCCACAAATCACAAAGTTCCCGATCCGACGATACGTTTCTAGCTTTGCGGTGCATTGGCGCTGCAAATAAACTTTTGTAAACTTAAGGAAAGCAGACGAGAACGAAAATTTATTAATACATTGTGCCTCGAGTTAAACACAATTTGATAATGAACATTTATTCCCTAATCTGAATCTTATAAATTTTATTCAACTAACTAAACCAAGTATGATGTTTACGTAAAAAATATAATATTATTGGGAACATAGTCACCAATGAACGCATATTGCTCTATGGACACTATAGTAGGTCTCTGATAAGAAAGCTTGCACATTTGGATGATTACTAAAACAAATGTCGATGTATCCTCCATAAACACTCGTACTTGTAACATCTGGAAGTAGATTTTTCAACCCAATCGAACTGAAATAATCATTTAATTTATACGTCCGATTCCGCAAGACCTCAATGTTTGTTGAATTGTGTGAGACAATTGATTCGAGATCAGTTTATTTGTCTATTTATATACGCGGCTTAACATTAGTAAAGTAACAATAATTATGTGTATGTGCTGGCCTATTCAATGACCAGCAATAATAATAGTGTCAGATTACCTGGAATGTGCTTACGCAACATTCCACTTCTTTCGACTTCAATTTAGTACATACATAATATTCTTGTATAGCATAACAAAATTCATTCATTTCATCTTCTATACCACACAAACATTACGTTTGCTGACATAATATACTTATATTTAACAACGTTAATGTCCCCGATAACCACAACTGGCAGACACGCTAGCTGTACTTCACGTTTCAAATCTTCCAAAAACAAGGACTCACTAAATGTCTTGTGTCTATAGCAAACCAGGAAACAAATCTCAGGCGTGATTATCTTCATAATGTAGTAGTGAGCATTGGCGCGTCCAAGCTTAACAACAGATTCTCCGGTAACATGTTCTGTGCCTAAGATTTTTACGTAAACAAAATAATCAACCTAAAACAAGGCTGACATAAATATTACTATTAAGTTTCAGTTTCAAGTTACCAGACTTTTTATATAGTAAATGGCCGTCAGAATTAGTTGATGTGCTGAAGTCCGCTTTAGAATGCATTCGTAGCCTTTGAGGTCAACAGAAGATGTATTAGAAATGTGAGGTTCAACAAATGCTATCAGCGAGCAAGACAAAATGTTAGGATCTGCCACCAAATCTTCTTTGTAAAACGGGAAGTTTTCAACGTTATGAAAATAAAGCTTGTTGCTAGAATTAATGTCAACAGGAAAACGTAATGAAAACTTCTAGGGATTGTTCCGTAAGGCAACCATTTCTTCCGAAACAACATCGTTATTGTCAGGCTTGGTAGGTGGAGTAAAACTTCCGGCAATGTAAAGTCCTTCTAGGCTTGTTGCCCTGCTACATGCAACATAGAGCTTTTCACTACTCAGGTGACGTTTTGTACTAACAACGACATCAGATATAGACGATCCTTGTGATTTAGCAATGGTCATTGGACGTGATTCCCCGTGTACTGTTTTGCCGTATTCAATTTTTTCAGGACCCCAGTCGCCCCGTTGAAGAGACCATCTGATACGTTTATGTTGGTTGTAACAAAGTAAACTGCACCAATCTGCAAATGAGTTGCATACGGGATTCCGTCAGACTGCTGCGGATTCAGCGTAGTGGCATCCAATAAAACTTTATCCATCTGCTCCTTTGTTGCATTTCCTGGATTCAAGTTAAATATTTTAACGTAAACACAGCTTCTGCAACAATGCCATGGGCCAATAAATATTTTTTTACGTAAACATGATTATAAACCTGTAACTTTGTCGTGTGCCACTGACGTCACTCCTTCAATGGCAAGTGACTGATGAAGTTCTGCATTATACTTTCTGCAGTCTGCATTGAATTCAAATAACCATATTGCATGCCTTGGGGGAGATAGATTGTTATTTTCAATCTCTCGGGTTTGAAGGAGCCGAATGTCATCGTTACCCATGACTCCCTCTGCCATGTTATAAAGGGCCTTGCAGAAATTAGCTTGTTTTTCTCCTCGCTGTCTCATAATTTCGTCCACCTGATAAAATTCAAATGGATTTCGCTGGACAAGTGCAGAACGACTGCATACAGGTGGTTTGAAGACGTAATGCTCACGGCCGCCAGGTATCGGTGGAAGATGACGTAAATCACCAACCACCAATACGCTTCTACCTCCGAATGGTAATTCGTTATCAAAAATATCCCGTAGCCTTTGATCTATTTTCCCAAATGTATCTGCATTCACCATTGCTATTTCGTCTATGATTTAGTGCCCAGAAATCCAATGGTTCAAACCGATTTTGAATATCTAGTATGGTCTAGGAGGAGATCGCGCTACGGAAGGACGGAAGAACGGAGTAACGGAAGGCTTATACAGACTTGAAGAGCAATCTCAGAAAGCATACTGAGGTCTGAAGACCTCGTCTGCTTAATAAATTCATTTATACCGTATTGCATTAGCAGATGAGCTGATTAGGGTGTGCTGTGTCCGTGTGTCTGTATACCATATTTTTTGACTAAGGTAAATGTGCTCTTAACCAGCAAAATGGCATTTAGTCCATGCTATATGCATCGTAATTTGCGATTCGTAAACCAGCAATATGCGCCCCAAAGAAGCAAAATAACGTGTAAACTAAGCTAAATGGGCTGTAAACCATGCTTACTGAGCTATAAGCCAAGCATTTTGGGCTGTAAGCTAAGCTAAATTGACTTTAAACCGGGCTAAACAAACGGGCTCTGAACCCAACTAAATGAGTTAAAACCAGTTTAATGGGTTAAAAATATAAAAAAAAGGTCCACCACTGGCAAATTGACTATACATGATGTATAATACACCAGTAAAAAATGGGATCCTAATAGACATTTTTATGCTAATGTTGCCTTAAGCAACTAGCATTTTTAATTACCATTGACTGGTCGCCAGGCATGGTGGTGGGTTTTATTAGTGGGCTGGGTTTACCCATTTTACCCGTTTTTACCCACGCCCAGTTAGCATGGTTTTGTGTGGGTTTTTTGGGTAAGAATGGGTTGTTATCAGTTGCCTATATTAATTATATGGCGGCAATTTTCTATGGCCCCATTTAAATGCTTATAAAGATTTAAAAAACCCATTTTTACCCGGTGCCCATTAAAACCCAATCTTGCCCTGGGTAGTGGGTTTTAATAAAAAAACCCGTGAGTACCACCATGCCTGCTGCTCGCTGCTACTGAAAGTGCCATTGCTAGAACTCAAATTAAATATCGATGGGTCGCATACGAGAAGCCCTAAATACTTGGCAAAATAAAATCAAAAAAGCCCTAAGTGCATGCCAACTTAAAAACAGAAAGGCCTTATGTGCACGCGAGCAGCCGCGGCAGAAAGCCTTATCTGCAAAATACGGACTTTTCAGTGAAGCACGATTTAACGTGCCATGCGGGGTTTGGTGATGTCACCTTTACGAATATATATCACTTTAATTAAACGTTTTCAAACTTTCATACCCTAATACAAATTGGTTGGACCATCATTGTTCCAAAACCCCGACCAAAATGTCATTTCTTTCCTATTTTATCATCTCTACAAGATGAATGACAATGACAATTATGCAAGGCATCGTCATTTTGCACAAAAGATTTCTCCCGCACACAACATCAGCACCTGATGATGCAGACATCAAAACGTAGGAAATTTTATGCTCTATTAATTCATCTAGGTATCTCAGTTTTCCCCAAAATTGCAGTTAAGGCCTTTTGCATGAAATTCTGGCGAGCACATAAGGCCTTTTTGATTTTAAACTCGCGTGCACTTAGGGCTTTTTTGTTTTTATTTTTTCATACACATACGGCTTCTCGTATGCGACCCATCGATATTGAAAATAAAACAAATTGTATGCAAACAACGAAATTCTCTCTGATATAACGTGAGACGTGAAATATGCATATATAAAATGCTGTGTGAAGAGCTGTACACGGATAAAAACACGGTCATTTAAATCACCGTTTGGACCAAACCCGACATAATTGGGTGTACACTACACGGTTCATACTCGCTATATCTGTAAACATGAAACAACCACACTTCAAAACGTTAATTTGAGATGTGTTTTTTCTGGAAAGACTTGCCAGATCAGTCCTAAAAACTTAAATAGTAAATAGCAATTTTTAAGCATTATTTAAAAAGACTGCCATGATTCGGAAAAATTGCAAAAAATGGATGTTTGAATGACTTTATATATAATCACTGATTTGGTTTACTTCGTCGGACTTACCACGCCTTCATGGTGGGCAACTCATGCATGCCTGGCTTGACTGTACGTTTTTCTTAGTACTTGAGTTGCCCTTTCGAATGAGATAAAAATTGTAAACATTCTGCTTGTTGTTGAAAAGTTAAGGCAGGGGCCCAATGTCGTGAAAACTTGAATATGGCCCTTTTTGGGAATTTGACCATAGACTTCATATGTTGCTTCAAATAATAAAATTGATTTCATATTCGAACTCTAAGCAGTTTACTTGTATAGAACACATAGTATTACTAGATTCAATAAGGTGTGTAAAACGGCTTATTCACGGCGTCTCAAATTGCCCCTTTAAATCCCGAACAGCTTAAATAAAAGGCAATTTTAAAATGTGCATGTAACAAAAAAGGACTTCAACTTCGGATTTGAGACCCAAACTAAGTTAAAAAGATATAAAGGACCATGCAACCTAAGGGCAAAAATTTTGACCTCCCAGTTTATTGTTGATTCTGATAGAGCTTTAAAAGCTCTACAATTTCGCAATTTAAAGTATGTCATTATCTCTTAGCGTTGCTGAGATATGAAGGAGTTTCTAATTTTCGCTCCCATAAGGCCCCATAGTAAACACACTTTTTTTAAACTCGTGGCTACCCATCGTGCCCACTTTTGATTTCCAATTTTGATAGCATTTTTAAAAGAGCGTTAAATGAGGATGCTTTTCAGAAGTTACTAGAGTGGTCTTCTTGCAAACGTCGAAATTGTGGTAGGTCAAACTTGGAGGGGTTTTTTCGGAACAACTTTTTTTTTAAATCGGTATAGCTTCCACTACACACCTCCGATTTTCAATGTTAATGCAAATTTTAAAAGGGAAATTTCTGTAGATTCTACTGTAGAAAAAATCAGGACAAAATGTTTGTAGTTGCAAAAGTTATGAAGCTTTAACCTTGGCGGGGCTGTTCGAGAACCCTCAAAAACAGCCCTATTTCAGGCCAACGTTTGACCCCCGGGTCCACCTTTGATTTTCGATGCTAATAGCAATTTTGAAAGCGCTTGTTCAGGAGATAAAACTGAGAAAAAACTAGAGTGGTATCTTTCCAAAACCAAGACTTATCAAACAGAAGATGGTAAAGTATCATTTTTCACAGAAATAAACATGTATTTTTACATTGAGTCGTCAAAGTTTGCAATTTTGGAAAGGTACCACCCTGGTTTTTTCTCAGTTTTATCTCCTAAACAAGCGCTTTCAAAATTGCTATTAGCATCGAAAATCAAAGGTGGACCCGGGGGTCAAACGTTGGCCTGAAATAGGGCTGTTTTTGAGGGTTCTCGAACAGCCCCTCCAAGGTTAAAGCTTCATAACTTTTGCAACTACAATTATTTTGTCCTGATTTTTTCTACAGTAGAATCTACAGAAATTTCCCTTTTAAAATTTGTATTAACATTGAAAATCGGAGGTGTGTAGTGGAAGCTATACCGATTTAAAAGAAAGTTATTCCGAAAAAACACCTCCAAGTTTGACCTACCACAATTTCGACGTTTGCAAGAAGACCACTCCAGTAACTTCTGAAAAAATCCTCATTTAACGCTCTTTTAAAAATGCTATCAAAATTGGAAATCAAAAGTGGGCTCGATGGGTAGCCACGAGTTAAAAAAAGTGTGTTTACTATGGGGCCTTATGGGAGCGAAAATTAGAAACTCCTTCATATCTCAGCAACGTTAAGAGATAATCAAATACTTTAAATTGCGAAATTGTAGAGCTTTTAAGGCTCTATCAGAATCGACAATAAACTGGGAGGTCAAATTTTTTTCCCTTAGGTTGCATAGTCCTTTAGTTGAAATTATTTCCTTCTTGGCCCTACCGACAAATGTGAATGGTAATAAAATTATTATGCAATAATAAAAACTCTCAAACTAACCAATGATGTAAATGTAGATGTAAATACATGTAACATTGAAATAACATGTAAAAATTATTTTTGCATGTTAAAAATACTTGGAATTTTTACATGGAAAATGTAAATTATGGAAATATTCCTGAAAATTTGATTTTTACTGCAAAATGAAATTCAGCGTTTGAGTTTTAGGCTTTTAACTTGTTTTTAAACTGCACTAAACCGTTTCGTTTGCTTCTAAATTAATTAAAATCGTCGTATGATTTCGCATGATACAGTCATATGGCTTCTTTGTATGTATTTTAACACTTTTCCATGTTATTTCCATATTTCCATGTATTTATACATTTTTACATGTTAAAATGGACAAATTCAATATATACATGTAGAAAAAGCCGCCCTGCATTGCTTTCCATTGATTTTTTGCATGAACCTGTTTGAAAAAATAACAAAGATTGTATGATATTAGAAAAATAACTACAATCACAAAAAAGTTTTAAAAAATAAACAACTATACTGATTTTAAATTAGATTTACAACTTGATATAGAAAAAAATATTGTCATATAGTAGTCGACCAAGCTAAAGACAGGACTAAGGGGTACAGGAGTACCTTTCTAAAAATGGTGTAGCGGAGATCATGGATGCCATAATTGCAAAACATACAATTTATTTCTCAAGCTTTCGGTAGTTAACTACTACCTTTATCTGGAGATAACTGATAACAAAAACAAGCAATTATTAGTTGACATAATCATATTATCAAAGGTGATCCTTGTGGAATGTTGGTCCACCTACATTTCTGGCAATAGTGGAAAAAGGTCCAAGTCCAGACGAGTCGTAGTTTTCTCGGAAGTCAATCGAGGTAATGAATCAACTGTGTAAAAGGGTTGTGTTGCAGTGCTGTTTGTATTTGTATAGTTTATTTTTGGAAATGTTGGTATTAATGGTTGCTATAGGAATGAGAATAGTCCATCCCAAATAGTAGACGTGGTTTGTCCCCTGTTTCCATTGATGGTGTCATTCGTAATGAATCATTACTAATGATATACATGTGCTCCTTTGATTTTCTATGAAAATATCTTGGCTCCTTTTCTATAGGAGTCAAAGTCGACGTAATGGTGCTGATTTTCTATTGTGTGTTTTACTAGCGCTCATTAGTTGTTTGATGTGCTTATGTCTCTTCTGTGTTGATTGATCCGAGTCATTTAGGGTTTAGATGTTTCACCAATGTACCACCGGACAAATTTGTTTGATGATTTTTCTCTTATTGGAATTTTATAAACGGCTCCAATTTCTTCTTGTCCTATTTCATCTCTTAGTTTACCTAAAAATGATCCTATCTTACCGCCTTTCTTCATGGCGGCTTCACATTCACTCAATTATTAAACGTGGAACAGCGTTTTCGACGATATCGTTTTTAGGCTGTCGAAGAAATGATTTGAATGTACTTTAATGGAAGATTTCTTCCATGGTAGACTGCAGTTTATATTGTCTCTAGTTCCGAGTTATTCATCTATTTTATTATTACCAGTGTGCAAACCCGAGATGTTTGATGGAAACGAATGTGTGCAACCGGGTCGCATATATTCAGTTGGAGGACAACTTTGTAACAGCTCAATATCAGCAGGACATTGTCATATTGTGGACATAGTACAAGCTGTGAACTTGAATGGAATAGTGGTTATGGACTCACACGGAATTACATATGCCTCAGACGCCAGCGCAAGCATTTCGGATCCGCACAAAATTCGGCGGACCAGAACTGCAACGGAGAAAATTAAAGGAATCTCACATACAGATCAACAATTGTATGGGACTTTTGTCTATGGCGATCCATCGAAACAAGATATTTCTAGATGTATCGAATATAAGATACCGCTTTGTGAGGACGGAATGTATAGCTTGGTTATTAACACAGCCGATGATGTGTCAGATCAGGCAAATATGCGGGTATTTAGCATTGTTAATAAATAAGTATTCGTTTAAATGTAATTTAAAATGTTCTTTATTGTTCTTTTTGCAGAAGTTTAATGTTCGACTTGGGAATACTACAATTTTTGAAGAGGTTGATATTTTTAAATTAACCGGTGAAAAGTCAAAAGCGTTGGACCTAGCAATAAATTTTAAAGTAACAGGAGGTGTTACGAAAATCAAACTAAAACATTTTGCTTCAACAGTGATTATTAACATGGATAAAACTATATCGCTTGGGTTTTGCAATAGCAACTGCTCCGACTCATCCATACAAAGTTTCATAGTGGCAGGATTTTCCGTATTCAAAACAGAATCTGATGATAGCTATCAGGTGTGCACGGCACAAAATGAGGAACCTTGTGGTTGCCGCGCTCTGACATTTTGCGAGTTCAATGTGACAAGCAGAAAGTGTCTTCCTCGAGATGAAGGTAATAACTCTTTCGTTTTTTTACATATAAAACATCTAATAATAAATTTTAACAAATCGGCAGCATTTTTGCAGTCCATTTCAAAAACTGACCTTCAATCATTTGTTGCATAACATCAAGCTCGCAAAACAGCTGGGTTTGGCAATTAATGCCTTAAAAGTCTTAGCAAAACCGAGCCAATATATGTGTCGCACAGTATATTTTTGTCTGTTTAATAAAACATTCAAAATTCCTCTGACTAAGAAAAACGGAACATGAAACTATCTTGTATCCACGATACATAATAAACTCAAAAGTTTCATCACACAACCAAAAACATGGTATAAATTTGGCTGGCTACGATGAAAAATAAAATTCAGTTTGAGATTCATTTGGAGACTGGTTCATTACATACAGAAAAACAGAGTAACAAACATTACATACATATAAATCAATTGTACACTGCAGTGCAACCTTCTTCAGGCGGCTTCGTTCCCTTAATACCAACAAAAGCACCACGTAATAGCACATCGTTTTCATTAAATGTTGTTCACAGACAAGGAGCAGCACTAAGTTGGTGTTTTCGCTCCAAGCTGTGACTTCTTTGAAAAAAAATCTATCTTGCTTTTTGATGACAATGTAATTTTTTGATTCATATTAGCAAAACGAAAAACGTTTAGTAAACTACGCTACGTCTATGTATGAATGAAAGATCATCATAACCATAATTAAACAAGATGGGGGTAAGTGTCAAGTGTCCATCTGAAAACACCATCTTGAAAGTGTTCAGTAGGTCTTCGGTTCTTGGTTAATGATTAGTTTGATGTTTTTACGTTGAAATTACACTGCTGAATTACATTTCAAATTTTAACACAGCTTAATCGTTATATTTACAGTCTGCAGGAAACCCTGTAGTCAAAGAAATATGGCCAGCACCTTTTGTCGACGAGGAGGAGAACGTGTTTTCTATGCAAACGGTGGGGTTCTATGTAATCAGAAGAGTTCAAGTGGAGAGTGTAAAATAAAGCAAGTCGTTGACGCGGCGAATTTTTTTGGGGAAGTACTTACTGATAGACATGGAATTACATTTAAAAAAGTGGAACATAACATGTTATATGATCCACATAAGTTAGTAACAGCTCATAAATGGTATGTTGGAATCGGTAGCGTGCCCCCAGGAGAAGAAGACTTATATTGCACCGGTATCCGTTTGAGTGACAAATATCGTCCAGCTTGTGTTACTTACAATATAACAACAGCTGGCGATGGATTATACGAACTTTCCATTAAATCGGGAGAGCCTTACCATGCAACATTGCCAACACCGAGAGATTTTGCAATGAAGCTAAATGGCCAGTTTATTGTAGAAGAATTTGGACCTGCAAAGTATTCCCCACCTCTTCAAAGTTTGGATGTAAATGTGATCTTGAAAATAAGTAATAATGGGAAGTCTCTCAAAATGGAGGGGTATGCTGAAACAAACATTCTTACAAGTGATATGAACGTTCCATTTGAACTCTGCTTGGGGAGATGTAGCGATACTGGTTTGGACCCTATTGCACATGCTGGTGGTATTTCACTAGTTAAATTTTAAGTTTACCTTATAATTTTATTATAAAACTAATTATATTCAACAAACATAAAGTTTGAATTACAAACCCATATTGTTCACTGAAGACGTTGGATTGCAAGTTGCAACTGTTTGTATTAGAAATAAAAAACCAAGAAACTGCTCAAATTCGATGTCATAACAATCCTTGAAATAATATATATTATTGACCTTATTATCATTGCACTTCATAGTGTCGTTGTTACGTAGAATTTTTTGTCGCCGTTGTCCTCACTACCCGACTTCACCGCACCATAATTGCATCTATAAACTATTATATTTTTTATCAAAGAAATATTACCATCAACTATCCTATTAGGTAAACAAACTTCACCTTGCGACCAGATATTTGCAGATACAAAACTCTGCATTTTTATAGTGGACATATACTATATGGTATACTTCTACCACATGAACACAAAGCACATTCTTCTGAATTTGATTCATGTATACTCTACACCGTAAGTCAAAACTAATGACTTTTAGTGCGAACGGTAATATCTGAAAGTTAAAGGCTAAGAATATATTTTTGATATGTACGCTGTTTGGTTTTAATGAAGTTTGCTCGAGAAGGACCAGTTAGAAAGTTCTAACAAAGTTGATCAGTTACTGATGGCACGATGAGATGAAGATGATCATGAGCATGGAGTTGCATAAAGAAACTAATGAATTTTAGTAAAAGGAATGGCACGCAGAATCACAATTAATGAAAATGATAAATGAATCTTTGACGAATAATACAAGACTTCTGTTAATTTTAAATAGCTGGTGAAATTAGTTTAATTTTAGTCAGAAAATATTGCCAATGTTCACACAAGAGAATTTAGGTGCAAGCAGCAACTTAGTTAGGTATACGGATTCTGGGCGAAGAGGCAGAGAGACAGAACGCTTTTATCAATCTCAGCCAAGTCAAGTAGGTGTATAGGTATTTCACATAGTTACAAAATCGGCATGGTGATGATGTGTTAGCTTACGTGGAATAGTCATTACAAAATACATACAAAGATTAAGGAGCAAACGTTCAGAAAGTTCTGGAACAATTCAAATACTTAAATACCGCTAAAATAGGTTTTGATTTTGCTTCTACTATGAGAAAAATGATACATATAATATTTAAATACAAACTGAACAAAGTACATGTTTTTCATATGAAGTCAGTAACGTCAGTTCTGAACATACGCTTTCCAAATTAGCCACTTACAATTAATACAAACATTCTTGGATTGGTAAAATCTAATATCATGTATCACAACGTATTACCAATTGCTCACTGCCGAATCTTCCGTTGAGGGTCTGATTCAGGGTCTTCTAGAATACATACTTTAACAAATCAAAAACATATTCGTTGGCTTGGTGAAAAATTATCCAATATCATGAATCCCAAATTTTGGTCTTTATTCAGGATCTTAGAATAAAGATTTGAACAAATGGACCACAGATTAGTTTTTTCAAAAGACATGCGCTTGTCATCGTTACTTATTCGGTTCGGTATTCGGCGAACGGGGGCTCGGGGATTCGGCATCGGAGGTTTGGTATTCGGCGAAAGGGGTTCTACCAAAAAATAGTACTATAACGGACAAACAAATACTTTCTATATTACTTGAAAACATATTTTTGTCAGTCGGAACTTGGAATGGCAGCTGTTAGAATTCCTAAACTGGTCCCACTTATATCAAGTAACGAAATAATACACCGAAAATGTCTTTCCTATCAAAAAATACGAAGTACAGTTTTCTCATTTTTGTTGTGATATTGTTGGTGGCCCTAATCATTCTGGTACAATATTTTCCAAACGCGTTGAAAAATGGACAATTCCAACATGCTACAACTAAAATCTCTACACTAAATGGGCAAATAGTTTATCACTCAAGTGTTACTCCACCTGGTGTGTTGGCAAGAATTGTTGGAGGAATAGGAAATCAGTTTTCTATATACCGTCAGGGTCTTTCCTCGATATCGTAAATGCAAAATTGGCCGGTTCTAGGACCTCGTACATGAAATTTTGGCCTGTTCAAGGAACTCGTACATGAAATTTTGGCCTAAACTAGGACCTCGTACATGCATTTTTGGGGTAAATTGAGATATGGCTACCATCTTGTTGTTCATTTGATTCTGTGCATTTTGATGTGTCGTTCATCGAATTCTTTTGTTTACAAGTGCAAGCATCTATGAGATAGTGATCATACAATGTGAATGTATGTCATGATAAACAGCTGCATTTTCATCAGTTTGAAAGCACTATAGTCAATCGGCCGTCATTGTTTGGGTAGAAAAACGTATTTTTTGATTAAATTAGTGCACATTTGCAAGTTTGCATAACTTTTAGTGACTAATTCGGCAAATGTTTTAAGAAGCACTAAAATTGGATGGATTTAGTTTTTTTGAAAATTATGGATTAGCAAAAACGTACTTACGAGGTCCTAGTTCAGGCCAAAATTGCATGTACGATATTTTGATTCCGGCCGGATTTTCATTTACGAGGTCCTAGTTCAAGCGAAAATTGCATGTACGATATTTTGATTCCGGCCGGATTTTCATTTACGAGGTCCTAGTTCAGACCCCTGTTTCATTTACGATATCGGAGAAGGACCCTGACGATACGCTTGTTCGTTTGCCTTGGCCAAAGAATACAACTGGCCATTGTACTTGTACTGGGAAGGTTATTCGAAGATGTACAACAATGTCAGAAAATTTGGACCGAATCAGAGGGAGTTTGCGTTGGACCAGTTTAGCATATCGGATATGAAAGTTTATTCCGAAGAAACATCTCTACCAAACGTAGAGACTTATGATGAGATGAAATTATTGGATCGACAGCTTTTCGGAAGATTTGATCAAACTTTAATTCAGTTGGCTGGTTACTGCCAGTCGAAGGAGCTCTGGGTGAACTATACTCGGGAAATCTCGCAGAATCTGTGGCCATCCTAAAGAATTCGACATACAATGCCTAACAGGATAAAGTCAGTGCTTCGAGAAGTTTTGGATTCAGAAAGTGTGGCCGTTCTTGTGCGCCGTGGAGACTTCGTTTGAAACACCATAGATAATAAACTTTTGTAAACTTAGGAAAGCAGACGAGAATAACAATTTAATTTGACTATAATAATAGTCTGAGTCATGTTGACATCACGGGTGGGTGGGTACCCTCATTAGCCTCCTTTTGCTGATTTTCCTCCTCCTCCTTCATTCAATTCTCCTCCATCCTCCGCTGACACCATTTCATATTCTGGCGTTGGTGGCGTCCTAAATTTTGGCGGTGAATGAACTGGAGCAGACACTTGGGACATTGGTACTTCTTACTAGTCACCCCGGAATTCCTTCCAGAGACAGCAGTGGATGTACTTGGTCCCTGAACAGGTTCCGGTTCCTGTCTGGCATTGTCCTGACGAGAATGGCATCCTCATCGCCTCTTGACAAGATCACCTTCTAAGTCGACCTCCTCATCCTAATTGAGATAATTAATCCATCAATCAAAAAATTAATTAACATTTAACTAGTCATATTGTAATTCACCCAACTTAATCCTCAGCACTTCCGTCACTAGAAATCAATCAAGGAACACCAGTCAAGATCCTTGGTCACCTCCAGTTTCTCCCGTCCCGTTTTAAAAAATTAAAAAACCTCCAACCTTTGCCTCTTCTTCTGTTACATAATTTACAAACCAGTCAGCTAATCATCGCTTAAAATCAACCACAAAAATAACTAATAGGTCACCAACCTCCTATCAATCAATCTTCAACCAGAAAAGCACTGACCATTTCCCAAAAATTAATTAATCACCAAATACCTTATTAAAGCTTGGCTTTCCGAAGTCACTGGTAACTCCTGCTTGAAACTGTCAATTAATTATTTAATTATTAATAATTAATTAATTAATTATTAATTAAGTCATGGTCACAATAGATAGCGCATTTTGAAGGCTTTCAAATGGGCTATTAGTCGGCGCACCATAATATCTAGACAAGTTGCAACTTTATTCTGAACATATTAAAGTCGGTCAAGAAAAATGTGTTGACTTACAGTTTTATGCATAACTTCCTGACTACTTCGAATTTTTAAAAACGATTTTCTGCAAAAGAAAAAGCATTAAATTGTTTAGGTGGTAAATCTACTAGAAGTCTCCAAAATCCTACATATGGAAGGTTACAGCAGTTTAAATTTTAAAAATTCGTGAAATTTTCAGATTTTTTGACAAATCATTTTTTAAAAAAAATACAGATGCGTGGTCATGACGTATTATTGTCACGAATTAAACCTAATACCATGACTAATTCACCAAAAAAGTTTCAGCCACCAACTTTTCATCCTCACGGAATAACGGTTCAACAAGTCGTTCTTCGAAGATCAAATTTCAAACCCTTGTAATTTCGTCATGTGGCAACTTGAGACGCTATAACTTGACGACGTATGTGTATATAAATAAATTGCAAAAGCATGCACATAGTTAAGTATCGTCCTGGCCGTAAAATCCGAATTTTAACAACCAGGTTTAATGCTGGTAAAAAAACTGACCTAAAATAACGTGTCGCACAGCATGTACGCTGTAAAACTGCTATACCTTGCAATTTAAGTCCTGAAACGGGCCCTTAATGCACGAATTTTAACAAACCAGTTGTTAATTTGTAATGCTGGTTAAAAACTGACCTAAAATCATGTGTCGCATGCCATAGGTTCTATTATGAATTGTTTTGAAATCGCTGTGACCTCTGACCTAGAGTTGACCTTTTGACCTCAAGTTCAATAGGGTTGTTACCGAGGTGCTATTATGTCTGTACACCAAGTTTGGCTGTAAAATTATGTGTCGCACAGCATGTACGCTGTAAAACTGCCATATCTTGCAATTAAGGTCCTGAATCAGGCCCTTATTGCACGAATTTTAACAAACTGGTTGTGAATTCGTAATTCTGGTCAAAAACTGACCTAAAATCACGTGTCGCATGCTATAGGTTCTATTATGAATTGTTTTGAAATCGCTGTGACCTCAGACCTAGAGTTAACCTTTTGACCTCAAGTTCAATAGGGTTGTTACCGAGGTGTCATTGTGTCTGTACACCAAGTTTGGCTGTAAAATTATGTGTCGCACAGCATGTACGCTGTAAAACTGCCATATCTTGCAATTAAGGTCCTGAATCAGGGCCTTAATGCACGAATTTTAACAAACTGGTTGTGAATTCGTAATTCTGGTTAAAAACTGACCTAAAATCATGTGTCGCATGCTATAGGTTCTATTATGAATTGTTTTGAAATCGCTTTGACCTCTGACCTAGAGTTGACCTTTTGACCTCAAGTTCAATAGGGTTGTTACCGAGGTGCTATTGTGTCTGTACACCAAGTTTGGCTGTAAAATTATGTGTCGCACAGCATGTACGCTGTAAAACTGCCATATCTTGCAATTAAGGTCCTGAATCAGGGCCTTAATGCACGAATTTTAACAAACTGGCTGTGAATTCGTAATTCTGGTTAAAAACTTACCTACAATCACGTGTCGCATGCTATAGGTTCTATTATGAATTGTTTTGAAATCGCTGTGACCTCTGACCTAGAGTTGACCTTTTGACCTCAAGTTCAATAGGGTTGTTACCGAGGTGCCATTGTGTCTGTACACCAAGTTTGGCTGTAAAATTATGTGTCGCACAGCATGTACGCTGTAAAACTGCCATATCTTGCAATTAAGGTCCTGAATCAGGCCCTTATTGCACGAATTTTAACAAACTGGTTGTGAATTCGTAATTCTGGTCAAAAACTGACCTAAAATCATGTGTCGCATGCTATAGGTTCTATTATGAATTGTTTTGAAATCGCTGTGACCTCTGACCTAAAGTTGACCTTTTGACCTCAAGTTCAATAGGGTTGTTACCGAGGTGCTATTGTGTCTGTACACCAAGTTTGGCTGTAAAATTATGTGTCGCACAGCATGTACGCTGTAAAACTGCCATATCTTGCAATTAAGGTCCTGAATCAGGGCCTTAATGCACGAATTTTAACAAACTGGCTGTGAATTCGTAATTCTGGTTAAAAACTTACCTACAATCATGTGTCGCATGATATAGGTTCTATTATGAAAAGTTGTGAAATTGCTGTGACCTCTGACCTAGAGTTGACCTATTGACCTGAAATTCAATAGGGTTGTGGCTGAGGTCATGTACTATCTGTGTACCAAGTTTGGTTGTCATCGGTTCAGCCGTTACTGAGTAAATTGCATACGGGCGGACGGACGGCCGGAGTGCAATATTATTAAGTATCTTGGCCGATACTTAATAAAGCAAAAACTTTCAAACTCCAAGTAGATTTATTTTTTGCCCCCCATCACGCGTTCTTACTCACTAGCTATTTTACCCCGTTCCTTAAGCTCAGCCTCCGTGGCTCAGTAGCTTGAGCGTCGGGATACCGAGATGGGGATCGCCGTATCGAATCCTACGTCCGTCGATTTATTTTTGCATGTATTTTTTGTTTTACAAATAAGCTAACCCTACAGCCAACGGTTTACTAAGTCTCCCGACAGCACCCAACAGCACAATAATTTAAATATTAAGGACCTGTATCAGGGCCTAATGGGTAAATCTTCAGTCTTTAGTGATTGCACGATGTGACACATGATCATGGTCCAGTTTTTTGCCAAACTGGTGAATTTGCGGTCGAATTGGTAAAATGCGAAACTGTTAACTGCGGCAATCCTCACCTATGCTTCCTACATGAATGGGAAGCAATAAGCAAGGCTAAAAATATAGTAACGACGTCTGTAGTTTAGTTGCTGCTAACATTTAATCTGTCGCACATGGCTTGACGGATTTCACATAAAGTTTACAAATACGGTCAGCGGACCTGGCTCAGGGGCCTAAGCGACAAGTAAATCTTGGCTTGGCTTGTCTTTTTCTGAAAGCAATTTTTGCACTAAGACTGTCCTGATAATGTCATATGTAGTGTATACAGTCAACTACACAACTAGCAGACAAATGTTACAACTACCTACTTAGCTTTGCATATATTCAACGTAGCGCTTGCTTGAAATTCAGGTGTCAAGAGCCATGTGTAGAATTTGCATTTTAGGCTTGCAATGCTCACCCAAATTTGACCTTCTGTCAATTAGAAAAAGACGAGATTATATTGTTTTAAAACAGGCACAAGTGCTTGTCCTGAAGGACCAGATGCCTTTATCTAAACGTAAATCAACAAGACCAACACCTTTGGCAATAGTTCCATGCTTTAAATCTGAAAGTTTCAAAAGGAGTTTGGTATATCGTAGAATTTAATTGTGGTGCTTTGAATTGGGGTATAATATCCCGTAAGTCTAAGGCACATCACTGACGTGATGGGTGTAGCTTCATTAGAGCTACTGACATAATCAGGTTGTCCTTGCAGGTTGCGTTGGTCATGATAAAAATGCATTATTGCAGAGTCATGCCACAGGTACAACACGTATCTCATTTCATATTCAATCATGCACCCACAAAAAGCCTTTCGTTTTTTGTGTTACGTAATATATCTGCTGCAGCTCAGCTTGTCAAGCAGAGAGGCGAGATGTGCTCGTGTCCTCTTTTATTATGTCATCTTCTTTACTTTTGGTTATATTTAAGTACCTTAACTGGGTCACTCATTATTACTTCGTGACTCCATATTAATAAATACGTTTATGATTACTTATGGACTTCTTCGTCATCCTCATTTACTGACTTTACTCATCTTGAAATATTAAAGTTTGTAGATACCCCGTATCTCAGACTCATCGACGATTACGGCTTGTCAGTATTACATTACCTCTTATCGGCAATACTCACTTATACAATCATGCATTTGCGATCCAAACGTACGGATCCTTCATATTCTAAAGAGGATTTGGATAGGATAAACAGAGAATTAAGAGAAGCAAGGTTAAAACAAAGAGCTTCATTCGTGCCGCCTGCTTCCTCTTTTGTGCCACCGCCACACAGAGTGCATGCCCAACGTATTTATACACCAAATACCTCTGTTATAGATGACGAATTTGTCATAAAATCAGGTTTACACCGATTACAGCCAAAAAGGAAACGAAATACAGACTTAGGGCCGGAAGATACTTTGCATGAAGCAAGTCAATTCAGGAAACGCTATTTTCCAAATCTTCCGCCTCGCCCTGATTTTGTTCCATTAACGGCTACTACCACACCATCCTTGCCGAGAGCGGTTGTTTCTTCCAATCCCGTCTCTGCGGCGCCAGCATCCTATGGTGTACAATTACCTTTTGAATTGCCTTCAGTACATTCTGCAGTATTTGATACTCCTGATCATTTAAAATTAGCACCACCCCGGCAATCAGAAAGTGGATTTATTTCTCAACGGCCTTCTGAAATGCCTGCTCAGTTTGTGCCTCCTATATACTCCCCGATGGACACAGCGTCAGTCCAGAGAATTGTAGATCCACCTTATAACCACCCTGACTACCAGTCATGGGATGAAAATCTTTTAGGTCCACGAACAGAGTCATCTAATTCGTCTGGTTCTGGTTCTGATGTCTCAGATGTGTTTCATCCTGCATTATTACCTAATAGACAACAGTATCCGAAATTAATAAAACCCGCTAGCCTGCAAGGTTTTGCAGCTACTCCAAATTTTCAAACAGTAGGAATACCTACTACCGTTGCCGTAACTAGTACTACTGCATCTATTCCACATGCCATTCCATCTACCACTGCGCCAGCCACATTTATAGTCTCTCTGGCTAACATAGCTCATGTGCCAGATCAAGTTTTTATCGACACACAAAACAATTTGTATGTTAATGGAGTTCTGTATGGTGTCCAGAATATGAACACTGCTCCACAACATGTAGTTGAAACGCAACCCATTCCACAACCTCAGCCTCTTGTCGAAGATTTAGGTTCAGATATAGACGCAGATTTCGAAACTCCTAACTATGATAGTGAGTCAAATTCCACTCTAGAGCTTTATTCTTACGTGTTGGGTCCAGACGGATTCACATGGGTCGGTGGAATTAAACAGTTAAACCCAGTCGATATTAAGCGTCAAGGATGTACTCAACAAAAACCTTGGTCGTATTTTGAAAAAGTTCTGAATTGGGAAAAAGAGAACGTGATCCACATGTATAATATGAACATGGAACGAAATCCCATTCCAGCTCAACCTACTGAGCTTCCAGTGAAAAGTTCCACTCCCATCAAAGAGACTATTAGAAATGCAACACCGCCATTACAAACTTATAATAAGCAAGTTTTCTTTGAACCACACATTAGTCCTTCATTTAGGGTATCTCAAACCGATTCATATGATCATGCATCTA
Organism: Entomobrya proxima; assembly: GCA_029691765.1. Taxonomy (NCBI): domain Eukaryota; kingdom Metazoa; phylum Arthropoda; class Collembola; order Entomobryomorpha; family Entomobryidae; genus Entomobrya; species Entomobrya proxima. Next base: position 3,616,787 of record CM056172.1, read on the forward strand.
GTAGGGCTCAATTTATACCACCTACTTATCAGCATCCCACTCCACTCTATCCTACAAGACATCAAGCTTTTAGGGCTGTACCCGCAATCCATTTCCAAGCTCCTGCTCCTCATACCTCCTTTCATGAAGGTTCCTTCCTTAACCCGCTAGCATCTGGTTTTATACGAGTGCCACAAGCACCAGAAAAACAGAGGGGACATGCCAACGGACAGTATGGTCAAGGTGCCTCCCAGCAGCAGCAACAACAACAACCTTCCGGTGACCAGCAACCACCCGGTGGAGATCCAGTCGATTAACCACAAGGGGATCCTAACAATGCTGGTGATAATCCTGGACAAGGTAACGGTGCTGGTGCTGGTGGACCAACCGGTGGTGGGGATCGTCGACCAAGTCCTAATCCTAAACCTAGATCCAGTTTTACCGCTATTCCTACAGACATGCAAGATCAATCCCATACTTCTAATGCAGATTTACCTGTTAGTGGCATAACTATAATTACTAATTCTTCTATGTGTGAATCATATGATGGAAAGGGAAATTTAGATGACTGGCTAAAAGATTTTGAAGTCGCAATGGCTGCGCATAATATTCATGACGATAAGCAACGTGGTAGGATGTGCATGCGATTTCTAAAAGGTGATGCAAAGGCTCAAATGCGTTTGTACGAAAAGAGAGAAAAACCAGGGAACGTAGTACCCTATTCAAAGATTAAGGAATTGCTTAAATGGATCTTCAGATCTAAATATATTCATGAAGCTAACTTGAACAAATTACGAGATCACGACGTTTTGAATCATTTGATTGAGCATGCTCAATACGAAGCAATCATGGGAAAGAAATTGTCTAGAAGCGCCGTTAATATGTTTGAAACCACCGTTACTAGCGCTTTAAATCGCTTAGGGCTAGGTTCTCCAGAAGTTAATGAAGTTCAAGGCAAGCGAAAAACAAAGAAGAAGCCATTCAATAAAAATAATCATAACAATAACGTTAAGAAACCAGGCAACTTCCAAAACTTCCATCAAGGCAGCAAACCACAAAAGGGCAATCAAAAAGGAAAAACAAACCATTTTGGAAATAATCAAAATCAGTATAACCAAGGTCCAGCTAGACCTTTTAATAGAAATAACAATAGCAAGCCAAATAATAACAGAAATTGGAATAACAATAATCGCCAACATAATTGGCAAGGACCAAACCCTAGATTTAATGGTCCTCCTCCTCGTCCATACCCCAATAATGCATATCAAAATTATCCTGGTCCGTATAATCAAAACAGAAATTTTGTTCCTCCTCCTCCTGGAAATAGACAAGCGCAGAACAATAATGCCGAGGCTCCGGGCATACATTTGAAGCTAACAACATGTATGAACAGGGAAACTGGAGGTGGTGACGAATGTCAACAAGTCCTCGTCAGCATCGTTCAAAAATCTTGTTGTCGTCCCGGTCCTCTTAAATGGCATAAAAACATTTTGTATTTTTGATTCTGGTGCATCCGTTTCTATTTTTCCGCCATCCATGGCTAGTAATTTAAAGTCAAACCCTGCTAATGTTTCTCTCACTGGTGTGATGGGAAAAGGTACCTCCACTTCAAGTGTGGATATGACTTTCGCTATTCCCGAATTAGGGGTACAACGCAACGCACGCTTCATTATACATGACTGCGTCCGTCCTATAATAGGCAATGATTTGATGCCTCTGTTGAAACCCAACATAAACTATGGAAACCGCACCATTCAAATCAAAGACAAAAGTGTCCAATTCTATTTGTATTCTGAAGAAGTTAATGACATGGAATATAAAATCTACTTCATTTGAAAAATAATATAACTTTAAAACAAAATAAATACACTTCTGTCTCCGTTCATAACCCTCTTCCTAATGCCGTATTTGAACCTTCAGACTTGATAATGGAGAAACTGAATATTATTATGCCACCGATGTATTTCGAACATGCTGGCTTAGTTACTATTCCTGCCCTTAATGCAAATCCTTATGAAGTAAGATTAAATTATGGCACTTCCCTAGGAGAAGTTCAAGCCACATCAGAAACACGTGATGCCAACTACGATATAGATTATGTTGCTTTAAATAATATTACGTTTGATAAAAACATAGTAAATGCCAGACCCGAATATAAACATGACATTAATCCTAATTTAACAAATAATCAAAGACATAGTCTAGAATTGCTGCTTAATAAATACGATTGTATTTTCGCCAAATCTGAAACAGATATTGGTACTTATACCGGACCTGAGAAACTCACACTGAATACAGGTGATTCTCCTCCGATAAATCTGCCTCCCTATAAAAAGTCTCACACAGAGCGAAAATTGTTTAGGGAATATGTGCAGAAATTTATAAATCTGGGTGTGATAAAAGAATCCACCTCAGATTATGCAGCTCCCATATTATTAGTTAGGAAACGTGATTCTGATGCCTTTCGAGTAGTTATTGACTACCGCAAATTAAATGAGTGTATCAAAGACCAAGTCTGGTCAATGCCACGCCTTGGAGATATATTTGATACCCTGTTTAACGCCCAATATTATTCAAAATTTGATTTGGCGAATGGGTATCATAATTTTAAAATAGACCCTGCTGACGCCCACAAAACTGCGTTCATAACCCAAGATGGATTATATGAATTTTTAAGGGTTCCACAAGGACTTAAGGTCAGTCCAGCATTCTTTAATCGTATTTTAAGAAAAATATTTCAAAACTTATTGTTTTCAGCATGTTTTTTGTACATGGACGACGTCCTTGTATATTCCAAGAATTTTCATGAGCATCTCCAGAAACTCGATCAAGTCTTTGACAGATTAAGAATAAATGGTTTAAAGTTGAAACCATCAAAATGTAGTTTCGCGTATCAAGAGTTGAAATTATTAGGCCACGTATTAACGCCATCTGGTGTGAAGGTTGACCCTGACAAAGTCAGCGCCGTGAGGAACCTTCCTCCACCGAAAACTGTTACAGAAGTACGATCCTACCTAGGACTCACTTCATTTTATAGACGTTTTATTGAAAACTACGCTATCATTGCTCGCCCGCTAATCGAGCTCACGAAGAAATTCGCTCGTTTTGAGTGGACTTCTGAATGCCAAAAGGCTTTTGATATTCTGAAAAACAAATTGATTAATGCTCCCATATTAGCACAATTTAATGAAGAGATTCCGGAAGTCAAAATCTCGTGTGATGCTTCCAACTATGGAATCGGAGCGATTTTAAGTCAAATGCAAAACGGTGTAGAAAAGGTGATTGCCTATTGCTCAAGAACCTTGAATAGCGCTGAACGCAATTACGGTATTGCTCAAAAAGAGTGTTTAGCTGTAATTTATGCGTTAAATAGATTCTATGAATATACTTATGGTAGAAAGGTAATTGTAGTTACCGATCATCATAGTTTATGTAGTTTATTAAAAACTAGAAATAGCAAAAACTTGCGTATCGCACGATGGGCTCTTGAGGTTCAGCAATCTAATCTCACTGTTCAATATAAGAAAGGCAAAGATCATCATTGTGATGTCATCAGCCGCCTAATACCTCTGTCTCCTCCAGCCAAGGGTCATGAGAATGTATTTCTCACTACCGCTGGCAAATCAAAATCAAATCCTAAGGTTAATAAATATTTAGCTAATCAACCTAAGCCTAATCCTGAATTGGTACATTTCCGATCTAAATTATTGTTAGAACAACGGCAAGATCCGTTTTGTAATAAGATTTTATTAGGATTAAATAATAATACATTTACTGGTAAGAAGTTAAAAACCTTCTTGATTGAAAAAGATATTTTATATTATGTCTGTCCTATTACTAATTATAATTGATCTGCGACCACTATGCCCAGCTTATTTTCTGAGGGACAACGCAAAGAGTTTTCTCCCGGAAGCTGAAATTGTGGATGAAAAGGAGTTGAAGGTGCGTGCTAAAGTGTGTGTAGCGTTGCGTGAGAAGTTGCGGGTTCGTTTCCGTAAGGAGTACCTGGGACAGTTGCTGCATCGCGGAGGAAAAAGAATGCGTACCGTCAAGGTGGGAGATGTGGTCATCATCGAATATGACAACAAGAAGCGTTTGGAATGGAGTCTTGGGCTAATTCTGGAGGTATTCCCAGGAAGAGATGGAAATGTCCGTGATGCACTGGTCAAGACGAAGGATGGAGTATTCACAAGGCCAGTACAACGGCTATTTTTAATGGAAATGGCGGAAGCGGAGGAGGATTCTGTGGAAAAGCCCGGACATGTTGACGAGGAAAATGTGGACAACTATTCCTCAAGTTGGAGAAACGGTAGGAGGAGCTACACAGGAAGTGGAAATTGTGGGAAAACACCAGCAATCTGAAGATGAGCCTAAGATGTCACGTTATGGGCGGAAATATAAGAAGCCGCAATAATATTATTTATTTAGATTTGTTTTTCATTGAAAAAATTGGTTTGTTTCATTAGATTGTTAAATGTAGATGTTTTTGAAATGTTAATTTAATTGTAAATACCCCACATTTTAATTTGTAAGCAGGAAGGGGATCCATCTAGTATTTTGTGTGGACATGATGCGCAGGTTGAGATATACCTAAACAGTTGTCGTGTTACTCACATTTACATGATGTGATCTTCTGACTGTATAGTGTGACCATTTCCAGCGCTATTTGTAGGAAATGGTCAGTGGGAGTATGTCAGAAGTCAGAAGTGTGCATTTAGTTTGTAGGCTTTTTAGGGCAAAATGTAGAAGCCCGCTTTTATTTCAAAATTCGAAACTCGTTGCGAACGCAACGAGATTGCGTGCATTTAGAGGTGAAACGGAGGAAAGGTCAGTCTCGTCGTCGTCGTGGGCTTGTGATTCTTCTCGTCAATCGTCAATTCGTCATTGTCACTTCGTCGTAGTCGTCACTTCGTCATTCGTAACTTTGCATTGTAGAAAGTTTTAGAGTAGAAAAGTTTTCATTGTAATTTCTTGTTGAAATAAAGTGCGATATAATCGCAATTAATTATTAACTGTTTTCCCTAACTGGTTCATTATTTTAGCCTAGTTGATTAGCTATTTTTAAAGTGTTGAAAGTAGCATTTTTGTCAGTTTTAGCTGTTTCATAGTCACAGTCACGGACACAAGAACAACAGGGAACTTAGGGGTAAACTGAGTTAAAGTAGCTACCAGTTACCCATTTATTAGTTGAAATCTAACAATAAGAAAATCATGATAACATGTTGGGGGAGGTCATGTAGGCATTGATAAAACTTATATGAATATTAGTAGTAAATATTATATTCCTAAGCTAAGACATTTGATTACCGCAGTGCAACCTCTGTATAACGTCACCCGATTAAACCCAAAAGAAGTACGTTACATAGAGGTGACGTTATTCGGAAAGCCCCTGAATAACGGCTTTGTACGTTATAAACTAAAACTCTATAAAGCGAACAAAAACGGTATAGCGTTTCGCACTACATAATGTGAACAAATAGTGGACAGATATAATAATTAGCAAAAATAGATGCCCAAAAGTAACAAATTAAACTTCTACAGCTTGTGTAAACGTTTAACTGTAAATTTAACTGCGAATAACTAAGCAGTTAAACAAACAATGAGTACGTTAACTTTTCCTAAGTACATTGAGAGAAGATTGAGACAGCAGAGTAAGAAGTACAATCTGTAAATCTTGTGGAAATCTCAAGCTTTCATTCCAGAAGAATTGAGTCTCTTTCGTTTTATCTCCTCAGTAGACTTTTTGTTGATATCTAAATCCATGACTAAATTTCAAGCTTTAGTCAATCTAGCACCAATATTCTATTCTAACGCCAAACCACATTAAAGAGAATGGACATGTCGTTGAATTTCCCGCACATGCAGTTCATAAGCTTACTTGTCCGCAAGAGCGGAGTGTGCATGTACATTGCAAGGAGGCACATGGTACCGTATTTTTACTTTATATTTACTAAACTGTAGGGTATAAAGAGGGAGTGACACGCCGTTGGCACTAATTTTCCTGACGTTATATAGAGTTTTACGTTATAAGAAGGCACGTTATTCAGAGGGCAATTTTAAAGGAAAACGCATTGGGGATCACTGTAGGGTGCCGATAATCGGAGGTAACGTTATTCGGGAGTTCGTTATACAGAGGTCGCACTGTACATTAATAATTGTTTAATTTGTGCTGAAAGACAGCCCAATAACCAACCATTAATTGGAAAAATTAAACCAAGTCAAATATATGATGTGTTTACTAAATGGCAAATTGATGCCCTCGGTCCATTGACGACCTCAGAAAAGGTAATAAATATGTATTTGTTGCTGTGGATACTATGTCTAAATATGTTGTGACTGCTGCCGTGAAGGAAGCCACCGCCACAACTTTAGCTAATTTGCTGATCCAGAACATCTTCACTGTTTTTGGACCACCCAAGGAAATTCAAATGGATAACAGCACGATCAACCGATCGAGATTAATAGAAGTTCTATTGTCTGCCATGGGATCAAATCCAATGTTTATCACTCCTTATGTCCACCATAGTAATGGACTGGTGGAACGTACTAATCGTACATTAGAAGAAATAATAAGTAAATATGTATCTCCACTCAAGATAATTGGGATCAATTATTACCTTTTGCTACATTTTCAATTAATGCCAATGTTAATTTCTCTACTAAACTATCACCCTATGAAATAGTGTATGGAAAATCTCCTACTCTCCAATTTCAAATAATGTTAAGTGATTTAACTAGTGAAATAAGGAATTTTGATATTCGCCGTTTAAAGGCAAAATATAATAATTTTAATTCACAACAAAAATATGGTGAACTTTATGACCAAGATAAAAAGGATAAAGCTTATCCTGTTGGTTCATTGTGTATGATAAAAAGATATGTTTATACTAAGAATTTTTCTGCTAAGTTACAAAATTTTTACATTGGTCCTTTTAGGATAACGAAACAACTCGATCCTTTGCACTTCAAGCTGCGCGATCTAAGAGATAATGCTACAAAGACTTTTATAGTTGTGCATGTTGAGAGGATGAAACCCTTTGCTTCTTCCTCTTCCAATTTAACTGCTCAAACCTCACATGACAAACAAGCACCTATTGTTACTAAACCTCCTTCCGCTCCAGCCATCCCATATACGAGCCGTACTTGCCGTACTACTAAACGACCTCAGACTTACTCCAAGTAATATGTGGGTCACATATTTTTCAGGCGGATTGGATGCTTTGAGTTGGGGCATAATATCCCGTAAGTCTAAGGCACATCACTGACGTGATGGGTGTAGCTTCATTAGAGCTACTGACATAATCAGGTTGTCCTTGCAGGTTGCGTTGGTCATGATAAAAATGCATTATTGCAGAGTCATGCCACAGGTACAACACGTACCTCATTTCATATTCAATCATGCACCCACAAAAAGCCTTTCGTTTTTTGTGTTACGTAATATATCTGCAGCAGCTCAGCTTGTCAAGCAGAGATGCGAGATGTGCTCGTGTCCTCTTTTATTATGTCATCTTCTTTACTTTTGGTTATATTTAAGTACCTTAACTGGGTCACTCATTATTACTTCGTGACTCCATATTATTAAATACATTTGTGATTACTTATGGACTTTTGCAGTCCTTTTATAATTTTGTATCTAACTTGTGGTATATAAACCCTGCGATTGGAGTTGATGCTTCAGTCGAGAACATGGCTTGGATCTATTTGGGAAATAAACACTCAACATTAAAATACCTACATTGGGGAACTGTGTTTGGTCTTGGGAACTTATTGGGAACTTATTGGGAACATTGGGCCTTACTTTGGGAACCATTGGGTTTTACGGAATCATATAAATCATAATGGGAAATTATCCTATATCGAATACAGTGGAATACGTTACCTAAAGATCTAGATGTATTAAATATAAGTTTGAGTTCTTTTGAGTTAGCTGTTAAGAAACATATACGTTGTTAAATATTCTAAATTAAATAATCAAAAATATTATTATGAAACTTTAATGTTTAATTTAGTTAGTATATTATCTATCGATTTAAATGTCACCTTATGGAGAACAGAACGATTGTACTGCTTACTTATGCTTTGTATTTGTATTTAGTGCATAGTACTGAAATAGCTAGACAATAAAGAACAAATTCAAATTCAAATCAAACTCACCCATGCTTTCTACATGTATGGGAAGCAATAAGCAAGCTTTCAAAATCTAATAGACTCTTGTAAGAGTGTAGGTTGGCGAAGTTTTGTAAAAAAAGCATGATAAAAAACGTGAAATGCAATGATAATGGTGCATTATGTAGCCAAAATAATGCCATATTCTGTATGCATTTTTCAATTTTTGCAAATTGACAAAGTGAATTCCATGCAATCCATGCAATTTTAATTAATGATCATTCATCTTATTTCTCATGATTGTATTTTATTGTTTATATAATGAATTACAGAAACCATTATTTTTGTATGGATATTGATATCCCTTTGTGGTAGCTATAGTATGTTTCATGGATGTTGGCCCTTATTCCAAGGCTAGTTGAAAAGCACACATCAAGGTGGGTGTTATAGTCCGTTGTCGAAACTTCTTCTGAAAGACAGTTTCTTAAGTTGAGATCAGTAAATATTTTCTTGAAACTTGCATTTTTGTTATCCTTTAGATCTACGTTCATGTCACCCACGATGAAAATGTCCCCACTTTCGCTGCTTATCTCATTACGAATAAGCAATTCTAGATTTCTACGTGAATACCTTGGGTGTCGATACACAGCAATAAATCGGACTTGATTAATAAGCCCTTTTAGTAGAATAACATGGCTACTACCGTCCTTGTCTGTTGTTACTCGAATATTGGCTGGTTCGGCTGCCCCGTCTAAAGCAAAAATCAAAACTCACTCATTATTTGGACTAGTCCAAAAATAAAGCAACCTAAAAAGGGATCATACCTTTGACAAAGAATAGAATCCCCTCCGAGTTAGAGACTTCTTGTACCATCGAGTTAACGCGATAAGCTAAATGGTATCCATCCAAAGTAAACTTATGTGATGAGGCAATTCGGGGCTCCACAAAAACAAAGTAATCGTGACATGTGATTTTTGGATCAGCTAGAATATCCTGCTTATGCGAAAGAAATCCTTCTACGTTGTGGTAATAGAACGTCAAGTTGCTTGCAGTATCCTCAGCAAACTTTAGAGAAAATATAACGGGAGATTTTTTTAAAACTTCCATTTCTTTGTTCACCTCGTCTGAACTATCCGCGATTTTTGGCGGATTAAACTGCCCAACAATATAGAGTCCATTTAAACTTGTGGCTCTACTACAGGCTACATAAATATTTTCTCTTGAAATATTTTGTTGTATACAAACAACAACTTCATCAAGTGATGAGCCCTGAGACTTTGCAATAGTCATTCCATTTGAAGCTTGAAGAGGAATTTGCTTTCTCGTAATGCGCAGTCCATTAAACGTTTTCTTGAGCGTTCTAGACATTCGGTCTATTGGTGTCCATGAGCGAGGAAAATGCATTTTTAGGCATCTTTGACGATGCAATTCTGTGCTTCGAATACTTTTCCCAATGATTGGATGAGAAAATTCAATCCAAGCGGAAACTGGAGAATTTTTGGTGTCATATTCAATTGCTTTAAGAATTCCTGTTGCCCCATTGAATAGACCGTCCGAAACGTCAATGTTGGTGGTTACAAAATAAAGAGCACCAACTTGTAAGTTGATAGATGCGTTAAGGCCATCAGACTCTTGTCGATTAAATAACTTGGCAGCAGCTTCTGCATTAAGTTTCTCACACTCCGTCCCGTCACCTGTCAAACAAAACTTGGTTAAAAATCTTTTTTGGCTAGCCAAAATAAAACATCCATTACGATAAATTACCGGTAACAAAATCAACCGCAAGGCTTATGGAAGATTCCGTTTCCAGAGTTGCATGATATTTAGCATTAAACGTGTCACATTCCTTATTCGTCCGAAAGAGCCAAATCGCATCAATCGGAGCGTGAATTTCGTCAGTTTGTCTTGATCGTATTAATCGAGTATCATCATTATCCATTGTTCCTTCTGCCATGTTGTTTAGGGCCTTGCAAAACGCATAGGCGTCTCTTTGTCGCATAATTTCTGTTAGTTCAAAATAGCGAAAAAGAGCCCATAGTGGGTTTCTACCGACCAAAGCACATCGAAGTAGCTCTCTTGGGCTGAGTTCAGGACACACAAAAATGCGCTTCATTGCAACAGGTGGAAGCTGTCTGAGATGGCCAACAACCAAAATCGACTTTCCACCAAAAGGCTTTGAACTGTCAAAAAGCTGCCGCAATCTTCGGTCAATATAGTAGAGTTGTAGTGCACCTACCATGGAGATTTCGTCAATTATAAAAAGTTCTGTCTGCAATGCTTTCTTCTAAAGGGGCAAGTTCTCCTTTCCGTTGTGATGGTGGAAGCCGGAACACGTTGTGAATAGTCATACCAAATACATTGAATGCAGCTTTTCCAGTTGGTGCACATACCACTACTGGCAGAGATTCTGGTGACCCTTCTTGTTGACGATTTCTTAACCTCATTACACTTTGTACAACAGCTTTGATGACATGACTTTTCTCTCCTCCCTCCCACTCCTATGAAAGCATCAAATCGATAATTAGAAACCAGACCTGGTTTTTAATTAATTTATTGACTAGTCAATATTTAAAAAATCACCTGCCCCTCCAGATAAGAAAATATGAAACGGAGAGTTTGTGGTTTTTAACCGATGAACTATTTCCATCACAATTCTTCTTTGCAGTTTGTTCAGAGATTGCATAACTTTCTGGTAATCAGATAAAGGTACCATTTGCGGAACCATAAACTTCTCAAGAGTTTTTCCTTGTTGTCCGGTCAACGTTTCATCGGTGTAGCGTAAATTATCTTCGGTTTTTCCCGTTTCATGCTCTGGTGGAATGTTGGCAGCATTATCGTCTTCACTCTCTTCGGAAAGTTTCTCGTACAAATTAGCGGCCATTGGCGAATCCAAAGATGTAATATTTTTTCGATTGTAATAATATTCATTAGAGTTTGCAATTAATAGGGCCTCATGATCTCGAGCTTCTCTTTCATAATCGCCAATTTCTTCAATGTCGTTTGTTTCGTTTCGCCAAGGTACAAACAGAAGTAGTTGCTCTCGCCAATAGTCTTCAGGTGAATTCACTCTATTAAAGTTACAAAATCGCAGAATCTTGGACTTTTTACACATATTGCACCTCATCATTGTTTAATGCGTCCTCATCCTCGTTGTCCGTGTCTACAAAAAATTAAATATATTTAAACTAGTTTAAATAAATATAACCATAATTAGTGACTAGTCACTATTTCATTTTTTAATAGTTTTTTTTACCGTCATCTATATCTGGATCAGCCTGGAAATTTTTTCGTGTTTGCGGTCTCCAAAACGAAAGAAATTCAGCGTAGCATATATTTTCCAGACTCACTGGTCTTTTAGAATATCGGCTGGAAGCAACTATCAGGTAAATATCATCGCTGTCATCCGAAAGCTGTTCCAATTGATCCTTGGGCTTGAGCATTCTTACACGCTGTGAACTCGGTATAGTGTTTGCAAATACTTCACCCCGACTGCAGTTAACCATTTGAATTCCAAGTATAAATGCCGCGGCTTCCTGCGCTCCTATCTCACTTCCAGATATAAGAATAGATCCAAACTTCTTCACTTTATTCATTATTCTGTCGTTTCCGTCTGTCGCATCGGCGGCAGCCGCCTGAAGGAGCTTGGAAACTCCTCCTCCTGATTTTGATATATAGTTGGCAACATATCTCGCACAGGCGTATCCATCCAGAACGAATTGGATGTCCATATTAGCTCGCCAAGCTAGTAGAATGTTTCGGTTGTATGCGTTGATAAATGCTTCTTTAGGCCTACGCCTTAAGAACACTGCTGGCCTTTTTATTATTGTACGGATGGCAGCCAAGTAATCTTCCATGCTTACGTTTAAAATGTGAAGCATGTCTTCCACAGATGTATCCTCGTTAAAATCTCTCCCCCATTCGTTCAATTTCTCTTCTACCTTTGTATATATTCGTGTTAATCGTTCGATCTCCGCTAGTGACGTGTCGGCTATATAAATTACACTTTTGTTAAATTTAATTTAATTCTTTGGACTAGTCCAAATAAAAAATAATATAATTACCACTCAGTGGATCCAGTATCATTGTTTCAGGTAGAGGTGGCTTGGGATATTTAAATCGACACTTTCTGACATTTCGCTTCTTCTTTTTGCACGTGTGAGTATGTCTATGTAGTTGATATTTTATCAAGTCTTTCAACTCGCCGTCATCCTCTCGCTTGCACGTTATGAACTGGTCAATGAATTTTATGCATTTTTCTTTTGACCCTTCCTCTTCTGGATTATAAGTGAGGAGTGAGGTGAGCCCCTTGCCTGAAACTCGATTCGAATGTACCAGTTCTCAATTCCAAAAGGTTCGAAAATACCATCTTCCTTTTTTAAAAGCACATTAAGAAGTTCTCGATATCTGTGGTCAAAGTCACGCATACATGTTACTGGATCTGAGCGAATAAGCCTCGCCTTTTCTTTTTGGTCTAGATCCAAAGCCTCCTCCTCTGTAAGGGTACGATTATCTACAAGCCGGGAAAGTATGACTAGTAGTTCTCCCCACCGAGTTTCAGCCGCAGAAAGAGTAAGGAAAAATGAACAAGGCCCGAGCTGACGTACCATCCCTGTAGCTTTCTTGCTTTGTTGCTTCCAATACGCGGGAGTTGAGCGTACATTTTTAAAAACAGCATAGCCGTCATCCCTGCTGATCAAACTTTCCAACGCAGCACTGTTTCTCAAAGTCCCGGCTGTTAGAATTTGTCCCTGGAAACTTGAGGGTTTTTGACGGATCGCAATCTGATAAGCATCATGAACTTTTTCATTGTAGGATTTCTTAAAGCTGTATAGCACTTTTTCAGCTGTGGCACATCTTATGTCATATCGCCTCACTTCAGACTTGGCTATATCTGTGTAAGAAAGCTTCACTTGGTTGACCGCCATAGATTTTAGGGAACGACAGTAACTCTGCGTCAGGATCACGAAACAGCGGAATCGGCGTGTTCTTCTGTGCTGGAGCTATTTTAATACCACATGAAGCCAAGTCCTCTTCAAAAAGGAACGTTTGGTCATCATCAACCTCTCCGGTTTGTGCACTACTGCTTTGAAGTAATTCCCCGATAGTCTCATTTTCTTCTAAATTAGGACCTTGAGTTTGTTCGTTAGAAGTATCGTCACCCTCCGGCTCCTCTCCGTCGTCGACAATAAATTCAACTTCGTCTAAATAGAAGAGATCACATTTTGACTAGTCAAAAATATTTTATAGCACGTTTTACTCACATAGAAAATAATTGAATCATTGCAAATGTATTGAAATTCAGAATGAATGCATATTTAAATTCTTCTGACTAGTCAGAATTACCTGTACTAAACGTGTTCCAACTTTCAGACAATGTAACTCCATCCTTAGTGTACAATGGTGATTTTGCCAATATGTTCAAGGCTGCAATTATTTTCGCTGGGCGGATTTTTTCATAAATATAGGGTCTTTTGTAGTTCATTCTTCGCATCAACTTCAGTTGCACAACCGAGGCTTCATCAAATCTTCTTGGTAGACACTTGGCAATAAATTTGATGTCATTTTCCACATTAACGACATTCCCTCGTAGTGACCATTGTTCCTCAAAACCCAACAACTTAATCTGCATGAATGGAATTCGTGGTGCTACCAACCGCTGCTCCAAGTGAGTGAGATCCTAAAACATTTAAATTATGAGTGTATTCAGGTTATTTGCTTATGAATAAACTGTTGGGTACCTTCAGCTCGGATGGAATTGCTGGAAAATCCAATCCATTAGATAAAGCCAATCTTGGAACTTTCTTCTTTGATATTGATGCATGACATGTGATACAGAATATATCTTCTTGCTGTGGAACATTTAGCACCGCTGACCTTATAGCGTCCGATATATCGATCTTCTTTGTGCTCATCCCTTTTTTGTAAAACAGTCCCCCACAGCAACTACAGATGAGAGTTGGACCTTCCCGTATGTTCTTAAAGTAGGTTCTGAGATATCCTGGCAATTTTTTCCCAATCTGATAAGGTACCGTGTTAGAGTTTGATGGAGTTCCTCCTTCGTGACATGCAAAGCTGGAGGTATCCGTACATGCAAGAGAACCTGCAGACAAAACAATGCTTTTGTCTAGACAAAAAAAATCGCCATATAATTTTCAATAACCAAAATATTATGTTTGAAGTAAGAAAGTACCTGTCATATCACTTGCATCCTTGCTTCCACTCCCAAATAGATTTCGGCGACACATTTGTATTTTTGTCCTTTTTTCTGACGCTGCTTTCTTCCTATTTTCAGCCAGTTGTTGTCTTTTTATAGCTGACGCTGTTGGGTCAGTTTCGTTAAGCTCTTTTCGTGTTTCCTTCATCCTTCTTGCGTGCTGTTTTCTCTTATCGCCAGCTTTAATTGGATCTTTTTTCTCAAGTTCCACCCGGGCCTTCTTTTTTCGTTCTGCATCCCTTTTCTTCACACTCTCCGGACGATTCTTATCTGATTTTTTTCGAGCTTGCTTCATCCTTTCAGCATTCTCTTTCCTCTTATCACTTGCGCTGACGGGATCTGTTAACTTCAGCTGCCTTCGTGATTGTCGCTTTCTTTCCGCATCACTTTTCCTCCTTTGAGCTGCCAATTCCGGATCAGTTTCCTCCAGCTGTCTTCGTGATTGTCTTTTCCTTTCCGCATCCCTTTTTTTCTTTTCACTTGACTTAACTGACTCCATGTTTTTATTAGTGCGAATACCATAAAAGCTTTGATAGTCCCGACAAACTGCTGCTATAATGTACTGCTTTTAAAACATTTTGTCTAGAAAAAAAGCTTTGGTAACCCCAACTAACTGCTGCTATATTGTACTGTTTATAAAATATTCTGTCTGGATAAAATTTATATAAATATTGTTGCCCTTTCATGTCATAGACAAGTATACCTGTCCGTTCTTTCGTGCACAAGCTGTAGTCGAAGCAGCAACAAAAAATGGTTTGCTTTCCAGTTCCTGTAAGCACCTGTTGATAGCAGCAGCAATAGTATACCTGGTTGTACATGTATTAACTCACTGTAGCTCAAGCAGCAGCAATTGTATACTTCTGCGCTCATCCGTACACTGGCTGCAAAAATACGTGTAAGTGGATAGCGTGAGTATCTCATGCTTGGCCTAGCTATGTTGTTTGTATGAGTGGACGGTCTCGGTATGCATGGTAGCTGCAGCAGCATCAGTGCTATACTGCTACGTGTGGATGGATGCCGTGCTTGTGTGTATTGTTCGCTCGTTTTCCCAGCCAAGTACATGCTTGAGAAAGGAATGAGGCACAGTATAGTGTTTTTTTGAGTGGACGGTCGCACGGGACGCACGACAGCCGAATAGACTATTTGCTCAGTTGAAACTTCGCAAATAAACCCATTTAATGATCATTTCAAATGCGTAGCTGAGCTACTACGTATATCTGTCTATCTGTGTGATTCTATGACTCCTCCCACCCTATTATCCCATGACACAATGAACCACTGTACTAAATTTGGTGCTATTCTGACCAGGTTTATGGTCAGGGGGCTACCTCCCTGTATTACCCCAGGGGGATGACAAATCTGGCTCAAAGTCAAGAGGGTTCCTTACTATGGCCCAATAAATCCCGACACAAAATTTGGTGCGATTCTGCAAAACATATGGTCAGATAGGTTACCTCCCCCTATTACGCCAGGGGGATGACTGATCATGTTCAAAATCAAAAGGGTTCCTCCTGATGACCTAATGAAATAAACGTTTGAATTGAAAAGGATTTTTTGTTGCAAAAGATATATCCTGCACCCAATGTCTAGAATATATCTTTATATCACCCAGCACAATAACTGAGTATTTAGGACCGAAATCAGGCTCTCCACCTGCGGAGCGGTGGCTGGCTTCTAGTAAAACTAATAGTCCGAGTTCATACATTCCATCATCATGTGAAGGGAGCATGCATTAAATTAAGATCCCGACCGACGTAAGTGATGTGCTTCGAAAAGAGATATAACTTGTGCAAATGCGTTGCTTGTTTTTCATGAATCAAGATATCATAGTAAAAGTGAAGTCAATATTAAATATTCATTCAAGGGATCATCCATATATTACGTTATCTCGATACCTGGCTGGGTCACTTCCAAAATGATAACATATGATAACATGGGTGGGTGGGTGGTACAAAAATCTCCTTTGAAAGGAGATTGTAGAATTTTTAGCTGAGAAATTACAAGAACCAGTGCTAACATTGTGTAAATTAAATAAACCGATTGGAGGATTTACTTGCTTTCTACCGACTTTCGTTTAAACCAAACAGGAAAACATTAATGGCCAATGGATATAAGTCCACCAGGAGTCAGATATCTCACGACCAGTGTCTCTTGTCCAGCATCGGAACTGATGTGGTTGCACCTGATGAATAACTAGCATTTTCGATGGCCAGTTGGACGACTTTCTGGCATGATGATGCCACAAGAATATGGTCAATATGTTACCCGGGTCGCTAAGCTCGTAGTTTAGTCTTTGTGAGGCAACTATCCCGGTGAGAAAGACGTCTTCCAGGTGGAACAATGGTGTCCTTCTACTCTCCTCAAACATCCGTCGTGCCGCTTTCAATCCAAGTACGTAACAAAACCCGGCAGTAAACCTGGGTAAACGCTCGCTGGACCAAACACTTCTTGGGCTGAACCATTTTGATGTGGGGTCCCTGTCAGGTGCTATCCCGTCATATACATGTCCCGCAATAAGGAGTGGGTTGTAGCCGTTTGGCTGAGTGAGGAGGAAGGAAAACAACTTGGGCATGTTTAGAAACACGTCATCATCCATCTTCACCAAATATTTGGCGTTAGCACAGTTACGGAGCACCCACTTGAGCATTCGTAATGTCTTCACTGTTAACTTTAAGTAGGCCTCCACCAAGTCGTCAACTATCACATCCCCATAACCTTTCCATTCTTCTCGAACTTCGTCCTGTGAAACGCAGTAAAACATATTAGACTTAAACTCTCTACAAAATTGCATTGAATGAATGAATGAATTGATTTATTCATAAATCTCCCTTAAGATCCATGGAGATACTCAATAATTACATTTTTTGTTATAAATGTTTACAAATGAGTCTTGTTTACAAATATTGTTATTTGTTTAGTTCTCTAATATTATAGGCAATATTTAAAAAAACAAATAATTTGTTCGCTTTTTCTCTGTCAAATTCGTCGAAAATTGTTCGAAATAATATGTCAGGCGTGCATGCGTTTGTGCTGTAATTACTCAGCCAATTTTGGCGATCAGGTTCCAGGTGTTTGCATAAAAATAATGTGTGTATCAGGGTGTCAGGTTCAATACAAGAAGGACATCTTTCTTCCGGATTT
Organism: Entomobrya proxima; assembly: GCA_029691765.1. Classification (NCBI taxonomy): domain Eukaryota; kingdom Metazoa; phylum Arthropoda; class Collembola; order Entomobryomorpha; family Entomobryidae; genus Entomobrya; species Entomobrya proxima. The sequence goes on from CM056172.1 coordinate 3,634,227, forward strand.
AGCTTCAGGACTCTTTTACCAAGTACAAATGTATTGTTTCTGAGACGGCATTCCGCGATAAGCCGTGTTAGGTAATGTGGAAATCTGGAGCGTAGATACGAAGGACGGTAGTAGGGGCGATTTTCCAAAAAACCGTAATAATAAGCAAACGTCTTTGAGTTTTTAATATTGGTTTCGTCCATTTGACGATTGCAGTCTAAATTTGTTTGTATTATGTTGCCGATATTTCCAAGTATATTTTCTATGTTTTGGTCATACCAAAGGAATGAGAATCCCAAGTTGTCTAGCCAAGATTTAAGCTGCAAAACCCAGTTATGGTTCACGTCGTCTGTTTTTCTAATAGCATTCCAGTATAGCTGCGCATAACATCGTTTTGCATATCTGTGTTCATCCATTTGTAAAAGTTTAAGCCAAAAACGCAATAATTGGTTTAAAACCTTTTCTTGTAAGTGGGAGACTGTTGCTTCCCTCCGTGCTACCGCATTTGAGGTTGACGTAGATACTCCAAGCAACCGCTTAATAGTATAATTTTGAACCTTCTCTATTTCCTGTGTATATTTTAATCCCCAAATATGCGAACAATAGAGTACGGTTGGAGAGATCACGGCATCAATAAGTTTTAATCTGGCCGACCAACTTTCCATTTTGCCCCGTGTCATGATTCCCCATACCGCTCCCGTTGCCGCTTTCCCTCTTGTTTTGAAATAATCTGAAGTATCCTTGAAACTACAGTTTGAGTAGAAAGGCACTCCTAAATATGTGTATTTGTTAACCGTCTCAATAATTTCTCCACGGTATTTAAAGACAACTTTGCTTCTACTGCCTCGCCTACGTTGGAATTCCATAATTTTGGTTTTCTGCAGATTAACAGAAAGTCCCAAGCTTTCAAAATATTCGCTCAGAATGTCAATTTTTGCTTGTAGAGCTTTGTGTCCTGTAGAAACTAGAGCCATATCATCCGCAAAACATAAAATGTCAATATTTTCCCCATTTGCATTTACTCCAGGCAAGCCCGATTTTTTAAGTGCATCATCAATATCCGAGATATAAAGGGCAAATAAAATTGGACTGGCGCTGTCTCCTTGACCTAAGCCGTCAGTAATATCTATTTTGCATGTTTCAGAATTTTGCATACGAATTTTCGTACATGCTTTACTATATAAGTTTTGAAAGATTCGAATAATCTTTCCGCTGACTCCAATTTTAAAAAGCTTATTCCATAATTTATCGTGGGGAACACTGGAAAAAGCTCTTTGAAAATCGATGAAAAGTGCGAACAGTTTACCTTTTCCAGTTGCAATTTGAATAAGTGCATTCAATGTAAAAACTAAGTCATCACATGAACGGTTTTTTCGAAATCCATGTTGGCTTTCCCCAAAAATTTTGTTATTTTCAGCCCATTCTGCAAGTCGTGCTGTTAGAATTTGGGTAAATAATTTTAATGTTGTGTTTAACAGAGCAATCGGTCTGTAGTTCATTGGATCTGTTTTATCTCCCTTTTTAAAGAGCATAACTGTCAGTGATTCACTCCATTGTTCCGGGGTCACCTCTTCATGCAAAATCTTGTTAAAAAGTTTGAGGAGTTCAGATTTTCCAGAAAGAGGTAAATATTTAAGTGCTTCATTAGGAATTTGATCCGGTCCAGCAGCTTTTCTTGTCGATAATTTTTTAATAGCTGAATTTAATTCTGCAATGGTTATTGGGCAGTCAAGTGTTGGATGTATAGTGTCATAAAATGGTCCTACCTCTGGAGGTCTAGGTTTCTGTATATCATGATAAAATTTAATCCAGTCTTGTTCCGTAACCTGACATGAGGAGCTGGCGTTGTATTTAAAACTTTTAACAGCTTTCCAAAATTCCGTTGTGTTCTTGACATTTCCAAGCTCTTTACGTTTGTTATCATAATATTCCTGTTTTTTTCTGCTGCGCAAATCTGTGTATTCCTTTCGAGCATGCAGAAATTCAAGTCGAGAGATAGAATCCCATTTGCGTTGCTTTGCAATTTTTAATGAGTCACGTACTGAATTTCTGAGTTTTCGACATTCTGCGTCAATCCAGGGCTTATGTAAATTTGCTGAGGTGATTTTCCTCATTTTAAACATAGTAGACTGTTCTGCTGCTTCATAAATTATATTGCAAAATTCTTCGTAGTTAGTATCTTGTATGGGCCGTGATTTAAGTACGTTGTCTAATGCTTTAGCAAAATGTGCGGTTTTCTTATTGTCCCACTTGAAAGTTTTTTTCTCCTTACTAGTTATTTCAAATCGTGAGTAAAAAACACCTTGTACTGGAAAATGGTCTGAGTTGCCTACGTGGGCGGTTTGGGAATCAACCAGTTTTGCTGCTGCATAGTAATTAATAAAAAACAAGTCAATGACGCTGCTTCCCCGTTTACCAACGTAAGTATAGTTTCCATTGTCTGACAAGGTTTTTCCATTAACCAGAATCATGGAATTTTCTTGCATAAAATGAACAAGCTCTTTTCCTTTTTTATCTATTGTGCCATCAGCAGAAGTTCTACAGGTTTTTAAAAGTGGCAAAAAGTTGTTTTCGGTATAAGTATCAGAATCTCCAACGTGAGCATTAAAATCTCCAGCGACTATTATATTCGATTCAGCACTGCAGTTCGTAAGTTCTTCTCCCATGCGCAATAAAAACTCGTTTAATGATTTTACGCTTGGCTGAATGTAACATGAGTAAAGTAGCCAGAGTTCATTTGTTGCTTTACATTTTAAATGAGTTAGTGTGAAAAACTGGTTTTCTTCCATTGTGCTGATGAAAGTAAACTTTTCTGGATTAAAAAGCGTGATAAATCCGCCTTTGGCTCTCCCTGTTATCTTGTCGGCTGCTTTAGTTGCAGTTTTATGCGTTAGGTCAAAATGTTGCAAAAATTTAGGTAGCTTTGGTTGTGACGTATGCCAGGTTTCAGTTAATAGTATAATGTCTTGATGTAATAAAAACTCAGCGCAGTTGTCATCCAAATTTGAAAGTTTTGACAGTCCATTTGTGTTCCAGGTAATTATACTGTATGACAATTTCTCCATGGATCCGCATTTTCATATTTTGAATAATTTCTTTGCTTCAGCTGCCATGTCAACAGTTTTTATGATTTTACCGTTGACCGTGATGAACATCGTATCACCACGATAGAAACGGCGTGCTTGAGGATTGCTTTTGTATTCCTGGTTGTAGATAAAGGCTGTTTCCTTCTTTAAATCCTTCTGCTTTTTGGTGTCATCCGGTCTTAGTTTTAACGGTTTTCCTTTCAAATTTTTGCGATAAGACATAAATTCGGCCTTGTCGCGTAATCTTACAAATCGAATCAAAACCGGTCTTGTTTTTCCAATTTGGAATTTTCCAATTCTTCGCACATAGTCGTAATCAATTTCCTTTTTTATTCCCATTTGATTCAGTATTTCGGAGTAAACTGCTCCAAAATCTTCCTTATCTGTGTCCAATTTCTTTGTTTCAGAGAATCCAAATACAATCACATTCTTTTCCTTGTGCACTCTCAGCATCATCTCGCAAGCCACAGAAATTTCTTGAATTGCAATTTGATTCCCAACAATAAGTTGCTTTAGCTCAGCATGGTTGGTATCAATTTTTTCACTAAACCATTTTTTAAATTCCTCCATTTCTTCCATTGAAAATTCGATTTCAGTGGATTCTTTCTGTTCTTGTTCCTTTTGTTTTTTGAAGATATCCGCTTCTTCCTGAGCAGTGGGTGATCTATATCTTTTTGATCCAGATTCGTAGGTAGGGCGAGTGGAATCAAAATCAAACTCTTTTGAGACACTCTGGGGGGCGGTAAATTGATACCCTAAATGGGGGTAACCAGGGTAACTAGCCGAAGGGTGGGCACCAGCGCCGGGAGGATAAGTTTCTTGACGATAATATTGTTCAGGAGAATAAGAGTTTTTGTTTTTCTTTTTCTTTTTATCTTTGCTAAACCAAGACATGCTCGTGGAGCAGCAAAACCGGTTTTGCTGCTGCCTCGCCAAATGCTCAAACAAGACTCCCAAAACAAAATTGCATTGTTCACAAGTGCCATTAGGAAAACTGAACAAATACCGAACAAATGATTTCTTCGGTCTTACCAAAACTCCTTTTTCTGCGGATTGGCCCACGATAAAGAGTAGCTGAAAGACTCGGTCAACTTTCAATTGTGCGGCATTACTTTTTGTCTTGGTTTGGTAGAAGTTTTCCTTCCACAGGGGTTCCATTTCCCGAAAGGTGGTACGGATTACGTTCCTATTCTTCACATTCCCTGGAGATGATATCACAATGAGAAGTAGAAACAGGCCGTTTCCAGAGTCCTGGCAACTGACATTGGGAAAGGGTTCTAGAATCACAGTACTCTGATTGGGCAGGACCACTTTCTCCATATTAGAGATTTCATTGACCGAGGTGACCACCTGCTCTACGGCTGTCGAAAATGTACTACGAGAAGATGTATGACGATTCACTGGTACGTTACACAAAATGGTAATTATTATCGTGACCAGGGTGCCCATATAAAAGACGGTCGACTTTCGAAAACGAGCTAACCTTATAATCATGTTTCTTGATTTTTGCAGTTAGGGTTATGAAGTGATAGGTGACCGTCACTTTCAACAAAAAGATTTCGATGAATAGTCGGGGAATCGAAGTGATTTGATCCAGCTGTCAATTGTCAAAAGTCAAAACCAGAAGAGCACCATCTACTATCCTTCCAGATTCCGTGTAGAAGCCGTGGAGTGGAGTAGTCAAGTGTTACACAGTGTGTATGTGTGTGTTAGCCGGGATGGGGCAACCCAATGCGAGCTATTAAGTATTGCCTTTGCAATACTTGATAAGATTACTTTCCGGCCGTTGCGCCGTTAGGCCTTTGGGCCGTCCGTGAGTTTGCGTTTTTCTCGGAGATGGCTAGACCGATTTGCACCAAACTTTGCAAAAAGATACAACATGACCTGAGGATGAACACTAGTGAGTTTGACCCGGATAGGTCAACTCTAGGTCATAGGTCACAGCGATTTCGAAACTTTTTATAAAGGGACCTATGGTAGGTGACACATAATTATAGATCCGCTTTTGACCAAACTAACGAATCCGTTGTTTGTTTGTTAAAATTCGAATCCGAAGGGCCTTGAATTAGGACCTTTAGGTTCTAATTCGCAAAAATACGGAATCTAAGCTGTGCGACAACTGCGACAAATGATTTAAGGTCACTTTTTGACCAGGATTGCAAATATGAGATCCGTTTGTTAAAATTCGAATCCGAAGGGCCTGAATCAGGTTTTAAAGCTCAATCCGCTGTTATAAATGACAAAGAATGCGACCTAAATGTTGTCTTTAATGTTTTGCGACTTTTTCAAAGTTATTTAAGATTGCTAATAGCCCGTCGCAATACTTAGTTTTAGTTTTGTAAAATTTATTTCACTATCAGCTGTCTTTGTTTTCACGTTTGCACTACTACAATACAAATGCTTGTTGTGTCGACAGGAAAACATTGGCATAAAACATCTAGTGTTGGTCCACTACTGCATCTGTACGGTACACTGAACTAGTACGATCACTGTAATAATTAACATGTTATTATTACATTAAGTAATAATGCCTTTCTTTATTGCAAGAATAATCACGAAGATGTTCAAATGTCTCCGTTATAAACGAATTCGACATTGGTTAATTAGTACGGCCATCATTCTTGGTACAGTGCATGTTGGTGTATATTTATGCCGGTTATTTTCGAGACCAGCTCGAGTTCCAGCTCTAGTTACCACGGGTAATTGGCAGGAAGCTGATGTCATTCAGTTCTCCACGTCTTCAGTTCCCAAAAATGTCTGGAAACCCGAAAATGGGTTAGTAATACTGCGCTACACAAAATACTTCCAAGAAGTAAAGCCTACGGTAGTTTTAAAGTATTCCGACTGCAATTTTCTCAAACGGATTTACTGGAAACCTGCACAACCGACAGGTGACATTTTCAATGTGCCTTGTAGAATAACATTTTCTAAGGACTACATGGAGGAAAGTCATGCCCTCGTATTTCACTCTGTTGACTTGTTGAGGTACAAAAATGTAGTGCATATTAACTATTAAAAAGGTGTTCTAAGTAAATTTAATACTTTGTCTTTATATTAGGGAGAGTCCTCCGGAAGTATCGAGGGACCTACAAAAAGTGTGGGTGTACTTACAGCAAGAATCCCCTCTTTTTACCATCGTGAAACTCAGTGCGTACAACGGTATCTTTAACTGGACAATGACTTACCGGTAACTCAACATTATATATATTATGAATCATGGATTAAAACAAATATAGTCTATCATCGTCATATCAAAACTTTGTTTTGTGACCTTCTAGACGTGATTCTGACGTTTATCATCCGTACGGGTATTTGATTGAGCTTCCGAAACCTGGAGAGCCACAGTCAATGTTAAACAAAGCAGGACTCGTGGCTTGGATTGTCTCAAACTGCAATGCGCTTTCCAAACGGGAACTGTTTGTAAATGAACTCCGGAAGCATATTCAAGTTGACATCTTTGGAAAGTGTGGTCGTCCTTGTGCAGGTGACGATTGTAACGCTCACGTGGCACCACAATACAAGTTCTACCTGTCATTGGAGAATGCCCTCTGCACAGACTACATCACTGAAAAGTTCTTCAAAGCACTTAAATACGGCATGGTACCAATTGTGTATGGCGGGTGTGCTGCAGAAGACTACTCTGCCGTGGCTCCAAACCACTCCTATATTGACGCAGGATCCTTCGATTCCCCCAAGCAACTCGCTGAGTACCTTCACTATTTGGACCGGAACGAGAAAGAATACATGCGCTACTTTGACTGGAAGATTAAATACGGCATTCGTGATCCAATTTGGTGTAATTTGTGTCAACGAGTGTTCGAACATTTTAGGGCTGATTCCAGAACTACGAGATGGTACAAGGACATCTGGAAATGGTGGAACTTTAGACGAGCAGATGATGATGGTAGAAACGTTAGCAATAATAGTGATAGTAAAAGCAAGTCCATGTGTTTACGCCCACCAGTAAAACTGACTCAATTTTAAATTTTGTATTGAAAAAGCGTTTACACCTTTGGTTTTGATCATTAATTGCATGATTGCCTACAAAAGCAAGGCTGATATGCAATCCATAGCATACACACACATTACTAATGATTCCTGAATTTTTCGCAAGCCAAGCATGACGTTGCGTTGGAAATATGCTAAAACATGTATAATTATAGCATTATTAAGCAGACGAGGTCTTCAGACCTCAGTATGCTTTCTGATATTGCTCATCAAGTCTGTGTGCGCCTTCCGCCCTTCCGTCGCGCGATCTCCTCCTAGACCATACCAGATATTCAAAATCTGATTTCACCATTGGATTCCTGGTCACTAAATCTAGGTCTGGGGCACAAAAAAAAGTTACCCCAGACCCCCACCTTCCCCAGAATACCCCCCACACCCCAATTAAGGTCAAATATTTTGAAATCACAAGTCCACCTTATTATACGTAATTGATGCCCCTGAGTTCAAAAATGACAACCGTTTTTTGGTAGCTGTTCACCATTAGCCGCTAGGGGGCGAAAAGTGCAAACATACAACATCTTCAATATCTCAAAATCTTTAAGCTAGATAGGTGAAACTCAGTCCACAGGGGTAATCAACCACGCTGATCAATATTCTGGTACCCAGGTTACCCCACACCACCCTGATCCCCCGGGCCAGCTCCCCACTATACTTAAATGCACCATAACACGGTGAAATTCAGTTTTCAGGGGTAATTGAGTGCGCTGGTCAATACTTTGATGTCAACATAACTCAGACCATTAATGTAGTCAAAATAAATTGTCCTTCTCGTCTGCTTTTCTAAGTTTACAAAAGTTTATTAAGGTTCACGTTAGTTAGTGAAAATTTACTCCAATCATCTAGATGTGTCTGGCCGTAGTAGAGCTGGACCTTCTGGCAAAAAATTTCTAAACCCTTGCAGCGCCCTGTCGTTTCAAATTTCTTGCAGTTTCCAATTAACCAATTAATGAAACCAATTAACTACTACAAACCAATTTGTGTATTTGAAAGTCTAAGAGTTTGGCAAAATTTTAATGATTGCAAAATCATTCAATTAGCAATCATTCAATGATTCATTAGTTAGCAATCTTTCAATGATTCATTATTTAGCAATCCTTCAATGATTCATTAATTAGCAATCCTTCAATGATTCATTAGTTAGCAATCCTTCAATGATTCATTAGTTAGCAATCCTTCAATGATTTATTAGTTAGCAATCCTTCAATGATTCATTAGTTAGCAATCCTTCAATGATTCATTAGTTAGCAATCCTTCAATGATTTATTAGTTAGCAATCCTTCAATGATTCATTAGTTAGCAATCCTTCAATGATTCATAAATTAAGTACATCCTCATCACAACATCGTACATGCGAACTTTCTCTTCAGTTCAGGCTACTGCTGTCCAGAGAATACATCAATCAGAATCCAAGTTTTGGGATGATGCAGTTTTCCGTACTGAACTTTGTTTAAACCAGTACTTACAAGGTAAACTATCGGACTGTAACTCGAGTCGGGTAACACAATTTGGTCATTCGGGATAAGCTTTTCACGTAGATTCTTCTAGATCTGGTTTCATTTTGCTGCCTGTAGCACATGACCACGGTACACCCTCCGTCCAGCTGAGACTTTGCTGCACACCACCGCCATCTGGTAGCACTAGCTCACAAATCCGGCACTACACAAAACAAAGCCTGTTCTCTCACAAGAACGAATGGTGCTATATATTTAGCTTAATTTCTTGTCAGTAGTTAATTAACGGTCAGATATATTGGTGAAAATGAGTAACTGTTGCGTATTTGGTTGTGTAAATTCCTACAAAAAAGTTCAGAAAGCCCGGAGAGATGTATTTTTTATCTAGGAAATGGGTTGGTTCATCCATGGTTTTGGAAATTGATTGCAGTACATTGAGAAGTGGATGTCTGTTTATCGCCTTCTCTATTGCAGTGAAACCACCGAAAGGAAAACATGATATGACAGATTTAGTGGTCCGTCTCTTTCTCATGACCAACAACTGCAGTCTCCTCAGCGTCTTATAGTCCGACCAGGCAATCTCTCAGGTCTCAGGGTCCTTACATATTTGCTAACCAGGAGCTATCTAAACGAATCAAAATGGCTACCATGAAGAAAGTTCACGTGGCACAAAGGAAGAAACCGATGGGTGCACGAGTGATGGGAAGCAGATTGTCTCAGATTGGAATAGGGGATTCAAACGGATTGGAGAAATTGGACTGAAGAAACTCAAGCAGTTGCACTGTACATCTGCAAGCAATGCGACAACTGCGTGCAGATAGTGCTTCCAAAGCCACTCTGCACTACAGTCGTTGCTTCCTCAACAAGGAGAAGGAATTTGAAGATACGGTTATCAAGTATAGACAGAGATTTTATGGCAAACGCAACTGTCCCTTGTGCCCACGACGTTATCCCCAAAACGGTGGCTTTATGATTCCTGTGACTATCAGCATCAACAGTACCGAAAGCAGCTTTTGGAAAGCTTTTCATCTAGATTGGAGGTGCGGATGACCAGTTGAAGTGCAACACCTGCAAGGAAACGTTCGCCGAACCGGTGGCTTTCCATGAGCACTTGGGGACGGATGGCAAGGACAATTTTATTTGTCAAGCAGAGCTAAAAGACGGAAGTGCACAAGAGACAAGAGAGACTGTTGTCGAGAAAAAAACTGTGCCTGTCACGCGATCCTCAACTGAAGGAAAGACGACACGCCCAAGGCTCCCGAGAAGACCATAGTTCCCCATTGGAAGGAAGTCCTACAAAGTTCAGTTCCACACACCACCATAAAGCGCACGGTTGGCAGTCCAAACTGAAGTAGTGGGCTAGCAGGAAGCGGTTATTTTGGTGTCACTGTTGGTACACTTTTCCACGGCACTGTCAACATGACCGGCTAAATAAAGTTTTTCCCTTTCCGTAGCAAACTATCCCTGAAGAAAGATGGGTCAATTTTGACATTTGCGAAAACCGCAAAAAATTACTTGGTCCATTATTAGTTTGGAAGAATGACTTATTTTAAGGTTTTCATTAATTTATGAGAGAATTCTGCGTTTGGGTTGAGGTACAGCTGCTGTACTACAGCATTCTTCATTCATTTCAAGAAAACAGAAAAATCTTTGTGTAGTGTCGGCTTTGACCATACTGTCCGCTTGAGCAGGCGCCACCTGTCTGTCTCAATGCTGCCATCTGGATGTTGTTGTGAGGCTCAAGCGTAAATGACACAATAAAATAAAGTAGTGTTTCCTTCCATCTTGCCGGCCAATGCTGTAAACATTCACGTTTCCTCTGCCTATCACAAAACAAGAAAATATTAATTAAATATTGCTGATTCATACCCACAACTTAAAATGAAAATGTATTGAGAAATAATATAATAATAGTGAATATTACCTTTTTTAAGTCTGAGTTTGAGAGTTTGTCGTGCCTTTAACAAATTCAGTTTCTACGTGCAAAGCATCGGTAATCAGGAATGTTTACAGCAAAATTCTCCAGAATGTGTGGTTCCACAAACAACAGAGAGTTGCTTGCCATAATATTTTGACCTCGACACAAGTGGCTTTGGTAGTTTTGAAAACTTCTCACATTATGAAAGTTTAAACGATACTTCTTTTTGCTTTCCACAAACCATAGCATTTCAAACTTTACGGGATTGTCACGTAACACAGCCATTTCCTGAGACACGTCATCATCGTCTCCGGGATACCGCGTAGGCTAAAACTCACCGTCGAAGTAAAGTCCTTCCCTAGATGTGGCTCTGCTGCATGTAACGTAAAACTCTGGACGTTGCAGGGTTCTTTTGGTACACACTATCACTTGTTTCATTTAAGAACCCTGTGATTTTGCAATTGTCATTCCATTGCAAGCAGCCAACGGTAAGTTTCCCAGGTATATTGCCATTCCTTGTGCTTTCCTGTTTGATTCAGTAAGAGCACGTTTATAACGAGGAATGGGAGTCCAGTTCTCTGCACCCGGTTCAGTATTGGGATTGTTTTCTAATTCCCTTTCTTGCAAGTGTCCGAGTGATTATGAAGTTGGTATTGATGTAATGAATCCATTTCTTCTTCCTCCTCAAGTTCACAAGTGATGTATTCGTCGATAAATTCTATGACCTTCCGCTGCGACTCCAGACAATCTGAAAAATATAAAAATTAATAAAATTTTAAAATAAGTATAAAATAATAAATAAAATAATTATAAAATTATATTCATACAAAATGCTCATCTGATCATCATGTCCGGTAACAAAAATATATTTCACCTTTATCATAAGCAGGTGCATCAGGGAGCCAATACAATCCATGAGAATGGGGTCACACTCGCTGTTGAAACTCGACGAGACTGTAGTAGTCTTCCACGCGATGAGGTTCAAACACTACTTTATCATTCTTGAACAGTTCATTCAGCAAGGCCTTGTACTTGTGGTTAAAATGGCGCATGCAAGTAACTGGCTCTGATGCAATTAAGTAGGCTTTTTCTTCGCGGCTTAAGTTTGATGCCTCCTCCTGGGTAATGTCTTTGTTGCGTAACACTTTCATCAAAATGACCAATAACTCATTCCATTTTGTTTTCACCGCGGACAAAGTATAATAAAACGTGCATGCTCCCAGCTGTCTAAATGTAGAGACAACTCGTTTCTGCTGGTGCTGCCAATAGGCCGGAGTTGATCCCACCTGGCAGTAAACAGAGTAACCATCATTCTATGCAATAATATTGGAAATTCTTTCTCTGTTCCGTACATCCGAAGCTCTTATTCGTCCAGATGTGGTCCCCTTCTTTGTCTGGCGCAAACATATGATGTATGCATTATGCCTTGCGGATGTTTTCGTTCATTCAGGTTTGCCTGCTCTTCGATCATACCGCTCCGAGCTCCGACTTTGCAATGTCTGTATGTCACTTTCGGTTGTCGCACTTCTCGTTCGGGTTGGGCTTGGCCCGCGTAAATTGTTGGAATAGATAGTCGTTCCGCGTCTGCGTCCATACATAATGGAATTGGAATGCGTCCCTTTCCTGGGGCAAAAGGTATGCCTTCGCAACTCGGATCCACCTCGTTGAATACAAGGGTTTCTTGTATTGCCGGATTTTCATCTGGTTCACCCTGTTCTTCATTTTCTCCATCTAATATGAAAACATATATAATATTCATTTAAGCCCATCAAAACAACTAATTTAATTTGTTACGTGACACGTAAGTAATCCTTACCATTGGTTGTAGCTTCCTTCCCTTGGTCATCGCCAACTGTATTTTCATTTTGATTTACAACGAAATCGACTTCGTCTACAAAAATACATACACAAGTTTTTACAAATACCATTATTCAAGATAAACATGTTAATAAACTATACTTTTTAGTTTTACACGACGTACCAGAGTCAAATGTGTTCCAGTTTTCTGCCATAACAACATTATGCTTTTTATACAATGGGGTTTCCAAAAGTACTTTTGTAGCTTGAAGTACTTAAGTCGGCGAAATCTTGTCATATATGTAGGCGTGCTTGTCTGTACTCCTTCGTTGAGGAGAAACTTGAACCACTCCGGCTTCATCAAAGTTTCTGGGAAACATAGTTGTCAAGATTGTACTCCACATTGACAATAATCCCTTTGATGGCCCATTGTCTATCGTATCCCCTTAAAGCAATTATCATGAATGGCAGGCTAAGAGAAACCAGCCTTTCTTCCAATCAATTCAAACTCTGAAAATATAGAATAAATATATTCCGGTATTAACCTTTTTTATTTGATACGTGGCAACTAAGAAATCACTTCAAATGCCAAATTGAACTGACGCTTACCAATAATTCAATTGGAATCGGGGGGAAGTCCTTTTAATTAAACTCGGGATTTCCCTGGCAGCCGCCATCTGCAAAGCTCTGTTCCTCTTTTCTGCTCCTATTTTCTCTGGATTGCTGGCTATTTGGAGCTAAATACGACGACGTTCCAAATCTTCAGCATTTTTCTCCGGATTGCTGGCTCTATCCTCTCTGCTTAGAAGTCGTCGCCGTTCCAAATCCTTCTCGTTAAACTCGGGATTTTCCCTAGGAACTGTCGTCAGCAATGCTCTATTTTGTATTTTTTCCCTTCTTTTTTTTCGGATTGTTCGCTCTTACATTTTGGTGGTCAAGGCGTCGCCGTTCCAAATCTTGACCTTTTTACTCTGGATTGTGAGCTCTCTCCTCTCGGTGTTCAACGCGCTGTCGTTCCAAGTCCTTTTCGTAAAATGTGGATTTCTTCCTGGAAGTGGCCATTCTTTTAACACGCTCTTTATTCTCCGCTTGTCTAACTTCCGGATTACTCGCCCTTCTCTCAGATCTAGCGACATTCCGTTGGGCGTCAATTTCCTTTTGTTGCTCTTTTGTTGCTCACGATATTTTTGTGACCTCTCTCTTGCCTCTTTCATTTTCTGGCTCTCACTTCTCTTCTTAGATTTCGGCATTTTGAAAAAAGGCTTAGATTCCTTCTCTTTCTCTTATTTTATCACGTAATAGGTTTCACTTTATTCAGAAAAAATCACTAATCACAATGTAACCCCACTCGTGACGTAAAGCCTTCCAAACTAGAACGCACCAACTTCAACATCTCATCTTCCATGTGGCCAATGCATGGACTTTGTAGAAAAGGAATGAGAGCTGAAAAATCTCAGCTCTCCTACATAAAACAAATGACACATCTTCACATAAAGTGAATGCAAGTGCAGGAGCTTTTTCAGTCTTCCCCTGCAGTGCAATATTTCGGCAAAATTATCAATTGTAGAAAATATTCTTAAACTCAATTTCGTTAACGATAGTGTGATTAATAAATACACAAAATTTACTCTCAACAAATTCCTCCAAAGCGTTAATATTTCTGCATCCTAACAAAGAACACAGCAGGGTTATAAAGGAAGAATAGTCCGACTGTTACAATGGTGCCTTAACTATTGGGTTACAGGATTAAGCAGATAAAGAATTAATCCGCAATACTTTGACACAGGAATTGAAGAAAATTCGTGAAGATTTCCAAACCATCGAAGAATTTTCTAACGGAGTAGAAAATTTCCTCGCTGGGGATTTCATCCCTCGACCATTTGTGGAAAAATCTAAACAAATCCTAGCTCCAACACCTCACGTGTCAACATACGTACCGGGCCCCCTCCACCTGGCCCACCTTATTTGGCCAACACAACAATACTGTCTAGCTCACCGAGCACACCACACAAAAACTGTTTATCAGAACCACCACCACCTCTTGTCTACACCCCTCCTTCGACAATGCCACCTCCAAAATTTGATCCCAATCTCAACACAGCCGACTCGTTTTTGGAGGAATTGAAACATTATATGAATCAAAAACGGATCCCACATCACGAGCGCATATCACACCTTCATCTAATCTTTGGGAAAGAGAAGGAATTAAACCTGTGGTGGCAGTGCAGTAAATTGCAAATCAAAACATGGAGTGATTTCTGTGACCATTTTATGCGTATGTATGGATCGGAATTCAATCACAACGCAGCACTAGAAAAACTCCTACTACGACGCCAACAGAAGAACGAAAAATTTGCCACAGTTGCCATGGAAATGGAAATCCAGTATTTAAAACTCCACAAAAACCAAAATTTTGTCAACAAGAAGCTGGTACTGGACTTCATTTCCGAACGGGCTCTTCCTTCATCAAAACCACATTTGATGGCGTGTCAAGCTACCGACATTTATCAGTTGATTCAGTTTGCCTCAAAATTAGAAACACCAACACAGCCTCTTCAGAAAGCACATCAATTTCAAAAAAAGTTTTCTACTAATCAAGTTTCTCCACAGTCACAGTCTAAGTCACCTCCAGCCCTTGACAAAACCAAATACCGCCCACCACATCTTAGAAAGGAACCATGCGGCACATGCGGTAGAAACAATCATGCAACAGCAGACTGTCGACAAAAGTCCCCGAAGGCCCGAGTTAATGCAGAGGAAATTCTCATTCTACGGAACAGGAGTCGTCTTCCTCGGAGGATGATGTTTCTGATCCATCACCGAATCAATGTATGGGTTCGTTTCACATTAATCATTCTTTCAGTAGTCATAACTGTAATTTGCCCATGATTCCAGTAAAACTTCCGATAGTAGACCCACATACCAAAGTAAGTGACACAGTGACAGGTGACGGATTAGTGGACTGTGGCTCAAATATTTCTGCAATTGGTGACGAACGTTTATGGAAACACAAGAAAGTCAAAATGTGGAAAAAGGGGAAAGTGAAATTGGTAAATGGTTCAACTGTACTACCAAAAGGACAAGTTACGCTTAAAACTCGTATTGGACATAAAGATTTTAAACACAAATTTGTGATACTTGATAATTGTGATTTTGTGATGCTACTAGGAACAGATTTTCTACAAAATAGCGGCATGCAAGTTGACTTTGACTTGTTTCAATTCTGGTTCAAAGATAAAGGACCTAATGTACGGTATCAATTCCGTCCTTCCAGAAAGAATACACATCACATCCGATCTCTACAAGTACTCACCGATTGGGAACAAACCAAAATTCAAGAAATTTTAAAACAGTTCCAACTGTATTGGACTCTCCAACATTAGGACGCACCTCACTCGTACAACATGAGATTAACGTCACGACTGACTCACCAAAACTTATTAAGCCATACCCTGTTTCTGAAGCCAAGCACCAGATTATCGACAAAATCGTTCAAGGAACGTTGGAAAAAGGATTCATAGAGGAAAGTAACTCCCCATATTCTTCTCTTGTTGTTATTTGTCCCAAACCGAATGGCACTTGGCGTCTAGTCAATGATTACCGCTATGTCAATTCTCTCACTATCCCTGACCGCTTTCCCATGAAAAGGATAGCCGACCTTCTCCGCATGTTGGGTGAAGCCAACTACCTAAGTACACTTGACTGTGAAAGTGGATTTTGGCAAGTAACTATGCGCGAAAAGACAAAAAGTTTACAGCTTTTCAAACTCGTCGGGGATCGTATGTCTACAACGTTATGCCTCAGGGATTGAAAAATAGCCCAGCAACATACCAACGTCTTTAGAATAAGGCTCTTAAAGGAATGGATGCTTATGCTTTCGTATTTCAAGACGATATTTTGATTTTCTTCAAAACTTTTGAAGATCATCATGTCCACATTCAGGCAGTAATGGAACGTTTGCGCCAAGCAAATTTAACCATTTCTTCAAAAAAGTGCCAATTTGGTCGTGAAAAAGTGAAATTCTTAGGCCATATCATCTCATCGAAAGGGATTGAACGAAATCCGGAGAAAGTCGAAGCTATTAGAAAACTTTCCATCCCAAGAACTCGGAAACAGTTGCGAAGCTTCCTAGGTGCCGTTGGATGGTTTCGACATTTTATTAACCAAATGGTCGAGATTGCTCACCCATTGTACACTTAACTGCAAACCAAGCGGAAGTTTAAGTGGACTACCGAAGCTTTCAACCGTTTGAAAGAAATTCTTGCTGAGGATATAGTTCTCTACATCATCCAGATTTCAACAAACCTTTTGTTTTAAGAACGGATGCTGCGTCTCAAGGGCTCGGTGCATTGTTACTACAATTAGATGATAACGGATTAGAACGGCCTATATGCTATGCCAGTAAAAGTTTCAACAAGGCCCAACGAAACTATTCCACTATTGAAAAGGAAGCCTATGCTATCATTTACGCACTGAATAAGTTTGCTGATTATCTTGATGGTTCAACATTCTCTATTGAGACCGATAATCAAGCTCTAACATATCTCCACAGCATGAAAAATACCAACGCCAAATTAATGCGATGGGCCATGAAGCTTCAGGAATGGAGCCCGTCAATCACCCACATCAAAGGACGAGACAATGTTGTGTGCGACTATTTAAGTCGCTATCTTCCTGAAGAAATTGATGATGATGAGGAGTGCAACTATCGCATCAATGTTGCTACCACACTCACATGCAACCTGGATAAAACAGTTATCAAAGCTGCTCAGAAAAGTGATCCCAATTGCAGTAAAGCTGCTTTACAAAATCCTGATCAGTATTGTGATGTATCGGAATACTATACAAGAAACTTTGTAAAGGAAAATTAGTTACATTTATTCCTGATTCTCTACGTTCGGAAGTAATGAAATCTCTACACGACTCCCCAATTGGTGGCCACCTTGGCATAGCACCTTGGGATAAAACTTTTAAAAAGTTGCGTACACGAGCATATTTTCCCGGAATGCGAAAATTTGTGGAAAAATACATTCACACGTGCGATATATGCCAAAGGAACAAATATAGCAATAAGAAACCACATGGATTAATGGGGATCAAACCAATCAACAGCCCTTGGCATACTGTCTACATTGATTTGCTTGGCCCATGCACACCGTCTTCTCCACACAAATATCAGTATGTACTTGTTGCAGTTGACTCGTTTAGTAAATTTGTGGAACTACACCCGCTCCGGGATGCTACAGCAGTACAGATTGGGAAAGTCTTGGAAAAAGAGCTGTTTTATCGTTACTCTGCACCAAACACAATTGTCACCGATAATGCCACCAATTTTCGATCGGGTCTGCTTCAAAATATTTGCAAACGTTGGGGTATTCGACACTCCTTCCTTTCTCCTTATCATCCACAGTCTAATCAGTCCGAACGCGTGAACCGTGTAGTCAAGACCATGATTAGAAGCTATCTGGATGGCAAGACACATTCAAAATGGGCTGATAACCTCCCAGCATTTCAGCTTGCTATAAACTCGTCTCCACATGATAGCACCGGCTTTTCACCTTCACAAATACTGTTAAACCTGACTCCAAGTTTACAGTTTGACACAAAAACTAGATATGACTCAACAGACGAAGACGAAGTTTTGTGTGACTCTAAAGTAAATGATGATGTGTTTGCTTCTCGTTTTTCAGAATTTCAACACATCGTCTCGGAGGCCAAAGCAAATTTGCAATCTGCCCAAAACCATCAGAAGAAATATTATGATAGTCATCCATCACAAATCTGTACCATTTGCTGTTGGCGACCAAGTTTGTTTAAAAGACACAACCCTGTCCAGTCGGGATAAGAAAATCACCGCTAGTCTATGCCCTCTCTACAAAGATATTGGAACCATTTCAAAAATCATTAATGATCTGACATGTGAGGTGACCCTTCCCGATGGCACCAAAAAGTCTCCTATCCACATTCAGATGATGACGCCCCTACCTTCCCCGGACAGATTCAACAACAGATTTTATGGACAGGGAAAATTCTCAACAATCAGATTCTCCCCAAAATGTGGACAACAACATAATAGTTTCGCCTATGCCTCCTCCCGTCTCTATATTGGTATCAGTAACCACCCAGTCTTCACCGGACTCATCATCACCCCCATTTCCATCGCCAATTCCTCCCTGCTCCAGAATACTTCGTCCTCGACAACCCACTAATTATCAGGCTTTACATCGTGGGACTAAGCCGAGACGTTTATTTAACCTAGATGTCCACAATCACCGCCTTGGTGGGGGGACTTTGTAACCCCACTCGTGACGTAAAGCCTTCCAAACTAGAACGCACCAACTTCAACATCTCATCTTCCATGTGGCCAATGCATGGACTTTGTAGAAAAGGAATGAGAGCTGAAAAATCTCAGCTCTCCTACATAAAACAAATGACACATCTTCACATGTTGTGAATGCAAGTGCAGGGGCTTTTTCAGTCTTCCCCTACAGTGCAATATTTCGGCAAAATTATCAATTGTAGAAAATATTCTTAAACTCAATTTCGTTAACGATAGTGTGATTAATAAATACACAAAATTTACTCTCAACAAATTCCTCCAAAGCGTTAATATTTCTGCATCCTAACAAAGAACACAGCAGGGTTATAAAGGAAGAATAGTCCGACTGTTACAATGGTGCCTTAACTATTGGGTTACAGGATTAAGCAGATAAAGAATTAATCCGCAATACTTTGACACAGGAATTGAAGAAAATTCGTGAAGATTTCCAAACCATCGAAGAATTTTCTAACGGAGTAGAAAATTTCCTCGCTGGGGATTTCATCCCTCGACCATTTGTGGAAAAATCTAAACAAATCCTAGCTCCAACACCTCACGTGTCAACATACGTACCGGGCCCCCTCCACCTGGCCCACCTTATTTGGCCAACACAACAATACTGTCTAGCTCAAGCACAAATTTTAACAAACTGGTTTTAAATTCGTAATGCTGGTTCAAAACTTACTTAAATTCATGTGTCGCATGCTATAGGTTCTATTATGAAAAGTTGTGAAATTGCTGTGACCTCTGACCTAGGGTTGACCTATTGAACTGAAGTTCAATAGGGTTGTGCCCGTTGTGCAATAGTACATGTATACCAAGTTTGGTTGTAATTGGTGCAGCCATTGCTGAGAAAAACGCATACGGCCGTACGGCCAGACGGCCGGAACACAATATTATCAAGTATCTTTAGGGATACTTAATAAACTTTTGTAAACTTAAGGGAAGCAGACGAGAATGAAAATTTATTAATACATATTCTGTGTCTCGAGTTAATCCAACAATATGATAGTGGAAATGTTCTCAAAAACACATAAATATTTCAATATTATTTAATTATTTCAACACAAAATATTATTGTACGAGTAATAGGTAATTTTTACGTAAAAACATAAGCATGACTTTAAAAATACATGGTAACATAATAACCAATGAACGCATATTGCACTATGGACACTATAGTAGGTCTCTGATAAGAAAGCTTGCACATTTGGATGATTACTAAAACAAATGTCGATGTATCCTCCATATACACTCGTACTTGTAACATCTGGTAGTAGATTTTTCAACCCAATAGGACTGAAATATTCATTTAATTTATACGTCCGATTCCGCAAGACGTCAATGTTAATGTCCCCTATAACCACAACTGGCAGACATGCTAGCTGTACTTCGCGTTTTAAATCTTCTAAAAACAAGCACTCACTAAATGTCTTGTGCCTATGGCAAACCAGGAAACAAATCTCAGGTGTGATTATCTTCATAATGTTGTAGTGGGCATTGCCGCGTCCAACCCTAACGACTGATTTTCCGGTAACATCTTCTGTGCCTAAAATGTTTACGTAAACAAAATAGTCAATTTAAAAAAATGGTTGATACAAATATTACTTTTAAGTTTTAAGTTACCAGTCTTTATATATAGTAGATGGCCGTCAGATTTAGTTAATGTTCCACAAACACCGGAAGTGCGCTTTAGAATGCAGTCGTAGCCTTTGAGGTCAACATAAGAGGAACTAGTAATGTGAGGTTCAACAAGTGCTATCAGCGAGCAAGACAAAATGCTAGGATCAGCCTCCAAATCTCGTTTGTAACTGGGAAAGTTTTCAACGTTATGAAAGTAAAGCTTGTTGCTCGAATTGATGTCAACAGGGAATCTTAAAGAAAATTTCAGTGGATTGTTCTGCAAGGCAACCAATTCTTCCGAAACAACATCGCTTGTTAGGTGGGGTAAAACTTCCAGCAATATAAAGTCCTTCTAGGCTCATTGCTCTGCTACATGCAACATAGAGCTTTTCTCGACTTAGGTAACGTTTTGTACTAACAACAACATCAGGTATAGACGATCCTTGTGATTTAGCAATGGTCATAGCATTTGCAGCAACAAGCGGAATCTGCGTCCTGATTAACTCCAGCCCTGAATAGATGAAGGATTTGCTTAATGTTCGGGTAATCCTTTCAATTGGAGTCCATTCCTGAGAAATCCCATCATTTGTGTAGTAATTTTGCCACCGGGGATTACCCCGCTGCGATTTTCTAATTTCCGGATAATCAAAGAGTAGCCAGGCTATTATTGGAAGTGACTCGCCGTGCACTGTTTTTCCGTATTAAATCTTTTTCAAAACCCCAGTAGCGCCATTGAAAAGACCATCTGACACATTTATATTGGTTGTAACGAAGTACACTGCACCGATCTGCAAATGAGTTGCATAAGGGATTCCGTCGGACTGCTGCGGATTAAGCGTGATGGCCTCCAATAAAACCTTGTCCATCTGCTCCTTTGTGGCATTACCTGAAATTCCAAGTTATTTTTTACGTAAACAAAACTTTTAAAACCATGATGGGCCATTTAATATCTTTTTACGTAAATATTTTTAAATACCTGTAACCTTGTCGTGTGCCACTGACGTGACTCCTTCAGTACCAAGCGTCTTATGAAGTTCTTCATTATATTTCCTGCAGTCAGCGTTGAATTCAAAAAGCCAAATTGCATGTCTTGGGGGAGAAAGATTGTTAGCTTCAATCTCTCGGGTTTGAAGGAGACGAATGTCATCATCATCCATGACTCCCTCTGCCATGTTATTAAGCGCGTTGCAGAAATTAACTTGTTCGTCTCCCCGTTGTCTCATAATTTCGTCCAACTGATAAAATTCAAATGGAGTCCACAGAGGAATTCGCTGGACAAGTGCGGAACGACTGCATACAGGTGGCTTAAAAACGTAATGCTCACGGCCACTAGGTATTGGCGGAAGTTGACGTAAATCACCAACAACTAATACTCTTCTACCTCCAAAAGGCAAATCGTTGTCAAAAATGTCCCGTAATCTTTGATCGATTTTCCCAAATGTATCTGCATTCACCATTGATATTTCGTCTATGATGAACAGTTTAGTGTTTCTGAACTTCATTCTAAAGGTGTTTAACGAACTGGAGTTTAATTTGCCCATGGGACCCGCAAATTGGAATGGTGGTATACCATATGCAGTATGGAGCGTCATTCCTTGAACATAGAATGCAGCTTTTCCAGTAGGAGCACTTACTATTACATTAATATCTTCCGGAGAAATGTTAGCAAATTTATTGCAATGGCGAAGATATGATTGTGTAATTGCCGTGATAACTCGTGATATTCCGACACCAGCAACTCCAGTAAGAAACATCTGAAACGGTTTGACCTCTTTCAGGCGATGCATGACTTCCATTACTATCTTTCGCTGCTTGAAATTTAGCGTTCTCATGATTTCTGAATTTTCTACGTTTGGAATCCGCTTCGGGGGCAAGAACTTTTCAGACAACCCTGTTTTGGTCCGGGTTCCGGTAAGATAACTAGTAGCATAGTTATCTTCATATCACGTTTTGTAACAAAGCCACTACCATCCAAAAGCTTAAAAATCTTTCTTTCCAGAAAGTCATCATCATTATGGTCATCTAAATTATTTACGTAAACAAACATTAACAAAATTTTAAATTGTTAATCATAATGGAACCATATTTTGTTATGGAAATGTGTGTACCTGACTCAGCTTCAGAATTTGGAGTAGGAGCTTTCGATTCTTTTGCCTTTTTTCTGAAATTATACCACGATGCAAAATCCGCTAAACAAATATTGGACATTTCCTCATGTGGCTGAATGTAATGGTCAATAAGCCCTTTTTCAAGTATATCCTCACTGTCGTCGGGAAGATTTTGAATTTCCTCTCGAGGTTTTAAAATTCCTATTCGAGTCCCCTGTTGAGCTGTATTAATGTAAACCTCCGTTCTACTACTGGAGGTGTTTGCTAACCCCAGTAAAAAAGCGACAGCTTCCTGAGCAGAAATTTCCGTTCCATTGATTTGCAAATTGTTGTAAAGACTCGGCAATTGACTTATTTCCTTGTCGTGCCTCGCGACATGCAGCCCTAAGAAGCTTTGAAACCCCTCCTTCGGCTTTGAGCATATTGCCAACACAGTATTTCGCACATGCGTATGCGTCCAAAACAAACTGTATATCCATGTTAGCCCGCCAAGCAAGAAGTATGTCTGTGTTGTATTTATTTATGAATATTTCACTAGTTTGTCTACGTAAAAAAACCGTGCTCCTTCTAATTGATGATCGAAGTGCCACAATGTGACTTTCTTCATTCAGAGCAAGTTCCTCCAGAAAGCTCGAGAAAGGTACGTTGTCTTTAAAGTTTCGTCCCATTTCATTTAGCTTTACAGAAATCTTTCTGTATGCATCGGTGGCTTCCTTCTTCAATTCCTTGTCGAAATCCTTTGTTAGTGGGTGTAAAATTCTTGTATCTGGGGTTTGGGGTCTTGGAAATCCAAACCTACAATTGTTGAGTGCTCGTGATCCCTTTTTGCATGTGTGTGAATGGTTGTGAATTTGATAACCTATTAATTTTTTCATATCGCCTTCCTCGTCCCGTTTGCACGTAATATATTTATCCACAAACTCGACTACAAGTTGTTCTGATTCAATGTCTCCTATAATTGAATGTATTTGTTTACGTAAAAAAGATTGTCACATTGTCAGCGTTTTGTTATAAAATAAACCAATATTATATCTAACCTTCAATATACTTAGGTGCGTTGTTCAACCAGTACAGTCCGTGTGAATGGGGGGAACCGCGAACTTGGAATTCTATGCGGCTGAAGTGATCTATTGCTCGGAAGGGCCTGAAAACGCCGTTTTCTTTTTTGAACAAATCGTTTAGCAGGTTTCTGTACTTATGCTCAAAATGTCTCATACATGTAACAGGATCTGACCGAATCAGATGCGCCTTCTTTATGAAGTCCATTGCTTCTGCCTCCTCTTCGGCTATGTCCTTTTTCTCCAGGAGTTTTGATAAGATTACAAGAAGCTCGCTCCACTTTGTTTCCGCTGCAGAAAGTGTGATGAAAAACGTACTGCCTCCAAGTTGCCGTACCGGGGAGGATCGAATGTTTTTGTACACATTGTTGCCATCAATTTTTGCAATCACCCTTTCTAAAAATCCAGTCCGGAGATCTTTTGCAGTAATTGGCCGGCCATTGTGCGTTTGGCGTTTCTGACGTAGACAGATTTGGTAGGCGCTGTGAATTTTTTCATTAGCTGACTTTTTGTACATGTAAAGAATTTTTTCGGGATTTGCGCATCTTCTGTCGTGCCGACGTAACTCAGACTTTGCAATATCAGTATAAGTTAATTTTGCTCCAGGTTTCAAATATGGAGATCTGCCGCAGTATATTTTTGGAAAGGAGAGATGTTCTGCATCTGGGTCCCTATTTAGTGGTATTGAAATGTTTCCTTCTCCCGGGGCAATTGGAATTCCATATCCTTGTTTACTCGAGGTGGCATCCTTGTTTAAGCAAAGAAGCGTTTCCTCAGCTCCAATATTGTCGGGTTCCTCTTCACCAGTTTCCGAAGTAAGCTCTACATGATTGTGTGGGTTAACACTGTCTTGAGGGACTTCGTTAACTGGTGGATCTTCTTCGTTGTCAACCAAAAAATCCACTTCAACTAGATAAAAATATTGGCATATAAAAAACTCTTTAAAGCCTATTAAATATTTGATTAGCGTTTTTACGTAAATATGATAACTTTACCACTGCCAAAGCAATCCCAGTTACTAGACATTACAACGTTATGTTTCTTATACAGTGGCGTCTCCAGCAGTGTCTTTAAAGCATTGACCACTCTAGAAGGGCGGATTTTGTCATAAATATAATGACCTCTGTAACTCATTTTTCTCATTAGCTTTAACTGGATCACATCGGTTTCCGAAAACTGTCGTGGGAGGACACTAACACAAGTGTCGATGTTGTTCTCCACATTCACCACGTTTCCTTTTAGGGCCCATTGTTTTTCGTATCCGCGTGGCCGAATTTGCATAAACGGAAGGCGCGGGGCTACCAGACGTTGTTCCAGACGGTTCAAGTCCTAAAAAAAGTTTAAATGGTAAATCCGCAAACTTTCTTTTAACATATGTTTACGTAAAAAATTGAAATACCTTAAGTTCTTCCGGTATTTCCGGAAATTCTAGTCCATTTGAAAGGGCAACGCGAGGAACTTTGTTCTTTTTAATGTAACCGATACAAGTTATGCAAAATCGATCTTGTTGTTGCTTATAACAAAAGACGTTTTCCAAGACATCCTGCTGTAAGCCTTGTGACTCGAATTTCTCCTTACTTGCTTTGACGGTTGAGGATTCATACAGAAGAGATCCACAGCACGAGCATATAAAAGTTGGACCTTGCCTAATGGAAGAATTAAACTTAGCAAGCAAGTTCTCAAAGCTTCCGGTTTCCAGCCGTCGTTTTTTGTGGTAGGTGGTTGAGCTGGCATCCAGATCAAGTCTTCTTCTTACTGCATTCAATTTTCGACAATCGGCTCTTCGTTCGGCGTCAATCTCCTTTTCCTTGTTACGAAAATCCGGATTCTTTCTTTTTTCGCTAATGTTGGCTGACCTTTGTTCATTTTGCATTAGTCTTTGTTGGCGCATTTCAGGAGTCACTGGAGTAGGATTCATGCGTGCTTTTGCATTTTGTATAGCTCGATCTATTGCGCGTCTGATGTTGTCTTCCGTGCGTAAAGTTTCATCTTTTCTCATCTCAAGAAGTTCGGTAGTTCTACGGGCATTCTCAGCTGCTACAAATGACGGATCTTCTCTTTGAATAGCCTTATCTCGTGCTCTATGGGTATTGTCTTCTTCGCGCAATGTGACATCTTCTCTAGCCTCAAGAAGTTCGGTAGTTCTACGTGCATTCTCAGCTGCTACAAAAGACGGATCTTCTCTTTGAATAGCCTTATCTCGTGCTCTGCGGGTATTGTCTTCTTCGCGCAATGTGACATCCTCTCTAGCCTCAAGAAGTTCGGTAGTTCTACGGGCATTCTCAGCTGCTACAAAAGACGGATCTTCTCTCTGAATAGCTTTGTCTCGGTTTCTGCGGGCATTGTCTTCTTCGCGCAATGCCAAAACCTCTCTTGCCTCAAGAAGTTTGGAAGTTCTACGGGTATTCTCAGCTGCTACAAAAGACGAATCTTGTCTTTGAATAGCTTTATCCCGGGCTCTGCGAATATTGTCTGTTTTTCGAGCAGTGTCATCCCTTCTAAGATCCTCAAGTTTGAATGCACGATGGGCATTTTCAGCCGTAGTTAAGCTTTGATCCTCCCGCCGGAGCCTTTGTCGTTCTCGGTCAGCTTGTTGCTTTTTGTTCTCCGCCCCTTGCTGTTTTCGTTTAGGCATTGTCTATAATACAATTTAATTATTTTGGTTACTTGTTTACGTAAAAAATTAAAGTATAATAATCGTTCACTAAAACTTCTGTCATAAACACTGAAAACTGCAATCAGACTCACTCACCTTGCAATTTTACTCACTTTGTTGGTTTTTACGTAAAAAGTCATGAAGCGAAACGAAATGTTTTTGTAGAAACAAATATTCCTTTAGAATTTGCAATCTATTTGTACCCTTGTAAAGAAAGCTACTGGTCACTGGATAACAAAACGGAGCTTGTAGCGTATGTAATCGTGTAAATATAATACACTGCACGAGAAGCACGGCAATTTTGTTGTTCAGCTGAACTGGACCTGTTTGTTTAATGCGTCCTATGTTGATTATGCGGCGTGTAGCTTGTTTACGTAAAAATGTTCACCAATTTTTCAGTCCCCAACAAATACGAATTTAAAGGACATCAGAATCACTATTTTCACGTTTCTTTTCAAATTATGATGCAATTGCTTGGTTTATATCGTACTGAATTGATAGTCATCGAACACAATGACATGAAAACTCCGACCAGCGTCCTTAATTACCCCTAAAATTGAGTGTCGCTGGATTATGGTGATGTGGGGCTGTTCCGGGGGAATTCAAGATGATGTATAGTAACGGCAATGCAGAATTGTTAATCACCAATCAATTACCCCTCGTATTAAGTATCATCGTGTTTTAGTGTAGTTTAAATATGGTTGGAACCTGCCGCAGGGGATTAAAATGGGCTGGGGTAAACTTTTGTAAACTTAGGAAAGCAGACGAGAATGACAATTTATTTTGACTACAGTAAGGGTCTGAGTTATGTTGACATCAAAGTCTTGACCAGCGTACTCAATTACCCCTGAAAACTGAATTTCACCGTGTTATGGTGCTTTTAAGTATAGTGGGGAGCTGGCCCGGGGGATCAGGGTGGTGTGGGGTAACCTGGGTACCAGAATATTGATCAGCGTGGTTGATTACCCCTGAGGACTGAGTTTCACCTATCTAGCTTAAAGATTTGTGGGGATATTGACAATGTTGTATGTTTGCACTTTTCGCCCCCTAGCGGCTAATCGTGAACAGCTACCAAAAAACGGTTGTCATTTTTGAACTTAGGGGCATCAATTACGTATAATAAGGTGGACTTGTGATTTAAAAATGTTTGACCTTAATGGGGGTGTGGGGGGTATTTTGGGGAAGGGGGGGTCTGGGGGTAACGGTTTTTTGCCCCAGGCGAGATTAAGTGACCAGGAATTCAATGGTGAAAACAGATTTTGAATATCTGGTATGGTCTAGGAGGAGATCGCGCTACGGACGGGCGGAAGGTCGGAAGGCGTATACAGACTTGAGGAGCAATATCAGAAAGCATACTGAGGTCTGAAGACCTCGTCTGCTTAATAAAATGAAGGCCAAGAATCGCTTTATTGTGATTCATCGTGTATAATAATTGTCACGTAGCAGATTCGCTTTGGGATTGACGGTTATGCAGTCAAACTGAACGCACTGAGCTTGCACTTTTTGGATGCAGACAGTGTTTTCTGAAAATTATGTACGTACCAGAGACGTTTTTACTATTTGCCGACAGTAAACAATACATCATGCCATGCCGAGGGATAGACGAGGCGCATGGAGCCGTAATAATTGTCACGTAACAGATTAAAGATCCAAACGGCGTACACAACTGGATTTCCTAAACGACTTGTACATCAATTCTGCCATAAACAAAATGCGCTCGTGATTCGTTATAGCACAGATTAGATTTTGAATTAGTCACTGAGATTGAGACATTTGTTTTGTAGAAGTTATAATGAGTAATATTATAATAATGATGGATTTTAATGTTAAGAAAATGCAAATCTGTTAAACGAAAACCAACCACAAAATCATGAGTCATACTGTACAGATCATGAACTAGTTCATTTCGTTGTCATTTTTAATTATTTATTTAAATTTGCGATACTTAACTCAGCTTTTTAAAGTTTATATTTTCATTAAGAAGCCATAAATTTCCATGGGTTGAAGATACATTGGATTGCCATAGTTTTTTTCAGGTTTTGTAAACGACAAGGACATTTGCTGTACTTGAGTTTGAAGGAGCTCACCGGTTATGTTCCGAATTTCCAACTAAAACGCACCAAGAGTTCCAAGTAACGAAAACACAACTTAAAGAAACAAAATTTGTAATTATTTAATCAGTTTCACCTTTCCCATCATTTTTTTCTCACAGCTGCAAACTGAAACGGGAATGCTTTCCAAAAACCGCCCATCGAATCCAATTCGGTGAATTAAAAGGCTTACGGAATTTGTGAGATTATAGCTTGTATCATCGAGAGAGTTTTGATACTTAGGGAGCATGATCATGTCGAGAAGTTGAACATCACAAGGCACAACTGCAGGATGTTTTGTCATTGCAGCATTCGAAACTATGGAAGTAGATACGGTTGAGAGAACAATAGCAGCTCTAATGGGGTTCAGAAAAGAGTGCAGAGCTACTTGTGAAGCAATTGTTAGCATCGGCTGTTTTGATTGAAAGTGTTCATCCACACAAGTCGGAGTTTCGAAAATTATTTTAAAATTGCTTTGAGTTTCAAGATTATCCAGGCATCCTTGACCAGCACCAAGGTTGTCATCTTGATTAAGCCTTCGATCTAGCATAATCTGGGATGGAGTATTAATATATTCATAATATTTCAAAACAAAGATTTATGTAAACGCGTATCGTTCGGTTTCAACGAAATGATAATGTGCGATATATACTCACTTCCAACTGACCACTTGATAAGCTTGAAGCTCCTAAAGGCTGCTTACTCAAAACTGTCATTCGCAACTTGGCATCCTCGATAAAAGTTGATGTTGGTAGTGGAAAATATTGCGCTTGTATTGGCAGCTTGCTAAACCTCTTTCGCCGAATCATCTTAGGATTTGTATGTGATACGGAATAATGATAACAGATTGTCGTAACATATTCATTCATATTTATGATGGATTGCATGTGTGAGTGAATAAATAACTTGGAAAAGTACCTGAAACCCATTTAAGTCAGTATAAGACAAGTTGCCCGAATTTATCGAAGTTTGCAATCTCATTGTAAGTTCAAAGTTTCTCTCAGATCTGATGTCCACAGTGTTAGTCACATGAACAGAAAACTTGTCGAACCCTACGGTAAAGCGAAACTACAATAATTACTTGATCTTCAGAATACTTTCTTCGGAAATTTAGAACGTTGATTTAATTTTCTATAAACCTGAATGACAGTACAGCGTAACCCTATGCTGAATTTGTTTTAGCCATACTTCCACGAAACTCATTAGCTTTCCTTTCACAATACGGATAAATGGGCGTCCGATGTATAGAGGTTTTGCCTCCCCGTCTGGAAGGAACAAATATAATCCGGAAGTCTCATGGCGGGGAGCAACTCCATACCTTTGAGGGAATATTGTTCATTGTTAAAAACCAAACTTTCTTTACAGCATAACCATTTTCTAAAGCTTTGTAATAAATAAAACATCCATAAATAGCAAACCATTAAAAGATGCTCGCTGCTAATGACGTTATGCATATAAAACAGTCGGGTATAGAGTCGAAGTTGCCTGGTTTTAGCCCAAATAGGCTGGTTTAGACGCAGTGATGGGCGTTCAATTCTCACTCCCCTCCCGCTCCCACTCCTATGTGTCAGTGAGACATGCCCCTCGTTACCACTCCACTCATCATTTGCCCAGATTATATCACTCACCCCCACTCCCACTCGTCTAGATAAAACATTTGACCACTCAATTCCTCTCTTACTAGAGGGTTTTGACTAGAGTGTGTGCTGTATGGAAAACAGCTTAAGGTTTCGAATTGTATGTTGAATTACAATGATACACGTTAAATAAATCAATATCAATATCTCACTCTACTAAATTTTCGGTCACCCAAAATGTATCATTTATAGCTAAGCAAAGCAAAAAACGGTTCTAAAATTACGGTTTATTAAGAAAAACATGGGAACATTGCAAGTTTTTGCGTAAAATGCGCATTAAACACACAAAAACTGCAATTTGTGTAGGAAAAGTTAGAAAAATTTAGGATTTTGGGGCAAAAATTACTAAAAATTCCTCTATTATGTGTTCATTTCAAACCACTCACTGCCCTGCCCTGCATTCATTTTGCTAGCAAAGTTCTACCCACTCACTCCACTCCACTCGCCATCTTGTTGAAAATTTGACCCCTCCACTCCATTCTTCCAAAGCCAAAAAATGCCTCCCCCGCTAGGGGTGAAGTGCCCATCACTGGTTAGACCCTATTTCCTTGGTTTAAAAATAACGTCAACAGACACACGGACAGACGGACACCGACATCTTAAATAGCTCTCCTGCAGAAGCAGTGAGCTAATAACGTATTGTTACTCACTGCAGCATTGTAATGCTGAAAGCATGTGTTGTTCCGTTCACTTTTACAGACGAAGCAAAACCATTATTGTCAAAGTAAATAGACAGATATCCGTTTGATATCTGTAAAAGGCTGTCTGCTTCAATGGGCTGGATACTAAACTTAGCTGTGCTTATGATCGGGTTGACTGCATTTTTTACGAATACTTGTGGTAGAGATCTACCGGCCCTGTCGTGAGGACAAAACAGATTTGAAACTATTTTCAAAAATTAAAACAGATATTAATATTCTATGACTTCATACGTGACTGATTCCGTAAAGACGACTTTTAGGTGCGTAATGGATAGTGGACTCATATCCACTAAAATTTTTAAAAGAAACACGTTCTCAGAGATGGTGATCTGTCCGGTAAACACAGGAAATATTTCAAAATCCAATTTTAAATCCGTCAAGTCAACCACCTGCATACAAAAAATCAGAAGCAAAAATGCAAGTGGTGGTGATAGGTCCGCGTTCAGGTAGGTAGTAGTATATGTCGTCTTACGGTTAAGTCCATCGATGAAACATATACACCAACTAATTCTTTTCTACTTTGAGTGATGGGATTAAACACAGTAATGAGGCGTTCAGGTGAGCTTCTATCCAAAACTAAGGGATTTTCTGCGGTTATTTTGTGGAAATTTTCCTCAGGGATCACATGATAAAACTGGGATTCAGTTTTCATATTGTCCAAGTTAAATTGAGGATGTTTAATGCTGCTTAGAACATAGAGACTTTGCTGTAATACAAGATTGCATTTTCTCATGCCGTCCTGCATTCTAAACCAGAAAAATCATATTTAAACATTGAATTCAATCATATTACATAATATTTTTAACCATGATTATGTTTAAATAAAGTCTTTATGATAAACGCTGTTTGCATTCGACTGTCGGGCACCTACTTATTTGCGTAATCCTGCATGACATGATCTTTCGATGTTCCGGCAATACCGTCGTGGTGCTGAAATAAGCTTAAAACTCTTCGGCTTTTAATGAGATTTCCCAAAAGATTTCTAATAAATGGAGATTCCAGAGCGTTCTGATACTTCCGCGATACCTCCGCACACATCCACGAAAACAGAATTTGTGATGATCTGTAATAATTTACTGACTTATGACAAACTTTTCTGCATAAGGATTTTCGTACCACTCAATGTACCTTAGGTGTGAAATAAGTACTCTATCCATTGCTTTATGAAATGGTCTTGAGGTGAAATATCCAGACCAGTAGTGATCATCCCTATCTGCATAAGTGAAGAAATCACCAGTCAACGCAGAAGGACTGAAGCGCTTCTTGTAAATTTCTTGTGTAAGTGCTTGAAAGTAATCGTCTAATATGCCAAATTGTACCTGTGCAAATTAATGGGTATATTGTTGAAGACAGTCATTAGTCATGCTCATGCTAGTAAAGTAAAGACTACCCTTTGGAACTTACATGTGCATTCAAATCCGTATTCGAATTAATGTATTCAAAAATTTTCTGGTAATTGCTAATTTGTGCTGTCCATTCCGGTTGATCAGTCCATCGAAAATCGTCTCCAAGTGGAACTAGCAGGACATTAGTTTTAAACAGCATGGCTTTCTTACGGTACTGATTCAACAAAACGTTAGATCTTGAACATATCAAATAAAATGCAAAATATATAGGCATTTGCTTATCTCTGATTTAACAGTAGTCGAATTGCATATTAGCAGCTAACCTCGATTTCAAATTTGTAGACGTAATTGGCTGTGGTGATACTCGCCAGGGACAGGTTAGACCTGACACAACAGGCATTCGTTTGAAGTCAAACTGGCAGCATACTTTGGGGTCAGGGCCGCAAGTGTGGGGTATATCATAACTATAAAATGGCATCAAGTGGCATAGCATATCAGTACTCCCGGTGGTGTCTAAGAATAAACAAATTTGAAAAAATTGTGCTTCTGAATTTAAAATTTTGGAGTAAGTTTTACAATAGAACTACCCCATGACTGTCGCCACATGAATTCTAGATCTTGAAGTTCAGCTAGATGTTTTTTTACGGAGTAGTGAATTCGCTGTATTACCATGTTGCTCAGGCCGGTGCGCTTTAGAAAATATGACATGGTGGGTGACATTCCGAATGGGTCGATTGACCAACCGTTCCTTTGAGGAAGAGTACAAATTCTTGTAACTCATAAGAGCACTAAATTTCGTCATTTATAACTTCGAATCGCTAATTATAGGACGTAAAACTTACTTTGGAGTGTAACCAAGATGGTGATACAACCACTGATGCCCTTCTATCAGTTGGGTCAGCAAGGAGTAATAGTGTGAGCTGCTTTCGTCTGGCATCACCCAGCCTCCAGTAACGAATTCCAGTTGACCTCTTGAGACTAACCTGTACAAATATTGGCTTTATTAATATAATGTGGTGGTATATATAGTAGCATTAAAACCACAAAAATGTTTATGCGTAATTCCATGTAATCCAGCACTGAATAAACTTTCTTACGTTTTCAAGTTAATTTTATTTTGCTCGGATAGTTCATCCCACCACATACTGAAGAACGATATTTCGGCCCAGATGAACTTGATTGTTTTGTCCTTGCTCAAATTTGCTAGCATCAAATCCAAAATATGTTTCGTGGAATCCCTGTAATACTGCTCGTAAGTTTTAATCCAACCCTAAGCAAAGAAGTTCTCGTTACTTGAATTTGAAGTGACATCAAGCAATACTTAACGTCTTAAAAATATTTTTTCTATCCAGCCATTTTAAGGTAAGTATTAAGTGAATTACCGGGTCATTATGAGAATGCGGAACTACGTATATACTCAGTTTCTCGCCAGAGAATCTAGAGCTGTCTACTTGCACATTCCATCCCTGCTTCCACGCACCTCCGTCGGGATTATCAAACTTCAGTAACTGATAAATGTTCAGCATCTAAAAAAACCAAATTGCATGTAGCCATAAATGCCACATAAACTAAGTTGGTTTAGTACATATATTGATTGTACGTTAAATGAAAAATCATTTTTCTAAAATGAATTACGTTAAGATTAGATGTAACATTTCCAAATGCTGAGGAACACTGAAACTGGTCTGATTGTCCATGAAATTTTACTGGAATTGGAGCATTGTATTCGGTTTCTGCCAACTGCTGTGGACCACTTCTACCGGAAACTACTCCTGGAAGCTTTTCATCCTAATTCGATTAATAAATCAGATTATACCATTATATTTATATACCTACTATCACATAACCTTCTTATATTAATACTAATGATTTATTCCATGTTTATGAGACATCAAAAACTTGAAACGTAATAAATATTTCTATAAATCACTTCACGTACCAAGGTTCTGGATAACGCAATAGAGCTTGATAAACAATAATACAGTATCAACCAGAATAGAGCAAACAACAGACAGATGCCATAAAATACACGCCTGATACTCATATTAAAATTGTGAAGATTTCGTCTCATTATACTCGGTTGAAAGTTATTATTACTGACCACATGTTAAAACTATTATATTAAATTGAATAAACCCTGACTGCATTTTTGGTGCAAATTCAACCAAAAAAATAGAAAGCAGAATCTGTGCGAGCATTTGGGGCAGTACACATAACATTGGTGCATGAAGTTGGCCCCCATCCCACAATCCGCGAATTTAGCCCCCATCCCACAATCCGCGAATTTAGCCCCCATCCCACAATCCGCGAATTTAGCCCCCATCCCACCATCCGCGAATTTAGCCCCCATTATCTAAGATCGCATAATTTCATATATTGAGATGATTCTGACTGAGCTATTTTATCGCATGAAATTTCAAATCACAATCCAGTAATATCCCGAAAAATGTATAACTGAAGCATCGACTAGGTCAAGTATACATACGAATTTCTTAACTAGCGCAAAGCCATATCGTCGGTGATACATTTAAACCAACATTTCGACCCAGATTTGAACAAATGCACCTGCAGCTGCGTCTGGCTTCCAGAATTGAATCAGTGAACTTGTAATGGGTTTTATATTCTAACCAACGATAGTGCATTTTTGGGGCAGCTTGAGAACAACATACCAAAAGATTCAAGATTTTTTGGCGGATTTTTTGATATATCGTTCTCAAGATTCTCTTAGAATTTCTTGGCATTGAAGAAAACCTGTCTGTCTTTTGTATTTATTCACTTTTTGTAATGTTTGTGTTCTAATATAATTGTTTTAAATGTCTATTTTTGTTTGTAATATTATGTAAACTGCATTGTGCACTTCACTATACACTTATTCATACATATGCCTCCGGTCACTTCCATACTCACAACGCGCTGGACAACTTGCACACACGTGCACAGTGAGACATGCAGGGCGCGAACTCGCAGGTTGTACAAAAGCACGACGACGGGTGTGACTATGGAAATGCCCGCGGGAGTAAGTATATATTATATTTTTAAGTATATATCATCTATGCATGGGAGATCCACAATTACTTGTTCTTTTTTGGCTTATAATAAGTGTTCTTATATCTTGTTACATTAAATGCACCATTTCTATCAATATTAAAAGCACGAGTGCCAGCATGGAATTGTACTGAAGTTTTCAAACCTATATAATATCCATCGCAATTTTCTTTAGGTTTAAGTACACAGTCAGCAGCAATAACTTTTAATATTACGTTTCAGGATACTTTTTTTATTTACAAGATTTAATCTAGGACTTTTTGCTTCTAAATGTGCAACTATGATAGCGTACTAGTATTTTGGCATCTCAATAATGTCCTTAGTATTGAAATTCCTGTATTGTGGTATCCGTAAACCATTCTCCCGAATCCTTATGAAGTTAGGTCAAAAAAATTTGGTAGAAGTAGTTTATTTAGTCTCCTAATTCGTACCCACTGCTGACAATTTGTTCTTTCCTTGTTCTTGGATGCAAGCTAGGTGTACGGTAGTTAGTATTTACTTAAATGCATAAATTATGTCTTGTCAAAAATAATTAGTACCCTCCCGAGTATATAATTTAAGTCATAGGTACAATTCGGAAACTGATTATAAGCTTTCAGATGATACGCTATGGATTTGAAAGGTGAGTTGAAAATTGTCTTATTCCATTAATTCCATCCATCACGTGATGGATGATTTAAAATAATTGATTTTAGTTGTTGCGTGAAAACGTGTTGTGTACATACACACCTAAAGTTTTAGATTAATCTATGTACTCGAGAGGCCTTATTTTGTGTAAACCAAATAAGCCAAGGGAAAATAAATTTAAAACAAAAAACCCAACATCCGGTTAAGCGGTGTTTGGGGGCTAACTTCACGTTTATCGGGGACCGGGGCCAACATATACGCTTTGTAGGGGTAGGGTTCCACTTCACGCACATCACTAGTTACAGTCACATATCGAATCACACACATCAGCTGAGACGCTGCACTGTTGGAAAATTCTTTGAATAATTATTTATGCAATACGTATATTATTAACATTTATCAACAGTACAACCATGGCATTTGGAACAGTGTTTAAATATTCAATGGTGGCAGTGGGAACAATAATTACATTAGTATGTCTGGTTTTGGTTACATTGCTATTTTGTAGACCGGATAAGCAACTACTGGATCTTTCCCCGAACAAATCTGATTGGAACATAATAAAACCGAAGTTTAAGTGCCCTGAGATCTTTGTAAAGCGGCTGGTACTAGGAAGAAAAACCATAGTTGTTTGTGGAAAGCATTTCTGGAGGAATACTGACAAGTTCAAAGTACCTTCTCAGTGTGTGATTTACTCGTTTGGCATTGGAGCTCACTCTGGGTTTGACATCGAAACTTTGGAAATGTTTCCCTCGTGCATACTGTACGCATTCGACCAGTATATTTCAGATGTAGCTATTCAAAAAACCAGTGACTCGGTTATGTTTAGATCCTTTGGAATCAGTGGCGAAGACAATGCAGCAAGTCGGCTGTTAACTTTGAAAACGATCATGAAGGAAAATGGAAATCACACGTGGATTGACATTTTGATGCTGGATGTTGAGGGTTATGAATTTTCTGCTCTAAGCAGAATACTAATTGACTTTCCCGGTGATCTTCCTTTTAGGCAATTACTGATGGAAATTCATTTGGGATATTATCAAAAAAACATGAAGAAATTGTTGGACTTGTTGCAGACGCTATCAGATCGCGGTATAGTTTTGTTTGAAAAAGCTGTCGACCAAGCAGGGCTTTGTTGTGTTTGGTTGTCATTTTTAAATGTTCGAGCTTAGAGATGGTTTAATAAACATCTGAATTTGACAAATTTGTTAAATGAGAAAAGTGAATAAATCTTAAACAAAGTGGGGCGTATAATCTAACTTTAATTCTGGGTTTAAATCTAGTTTAAACCCGGATTAGGATTATTCTAATCGGGTAACTTTGGATTAAACTCAAGTTAATCTAGAAAGATTATTCGAGCGAGATTAGCTGAAGTTACGCAATCCGACACTTGAAACTGAAGTTAATCCAAAACTTACGACCGGTCAGGAGTGGTCGTAAGCCAGTTTACGCTTGCCTTTGAAAATCGGATTAAATTTAATCTTGCTTAATCCCAATCGCAGGATTAGCCCCAAATTTACGGAATTCGGATTAAATTTAGGATTAGACAGGATTAGTTTAAACCCGGATTAAAGGAAAAGTTACATTATACGCCCCAGTATTTCTATTTTATTTTCTCCATATTCGATAGAATACGAATAAACTTTAATAAAAAAGTGTTAAGTTACTTAACTTAAATATCGCTTTAAAACTTTAGTCAAGACCGTAAAATCCTAAATTTAACCAACCGACTATTTTGAATGAAAAACTTACCTAAAGTAATGTGTCGCACAGCATATAAACTTTATATTATAAAGTGTAAAAATGCTGCATCTGGCAATTAAGGTCCTGAATCAGGGCTTTAACCCGTCTTTGAGTTTTATCAATGCACAAATCAGAATCGTTTCTCAGCAATTGATTGATTGATTGATTAAGTATCGCAAAGATACCTGATAATATTGTGCTCCGGCCGTCCGCCCGTATGGGTTTTTTAACACCAATGGCTGAACCTGAACCAAACTTGGTATACACATACTACTAGAAGCCACTCACCGCTCCGCAGGTGGAGAGCCTGATTCAGGTTCTAAATACTCATATTATTGTGCAGGGTTATATGGAGATAATTTCTACACGTTGGGTGTAGTTAGGATAAATCTTTTGCAACAAAAATCCTTTTCAATCCAAAATTTATTTCAGAAGCAAGCCAAGCCAAGTTTTGCTTGTCGCTAAGGCACCTGAGCCAGGCTATTTGCGACCTTTGGGAGAAGTTTGTTAAGCCTTCTTCTAACCATGTATAACAGCCTACAGCGACTAATCTAAAGCCGTCGTTGTTAGATTTTGAAAGCTTGCTTATTGCTTCCCATACATGTAGGAAGCACGGGTGAACATTGCAAGCCTGAAATGCAAATTCTACACCTGGTCTTGACACCTGACTTTCAAGCAAGTGCTACGTTGAGCAAAGCTAAATAATTGTAACATTTGTCTGCCAGTTGTTTAGATGACTGTCTGTACACAATACACATCAGAACAGTTGTATTGCAAAAATTGCTTCTAGAAAGAAGCAAACAAAGCCAAGATTTGCTTGTCGCTTAGGCCCCTGAGCCATCTGCCGTCCGTATTTGTAAACTTTGGGTGAAATCCATCAAGCTATGTACGACAACTTAAAAGTTAACAGCAACTAAATTAAAGCCGTCGTTACTATATTATTGGGCTTGCATATTGCTTGACTTGCATGTAGTAAGTATGGGTGAGGATTGCAAGCCAGAAATGCAAATCCTACACATGACCTCTTGACACCTGAATTTCAAGCATGGCCGGCTATGTTGAGATTAATATCCGAAGCTGAATAGTTCTGGCATTATCTTTTATCTGCCAGTTACTGTTATACGCATCTGTCATTATCAAGACAGGTATATTCCGATCAGGCTTTGCAGATGCGAATTTAAACAATCCGACAACAGATTCGTAAGTTTGGTCTAAAACTGGACGATAATCATGTGTCGCACATTACAATCACTTAAGATAGCAGATTTGGCCATTAGGACCGTGATTCGGGCATTGCAGATTTGAATTTTACCAAGTCGACCTCAAATTCAGCACTTTAGTAAAAAACTGGACCATAATCATGTGTCGCACCGTGCAATCACTAAAGATTGAAGATTTAACTACTTAGGCCCTGATGCAGGCCCTGCAGAAACAAATTTTTAAAATCTGACATCAGATTCGTCAGTTTGATAAAAAAAACTGGACCATAATCATGTGTCGCACCGTGCAATCACTAAAGATTGAA
This sequence comes from Entomobrya proxima, assembly GCA_029691765.1. Taxonomy (NCBI): domain Eukaryota; kingdom Metazoa; phylum Arthropoda; class Collembola; order Entomobryomorpha; family Entomobryidae; genus Entomobrya; species Entomobrya proxima. The sequence continues at coordinate 3,672,944 of CM056172.1, forward strand.
GATTTAACCATTTAGGCCCTGATGCAGGCCCTGCAGAATCAAATTTTAAAATCTGACATCAGATTCGTCAGTTTGGTAAAAAAAACTGAACCATAATCATGTGTCGCACAGTGCAATCAGTAAAGATTTTAGATTTCCCCATTAAGGCCCTGATGCAGGCCCTTAATATTTAAATTATTATGTTGGGTACTGTAGTAAGACTAAGTAAGCCGTTGGCTTTTAGGGATAGTTCATTTGTGAAAAAAACAACATGCAAAAATATTTTGACGGAGGTAGGATTCGTCACGGCGATCTCCACTCCATTACCGCGACACTCAAGCTACTGAGCCACAGAGGCTGAGCTTGGGGAAAGAGGTAAAATAGGTCGTGGTAAACAAAGAGGGTACGTCGTACGGGACCGGCGCGCTATATTATATAGACTAGGAGCCAGTCACCGCTCCGCAGGTGGAGAGCATTTTTCAGGTCCTAAATACTCATATTATTGTGCTGGGCGATACGGAGATAATTTCTAGACGTTGGGTATAGTTTGGACAAATCTTTTGCAACAAAACCCTTTTCAATCCAAAAATTTATTTCAGAAGCAAGCTAAGCCAAATTTTTCTTGTCACTAAGGCACCTGATCCAGGCCATTTGTAACATTTGGGTGAAATTCGTTAAGCCTTGTTCGAGCCATGTATGATAGCCGACAGCGACTAATCGAAAGCCGTTGTTATTACATTTATTAGATTTTGAAAGCGTGCTTACTGCTTCCCATAAATGTAGGAAGCATGGGTGAGCCTTGCAAGCCTGAAATGCAAATTCTACACATGGCTCTTGACACCTGAATATCAAGCAATAGTTGTAATATTTGTCTGCCAATTGTGTAGTCGACTTCACACACTACACGACACGTTATTATCAGGGCAGTTGTATTGCAAAAATTGCTTCCTGAAAGAAGCAAGCCATGCCAAGATTTGCTTGTCGCTTATGCCCTTAAGCCAGGTACGCAAAACGTATTTGTAAACTTAGGGTGAAATCCGTCAAGCCATGAATGACAGTCTAAAAGGTAACAAAAACTAAATTAAAGCCGTCGTTACTATATTTTTTGGGCTTGCTTATTGCTTCCCATGCAATATTGTATTAAGCATGGGTGAGGATTGCAAGTCTGAAATGCAAATCCTACACACGACTCCTGACACCTGAATTCCAAGCATGGCCGGCTACGTTTTGATTAATATCTGAAGCTAAATAGTTATAGCATAATCTTTTATCTGCCAGTCAACTGTTATACGCATGTGTCATTATCAAGACAGTGGTATTCTGATCAGGCCTTGTAGTTGCGAATTTAAACAGTCCAACAACAGATTCGTCAGTTTTGTCAAAAACTGGACTATAATCATGTGTCACACATTACAATCACTTCTGATAGCAGAATTGGTCATTAAATCCCTGATTTAGGTCTTGCAGATACGAATTTTAACAACCCGATCACAAATTCGTAAGTGTGGTAAAAAATTAGACTATAATCATGTGTCGCACATTTCAATCCCTTAAGATAGCAGATTTTGTCATTAAGGTGCTAATTCAGGCCTGCAGATTCGAATTTTAGCAATCTGACATCAGATTCGTCAGTTTGGTGAAAAACTGGACCATAATCATGTGTCGCACAGTGCAATCAGTAAAGATTGAAGATTTAACCATTAAGGCCCTGATTCAGGTCTTTATTATTTAAATTATTGTGTTGGGTAGTGTAGGGAGACTTACAAAATCGTTGGCTGTAGGGATAGTTTATTTTTCAAAAAAAAAACAACATGCAAAAATAGTTTGACGGTGGTAAGATTCGTTACGGCGATCTCCACCAAGTTAGCCCGACACTCAAGCTACTGAGCCACAGAGGCTGAGTTTCGGGAAAAGGGTTAAAAAAACTTGTGGTAAACAAAGAGGGTACGTCGTGCGGAACATCGCACTTTATATATTAAAGATAGCACCTCAGCCACAACCCTATTGAATTTCAGGTCAATAGGTCAACTCTAGGTCAGAGATCACAGCGATTTCAAAACAATTCATAATAGAACCTATAGCATGCAACGCATGATTTTAGGTCAGTTTTTGACCATCATTACAAATTTACAACCAGTTTGTTAAAATTCGTGCATAAAGGCCCTGATTTAGGACCTTAACTGCCAGATACAGCTGTTTTACAGCGTACATGCTGTGCGACACATAATTTTGCAGCCAAACTTGGTGTACAGACACAATAGCACCTCAGCCACAACCCTATTGAACTTGAGGTTAATAGGTCAACTCTAGGTCAGGGGTCACAGCGATTTCAAAACAATTCATAAAAGAACCTATAGCATGCGACACATGATTTTAGGTCACTTTTTGACCAGCATAACGATTTTACATCCAGTTTGTTAAAATTAGTGCTTTAAGGCACTGATAGAGCAGTTGTACAACGTGCGACACATGATTTTAGGTCGCTTTTTGACCAGCATTACAAATTTACAGTCGGTTTGTAAAAATTTGTGCTTTAAGGCCCTGATTAAGACTTATTGCGATACTTAACTATGTGCATGCTTTTGCAATTTATTTTGTGCAGCCTCTGTTGATACGATGAGACTGCAAAAGCGAAAGAAAGCCAATTGCTCTAATTTGTTCATCTATTAGTAGGCCCGTGGCTTCGCCCACGCTGACAAACCCATTAAACCAACATTAACTAAGATTATAAAGAATCGAATCGAATGATTATATAGAAGCATCGGCTAATTCATTTAAACTAGAAACTCACAGACAGGCTGTTTGCCATCCAATAATGTGCGTTTTATTGGTACGCAAAATTATATACATAAATTTACAATAGTATTTCTCTATCGACACAATTGTATGTATAAATTCCCGTATTGTTTTCGTAGATAGCTCCCTGCTTTGAACTTTCCTTTACTTCAACAAATTACGAACCCTTGAAAATGCTGAATGTAACTGTCCATGGGTAAAAACTGGTTCGTGAAGTAATACACCAATCTGACCAAATGTCTGTCCCTGTGACTTTGACTTTTTAATAGTCATAGAATATGCCAACCGAAGTGAAAGTTGCTTCCTTCTCTGCTGAAATGGTAAATCCGCATTTTTGGCATCCAGATTTATGCGAGGAATCAGAACTTTCTCGCCTGCTCTATCTCCACCAAAATACTACATCCAATCAGATTGGCTCTTAGCTCTCAGATTGATCCAAAAATTAGCCGCGTTTCATTGCAAATCCAAACTTAGGGCTCAGGTTTCGTAGAAGCATCAGACAAAATCCTTTCTTAGTGTGTGGAGGGATTACCATGGGAGTCATTGAGTTTAAAAAGTGGGGTTACCGTCCAGCATCTGTTGCACAGGGTTGCAGACCGGTAATGTTGGTTCCAAACACGGCTGTGACAACATAATCGCAACGATTTTCAGTTGGAATTTCCGCAAAGTCTTGTTCCTCATTATTAAAAATTTCAGAACCAATCGAAAGCAACCTGGAATGTTTGGAATTAGAATGTTCTTGAAACGCACACCAAGAAGGATCTTATTTAACTCGACAGCACTTAAAACTTACTTGAAAACAGCTTAACACCGTGTACAGCAATCAGATGATGTTCACTATCACACAGCTACACCTGCAAGGTTGAAACGGGAATGCTACCACCCAAAAGCTAGTACCTACAAAAAAAAAACAAAATATTGGAATGTTCTTGGAATACGAATGCACACCAAGAAGAAACATATCACTTATTTAACTCGACAGCACTTAAAACTTACTTGAAAACAGCTAAACACCATGTGCAACAATCAGATGATGTCCACTACTACTCTGCTACACCTGCAAGTTTGGAACTGTGTATGCCATTGGAACAACAGTTAAGGTCCTAAGATTCCTACGGTCCCTTTGATGCCCGGTTTTCCCTTATGCCATGCCGTTTTCCCAAAGTGTGCAATATGGCGGATGCTACCAAAGAAAGGTGCGAGGGGACACATCCGACTAGCTCAACTTCTCAACAACGAATATGGTTTTATTCAGCATTTAGCTGTAGTTTTAGTTTCCCATGTCAAGCTATGCTTGACTATAAATGTACACTATGCACCGAGGTGTGTGCTCAACAACCGCAGCACAACCTTGTGTGCCAGCATTAATACGCGGCACTACACACTCCACCACCATTTTTTTGCATATGGGACCGTGCGGACCACCAGGATTTTTATCGCGTGTGAAGCACGCGATTTGGGCAACGGAAATATTCGTTGCCATAATCCTTCACATATGCTTGCATTCAGTAGCGTTTAAAAAACTTTAAACTTAACTGGAGAACGACCTACTGGGTCGATTTCGATGAAATAAAAAATTCTGACATTCTGGAGAGATAGAGTATGGGCATTGATTCGAAAATTTTGAAAAAATTGCATTCTTCGTATCATTTTTGTCAAAACATTGGTTTACTACATGGCTAAATGACATCAAAAAAATTTAAACTTAACTGGAGAACGACCCACTGGGTCGATTTCGATGAGGTAAAAAATTCTGACATTCTGAAGAGATGGATTAGGTGCATTGATTCGAAAATTTTGAAAATTGCATTTTTCGTATCATTTTAGTCAAAAAATTGGTTTACTACATAGATAAATGACACCAAAAAAAATTTAAACTTAACTGGAGAACGACCCACTGGGTCGATTTCGATGAAATAAAAAATTCTGACATTCTGAAGAGATGGATTAGGTGCATTGATTCGAAAATTTTGAAAAAATTGCATTTTTCGTATCATTTTAGTCAAAAAATTGGTTTACTACATAGATAAATGACACCAAAAAAAATTTAAACTTAACTGGAGAACGACCCACTGGGTCGATTTCGATGAAATAAAAAATTCTGACATTCTGGAGAGATGGATTAGGTGCATTGATTCGAAAGTTTTGAAAAAATCGCATTCTTGGTATCATTTTTGTCAAAAAATTGGATCACTACATGGCTAAATGACATCAAAAAAATTTAAACTTAACTGGAGAACGACCCACTGGGTCGATTTCGATGAAATAAAAAATTCTGACATTCTGAAGAGATGGATTAGGTGCATTGATTCGAAAATTTTGAAAATTGCATTTTTCGTATCATTTTAGTCAAAAAATTGGTTTACTACATAGATAAAAGACACCAAAAAAATTTAAACTTAACTGGAGAACGACCCACTGGGTCGATTTCGATGAAATAAAAAATTCTGACATTCTGAAGAGATGGATTAGGTGCATTGATTCGAAAATTTTGAAAAAATTGCATTTTTCGTATCATTTTAGTCATAAAATTGGTTTACTACATAGATAAATGACACTGAAAAAATTTAAACTTAACTGGAGAACGACCCACTCGGTCGATTTCGATGAAAAAAAAATCTGACATTCTGGAGAGATGGATTAGGTGCATTGATTCGAAAATTTTTAAAAAATTGCATTCTTGGTATCATTTTTGTCAAAAAATTGGATCACTACATGGCTAAATGACTAAACCAGGGTAAATGGGCTCTAAACCAGGATAAATCGGCTCTAAACCAGGGTAAATGGTCTCTTAACCTGGGCAAATGGGCTCTAAACCAGGATAAATGTGCTCTTAACCAGGGCAAATGGCCTCTAAACCAGGGTAAATGGTCTCTTAACCTGGGCAAATGGGCTCTAAACCAGGGTAAATGGGCTCTAAACTAGGGTAAATGGGGTCTAAACCAGGGTAAACGGGCTCTAAACCAGGATAAATGGGCTTTAAACCAGAGTAAATGAGGTTTAATGTCCCAATTAATTAATCAAAAAAATGTTTATCTGAAGAGTAATATTTGTAATAAAAATTTAGAAATAAAACCAAAGGGAAAAATCCCAAAAACCTGCATATGGGACATATGATGTGCACGAACAAGGTAAAAATAATTTTTTGATTGCACGGTCACATGCGCTAATTTTTTAGATTATGATTAGATTAGAATTGATTAGATTAGCGCATGTGACCGTGCAATCAAAAAATTATTTTTACCTTGTTCGTGCACATCATATGTCCCATATGCAGGTTTTTGGGATTTTTCCCTTTGGTTTTATTTTAAATTTTAACTACAATTAAAGCTTGTAATAAAGATATTTTTCAAATTTTATATCTATATCAATAATATTTAACACTACAATTCATTACAACATTCCATCACCTTCCCCCTGTGCATGAAAACACCAAAGGAAAAGCCACTGATAGAATCATGTACGCTTTTTCTTATTCTTCTTCTTCTTTTTCTTTCTAAGCTTAACGGAATCTAAACCTTCTGCTGCTCTTTCGTCATTACATAATTCCTCACGTAACTTTACTCTCTTGCTACGTAAATAGTTAACAAAAGTTTTACGCATTTTTGATCTACGTATTTCCGTAAACTCATACAAAATCTCATTCTTAGTGATTTTACGCACATCATCAAAACTAAATACTTTATCAAACTTGTTAAATCTACCTTTAGAAACTGAAAGTACATCAATTACCTTATTATCAACATGCTGAGTACTACTATCAGCATATTCATTTTCATTCAAATAGACAACATCATTATCATTACAATTCATTTCATTTTGACCATTAATACTATTCTTACTGTTACTATCATTACTGTTACAATCATTACTTTTACTATTATTAGTGTTACTGGTACCAGAATTATTTTTACAGAGCTCATTATCAATAATTATTTCAATATTTAAGTCAACTGCAGGACAATTATTAATCATTTCAGTATCATTCAAATCATTATCATTGCGCATTTCAAAATCAGAATCAATATTAACTTTTTCAGAACATTTAACATTTTTCATCATATAATCAGCATTAGAAAAACATAGTGGAATATCATCATCACTAGTCTCAGAAAAATCAGAATCATTATCAGATTCAAAGGCATGCGTAACTACACGTTTAGTAATAGTAACAGAATTCTTAGTTATAACATCAATTAAACTATCAACAGAGATACTTTGCCAAGTACGCAACTCTGGAATCAACTCAGTTAACTGTTCCTTTGATTTAGGTTTAACAATACATAATGAAACAATATTATCTTTACTTAAACAGAATACAAACTTTTATCACGTAACTGAGCTGTACGCTGTAGCCATAAGAATAACTCAACAAATAGACATTCGTGCTCTCGTCTTACTAGAAATTAAGCTAATTCAACACTTTTATCATTAAAACAACTGTTAAATTCAAAATACGCATTTTTAGCTTAACTTATACCTTCTCAACATAATCATTTTACAGTGCTCAAAACTATATTCTTTTAGCATGGAACTTTCGCTACTTCATTAAACTGCTTATATAAATGTTGTACATCAATTACACTATTACAAAACAAGTTAAAGTCTCTCTGTAACATTGGCAAATCGGCAATACCAAAGAATATTTTTAGAATTTTCTCATCTAACAATAATTTCTCAAGCTTATCATGTATAGAATCATACAACTGGATAGTATCAATTACGTAATCATTCCTTATACAGGAAATTTGCATTAAACATGTGATTTCAAGAAAATTAAATCTATGATCTGCTTCTAAATCAATAGCAATTTCTGGTTCATTTTGTAACACTTTACACATATCATCTAGCTTGTTTACATCATTTACAAATACAAATTTGACTTCATTATCCGGTTTATCGATGATAAGATGACTTTCTTCTATCTTGAAATTCCGCACAGTTGCTTCCGTAGGATGAAACTTGAATTTCTCGTTCCTTGACGTATTCAATCCAACTCGAAAAACATGTGCTGCTGACGACAACTTGCCAATGTGACGCTTATCAGAATCCCTGTGCAAAAGCGATTCCATGGTCACCTGTTAGAAAGTAACAAAAGTACAACACAAAAATTCAATTAGTACAGTGCCAAAATTAGGTATACATGTTCAGCATCAAATAATATATTAATTTCTTTTAATATTATGTCTATAGCTCGCAATAATGCGAAAATCAGTAGGTTTTCGTGGTCTTAGTTGTCTCATAGGTTGTATTTCCGGCTCTTGGTCAGCCATGACCTTACACAACGGAATTAACGGTTGAGGTTGCGGTTTATCCGACTTAAAGTATGGTTTTAAGTCATAAACGTGCCGTTTTGGACAGAACTTCTGATGCATATCTAAAATATAACTCAAATCATTCCTTAATACAACTTTAAATGGCCCTATCCATTTAGGTAATAATTTTCGCGATATATTAGCTGCTGCGTCTGACAACTGATTATTACGTACTAATACCATATCACCGATTTTAATTTCAAATGGCCTATGTTTTCGGTCATAATGCATCTTATTTCGCTCTTATAACAGAATCCATTATTCTTTTAAGCGCATGTTGCAAATTTTCAGCTAATTTTGCTGCTTCTTGAGTATAATCATTCGTACCTTGCTGAAGAGCTCTATCTATAGGTAACATTATTTCTCGTCCTAAATTTAGCAATGACGGTGTACATTTGATAGTTTCATTATTTCTAGATCTCAAAGCCAATGCAAAGTGTTGAATGTACTTATCCCATTCATTTTGCTTTTCTGAAGCAAAAGTAGCAATCATACGAACTAAATCTTTGTTTGTACGTTCTGAACGATTAATTTGAGCATGATACGCACTTGAAAGTTTATGAATTACGCCCCAATCTTTACATAACTTTTTCATGTTTCTACTTAGAAAATACGACGCGTTATCCGTCAAAATTACTTTAGGAATACCGAATCTACAGAATACTTCTTCCAAAAAATCACAAATTCTACGACTGTTACAATATGGCATTGCTTTTAATTCTACCCAATTACTCACTTGATCTACCAAAACAAGACAATACTTATTACGATTTCTGCTTGATACTATTGGCCCTATAAAATCCATATATAATATTTCAAATACTGCAGTTGAGACTGGTACATTACCTAATAACCCTTTTGATTTCATATTTTCAGATTTGAATCTCTGACACACATCACAAGTTTTAATATACTCTGCAATGTCCTTATTCATATTATGCCAGAAAAAATCTCTTTTTTATTGCTAATTTAGTCTTTTTAACCCCAAAATGTCCACTTTCAGGTGAATCATGAAAATTACACATTAGTTCACCCTTAAAACTATCCGGAATAACTGGAACAGTTTCAAACGCCCTATTATCCCTATATACAGCAAATCCTCTCTGTAAAGAAGAATCAGCTGCTTCCTCATTTTGTACAGAGTTTTCACTATCAAAAGGTAGAATTTTACGGTACAAAACTTCATTTCTGAGTATATAATGTTGAAGTGCAGGATGTGCACTATCGCTACGCTTCAACTCTCTAATAATCTAACTTAGATGCTCATCATCTGCCTGTTCTCTTTTCAAATGATCAAACAAATTATTAATGAACGTAAGTGCAAAAGTAGGAAAATACATCTCTTCTGGACAAGTAAGGTGATCAGGCTCACTCTCCCTAGCTTCGATGCTTGCCCTTGAACAATCTGCTATCTTATTTTGTGAAGATGGTGAAAACTTAATTGCACATCCCCAACGCTCAATTTCATTTGACCAATTTGTTAAATTTTTAGACTTTCCATGCATGGATTTTAAATAAGTTAAAGCCTTATTATCACTATAGACAGTGATTTTCTGACCTAATAGAAATGGTTTGAATTTGCGCAAAGAATAGACTATGCAAAAGCACTCATTTTCGCAAATATTCATTTTTTGTTCGCTTGGTGTTAGCGTTTTACTCAAATACGAAATAATACGTTCTTTACCGTCAATTTCCTGGCAAAGACATGAACCAATTCCTACCTCGGAAGCATCGCAATGTAAATAGATAGGATAATTATAATCTAAACCTTGTAAAACAATATCTTGAGTTAAAAGTTTCTTTCTCAAAAGCTACCAGTTGCTCATTACCCCAAACAAATTTGATATTTTTCTTTGACAATCTGCTCAAAGGTTCAAACAAAGTGGAAAAATTTGGAATAAAAGTAATTAACCAAGAACAAAATCCACCTAATCGCTTAATAGCTTCTTTGTCAGTTGGCGGAGGCATTTCTAAAATAGCTCTAACTCTTTCTGGATTTTTCCGAATACCATCAGATGAAATAATATGACCTAAATATTCAAGACGACTCTGTGCAAAAGAACTCTTCTTGAGATTAATTGACAAATTAGCTTTTTGTAACCTAATAAAAATCTTATATATATATAAGGTGATTGGTGTTAGTTTGTCCAAAATGTAAACAAGCAAATGTAAACAAGCAAACGTAAACAGACAATGTAAACAAATGTATACAACTATAAACAAATGTAAACAAAGTAATTACTATAAACAAATGTAAACAATGTAAGCATGGTAACCAAAGTAACGTAACAATGGCAACCAAAGTAATGTAATCATGGCAACCAAAGTAATGTAACCATGGCAACCAAAGTAATGTAACCATGCCAACCAAAGTAATGTAACCATGCCAACCCAAGTAATGTAACAATGGCAACCAAGATATTGTAACCATGCCAACCATAGTGATGTAACAATGGCGACCAAAGTAATGTAAGAATGGCATCAAAGGTATTGTTACCATGGCAACCCAAGTAATGTAAAAATGGCTACCAAAGTATTGTAACAATGGCGACCAAAGTAATGTAACAATGGCAACCAAAGCAATGCAACAATGGCAACCAAAGTATTGTTACCATGGCTACCAAATTATTGTACTGTATGTACATAAGGTGCATGCCACAAGTTAAACAACCCTAATTTGCACACTACCATAGGTATGCATAAATAGCGACATATAAACGTTTCAGAAACTTTTATACTTTTGATGCTTGAGAAGTGCATGCGAGAAGATGAAACGCCCCAATTTTGTGCACACTTTCATAGGTATGCATATATTACGGCATACTAACTTTTCAGAAACTTTTATGCTGTCGACGTTTGAAAAAAACTTGCAAGAAGTTGAAGAATTGTGTTTAAAAAAACACTTAATAAAATGTTTGACTGAAAATTTGGAACCATGTAGACATACATTTTCAGATACCAATAAATTATATTTGATTCTGATTGTTTTTAACGAGGCAGGGCGTATGCCTGCACTATAGCTAGTTAACTTAATATATTGCAAATGCAAGTCAAAAGTTTTAGAAAATACAATAATATCGTCCATATAGATAAAACAAAATTTCATGACGTAATCCTGTAAAACAGAATTCATCAACATTACAAAAGTAGCAGGAGAATTTTTCAAACCCAATGGCATAACATTCCATTCATATAAGTTACCATTGGAATAAAATGCAGTAAGCTCTCTACTATCAGGATGCAAAATTACTTGATAAAATCCTTGCTTTAAATCAATTTTAGTATAAAAACATGCTACAGGTAATGACCTTAAAATTACATTTGAGTTGTGCATTGGAGTTGCAATATCTTTTGTTATGTTGTTAAGTTTCTTATAGTTTACAGTAAGTCGAATACTACCATCACTTTTGTCATCTAATACAATTCCAAATCTGTAAGGTGACTTTGACCTTCGAATTAAACCTTGTTTTAATAATGCTTGTTTTTGCTTTTCTACCTCTTCTTGAAGTTTTGGAGGAAACCAAGTGACTGGTTCTTGAATTGGCTTAAGTTCTGATTCTGGCTTAATTAAATCTATTTGGAAAGGCTTAAGAAAAACAAGCTTTTTGAAAAACATTTTGCAAGTTATAATACACGTGTGGTCAATCATTAAAGTAAAAACGCTCATTTTCCAAATCAGGAACAATACCGAACTTTTTAATAATATCAGTACCTATAATACAAGGCGCTACAGTATCATGAACTACATTGAACTCAAAAGCGATGGGTTTGTACCCAATTTCTATTTTCAAAAAACAAGTACCTATTATTTCAAGATTACCTAGATTTCCACATTTAAGTTTAATGACATCGCAATATTCTATTTGTAGGTTCAATGCCTTTACTAACTCGACAGTAATTAATGAATGAGAACAACACGTATCACAAAGCGAATAGAATTTCACAGTATTACTTATAATATCTACAGAAGGTATACGGGGTAGCTTTTTTATGTTTGCCATTTTGCTTTGCCCTGTAAAATCCGTTTGTTGTCTTGGCACACAGTTTGATTTGGTGTGGTATCAAAGAACAAACGCTCTAGATTTGTTCTTTGCGAATTACCAAAAGATATTTGGCAAAATGCAACCAAAATTTATACCGGAAGTGGATCGACTTGAAATTGAGTTTTCCAAGGCTATTTCCACCAAAACACGTTTTAAAAAGGCGATTAAAAGTTAAGAATTTAGTGTTTTTCTGAAGACCATTTACAATTGGATCAATTGCAAGGAAAAAATCTGCTCAGCTAAAGCTTCATCAGAAAATATGGCACCTATAAACCGGAGCCGGAGAAAGCGTCCAACGGTTCTCATCCGGAAAATCGATTTGTATACCTTCAAAATGAAATCCATAAACCAAAATGAAATGACCAAATCATGCAATGTATCCCTCCGTAGTAAAAAGAAAGTTGTTTGGAAGATTTAGGATGAAACCATGTTAAAAAATGCCAATTGTTTATCGTTTTATTCTTCAAGATTGTCTACAAAGTATGTCAAACGGGTATTTTAAAATTGCGGAAAACGCACTAAACCAAAGAAAACACTCCAGAAAATACCTATGAACTAATACAATGGACACTGGTAGCTTCAGTTGCTTGTAATAGCGATTGTTTCTAAATAAAGCGTTGCTTTCGGACCTGTGTTTGGAAAAGTCCAAAGAGGTATGTCAAAAAACGACCCCCAAAAATGTACAAAAATATATAGAATCGCAAATAAACCAATGTCTACAAGTAGTTTCAAACTCTGGAGAACGTTTTTAAAGTTGTAGCAAGTCTCACAAACGAAATTTAAGGAACATTTTTTAGGAATGAAAATCGGCAAACGTAAAAAAGCACCGTTTTGTATATTGTTGTTATTGTGTAGAACTGGGAGGCATATAGGCTGTAGGCTAGTTTTTACCTCTGCCCCCCTTGAAAGTTTAAATTATTACTTTGAGCATTGAACTGTTGGTTTTGATTACCATTATTTGAGAACCAGTTTCTTTTTCTCCTTCTTTGTTGCTGTTGCTGTGGAAAATTTCCATAATACCTCACATCTTGCGTAGAAGAATGCGAAGTAGCAGCAGGCATAGCAACACCTTTGCGTGGGCAATCACGAGAAAAATGTCCATATTCATGACATGACTTACATTGAATAGTAGCAATATTAAATGGCCTACCAAAAGGTCTATTAAAATTCTGGGCTTGTTGACTAAAGGTACTTTGAGTTTGCTGTGCATTAACAAAAGAATTCTGATTTGGAGCAGAAAAATTATTTGAATTTTGTAACTGACTTGATTGTGGTTGAACATGGTTTTGACTCATGTGTGCAAAAGAAGTTTGACTTTGTGGCTGACTATTAGAGAACTGATGGCCGGATGTAAATGAGCCATTTGTCTGCCTCTATTCCTTCTATTGAAATGTGGAAAATTATCATTCTTCCTAAAACCAGACAATGGGGGTAGGTACGTTTGACGACGACGTCGCCTATCCCTACTCTGAATAAGATCAATAGCATCACCAGCTTTCTGAATTAATACATTAATAGTCAAAGCAGACTCATCACCTAAATTTATTGCTAACGCTAAATCTGGAATAAGCAACTTTGAAACTCGATATACAGAAATGTATTCGGTTGGGTCTACTTGTCTAGCCAACGTAACCATTTCATTAACAAACTGTTCAACAGATTCATTCATTCTTTGTTTGCGATGATAAAGAATCATTTTTCTACGTTCTCGAATTGCTAAGCTATCAAATCTAGCAGTAAAGCTATTTTTAAAATCTTCCCAACTCGCGATAGCAGAACATGAATTGTCAAACCAAGCTTTTTTGTCACCTTTCAGAATGCTACCTATTACTGTATGGTAATTAGCTTCCACTATATTTTGACTCTTACAATAATTCTCACATTGTGTAATGAAAGTAGAAGAAGTAACTTTATCTGGGTCATATTCAGGAGCCGGAATAGTATTATTCAAATTAGCTACCTTAACCGTAGTAGTCGCTTTAATAACTTGTTCAGCTAGGTATTTGTTCAAAGCTACAACCTGGTCATCTTCTAAAGCCAATGCTGCAACTACACCAGCATCTAAAGCTATTTTTGGAATGTTGGCGTCTGCCATGTCTGTCGTATTAACTACCTTCTCTTTTCTAAGCTTACGTGACTTAGGCTTATATAAAACACTCAAGTCTACAAACCTACTTCTTAAATTTCTGATACTTGGATTTTTTTCAGACATGTGCAAAATAACCGACAATGAAATGCACAGTTATGAATAGTAGTGTATAGTTGTAACAGAACCACTATCATATACAAAAAGAGTAACTACTGTCTCATTTCCAAAAACATGAACATCAACGAAGTACATGATGACACTGACGATTTGTAGTAAAAAATGCAACCGTATTCACGCACTATGCTTTTGTAACCATTTGCACTTAAAAGTCAAAAGAAAATTTCTTACAGCTCCTTTTCAGTGATATCCGGTAGTCAAGAAAGGAAATCCGACGATATTTGATGACGTATGGCCAGTGGAGACCGTTGTCCAAGTTTCCAATCCTGAATCCAGAATTTTAAAACCGTATCCAGTTGGCAGATTTCCAGTAGCAACCAAAATAACCTCCTCCACAATCAAACGCCACTCTGCAAAGCAGACGCTTCTCCCGGTGTAACTGATAATTAAAAAATCAAGATTGCACAACAAGGATCAATATCATGTTTCCATAAATTTTTATAAAATGCACAAGAAACAATTATGATAATATTAATGGGTAATGTATGTAAAGAACCAACAGCAAGTTAATTAGTAGGTGGCAGGTACGATGATGATGACACCACCAGCAATACAGGCTCGCCAACCACTGTGCAAAGTTAGTCCAAGAGCCTGCAAAAAATCAGATAAAGAATGCACAAAAAAACAGTATTCCAAACCAAAAAAGAACACAAGCAATGTCACTAAATGTTTCACAAAAATTAAGGCTGCTGCAAACCCCCTTTTAATTAAAAAATATCATAAAATGTGAGCATGCTCCGCTCAGCACACCACAAAAAAAACAAAAAACCACCAAAAAATAATAAAAAATGCACTTCCTTTAGAGATGGATGGCAGGAATTCCTTGTCCAGGTCAGAGGTCAAGCAGGATCGCCACGTGGAACAACAGTTAAGGTCCTAAGATTCCTACGGTTCCCTTTGATGCCCGGTTTTCCCTTATGCCATGCCGTTTTCCCAAAGTGTGCAATATGGCGAATGCTACCAAAGAAAGGTGCGAGGGGACACATCCGACTAGCTCAACTTCTCAACAGCGAATATGGTTTTATTCAGCATTTAGCTGTAGTTTTAGTTTCCCATGTCAAGCTATGCTTGACTATAAATGTACACTATGCACCGAGGTGTGTGCTCAACAACCGCAGCACAACCTTTTGTGCCAGCATTAATGCGCGGCACTACACCATCACCAATACGCCAGAACCTACATAAATACAAACAAAATATTAGAATGTTTTTGAAACGCAAACCAAGAAGGATCTAATCACTTATTTAACACGACCGCACTTAAAACTTACTTGAAAACAGCTTAACACCGTGTACAATAATCAGATGATGTTCACTATCACACAGCTACACCTGCAAGGTTGAAACGGGAATGCTACCACCCAAGCGCAAGTACCTACAAAAATACAAACAAAATATTGAAATGTTCTTGAAATGTACACCAAGATAGATCTAATCATTTTTAACATGACTGCACTTAAAACTTACTTGAATACTGTGAAAACAGAAGTCGCAGGAATCGGGTGAGGTATACTGTCACTCTGCTGCTCTTCTGGATCATGCGCAGATTCACACGGCTAAACTTGGAAACCTGCAATGATGACAATCAAAGTGTTAAAATATTCCTAAAACACACACAGGGGATGGCATGATTACTACTGTTACTGGAATGGGAAAGAACCAAAGTCCGTGGCAGATCTTCCGACTTGGCATCATAGCACATTATAGCAACGCCCGCCTGGATACCGGGTTAATTTAGGGGGTAACTAGTTCTAATCTCTCCCATTGGGTAACCTACATGGGAAAACTTTTTGCTTTCATTTTTCCACCACTTTCTTTAATGAAAGTGGGGTTTTCTTCGATTTTTACGAAAGCGGATGATACTATGCATCCGCAAAAAAATCTGTACGGTGGCAAAAAATTATATACTGTAAAAATTGATGGATAATACCATTTATCTTTGCTTGTTTTTTACATTATAAAACTATGTCACGGTACACATTTTTTCGCGGATGCATATTATCATCCGCTTTCGGAATAATCGAAGAAAACCCCACTTTCATTAAAGAAAATGGAGGAAAAATGAAAGCAAAAAGTTTTCCCTTGTAGTTTACCCAATGCGGGAGATTAGAACTAGTTACCCCCTAAATTAACCCGGTATCCAGGCGGGCGTTGCTATAATGTGCTATGATGCCAAGTCGGAAGATCTGCCACGGACTTTGGTTCTTTCCCATTACAGTAACAGTAAGTCAACAGCTACTTACCTGTTAAAATATTGCCACGACAAATACAATCAGTAATATTTTTTAGAAGTATGGAGTTGATCGGAGTGCGGGTTATTATCTGATCTGATGAAGAGATTGACTTGCATGCACAGAAATATTCGATTTTGATTAGCAGTTGTTTATGGTTTTTCCTCGCAGCAGGAACACATGCTTGACGCGGAGCTGCATGCTCTGTTTGGGTAATGTGAGATGTGGCATTACATGTAGTGTGCAATAGCTACGCAAGATGGCATCTGCGTAGGTGAGGCTGTAACAGTAGTTTTTTGTATCTCCTGGGACACACGGAAGCCGGACTCAGGGCATAAGTAATAAGACTAGAGGGCAAGCGTCACTACGTTGACGCAAGGGCCTGATTCAGGTGCATATAACTGCGCTAGGTGCTGTAAGGATGATAGTTAGATGTTGGGTGCTGTTGGGATAAATGTTTTGCTACACAACGATCAGGAAAAAACCTTTTGATTCTAGAACAAACCAAGCCAAGCTTTGCTTGTCGGTTTGAAACTGTTTTGACACCTTAATCCGGGCCTTGGACGGTATTTGTTACACTCGAATTAAGCAGAGTTACCTGGTGTATGGATATGCAAAATTCAAGCCAAGGAAGCTCGAGTTATGGCAGCCTTAAACCTAATACCAACTGAATTAAAATGGTTTCTACTTAAAGTCAGCTTGCTGATTGCATCCCCATACATGTAAACGTGATTGGGGATGTTGCAAGGGGGATGTTGCAAGGGGGATGCAAGCTATGAAAGCAAATCATACACATATGAGTAAAATTTCAAGCAAGCCTCGCCCCGTCAAGACGATGCAAAAAGTAAATAGTTTTAGCGTTATTTGTCAGTTGCATAGCTAACTGACAGTCGCTTGTGACACTATCAAGATACTGATCAGGGCCTGCAGATTTGAATTTTAACAATCCAACCTCAGATTCGTCAGTTTGGCAAAAAACTGTACCATAATCATGTGTCGCACAGTACAATCACTAAAGATCGCAAATTTGATCATTAAGGCCCTGATTCAGGGCCTGCAGATTCGAATTTTAACAATCCGAACTCAGATTCGTCAGTTTGGCAAAAAACTGGACCATAATCATGTGTCGCACAGTACAATCACTTAAGATTGCATATTTGATCATTATGGCCCTTTTTCAGGGCCTGCATAATTATTTTGAGTACTGTAGAGATAATTTGTAGACGTTATGGGTTTATAGGATAATTTGTGGTTCAAAAAACCAAGCAAAAATTATTTTCGTAAGGGTTGGATTCGAAGTCGTGACCCTTGTGTTAGTTTAGCGAAGCTACACCAGGTGGCGTATCAAAGTGAGCGTTCATGTGGGAAATCATCAAGCTTTATTAAGTAAGATGCCCAATCATTCACATGGAAAAACAGAGAGAGAGGGAGCTTTGCTTTGCAACCATCGCATGTCACAAAAATAATTCAAATCCCACTGATATTCAGATCAACCCCAATACAAAAATAAACCCCTTTCACTTTTGACTATTAATCCCAACCAATTAGATAAATATATTTAATAATAAAAATGATGGAATTCGAAAAAAGGTAAAATTGTAGTTAATATAAAACGAAGTATAACGATTTCGGGTCAAAGATAACTGAAAACCCCGAATAAGATAAGAAGTCGGACAACGAGAAGATTGGACCGAGGTGTGAAGTTTGGTGTAAAATAAAAGGACTTAGTCGGTTACGACTTTGGTGTGTATAGAGTCTTTTAATATGTGCTAGCTTCGATGCCTCTCTCGTGACTGACTGTTGATCAGTCCGGGAGGTTTTTATACAAGAGGTTGAAGCGGATACAATTAGAGAATGATCTCATTTTAGAAAACAGTAAAGTTACACTTTTGGAAAGAGTCAAATTAACAGTTACAATGTGGGAGTAAAATAAAACATGGTAATCATGTAGTAGAGAGTAAGCTTGCCGAAGTTTCAAATTCATTTCAAATATACCATAATTAAAACATCCTTTATGCTTAGAATTAGAGGGGCTGTAAGTGCCCAGCAATTTCGAATTTTGGCAAATTGACAACATATTCGTTAATTTGGTCAAAAACTGACCTATAATCATGTGTCGCATGCTATATGTCACTCAAGGAACTTAAAAATCCGTCGTGACCTTTGACCTTAGAATTCGAATTTCAAAAATCGCTCTCGTCATTTTTGTCTCCTAATGACCAGGAATGTTTCTGTGAAAACAGAATTTCAAAAATACTTTTTGGGATTGAGTTAGCGTGTTCACAAGATTTAAAATTCGAATAGCGGTCAGGCGATTTCGAATTTTTAAAATCGGAGTACATATTTGTTAGTTTGGTCAAAAACTGACCTATAATCATGTGTCGCATGATATATGTCACTCAAGGAACTTAAAAATCCGTCGTGACCTTTGACCTTAGAATTCGAATTTCAAAAATCGCTCTCGTCATTTTTGTCTCCTAATGACCAAAAATGTTTCTGTGCAAACAGAATTTCAAAAATCGTTTTTGATATTGAGTTATCGTGCTCACAAGATTTAAAATTCGAATAACGGTCAGACGATTTCGAATTTTTGAAAACTGACGATGTATTCGTTAATTTGATCAAAAACTAACCTATAATCATGTGTCACATGCCATAAGTCACTCAAGCAACTTAAAAATCCGTCGTGACCTTTGACCTTAGAATTCGAATTTCAAAAATCGCTCTCGTCATTTTTGTCTCCTAATGACCAAAAATGTTTCTGTGCAAACAGAATTTCAAAAATCGTTTTTGGGATTGAGTTATCGTGCTCACAAGATTTAAAATTCGAATAACGGTCAGACGATTTCGAATTTTTGAAAACTGACGATGTATTCGTTAATTTGATCAAAAACTAACCTATAATCATGTGTCACATGCCATAGGTCACTCAAGCAACTTAAAAATCCGTCGTGACCTTTGACCTTAGAGGTCGAATTTTAAAATTCGGGCTCCGTCATGAACAGGTTTTAGTGACCAGAAAGCTTTGTGCGAAAACGGTAGTTAAAAATTCAAACTGGTGTTAGAGATATGGCGGTCACAAAAAACGACTCAGGCAATATTAGTAGTAAGACAAGCTTACTAATAATTTAACAAACACTCCTTCTGGTAAGGTAAAATATAACAATAATAAATTAGAATTAGAAAGTAAGGTGGAGTTGACAATACTAACATTAATCAAGTACATATAAGGAGGGAAAGAAACAGTTCTATTAACCTACGACACAAATGTATGCAAATCGATTCCAAAGCCCATTTAGTTCTCTATATATGGTCAAATCCTTATCGGACCATATGGCGAGCTCTCCAGTGCAGTGACATGACTAACCTACAAAGATATGGGTGCACTCAGCAAGGAATGACCACTATATTGAAACAGAAGGAACAAAAATTAATTGAATTTATTCCTAGAGTTGGCGGGGGAGCTTCACTCCCTTGTTCCCAAGTCGAGCGTCGTGTTTTCCACTTGTTTATCACTGGTCCCCTGGTTATTAGTCCCCTTGTCATTGGTCACCTGGTTATTAGTCCCCTTATGTCATTGGTCACTTGGTTATAAGTCCCCTTGTCATTGGTCACCTGGTTATTGGTCCCCTTGTCATTGGTCACCTGGTTATTAGTCCCCTTATGTCATTGGTCACTTGGTTATTAGTCCCCTTGTCATCAGAGATTGGAAAATACGTATTTGTATTTATAATTAATAATAAATTCAATTACAATTACAGTAATTGAGTATTTGTATTTCAATTACATTTTCAAAATAAAAGTAATTGAGTATTTGTATTTCAATTACATTTTCAAAATAAAAGTAATTGAGTATTTGTATTTCAATTACATTTTCAAAATAAAAGTAATTGAGTATTTGTATTTCAATTGCATTTTCAAAATAAAAGTAATTGAGTAATTGAAATACTTTTAAAAATCAGAAGTATTAGGTAATTTGTAATTGAAATATTTTTCTTGAAATAAGTTTGAGGATTATTTGTGTTCTCATGAAAAATCGCAAAATTTTAAGCATAATTACGATAAATAGATAATATTTTATGCGTTAATGTCATGTGTTTTATGGTTTTCATGCGTATACAGACAGATTGTCTCTGAAAACGCTACAGAGGCTAATATCTTCGTGCAGAAATCTTATTCATAAGTTAAAAAAACTGATACGAAGTAATTGAAAAGTATTTGAGTAATTGCATTTCAAATACTTTTTTGTCCAAAAATATTTTGTAATTTGTAATTGAATTACTTTTAGAAAAATCAAAGTAATTGTAATTTGTAATTGAATTACTTTTGGAAAAATCAAAGTAATTGTAATTTGTAATTGAAATACTTTCCGTTTTTGAAAGTAATTTGTAATTTGTATTTCAATTACAATTTAGAAATATTTTCCTATCTCTGCTTGTCATTGGTTCTTTGGTTATTTAGTCCCCTTGTCATTGGTTCCCTAGTTATTAGTCCCCTTGTCCTTGGTGACCTGGTTATTAGTCCCCTTGTCATTGGTCACCTGTTTATTGGCCAACTTGTCTCTGGCCACCTGGTTACTGGTAACCTTGCTTGTCACTGGTCATCTGATCTAAGGGATCTGAATCCCCAATCAGCAGAGACACAAAAACGTCACTCGTCTCACTCCGCACCCACGGGTCACTAAATGATTAGATGGTGTTAGTCTAGGAGCCGTTCCTGGGAATGGTGGTGGTGATAACACGGTATGATCACACTTATCCTCCTCCACCCTCCACAGCTGCTCCCACTCAACCACTACCAACACATTATCATCCACACCATCTGGGGGAGAGTGCCAATTCAGGACTCACAACCCCGGTGGTGAAATCCTGGTTAGGCATGTAAGGAACATACGGCTGTGTTCCAAACTGCCTAACAGGTAAAAGTGAGCCAGGTTGGAGACTCAAAATAGGTTCCTTGCGAATTCATGGTCGTCTCCACCACTCACAGCTCACTAATCTCATTTATTTATTTAATTGAGCCAGTATTTAAAAATTTATATTCACAGACATCTGCCCACATCTGGCAGCACGTCTTTTTCGCTCCATCGTAGACAGAGGTCTTTAACCCACCCTTTCAGATAAACATCAATTGTAATTTAACCCTTAAGGCACGACCACACAGGCAATTAAACTATGGTTTCTGAAACTATTTTTTTTGAAACTTATAAGTTTCGTGTTCACACTGGGAGGAATTTAGTTTCAGAAACCTTTTTTGAAGTTTCATGAAACTTATGGTTTCTGAAACACAGTTTTGCTTGTGTTCACACAGATGCTAAACCAGTTTCGTTTCATGCATTTTGGTTGCGCAACCAACCATTTTGGTTTCTTCTGAAAAAGAAGAAACTGTTTCAAGACAATTGAAACTACTTGCATCTACCCGGCTTAAAAATACAAATTTGAGGTTTTTGTATATGATTATTTAATTTATTAATATTTATAAGTAAATATAATTGATTCGCCAACAGTTTGGCATGATATTTGCCGTTTTTTGTCGAATTTTGATCGTTTTGACATTTGAAAAAAATATTTTTAATTTCTAATTTTTAATAATTATTCTTAACTTTCCGTAAAAACTTTCAGGTCTGACAGCAACATTTTCTAGAGTCATATCAGGTATTTTAATCAGGATTCAGGATGCTTGAAACAAGTCAAAACGTATTTGCAGGAGTTTCAAGTTTCCCCCAGTTTCATGAAATTTTTTATGTTAGTTTCGAATCCAGTGTGAATGACTACATGAAACTGTTGCAAGTAGTTTCAAGTTCACGAGTTTTCGAAACCATAGTTTCATTGCCTGTGTGGTTGTGCCTTTATCAGGCAAACCCCAGTTATAACTTTCGGACACCTGGAAACCTCAGGACAACATTCTGTAACTTTCGGGCACCTGCGACATCTTAGAATTGCACTCTGTAAATTTCGGGTACGTGCAGACCCTCCGGAATGCATCTTGTAATTCTCGGGCACCTGCAAAACCTTAGGAATTCATTCTTTAATTTTTGGGCACCTGCGACAACTTAGGAATGTATTTTAAAATTTTCGGGCACCTGCGACACCTTAGATATGCATTCTGTAATTTTCGGGCCCCTGCAAACCCTTAGGGATGTATTCTAAAATTTCCGAGCACGTGCAAATCCTTAGGAATGCATTCTAAAATTTTCGGGCACCTGCGACACCATAGGTATGTATTCTGTAATTTTCGGGCACCTGCAAACCTTTAGGAATGCATTCTAAAATTTTCGGGCACCTGCGACATCTCAGGTATGCATTTTGCAATTATCGAGCACCTGCAGACTTCATATTTATTGAAGCAAAAAGTAATTACTTTTTCCCGAGATTCGATACGGCAACCTCTCCAACATCAAAATTGTGTGCTTCACACCTACGCCACGATTGCCACTGCCATGCGCACTGAAGGTTTTAGCCATATGCTACGCTATGCAGCAGCATAGCAGTAACAACCAAGTAATTTAGGTGCATGTCGCAATAATCGACTTCAACCAGCAGGTCGTCATCATCATCATCATGGCAAGTCCGCACAATCCACAGCTGAGCTAGCCACAAAAAGTAGCAAGCGTCTAAAAATGCTTGCACTAAAATGCATGGGACTTGTCTTTGTTTACGTTTTTTCAAATTTTCCACGCATTTTTTTTTTACTTTTTGGAGAATGGTACCGCATGGGTGCATGCATGCTTATGTACCGGCGGCGGCTACATGCTATGCTTTGTGCGCAATGCTGCACAGATGGGAGAATTGAGCTAAACGGGCCAAGTCGATGGCGTGCTGGTTGAAGTCGATTATTGCGACATGCACCTGAATTGCTTGGTAACAACAAAAAGTGAGGAAACACAGTACTGAAATGTAAAAGAGTCTCAGATAGCTTTAATAACGTAGAATAGAAATATAGAATTGTTTGGTTATACTGGTTTCATGTTGTATGTAAAACAGCTCTACTGCTTTCGATAGTTAATCATTTACTAAAGTTCTTCATTCTTGTTGCATGTGAAATCAGGAATGAGTAAATCCCACCATTTTAATAAATCCCATCCCAGTGGGAAAAAGGTTTTTCCCGGGAAAAAGTCCAAAAAGTGCCTTAAATACACTGGCATATGAGATATTGTACACATTTCGTTTGTATCACTTTGCCCCATTTTAGAGGCTTCTTTCTGAACGAAAATTAAAGCTAAGGCTTAAATTAAAAGTTATCAGGCAGCTGACTGCAGAAAATCGCCCAACTTGGCATTGTAAACAGCAGCTTCGTATTAATAGTAGTGTACTAGAAAATATTATATTATGCTCATCATTAATAAAAGTAAACTCCACCGGCACTAACACCACAATTCTCGGCCTGACACGACAATTTACAATTGGTCATGTTGACATCATGTCAATGACATGTAAAAGAGATGCATGAAGTCAACCAACGACAAGGATTTGAAACAAAACCGAAGATATCTCGGAATGAGTGGGATAGACAGCGACAATGCTGGTGCCCGGAGTAGTAAATTTAACTCCAAGCCTTGTCCCAGTCGACCTTTAACGAATGACCAGATTTTGGAACTTGTGACCATTTAGTTAGTACGGGAATTAGTTAACTGCTTTGAGTTTTTAGATTTACGTGTCAATGTCTCCAGCTACGTTCATTTCCGGCGAGTGTGTCTTGAATCAAGGGCCTTGATTTCATGTTCCACTCCAACTAATGATAGCATTCGTTAAATGCACTTCTTATAATGTGATAGTTATGCTCATGCCTCGTGTTCAATACGAGTTTGTTTGAAACTGATTGATTTTTAGTTAATTTAATCTCGCTAATCATTTAACTCCGACTCTGACACAGACTCCTCCCGCAAAAGAACACAGATTTGTCTGGCACTGGCACAGCAATTCTCGGTGTCGACTGATGTTTTGTATGCTAACTAAGTTGTTATTTTTTGATGCCATTCTCCTTTATTTCCTAAGCCTTTATTTGAGTTTTATTACCGCTTCTTTAAATATAACAGTGTTCTTCTCATTATGCCTCTTTTGGACTTTTGGACACTTGAATAGGGTAGGGTGGTATTTACCACCAAGGTCAAGTGTATAATACCGTATTTTACCGGTAAAAACCGGGAAATGGGAAAAACACTTTATCCCACCTCCTCATTCCTGTGTGAAATCTAAAGTCAGTTCAGCCATCAAAACTTAAAAGTTCCTTGGTTGAGTTTAAAAAGGACTTGACTTATTACATATTGACTTATTTAACTTATTACAGTAGAGTACCAGGCGGTCTATATACCCTAATAGAGGTTCTGGTAAGTCAGCGGTAACCGACGAGCTCCTATATGTAGTATTGCGCTTTGAGGTTACCTAGCGATACCAGAGTGAGACGATTTGGTAACCTATTTCGCTGATTCAGCGTTTTGGTAATCTGACACGAGTAACTTTTCCTTTACCAAATCAGAGCATGCCGATTTGTGGTTAGCCAGGTTTAGGATGTGATGGTATGGCTTTAGGTAACTTAGTCTATCCAAATATAAGTAACTTAGATATACTTAACTGAATTAACCTGCGGTTACCTCGGAAAAGATTGTATGGTTACCTACGGTTACTGATCACCAGGGAGATAATTGCGTACATATTTCAATGCAAATTTAATGCGGAATGAAAGGCAAAATCAGCTGAGTTTATTTATATAAAAAAGATAAGCATGCTTATCAACACAAGTCATATTATTAACATGGCAATTTACATTATATTGGCAGATATAGTAGCTTCAGGAGATTTCAGGGTAAGGTTTAATGTGGAATGGTCGCATTGTCCCCACCGGTAAATAAACGTCGTCGTGTTGATGTCTCCATAAAGAACAATTTGTAAACATGGAACAGAAAGAATTCAAGACATAATTAGTTTGTTGACCAAAAGAATGGGCGGGATATTTAATAATTTGTATAATAATCGTTACTTACAAATTTAATTGAATGTCCTCATCTGTTTGCTGGTCGTATTTGACTGCAATAATAAACAATTATTCACATTTAATGAAAACTTTAACAATAGCACCAACATAGAATATTGAACGTATCCGACAAACATGGAATCGCATACTTACCCCTGGATTTATATAAACCTGTCGGTATTTCCTGCTCGTTACATTTCCGTCCAATTTGTTTTCAAGACGTTGATTATTGGTGCCTGTAGATATAATATTTTTTTAAATACTGCCCTGATGTCAAGAAAAAAAAAGATCAAGAATATTCTTCAAACGTATATTAAATAGCCGGAACAAACTTTACCATGCATCAGCCAATGTTGATGAACGTCAGAGATGAGACTTTCCCCATGGCACCCGTGATTGGCACCCAAGCTTCAAGCAAGTTTCCAATGGACCTAAAGTCAACCAAATTATTGTCAGTTATAAGTGTTGTCATAAAGTGTTAGGTTTGAAAAGAGCTTCGTTAATTAATCAAATGTATTTATATGTACCACAAACGAATACCTGCTTTAGACGTGTGCGATTTAGAGCTATTAGATTGTCCATTCAGACCCAGTTAAAGACACCACGATACTGTAATGTGTACACAAAACGTTTTTGAAGAACAAAACTATATTATCTTCAATTAATAAAACAATTTTATTCTGATTTGTCTAAAAATCTTACCCACTCCAGCTTCACAAATGATGACATTGCCGACTGAATGACAAGCATGCTTGTCTGGCACCGTTTTATCAGAAGCACTGTCTGCGGTTAGAACTTTCCCCTATTTTAGATTTCACCTAAAATAACCTGACTTTTGTTGTGCAATTATTAAAAAGTACCGTGTAACAAATGAAGACTGAAAAACAATACTTAAATTAATTTTTTCTGTAAACTATACCGAGTGGATTTTTGATAGACTGATGAGATGCACATGAACAAGCTGACTTTAACTCAGCAGTCCGTTCCGTTTAATTTTTGCCTGTGCAAGAGATACTCAATGATTCAGTGGAAATGTATAATATTGCTTTAGGTTGACTCAAGCGCCTCGGGGTAAACACGATGACCGGTTACCTAAGCCATACTTTTATTATCCTAAATGTAGCAACCCTAAAAAAAGGTACCCAAAGCGGTACCTGCGGTATAAGAAAGCACGTGATTTTTTCGAATTTTTTGTGTTGACACCAATGATGAGTTACTTCGGACTTGCCAGGACATACTTTGTTCTCGTAAGGGTAGACATCCTGGGGGCCTATATAGGCCCCTTCGGAAGGGGTCTAATTAGACACCCAGGGTGTATATATAGACCCCCACCAAAAATAATTATTTTTACAAAGCTCATCTTATAGTCTACATTAACTCAAAAAATTAAGTAAAAATGCGGCCTTTGTTCAGAAAAATAAGCCTGATTTTTTAAAAATAAGCTTTAAAAAATAATTGGTTACTAAAATTTTCAGTGCATACACTAAAATTGACAAAATAGACAAATTATTATTTCAAAAACCTCGAGGGAAAGTTGCCCTCAAAAATTCACAGAAAATAGCAAATTCAATGAAGATTAAGAAAACAAAGTCCAAAGTTTGCGCCCGAAAGCTGCTAATGAAACATAATTTATTATATGCTAAATGTACGTTAAAATTGGAAACATTAATTTCTGCAGGGCGCATGGTGCAAGAGCGCAAATTTTGAACTTTATTTTCTTAATCTTCATTGAATTTGCTATTTTCTGTGAATTTTTGAGGGCAACTTTCCCTCGAGGTTTTTGAAATAATAATTTGTCTATTTTGTCAATTTTAGTGTATGCACTGAAAATTTTAGTAACAAATTATTTTTTACAGCTTATTTTTAAAAAATCAGGCATAATTTTCTTAACAAAAGCCGCATTTTTACTTAATTTTTTGAGTTAATGTAGACTATAAGATGAGCTTTGTAAAAATAATTATTTTTGGTGGAGGTCTATATAGACCCCCTGGTACTCTACTGTATTATCTATATACTAGAAGAGCCTGCATGCCCAATGTCATGCAATATGTCCTAGAAAAAAGTTTATATAAAGTATTTAAATCAAAAAATGATTTTTAAAAGTATTAGGAGGGTGTCCTACGGAAAAGGCCGAAGTCTTGAGCCTAAAATGCGTGCAAATTTTCTTCATTTAACTTAGATTAAAGCTCAGTTTTCATGAGGCTGGAGAAATTCGGTTCATAATTTAAAATTGAAATTTTGATAATAACGCCTAGTTCCCCCACACCCTTATGTTTTGAATTTGATGTTAAGACAATCCACTACTTGAATGGATAACTGATATTAAGAAAACTTCTTGATATCTTCTCAGTTTTGACTCCCGATTCATACGATCAATACTTATGAAATGATAGCCTCAGTTAGTTATTACAATATAACTACTCAAGCATTGGTTACTACGATAACTCTTAGTGCATTGATAAGCTTAGGTTATACTACAATAACTCTCGGTGAATGATAAGCGTTGGTTACTAAGATAACTCTAGGTGCAATGATAAGCCTTGGTTACTAAGATAACTCTAGGTGCAATGATAAGCTACGATTACGACCTGAGCATGCGTTATGTACGCTCTGTTGTAATCTTATTTCAGACATATGAATTCGTCTCGTCATCGCAACACTCAAAATAAACACATACACTTAAAGCACCAAATTTTTAAATGCACTCAGCGGTCTACGACAACATGCTCTTATTATTATCTATATAATATAGCGCGCCGGTCCCGTACGACGTACCCTCTTTGTTTACCACGACCTATTTTACCTCTTTCCCCAAGCTCAGCCTCTGTGGCTCAGTAGCTTGAGTGTCGCGGTAATGGAGTGGAGATCGCCGTGACGAATCCTACCTCCGTCAAAATATTTTTGCATGTTGTTTTTTTCACAAATGATTAATCCCTAAAAGCCAACGGCTTACTTAGTCTTACTACAGTACCCAACATAATAATTTAAATATTAAGGGCCTGCATCAGGGCCTTAATGGGGAAATC
The DNA here is from genome assembly GCA_029691765.1 of Entomobrya proxima. Classification (NCBI taxonomy): domain Eukaryota; kingdom Metazoa; phylum Arthropoda; class Collembola; order Entomobryomorpha; family Entomobryidae; genus Entomobrya; species Entomobrya proxima. Next base: position 3,701,570 of record CM056172.1, read on the forward strand.
TAAAATCTTTACTGATTGCACTGTGCGACACATGATTATGGTTCAGTTTTTTTTTACCAAACTGACGAATCTGATGTCAGATTTTAAAATTTGATTCTGCAGGGCCTAAATGGTTAAATCTTCAATCTTTAGTGATTGCACGGTGCGACACATGATTATGGTCCAGTTTTTTTTATCAAACTGACGAATCTGATGTCAGATTTTAAAAATTTGTTTCTGCAGGGCCTGCATCAGGGCCTAAATAGTTAAATCTTCAATCTTTAGTGATTGCACGGTGCGACACATGATTATGGTCCAGTTTTTTACTAAAGTGCTGAATTTGAGGTCGACTTGGTAAAATTCAAATCTGCAATGCCCGAATCACGGTCCTAATGGCCAAATCTGCTATCTTAAGTGATTGTAATGTGCGACACATGATTATCGTCCAGTTTTAGACCAAACTTACGAATCTGTTGTCGGATTGTTTAAATTCGCATCTGCAAAGCCTGATCGGAATATACCTGTCTTGATAATGACAGATGCGTATAACAGTAACTGGCAGATAAAAGATAATGCCAGAACTATTCAGCTTCGGATATTAATCTCAACATAGCCGGCCATGCTTGAAATTCAGGTGTCAAGAGGTCATGTGTAGGATTTGCATTTCTGGCTTGCAATCCTCACCCATACTTACTACATGCAAGTCAAGCAATATGCAAGCCCAATAATATAGTAACGACGGCTTTAATTTAGTTGCTGTTAACTTTTAAGTTGTCGTACATAGCTTGATGGATTTCACCCAAAGTTTACAAATACGGACGGCAGATGGCTCAGGGGCCTAAGCGACAAGCAAATCTTGGCTTTGTTTGCTTCTTTCTAGAAGCAATTTTTGCAATACAACTGTTCTGATGTGTATTGTGTACAGACAGTCATCTAAACAACTGGCAGACAAATGTTACAATTATTTAGCTTTGCTCAACGTAGCACTTGCTTGAAAGTCAGGTGTCAAGACCAGGTGTAGAATTTGCATTTCAGGCTTGCAATGTTCACCCGTGCTTCCTACATGTATGGGAAGCAATAAGCAAGCTTTCAAAATCTAACAACGACGGCTTTAGATTAGTCGCTGTAGGCTGTTATACATGGTTAGAAGAAGGCTTAACAAACTTCTCCCAAAGGTCGCAAATAGCCTGGCTCAGGTGCCTTAGCGACAAGCAAAACTTGGCTTGGCTTGCTTCTGAAATAAATTTTGGATTGAAAAGGATTTTTGTTGCAAAAGATTTATCCTAACTACACCCAACGTGTAGAAATTATCTCCATATAACCCTGCACAATAATATGAGTATTTAGAACCTGAATCAGGCTCTCCACCTGCGGGGCGGTGACTGGCTTCTAGTTTAGATTATAGCGCGCCGGTCCCGCACGACGTACCCTCTTTGTTTACCACAAGCTATTTTACCCCATCCCTCAAACTCAGCCTCTGTGGCTCAGTAGCTTGAGTGTTGGGCTAACGTGGTGGAGTTCGCGGTAACGAATCCCACCACCGTCAAAATACTTTTGCATGTTCTTATTTTTTCACAAATAAAGTATCCCTACAGCCAACAATTTTGTAAGTCTCCCTACACTACCCAACACACTAATTGAAATATTAAAGGTCTGAATCAGGGCCTTAATGGTTAAATCTTCAATCTTTACTGATTGCACTGTGCGACACATGATTATGGTCCAGTTTTTCACCAAACTGATAAATCTGATGTCAGATTGTTAAAATTCGAATCTGCAAGGCCTGAATTAGGACCTTAATGACAAAATCTGGTCCCAGAAGCGATTGTAATGTGTGACATGATTATAGTCCAGTTTTTGACCAAACTGACGAATCTGTTGTCGGACTGTTTAAATTCGCAACTGCAAGCCCTGATCAGAATACAACTGTCTTGACAATGACACATGCGTATAACAGTTGACTGGCAGATAAAAGATTATGCTACAACTATTTAGCCTCGGATAATAATCACAAAGTAGCCGGCCATGCTTGAAATTCAGGTGTCAAGAGTCGTGTGTAGGATTTGCATTTCAGACTTGCAATCCTCACCCATGCTTAATACAAGAATGGAAAGCAATAAGCATGGCAATAACGACGGCATTAATTTAGTTGGGCTTTTAACTTTTAGGCTGTCATACATGGCTTGACGGATTTCACCCTAAATTTACAAACACGTTCTGCGTACCTGGCATAAGCGACAAGCAAACCTTGGCTTGGCTTGCTTCTTCCTGGAAGCAATTTTGCAATACAACTGTCTCAATAATGCAATGTCGTGTAGTGTGTGAAGTCAACTACACAACTGGCAGACAAATATTACAACTTTTGCTGGATATTCAGGTGTCAAGAGCCATGTGTACAATCTTTCAGGCTTGCAAGGCACACCCATGCTTCCTACATTTATGGGAAGCAATAAGCAAGCTTTCAAAATCTAATACATCTAATCACAACGGCTTTAGATTAGTCGTTGTCAGCTTTCATACATGGCTCAAACAAGGTTTAACGAATTTCACCTAAATGTTACAAATGTCCTGGCTCAGGTGCCTTAGCGACAAGAAAAACTTGGCTTAGCTTGCTTCTGAAATAAATTTTTGGATTGAAAAGGATTTTGTTGCAAAAGATTTGTCCTAGATATATCCAACGTCTAGAAATTATCTCCATACCACCCAGCACAATAATATGAGTATTTAGGACCTGAAAAAGGCTCTCCACCTGCGGAGCGGTGACTGGCTCCTAGTACATACTTTATGAACGTGCACTCGATTAAATTTCTCATACTGCGTCAACTTGTAGCTTTCAAAAACTGTTGGAAAATCAAATCAATGTCGTAATTGAAATTGAGACCGACACGGTCACAGAATCCAACCGTGAATCAACGTTGCAGAATCTGCCTGAGCCGGCGAGCCTGGCTCGCAGAACATGGGGGTCTTTTCTATGCCAGTAATGTATTAGAATGGCGTCAAGACACCATCCCCTATCCTGCCCATGTTAAACCTCGCAGAACATCGAGCAGATTTAGCAGGGTTGCGGGCGTGACCATAGACTGACATCATACTTACAAGTTGTAGGTTACAACTTAAGGTGATAGCAGCTGAGGGTGGACACTCTTCAGCCGAATCCTTCCACACTCTGTGTCCGAATCAGCCGCAAAAAATCGGATGAGGAGGGTGCAATTCGGCCGAATAAAATTCGGGTCAAGAGTGTCGTACACACTCCACAGCCGAATCCGCTTTACATCAGCCCATATGAATTAATTTTTCTCATCTTCTTTGGAAAAATAAGTGTCGTGGATGCTTGACATTTTTCTTGGGATTGGAATGGCTCATCATTACAAAGCTTGTTAAATAAAAAGATGATTGGGCTTTAACGAAGAACACTAATTCCGACTAACGTTAATGGTATTTCAAAAGTTTTACTACATAATGATAGTAATACTAGGGAAAATAGCCCGTGCTAAGTTTCAGACCTGCAAAATTGGTTAGGGTTTTTGAGAATTTTCGATTTTGCTGGATTTTTCACTTGGGTTGGAAATTACTGGGTTTTGAAATTTCGACTTGGGTTGGGATTTCGGAGGATTTAGAAATTTCGACTTGGGTTGGGATTTCGGAGGATTTTGAAATTTCGACTTGGGTTGGGATTTCGGAGGATTTTGAAATTTCGACTTGGGTTGGGATTTCGGAGGATTTTGAAATTTCGACTTGGGTTGGGATTTCGGAGGATTTAGAAATTTCGACTTGGGTTGGGATTTCGGAGGATTTTGAAATTTCGACTTGGGTTGGGATTTCGGAGGATTTTGAAATTTCGACTTGGGTTGGGATTTCGGAGGATTTTGAAATTTCGACTTGGGTTGGGATTTCGGAGGATTTTGAAATTTCGACTTGGGTTGGAATTTCTGAGGGTTTTGAAATTTCGACTTGGGTTGGGATTTCGGAGGATTTTGAAATTTCGACTTGGGTTGGGATTTCGGAGGATTTTGAAATTTCGACTTGGGTTGGGATTTCGGAGGATTTTGAAATTTCGACTTGGGTTGGAATTTCTGAGGGTTTTGAAATTTCGACTTGGGTTGGAATTTCTGAGAACTCTGCAATTTCGACTTGGGTTGGAATTTTCGAGAATTCTGCAATTTTGAGTTCGGATTTCGGAGGGTTTTAAAATTTTGACTTGGGTTGGGATTTCGGAGGGTTTTAAAATTTTGAGTTGGGTTACGGATTGTTAATGATCATGCGTTTTTCGTGTTTACTTTTTTGTTTTGATTGACATATGACAATGAAAGTTGTTTTGACAACGACAATTGAGATTTTCGAAAATCCTAACCTAGATAACCTAACCTAACTCAAAAGCAAGCAGGTACTGCACTGTAAGTTAGGGACAATTTTAAAAATTTCCCCTCATCTGCGCCACTCGAGAATGATGTCATTATGTCATTTGACTCCCAACGTCAAAGGCTTTTAATTAATATACGGCCTTCGGCTCTTACCCTTATACTAAACCATAGCCAGAATAGAGAGTATCCTTATTCCCCATCATCTATTGGTTTAACAAGTTTGGCGGAGTTGTGATGAGCCATTCCAATCCCAAGAAAAATAAGCATCAACGACACTTATTTTTCCAACGAAGATGAGAAAAATCTTACTTAATAAAGCTTGATGATTTCCCACATGGTCGCTCACTTTGATACGCCACCTGGTGTAGCTTCGCTAAACTAACACAAGGGTCACGACTTCGAATCCAACCCTTACGAAAATAATTTTTGCTTGGTTTTTTGAACCACAAATTATCCTAAATGAACCCCTAACGTCCACAAGTTATCTCTACAGTACTCAAAATAATTATGCAGGCCCTGAATCAGGGCCTTAATGATCAAATATGCGATCTTAAGTGATTGTACTGTGCGACACATGATTATGGTCCAGTTTTTTGCCAAACTGACGAATCTGAGGTCGGATTGATAAAATTTGAATCTGCAGGCCCTGAATCAGGCTCCTTAATGCTCAAATATGCGCGCTTAAGTGATTGTACTGTGCGACACATGACTATGGTCCAGTTTTTTGCCAAATTGACGAATCTGAGGTCGGATTGATAAAATTCGAATCTGCAGGCCCTGAATCAGGGCCTTAATGATCAAATATGCGATCTTAAGTGATTGTACTGTACGACACATGATTATGGTCCAGTTTTTTGCCCAACTGACGAATCTGAGGTCGGATTGTTAAAATTCGAATCTGCAGACCCTGATCAGTATCTTGATAGTGTCACAAGCGACTATCAGTTACCTATGCAACTGACAAATAACGCTAAAACTATTTACTTTTTGCATCGGCTTGACGGGGCGAGGCTTGCTTGAAATCTTACTCATATGTGTATGATTTGCTTTTATAGCTTGCAATTTTGCATCACCCCCAATCACGTTTACATGTACGGGGATGCAATCAGCAAGCTGACTTTAAGTAGAAACCACTTTAATTCAGTTGCTGTTAAGTTTAAGACTGCCATAACTCGAGCTTGCTTGGCATGAAGTTTGCATATCCATACACCAGGTAACTCTGTTTAATTCGAGTGTAACAAATACAGTCCAAGGCCCGGATTAAGGTGTCAAAACAGTTTCAAACCGACAAGCAAAGCTTGGCTTGGTTTGTTCTAGAATCAAAAGGTTTTTTTCTGATCGTTGTATAGCAAAAGATTTATCCCAACAACACCCAACATCTAACTATCATCCTTACAGCACCCAGCGCAGTTATATTTACCTGAATCAGGCCCTCGCGTCAACGTAGTGACGCTTGCCCTCTAGTTAATTCATATGGGCTGATGTAAAGCAGATTCGGCTGTGGAATGTGTACGGCACTCTTGACCCGAATTTTATTCGGCCGAATTGCACCCTCCACATCCGAATTTTTTTCGGCTGATTCGGATGAGGAGTACATTGAAAATTCGGAAGATTCGGCTGGCTAGGTTCTGCCGCAGCTGAGTCAGCTGGACTGACTGAGCTATCACCATTCACCACGGAACTTTCGCAAATGGAAATGCTGAGTATGAGTGTAAAGAAACAAAGCACGAGATTAGAATAAAAAAATCCGAGTTATTTCATCAACAATTAACCATTGTCTTGCCAGAACAGTAACCTTAACCATGATTCGCGTCCGCGGACCGATAAGAATTGGTAGCTTTGCCCGGATTGGAGTGAGGCTGGGTATAGTTTTGATTTTAATGATGTACTTGAAGTTGCTGCTAGGAGAAAATGAGAGATTGGGTACTACAACTACTGCTGCTACATCTACTTCTCCAACCCGGACGCCTTCTCCAAAATTCTGTAAGTTGATAAAAAAATTATAGGTTAATAATAAATAAATCGTTCTTAATGAAGGGCTAATAAATGTTTTTGTTTTGCAGGTCCCCTGGAAGGAAAGTATGATCAAAACGACCCATGTCTTATCCGTTACGTTCGTGACAAAATCCTAATTCATCCTAACCCCAGCATTCGCCGAGAACAAATGTCGTATTCCACGGGGAATTTGGGCGCTACTCTTGAGAAATTTAACTTTTTAAAGGAGCACCTGTTCATTCCTAATCCGAACAAGTCTTCCGTTGTCGTGCCTCCCGGTTTTTTTGTGGAGTGCGGCGCTTTCAACGGAATTGCTCTCTCTCAGACACTTGAGCTGGAAATGAATTACAATTGGACAGGTTTGTTAATAGAACCCAGTGAGCAGGAGTTCCAGCAACTTGTGCAATCTGGAAGAAATGCGTGGATGGCTAACGTAGCCCTTTGCACCACCCCCCACTCGGATAACGTGACTTACTACAAAAAGTACCAAGGCTCAAACTCGTTGATGGGAGGGTTGAAACATCCGGAGAACGATAACTACTACAAATCCTGGGTTCGTTGTGTGCCCCTTTATTCCATTCTCAAAGCCCTGAACCGGACAACGGTGGATTATCTCAGTTTGGATGTGGAGGGTTCGGATCTGGACATTTTAAAGACGGTGCCCTTTGACAAGATGGTCTTTAGGGTGATGAAGGTGGAACATGCTCACGTTACAGGATTTCAGATGGCAGTGGTTGATTTTCTGGAGAAAAACGGGTATCAATTTATTGGTTCCCTGATCGATTATTTCTCGCAAGACTCTCTTTTTGTACATCACTCAGTGTACAAAAAAGGGATGAAGTTAAAAATTAAGTTTCAACCGACCGACCCCCCTCAAGCACGAACCCCGTCGGTTACTGGATAATCATGGCTTTTCTGTATATGATTTGTTTGTTCAAATAAATAGGTTATGATGAATAAGGAATAAAACTGAGCATATAATATGCCGCATTTTTTTAATTCGGTAGTTTAGCCTTGGTCTTCTTTCAATCTATTTGTGCATGATTTATGTTGACAATTATATGTCAACTTGACTTTTTATGTGCTTGATGCATGGTGATAAATCTAGATCGTAGCTGATCAATCATTGAATCATTGATCATCAATCCAATCAGTTCGATCTACTATTGCCAGTCTTACTTGTCACATGTAGTAAAATACTTCTAGTAATACATTGACACAGACAGACAGCGGGTTATTTTGAAATTAATTTTAAAAAGACACATTAGTTGACACGTTATAATTTTCTGGAGATGTGATCTATAAAATCATGTTATTAGTACTGTTGATTGATTTGGATCTGGGTGCTCAGACCGTACTCATTTCATCTACACTTTTTGAGCAGATACTTGGTATCTGCTAGCAAAACAACACCAACAACAAATGTCCTGATTGGATGTTTAACGTAGTTTTTGTGAAACGATCCATCTCTCTAGAAAGCATCTGTCCATCAACCAATCAGAGCATTTGTTATTAAGAATCGAAGATCGATTCTTTATAATATCCTGATCCGGCCGTCCGTCCAAATGCAATTTCCTCAGAGATGGCTGGTCCGACTTCCACCAAACTTGGTATACAGACTCTGGTGGACCTCGGACAGAACCCTATTGAATTTCAGGTCAATAGGTCAACTACAAAGGTCAGAGGTCACCAACGGTCAAACATTTTTACATAAGACCTATATCATGCGGCACATGATTTTAGGTGCATTTTTGACCAAGATTACGAATCCACGGTTTGTTTGTTAAAATTTAACTATTCAGGCCCTGATTTTGGTCCTTAATTGTTAAATACTTCAAGTTAATGGACATATGCTGTGCGACACATGATTTAAGTTCCATTTTTGACCAAGATTACAAATATGATGTCCATTTGTTAAATTTAACCTTGCGTTTGGACCAATCTTCGATTCTTAGTTATGTCCATTTGCCAATGGTTTATTGGTATTGTTTTGCCAGCAGATACAAAGTGTCTGCTCGAAAGGTGCAGATGAAATGAGTACGGTCTGAGCACCCAGATCCAAATCAATCAACAGTATCGCTAAAGATACTTGTTAAGTATCGCTAAAGATACTTGTGAAGTATCGCTAAAGATACTTGTTAAGTATCGCTAAAGATACTTGTTAAGTATCGCTAAAGATACTTGATAATATTGTGTTCCGGCCGTTCGTCCGTCCGTGAGTATGCGTTTTACTCAGTAACCACTGAACTGAATACAACCAAACTTGGTATACAGATCCTACTAATTGACACGGATGGATGCATCTTATCAATTCATCACGTGACACACATCAGAAAACACGAGTTCAACTCACAAATGTAGTACCATGGTATTCATCCGTAATGCATTCAACGAATACCATAAATACAGTATAACATCTATGGCAGTTCTTCCTTCGGTTTATAGTGCATTCATTTTCAAGTTGAAAATTTCAACACACCAAAATTGGTTTTGCAGCGTAGCAAAAACTTAGCATAAGATTGTCGACAACATGGTATTTCTTATGATTGAGATATGAAACATTCAATTTTGTAATCCTGGCAAAAATGCCTTAGATTCCATGAGCCACCGCATATTTAAAAAAAAAAAAAAATGACCGCCGGCGCTTGTTGTAATGGTTTAATATGAAACACATCCAATTTATACAAACAAAAATCGGTTTTGCAACCATATTAAAATTTAATAGTCGTATGTATGTTGTCCCCAAACTTGGAACATAAGATGATAAAAAATACTTCCGAAGGACCACTCACAAGATGTGAGACAATTCTGGAACCCCAAATGCAATGAAATGCTGGGTGCACTATTCCAGAGGATGGAAAATAAATAGCAAACGATTCCACTAAATTTAGGAACTTCAACTTTATTATTTTCCCAAAAATAGACAAGTAACGGTAGCTTTGTTAAATGTCTCTAGTCCGAAGACGGACTTTCTTCTCTTTCTTGGCTCAACCACAGGGTAATCTTTCTGGGTGTGATGCCTCAAGAGGACTTATGACCATTTACCATTCTCATTCCCTTTTTATACTGAAATTTGGCTACTCCGGGTTCGAACTCAGAAAGTTACAAAATGGCAAGTAACAAAGAAAACGTTTCATGATGAGCTTTCATGAAGCGATAAAATTAAACCATTTCCGGTTTCACAAGAACAACTATCATTTTCCGCACAAAGAAATACAAAGGAAAATGTGCACGTTTATAAAAGTCCAACTTTACGTTGGTTCGAACCTGACCCTTTCACCGGAAGTAGCCATTACAAATAGAAAGTTCACAATATTGAACTTTGATAATCATCATCTTAGTAATAAAATAAGAAATACTGAACGTAAACAAAGGAACAACGAATTTACAGTTTTGCAAACGTTCAGTTAACAAAGACATGGAAAAATTATAATGAAATATCCAGAGTTCCATTTCCTGTTCATTTCGAATCCAAATTCTCCGGAACAATGAAGCAAACTCTATTTTGGAAACCGCAAAACCAATTGCTGCATCACTGGATAATATAAGCAATTCGAAAGAAAATTTATCGCTAATTATCTATAATATATAGACGTACAATTGCTATTTATACTCAATCATCCCTTATAGTGTCAAGGAATTAAATTCACAATTTCCTAAGCAGTCGAGGAATGGATTGGCTTGAGGTCCAAATAGAAGCTGGACAAAAGTGGAAAGGAATAAACCGATTTAATGATCATTTGAAATACGAAGCTGAGCTATATGACATATAGTATATGTATATCTGATTTTCTGACTCCACCCTCCCCAGTACCCCAGGGGGATGAGAAATCAGGCTCAAAATCAATAGGGTTATTATCATAACCCAAACGAATCACTGTACCAAATTTCATGTGATTCGATTCTGACAAGTTTTATGGTCGGGGGGTTATCTACCCCCTACTACCCCAGGGGGATAACCAATCTGGCTCAAAGTCCACAGGCCTCTTTGCTATGGCCCAATGAATCACTGTGCCAAATTTGGTGTGATTCTGATAAAGCTTATGGTCAGGGGGGTTACCTCCCCCCTACTACCCCAGGGGGATAACCAATCTGGCTCAAAGTCCACAGGCCTCTTTGCTATGGCCCAATGAATCACTGTGCCAAATTTGGTGTGATTCTGATAAAGCATATGGCCAGGGGGGTTACCTCCCCCTAATACCCCAGGGGGATGACCAATATGGCTCAAAATCAATAGGGTTTCTCTTTATGACCCAATGAATTACTGTACCAAATTTGGTGTGATTCTGATAAAGCATATGGTCAGGGGGGTTACCTCCCCCTAATACCCCAGGGGGATGACCAATATGGCTCAAAATCAATAGGGTTCCTCCGGATGACCCAATGAATCACTGTACCAAATTTGGTGTGATTCTGATAAAGCATATGGTCAGGAGGGTTACCTCCCCCTATTACCCCAGGGGGATCACCGATCAGGTTCAAAATCAATAGGGTTCCTCCTAATGACCCAATGAATCACTGTACCAAGTTTGGTGTGATTCTGACAAACCGTCTGGCCTGTATCGTGCTCACACACAGACACACAGACACACAGACACACAGACACACAGACACACAGACACACACACAGACAAACATGACAATCTCAATACTAGCTTCACTAGGTTCAGCTTCGTAATAATTTGTCAAATAATTGGGGAAGCCTTTTCGCCTCCAGCCCTTGCTGCACATATATTGGATCCTAGATTTAGAGGTCAAAGTTTGTTTTGATTTTGTTTGAACAACAATATCCATTTAAGTTATTGTTTACTCTATTTTTGTATACAAGATTTATAAATGTCGAATTTGGTCTGATTAGGGAATGGACTCTCAACCTTTGAAATTGAATGCGGATATGATTGGCGTGAGATTCAGAACCCCGAGCTTGTAACCTTGGCAGTTGAACTAGAGGCTACAAACGACGGTAAATTTCCCTTTGATGTATTTGATGACTGAAGATAGACTGCAAACCACTGACCCAAAGAGTTTCTGGGCCATTTTTGAAAACAGAGGAGTTTTCTCCGCTTCAGCTTGCAGTACTACCCCAGGAATGTTAACTTCTGCCCTCGGCATATACAGTGGTCATAGCTATTCATTCCTGTGTATTTTAAGGTAAAGTTCACTGAAGCCAGGCATCAGCTGATGAAATCATGCGTTTTCATAGTATAAAAATGCGCGACGTTGTAGCGCGAATGTCCCCATAATAGTCGATCCACCACATATAGCGAGGGTAGAAGTTAACATTCCTGGGGTTGTATGCCCAATGAAGTTTCAGTGAAATTGAACGGTGCTTTTCTGCTATGAGTTCCATTTATTCGCGAAATCGTAATCAACTGGCTGTAGATAAAGCGTCGAAGCTTTTTACTATTTACAGATCTTTGCGGTGCTTAAAGGACGATGACTTTGAAGTTAATGATTTAATTGTTGCCACAATATTTGTTTTAGCTTTGCCAATCATGCGTTTCTACTTAAGTAATTCTCAGGGTATGATAATTGTAAACTTTTGTCAGGCAAATTGTATGAAAATTAATTGCAATAAATGTTAAATGAAGGGATATTAGTATAACTTAGTATGTTTTTACGTAACGTAGAATTTTTTGAATTTTTACAAAGTGCAGAGCGGTTTAAATTTTAAATTAGAATACCATGAAAAACACCATTGCATCTCCATAACGCTTGATTTGAATCATAGTACGTTTTGAATGTTTAAATAAACAAATTGATCATGAATAAAATTGTTTAAGTTAAGTTTCTGTAATTTTAATATTGACAAATCCATATATCTAAGAGCTTCTGCTGGATGTTACCAATCAAAAATAACGGAAATCAATGTTTTTTTTGAAAAGTTTGCATGAAGAATCATAACGCATAATAATTATTGTTACAGAGGTTTATGTAAGCCTTCGTAGGAGAGAATACATAACTCAAAATGGTAGAGAATAAACCCTTGTAAATGTTGAAGTAAGTAGCCGCATAGAAATTTTTATTCAAAATGAAAGAGTCGTGGAAGTCCACTAGGGTCAAAGAAACCTATTCCAAAAAACAGAACTCAAAAAAGTTGTAAGGGAACGGAGTTATGGCGTTTTTTAATTTGGCCGCCAGGGGGCGTGCGCTGGGGTAAAATTGGGGTGTCAATAGATGGAGTAGGACCTAAGGAACCTATTCCAAAAAACAGAACTCAAAAAAGTTGTAAGGGAACGGAGTTATGACGTTTTTTAATTTGGCCGCCAGGGGGCGTGCGCTGGTGGAAAATTGGGGTGTCAGTAGGTGCAGTAGGACCTAAGGAACTTATTTCAGAAAAAAAAATTGAAAAAAGTTGTAAGGGAAGGGACTTATGACGTTTTTAAATTTGGCCGCTAGGGGGCGTGCGCTGGGGGGGAAATGGGGGTGTCAATAGATGCACTAGGGCCTAAGGAACCCATTCCAGAAAAAAAATTGAAAAAAGTTGTAAGGGAACGGAGTTATACACTTTTTTCAATTTTTAGCGCCCTCTGGTGTGTTTTTGTGAAAATGTTTTTGGACCAGGCGCGAGGTCTTGTTGAGAGGTACAGTTTAGAAAAAAACATAATTCAAAAATTCCATTTCTAAGGGGCGTTTTAGGGGCGACGGACGGGCGTACGGGCGGGCGGACGGGCGGACGGACCGATACAGACAAAAGGTCCATTATGAATAATTAGCCTGCGGCTACTTAATAAAAGGGCTAAGATGCGAGAGGTTTCATACTATAACTGAGACTAATCTTGTCTCCTTTATTAGTAGACAAACGAAGTTTGTATACTATTCGGATTGCTCACTTGGTCTAATTCGGGTCCGTCCGCCCGCCCGTCCGCCCGCCCGTCCGTCGTCCCTAAAACGCCCCTTAGAATTGGAATTTTTGAATTCTGTTTTTTTCTAAACTGTACCTCTCAACAAGACCTCGCGCCTGGTCCAAAAACATTTTCACAAAAACACACCAGAGGGCGCTAAAAATTGAAAAAAGTGTTTAACTCCGTTCCCTTACAACTTTTTTCAATTTTTTTTCTGGAATGGGTTCCTTAGGCCCTAGTGCATCTATTGACACCCCCATTTCTCCCCCAGCGCACGCCCCCTAGCGGCCAAATTTAAAAACGCTATAACTCTGGTCCCTTACAACTTTTTTGAGTTCTGTTTTTTTAAATGGGTTTTTTAGGCCCTGCTGCATCTACTAACACCCCAAGTTTTTCCCCAGCGCACGCCCCCTGGCGGCCAAATTTAAAAACGCCATAACTCCGGTCCCTTACAACTTTTTTCAATTTTTTTTCTGGAATAGGTTCCTTTGGTCCTACTAGATCTATTGACACTCCCATTTTTTCCCAGTGCACGCCCCCTGGCGGCCAAAACTTTAAAGTCATAATTCAGATCTTTACTACCTTTTTAGTTCTGTTTAAAAAAATATCTACGTTTGTCTACTCTGTCAACATTTACAAAGGTTTATTATTTTGCCGTTTATACTTTTTGTCTTCCCATACATTTGCTGTCTGATTGGAGCTCGAAGAGCTCCAATTTCGCAAAGTACGCTGTTAGCAACAGCAGTACTGTATGAGAAGTTTATGCATTCAGTTGCAAGCTCAAACCCTTTGACCCTAATTCATTTCTTAACTATTGGGAATTTTGAGATGCACCCAAAAGCAAATCGGCGATTTAGACGATGAGGATTGCTGCTTTTGGATTGGTTTTTCCAAAATATGCAAGAATAAGAAAATTCCTTCGTTAGAACTTATTTTTAAGGTTAATCGTCGTGGGTGGTCTGATATTTAAGCTTATATGGCACAATAGCGACGTTACTAACGTTTCAACTGTCGCAATAATGAATTGCAATTTACAACTTGAGGTCTCGATTTCGAATCCTTTCCCTGTCGATACAAAACTATTTTTGCTCAAACTAATAATATACATAATAATAAAAATCATAATTCGTACATTCAGTGGGGGAGTAAGTATATGTACCGATGAGCCCGGGTAGTCGGTGCATAGTCCCGTAAAGGATGTCGCTGCATAGTCCTGGGGATGTGGCAGCGACGACCCGGGATGTCGGTGCATAACCCTGGGGATGTCGGTACAACATCCTTTGCCAAAAATTTGCAGTTTTTTTGGATTTGTGGAAAATTGAGTGTGGAATTACATAAATGTGAAAACATATTATGAAAATTCGGAAAATTTGGAAAATTTTGCATGTGGCAAATCAAAAATCGCATGTGGCGTTCGCCTGCAATTAGCTTTTAAAGTTAATTCCCGGGTTGTCGCTGCTTCATCCAGTAGTTCATTTTATGTGGGGATCATGCACCGATATCACCAGGTTGTCGCTGCAACATCCCCGGGACTATGCACCGACATCCTTTAGGGGATCATGCACCGATAACCCGGGCTCGTCGGTGCATATACTTACTCCCCAACTGACATTACTATAATGAAAATGATAATACGTATGTCTGAAATTTTGTTCAAAATTGCTTTATTAAAGAAATATGCACTTTTGACCAATTTCGACTTCTGTTAATTATAAAAACTTAAAAATAAAAAAAGGATGAAAACCCAGATTGTCTTCCCATACTATTCCCTCAAAAGTACAAAATAAATCTTGTATGGGAACGTGCGCACCAGGATGTGGCAAAACGTTAAGTATAAGTCATTCTGTATAACGATTCAAAAAATTCTGCAAGACTTATACCTACAGCTTACGTATAAATGCAACTGTTTATAAGTCTGTGTGTATTAATTAATTGTATGCACAATTTCAACCTTCTTCTGAGTTTCCAGTTCAAATTTAAAGGACTTGAATTTTACATGTAGGTAAATTAGGAAAGTAGTTTTGCCTAATCCTGGTGTGCACGTTCCCATACAAGATTTATTTTGTACTTTTGAGGGAATAGTATGGGAAGACAATCTGGGTTTTCATCCTTTTTTTATACAAATTGTATTATACGTAAACGAGTATATCCCATAATGTTCCATTTATGTACACCGCGTAAAATGCTGTTGGCTCCAATACAACAAAATATATATGTGTCATTCACAAAGAGAAGTCAGAAGCAGTAGCAACCAGGGATGCAAAATCTGGGCATCCTGGCATCCTGGCTGCCGGGAAAGTTTGAAAAACATACCAAAATTGGGGAAATTTTCACAAACTAGTACTAAAAGTAGTAGTAGTAGTGGTAAAATTTAAGGGAAATAAGCCTCCGGATGCCGGGAAATTCTAAGGTCCGGAAGATTTTGCATCCCTGGTAGCAACAATGCTGTTTTACTGAGTACTTTAATAATATTATGTATAAAACTAATTTTAATCCAATCGACTACTGGGTAAATTTTATAAACTTATAACATTTGATTTTATCTTCTGATTATAATTTATGTACATCCAACTAATATTTAATATTTAATTATTCATGAATGTATATATTTTTGCACAGACGCCTGATGATGCTATTTTAAATAAAATGTGAAACTGGTCGCGGTTTATCCAGTTATACTACGTAGTTAAAAGAGTCATTATTTTGTACTACAAAATCATTCTAAAAACCCATAGGTCTCGGAAGTGGGGGGGACAGGTGGGGCATTGTCCCACCCTGGAAAAATCATGGTGGGACAAACGTATCTTTGTCCCACCCTTGAATTTGCCAAAAAACAAACAAATATTCCAGCGAACCCTTGACTTTTTTGTTTTTAAATACAATTAACACGTAATATTTTATAAATTCAATGAACAGTTTTATAAACCTCACAAAATCAGTGATTTTTTCTTAGCAATTACATTCGATTTGTACTGTTTTTGTCAACTTTGCACACAAAACGAAGAATTAATCGTGCTTCTACTAAACGTTAGTAAACAAATCGGTAATACAATTGTAAAAGCACGATAACTACTTTGTTTTAAATGCAAATTTCTAAAATCAGGAATCAATTTACAGGAACTTTCTGACTAACTCTTAAACATTTCAAAGAAAAACAGTTATATTCGAAATCCAATTTCGGAAATTGTCCAAAACTTGTTAAAACTGCTCAAATCAAACTTAAAATTTGGAGAACCATCAATCTAGAAATCTTGAAAATTCTAATAAATTATAAGGCAAAAAACACCCCTTGTTTCCCGAATGAAATTTTGAAAAGGGTGACCCCCACATAGCTTTAAATTTTGTCCCACCCTGGGAAAATCTCGCTCCGGGGCCTCTGTAAAAACCGACAGTAAAATTGTAATCCTGGCCAAAAAGTGACCTAAAATTATGTGTCGCACAGCATGTACGCTATAAAACTGCTCTATATGGCAGTTAGGGACATGAATCAGGGCCTTCCTTCACGAATTTTAACAAACTAGTTTCGAATTTGTAATTCTGGTCAAAAATTGACCTAAATTCATGTGTCGTATGCTACAGGTTCTATTCGTATAGTATAACTGGATAAACCGCGACCAGTTTCACATTTTATTTAAAATAGCATCATCAGGCGTCTGTGCAAAAATATATACATTCATGAATAATTAAATATTAAATATTAGTTGGATGTACATAAATTATAATCAGAAGATAAAATCAAATGTTATAAGTTTATAAAATTTACCCAGTAGTCGATTGGATTAAAATTAGTTTTATACATAATATTATTAAAGTACTCAGTAAAACAGCATTGTTGCTCCAGGGATGCAAAATCTTCCGGACCTTAGAATTTCCCGGCATCCGGAGGCTTATTTCCCTTAAATTTTACCACTACTACTACTACTTTTAGTACTAGTTTGTGAAAATTTCCCCAATTTTGGTATGTTTTTCAAACTTTCCCGGCAGCCAGGATGCCAGGATGCCCAGATTTTGCATCCCTGGTTGTAACTGAGGTGCTTTTATATCTGTATTCCAAGTTTGGCTGTAAAATTATGTATTGTACACCATGTACGCCGTAAAACTGCTTTAACTGGCAGTTAAGGTCCTAAACCATGGCCCTAACGCACGAATTGTGTGACCTATTGACCTGGGCTGTTTCCCATCAAAGACTTTGCAATAACTTTAAATTGCAAACTCGACCTTACATTGCAAATTTCGTCCCACCAAACTAAAATTGCAAAGTTGTCAAGTCCAAAATAGCAAAGTGCAAAGTTGTCGAGGGCAAAGTAAAAAATAATAAATTGCAAAAGCACATAGTTAAGTATCCCTTAAATGCCTTAACCAGGCCCTTAAAGCACAAATTTTTACAAACTGGTTGCAAATTCGTAATGCTGGTCAAAAACTGACCTAAAATTATGTCATGCTATAGGTCCTATTATAAAAAGTTGTGACATCGGTGTGATCTCTGACCTAGAGTTGACCTATTGACCTGAAGTTCAATAGGGTTGTGGCTGAGGTGCTATTGTGTCTGTACACCAACACCAAGTTTGGTTGTTAAATTACGTGTCGCACAGCATGTACGCTGTAAAACTGCTGTATCTGGCAGTTAAGGTCCTGAATCAGGGCCTTAACGCACGAATTGTTACAATCTGGTTAAAATTCGTAATGCTGGTAAAAAATTGACCTAAAATCATGATGTGTCGCATGCTATAGGTTCTATTATGAAAAGTTGTGAAATTGCTGTGACCTCTGACCTAGAGTTGACATATTGACCTGAAATTCAATAGGGTTGTGGCTGAGGTCATGTACTATCTGTATACCTAGCTTGGTTGTGATCGGTCTAGCCGTTACTGAGTAAATTGCATACGGGCGGACGGACGGACGGCCGGAGAACATTATTATCAAATATCTTTTCGATACTTAATAAAGCTCTAAGAGAGAGAATAGTTAAGTATCGTCCTGGCCGTAAAATCCGAATTTTAACAACCAGGTTTAATGCTGGTCAAAAACTGACCAAAAACCAAAAGTTTTACTGTTAAATTACGTGTCGCACAGCATGTACGCTGTAAAACTGCTATACCTTGCAATTAAGGTCCTGAATCAGGCCCTTAATGCACGAATTTTAACAAACCAGTTGTTAATTTGTAATGCTTGTTAAAAACTGACCTAAAATCATGTGTCGCATGCTATAGGTTCTATTATGAAATTATTGAATTTCCCTATTGAATTTCAGGTCAATAGGTCAACACTAGGTTATAGGTCACAGCAATTTCACAACTTTTCATAATAGCACTGATAGCATGCGACACATGATTTTAGGTTAGTTTTTAACCACCATAACGAATTCACAACCAGTTTGGTAAAATACGTGCTTTAAGGCCCTGATTCAGGACCTTAACTGCCAGTTAAAGCAGTTTTACGGCGTACCTGCTGTGCGACACATGATTTTAGGTCAGTTTTTGACCAGCATTACAAATTAATAGTCTATAGTTTGTAAAAATTTGTGCTTTAATGCCCTGATTAAGACTTTTTGGCGATACTTAACTATGTGCTTTTGCAAATTATTTAGATTAGATGCGCTCAGATTTGGTATGGTGCCGCTTGTTTTCGGTTATGGCGATTTTGCTAAAGTGTCGCCTAGAGGTTCTTTCATTGACGTAAGATCATTTGAGTCCCCTAAAACGCTGGCAGAGCAGCAGGTCTCAGACAGTCACCTTGAATATAGTAATTACGAAAATATTTTAACAGGAGAAAGTCATGAGTCAAACATGATGCATCGTGCACAATGTCTACTTTGTCTACAAATTAAAGACAAAGTAGACATCCTGCACGATGCATCATGTTTGACTAAAATTTTGAAGATGCGTGGTGCCCGCTCAGTGAGAAGTTGTCTAAACTTTCGCGTAATGAGCCATGCTGCATGGCCCGTGCAGGTGATTTGGAACATTGGTGGTATCATGTATTTACTTGTAAATCGTTCTGAACCGGCTACGCGGCTTGCTAGCACTCCGTCTCCGTGTATAGTCGAAGGAACTTTAAACTGAGCGAATGCACAATGGATTTGCAACATAAAATCAGATTTGAAGTAACACTTGAGTTATTTTAGGGCGATTTTTTAAAATGGCTTGGTAACGGAGTGGTCAAAGCATTGAACTTGTTTCTGCTAACTTTCTCAGGCAAGAGTTCGAACCCAACCCGCGGAAGAAAACTTTTTGCATCAATTTCTGACCATTTTTTAAATGAAACATCAACTGAAAATTATGTTATTTGTAAGAATATACAAATCTACACTTCCACAAAAAATTAATTGTAACGAGTTTAACCAGTAAAGACTACAGAACGTGTAGATTGTGTATTAAAACGTGAATTTCTTTTGTGGAAGTATAGATTTGTATATTCTTACAAATAACATAATATTCAGTTGATGTTTCATTAAAAAAATGGTCAGAAATTGATGCAAAAAGTTTTCTTCCGCGGGTTGGGTTCGAACTCTTGCCTGAGAAAGTTAGCAGAAAAAAGTTCAATGCTCTGACCACTCCGTTACCAAGCCATTTTAAAAAATCGCCCTAAAATAACTCTTCAAATCTGATTTTATGTTGCAAATCCATTGTGCATTCGCTCAGTTTAAAGTTCCTTCGACTATACTAATAAAACTTGGTTTTGTTTAGCCAAGTTATATTTTAATGAAAGCCAAAGCCGACCAAAATATTAAATTAAATACACGTTACATTAAATATATACTTGTTTTAACAATACCGGTACTATTAATTCGGTTTAATGACCAAAACTGTAATATATACATTTAGTAAGGCTTTTTCTGATATTTAACTTTAACCATCATGTCTGCAGTATATTCTGACTCATGTACAAAGAGCGAATCCTGCGTCCAAACATCCAATATAGAACCAATGAACCGATATCCATTCTGCTCCATAAATGTAATACTGGCGTTCTGGAACCCCGGCACTAACTCATGTTCCAATGTGATCACCTTAAAAATGACCTTGTCAAGCGGAACAGTCTTCAAAATCTCCAATTCAACGCCTTGAACATCCAAACTGAAGTAGTCCACCGTTGTCACATTCAATGCCAGCAGAATAGTGTACAATGGTACGCAAGTAACCTTAAATTGTGTATTGTGATCTCTTCCTTTTAGGAATCCTCCTGGACCCGAATTCCCTAATTCCATGTGGAATATGACTTGGTCCGAATGCGCGGTTGTACAAAGACCTTGATTAATTGCCCAAGCATTTCGATGGAGTGATACCAGTTGCTTGAAGGGTTCCGGGTTGGGCTCCACCAGTAAGCCAGTCCAATTGTATTTCCGTTCCAAACCCAAAGTGTTCGAGATGAATTCTCCATTATTTGCCCCACATTCGATAAAGAATCCCTTTTGCGCGGACAATCTTCCTTTTTGTATAAAATATTTGTCAATGAATTCGAGTCTTTCCTTGATTCCCGGCCACTTATCGAACTTGTCATGGGTTGTTTCGGAAGGTAAACTTAACGGAAGTCCAGATGGTGGTATTAGTAACTTGTGTTTGACATAACTTATCAAACATGGATCTAGTTGGTCGTACTTGTCCTCGGGAAGACCTAAAATTAATAACAAAGCAATATAATAATTTCAGTTTATAGATGCTGTAATATTTCTGAAAAACAAGTGAGGGATTGAAGAATCAGTAAAATTTAGTTATATCATTGGTGTCCCAGCCTTTGAATATTAATATACATACATGGCTTATAAATTAGCTGCACGCTTTCACTTAGATGGTCAAAATGTTTCGGGGGACTAGTCTCATAAAGCGATTTGTTAATCCATAAGATAAGTAGGACTATCAAACACATACACAAAAATCTCACTTTCCTCATTTTCAAACGCCCCAAACGACGACTTACGTTGACACTTCCATTCATTTTGTGACGTACCAAAATGATTGTAGTTGTTATTCTAGCTACCTGAACTAAATCAACTGTGTCCTTGTAATTTTCAAACAACAGAAAACAAAAAATTGAGAAAAACTATCAAACTATACAAACATATTACATGAAAACTATAAAAATGTATGCTAAATAATTCGTTACTCTGTCCTGCTACAGAACCTGGAAATTATAGCTTTAAGAATCTAAGTATGGAGTCTTTATATTGTCAAAAAGGGCCTTACAATCACATTTGTTTGCATCATCAATTACAGCTGATCGTCTCTTTTCTCCTCAGCCAACCTCTCAATTACGGCGGGCTTTCCACAGCGGTGCTTTTGCGGCCGACTAGCCGACTTTTTATACTTTTAGGAAGGAAGTTAGACGTAAATGTATATTGCAATGCTACATCGTTCAACAAATATTAAGGTCCATTTATTGCCGGGATTCTTTAGTAAACGCTTTAACGAATTTCGAGTACATTGAACAAGCAACAATTGGCAACTCTTGGTCTGCGACACAAACAGTACTACTCGTTCTGCAAATGAGGGGTTCGGGCCCAAGGGCCCAAATCAGGACCTTAGTAGTTAAATTTTAACTAATAGACATCAAATTTGTAATCCTGGTCAAAAATGGGTCTAAAATCATGTGTCACACATGATATATCCATTAATTTGGAATATTTAACAATTAAGGGCCCAAATCAGGGCTTAAATAGTTAAATTTTAACAAACGGACATCATATTTGTAATTCTGGTAAAAAATTGACCAAAAATCATGTGCCGCATGATGTAGGTCCTGTTTAAAAATGTATGACCTTTGGTGACCTCTGACCTTTGGTGACCTCTGACCTTTGGAGTTGACCTATTGACCTGAAATTCATAAGGGTTCTGTCGGAGGGCCACTAGAGTCTGTATACCAAATTTGGTTAGAATTGGATCAACCATTTCGGAGAAAAACTGGGTAGCACGGACGGCCGGAACAGGAAACTATAAGGAATCTGTCGATTGCTAATAAAGCAATAGCAAATGCAGTAATTAAGAATCGAGGATTAGAACCCCGGGGCGGGGCCTTCGGCCCGCAAATAAACGGATTTTAACAACTGGATCTCTTATTTGTAATCCTGGTAGAAAATGGACCTGAAATCATGTGTCACACATGATATATACATTGATTTGGAAAAATTAACAATTAAGATCCCAAATCAGGACCTAAATAGTCAAATTTTAACTAATGGACATCATATTTGTAATTCTGGTCAAAACGGACCTAAAATTATGTGTCACACATGATATATTAATTAATTTGGAAAATTTAACAATTAAGGGCCCAAATCAGGGCCTAGATAGTCAAATTTTAACAAACAGACGGCGAATTCGTAATCCTGGTCAACAATGAACCTAAAATCATGTGCCGCATGATATAGGTCCTGTTTAAAAATGTCTGACCGTTGGTGACCTCTGACCTTTGGAGTTGACCTATTGACCTGAAATTCATAAGGGTTCGGTCGGAGGTCCACAAGAGTCTGTATACCAAATTTGGTTGGAATCGAATAAGCCATTTCGGAGAAAAACGTGCTAACACGGACATCCGGACGGCCGGACGGCCAGAACAACAAATTATAAAGAATCTTCGATTCTTAATAAAACTTTAGTAAAGTTGTAAAAGTACGCCCAGTGACAAATTATTGGCGCAAATTTTGGTGAAAAATGAATTTCCCAAACTTCAATTGCTCTTCATACCAACTTTGAGCCCAATCCGAGCAAAACTGTAAAAAGACTACCCCTGGGGATGAGACCTATCCCCCAGGGGTAATTAGTTGATTTGGCTGAATTCCCCACCCTTCAATTGGTTCACATACCAAATTTGAGATCTATCCGAGCAAAACCGTAAAAAACTACCCCTGGGGGATGAGCTGTACCCCCCAGGGGTAATTGGTTAGTTTTGCTGAATTCCTTACCCTTCAATTTGTCTACGTACCAAATTTGAGCTCAATCCGAGCAAAACTGTAAAATACTACCCCTGAGGGATCAGGCCACCCCCCCCAGGGGTATTTGGTAAACTGTGCTGAATTCCCCACCCTTTAATTAGTCTACGTACCAAGATTCGGCTTAATTAGTCAAAAAATAGCAGTACTATAGCCGATCAATTTTTCGGACGGACGGGACGGAACAGGAGGGGACAACTCAAACAATCTCATATACGCTGGGCGTAAATAAGTATGGTCTGAACATTCTATACAGACATCAAATCATTCAGCAATTCACGTCAGAACTAAATTATTTATTTACGCCCAGCGTATATGAGATTGTTTGAGTTGTCCTGTCCCGTGCAGTCCCGTGCGTCCGAATAATTCATCTGCTATAGTACTGCAATTTTTTGACGGAGTGAGTTGATATTAGGTGTGTAGACTAATTGATCGGTGAGGAATTCAGCAAAATTATCCAATTACACCTGGGAGGAAGGGCTCATCCCCCAGGGGTAGTTTTTTACAGTTTTGCTCGGATTGAGCTCAAATTTCGTATGTAGACTAATTGAAGGATGGGGAATTCAGCAAAGTTAACCAAATACCCCTAGGGGAATGAGATTTTACAGTTTTGCTCGGATTGAGCTCAAATTTGGTATGTACACTAATTGAAGGGTGGGCAATTCATTTTTCACCAAAATTGGCGCCAATAATTTGTCGCTGGGCGTACTCTTACAACTTTACTAAAGTTTTATTTATGCTTAGCTCTATCAACGCTTATAGAAGAAAGAATCACTATGGAACGGTGAAAGGCTGTTTAGGTACATGGCTCAGACGGAAAATGTATTATGCATGCTTGAAATTGATGATAGTAAAAATAAGCATGCATACTTTTTCTGATACTTGGTTCCACACTGAAAAAATACTGGAAGTTTTTTGGATGTACCATTCCTGGACAGCTTTTCACCGTTCCATAGTGATTCGTTCTTCCATAAGCGCTGAGCTCTAGATTAGATTGCATACCAGATTGTATAGTTTCTGTAGCCGACTTTTTTACACTATACTATACGAGTTTAGGTTGTGGAAAGTTGGCTTGTCGCCTTTAGATAGTCGGCTAGTCGCTTGTAGATAGTCGAAGTCGGCTAGTCGGCTGTGGAAAACCCGACTTGTTTTCTAGTAGCAATGAGCGGGTTGATAATAAACACAAAATAGTGAAAATCATATATATAAAATTGGTACCCCAAGTATGGAGAGGATAGGCCACTAATGTATTTTAAAGGGAGGTTTGACAGGTTCCTGAAGGTACAATTTCTGAAGTTGTCGCGGGGTTTTAGACCTTGAAAAAAGTCTCAATCGAACGTAAATTGCCTACTTGAATCCGCAACAGAGCCCTTTTTTCGATATTTTGCCTCTGAACCGTTTATTTTAACGGTTTTTTTCCAGAGGAACATTTCGAGGGGGTGGAGTCAAAATACACATGACTGGATTGAGAATGTGACGTCTGCAACATGATGCAGTGCAGTGTTGATGATTGACGTTCTGCGCTTTGCGAATAAGCACGTATATATGTATGCATATTACAAAATGTCATTGTAAAAGGGATCTTTACGTCACATAAAGTAGATATGCAACAGCAGATTCCTTGGAGCTTTTTAAATTAAAAAAGTAATGAATTTTTATGATTCTTCAGTGAGTTAACTGGCGTTACATCCCGATAATGAAATCTTCAGTGAGTTAATTGGCGATAGAGTAAGGTAGTGAAGTTTTTAGTGGGTTACTTAGCGTTGCAGAAATAGTGGGGATTTCAGGATTAAGTGGCGGAAGCCGATATTTAAGATTCGAGTGATAAGCCTAAGGAATCAGCTTAATTAAGATAAGATTAAGTAAATGACCTAAGACAACCGAAAACTTGGAGTAAGTATCCGCGTAAATTACGTAAAATTCCAATATTAAGAAAAAGTCCACTAACATGCAACGGGCGGGTCACTGGTAGTACTATATCGGATGGACAAGTGCTTTCAATATTATTTGAAAACATTTTTTTTTCTCAGTCGGAATTTGTTAGAATGCCAAAACTGGTCCCACTTAAATATCAAGAAACGAGATTATAGACCGAAAATATCTTCAGGATTTTCAGGATTCCCGGTTAAATTAACTTGGATTTAGAATTAGGATTTGGCTTGTGTTGAAATAATTGCTTGTTCACACATGTACTAATTTATTTGGCCGGATTAATGTGGCTTGGAATACATATGGGAATTTTAGGTGTCTGTAGCTTATTGTAATTTTTAACCTTACCTAACACAACCATACATTAAATAAACCATTGGTAAATGGAGTAAGTAGGAATCGCGGATAAACGGATTTTAACAAATGGACCTCATATTTGTAGTCCTGGTTAAAAATGGACCTAAAATCATGTGTCACACATGATATGTCCATTAATTTGGAATATTTAACAATTAAGGGCCCAAATCAGGGCCTAAATAGTTAAAGTTTAACAAGTGGACGTCATATTTGTAATCCTGGTCAAAAATGGACCTAAAATCATGTGTCACACATGATATGTCCATTAATTTGGAATATGTAACAATTAAGGGCCCAAATCAGGGCCTAAATAGTTAAATTTTAACAAATGGACATCATATTTGTAATTCTGGTCAAAAATGGACCTAAAATCATGTGTCGCACTGCATAGTTTCACTAAATTGACATATTTGACAATTAAGGCCCTGATTTCAGGACCTTACAATCCGAATTTTAACAAGCCAACTGTAAATTCGTAATCCTGGTCAAAAATGGATCTAAAATCATGTGCCACATGATATTGGTCCTATGTTAAAATGTTGAACCGTTGGTGACCTCTGACCTTTGGAGTTGACCTATTGACATAATATTCAATAGGGTTCTGTCCGAGGTCCACTAGAGTCTGTATACCAAATTTGGTGGAAATCGGATTAACCGTTTCGGAGAAAAACGCGTTAACACGGACGTCCGGACGGCCGGACGGCCAGACGGCCGGACGGCTGGATCAGGAAATTAGAAGGAATCTGTCGATTCCTAATAATTAAAACGGTTAAATTGTTAATTAAAACGACTTACACAGGTTAGTCAAACTAGCTATGTGTGTGCGTGTCTTGCTTCTCTAACCCCTCTAATATTTCATGGTGCTGTATGGTGCTGGAAACATGCTCTTTTATAGTGCTGGGGATATGTGTTCATGGTGTTGGAGAAATGTTTCCGTGGTGCTGGGGACATGATTTTTCATGGTGTTGTATTTACCCCGCCCGATGGACCGACAAACAATTTTCTTCAATAAACTAATTTGAACAATAAAACTTCAGTTTTAGCATGTAGTCAACATTCAGAAGCAGGTAAATATCACATTGAGATCAACAGCTGTCGCCGACTTGTCTCTACCATGTATTTCATTTTTTTGCCACGGGTATAGAGTGTCGAGTGTACTTCCAAATAGCAACCAGGAAAATTCCCAACGTTTTGCTAGCAGAAAACATGCGATTGATGAATGAGGTGATTGAATGCAATGAAAATCTAGGACGAAAATCTACAATGAAGCTCTTCGCTTGTTTGATTGCTCTTGTATGGATTTTGTTTGCTAACAGAATTCTACTGTTCGTCGTTATTAAGTATCGGCCAAGATACTTGATACTATTGTGCTCCGGCCGTCCGTCCGTCCGGCCGTCCGTCCGTCCGGCCGTCCGGCCGTCCGTCCGCCCGTATGCAATTTACTCAGTAACGGCTGAACCGATTGCAACCAAACTTGGTATACAGATAGTACATGACCTCAGCCACAACCCTATTGAATTTCAGGTCAATATGTCAACTCTAGGTCAGAGGTCACAGCAATTTCACAACTTTTCATAATAGAACCTATAGCATGCGACACATCATGATTTTAGGTCAGTTTTTGACCAGCATTAAACCTGGTTGTTAAAATTCGGATTTTACGGCCAGGACGATACTTAACTATTCTCTCTCTTAGAGCTTTATTAAGTATCGAAAAGATATTTGATAATAATGTTCTCCGGCCGTCCGTCCGTCCGCCCGTATGCAATTTACTCAGTAACGGCTAGACCGATCACAACCAAGCTAGGTATACAGATAGTACATGACCTCAGCCACAACCCTATTGAATTTCAGGTCAATATGTCAACTCTAGGTCAGAGGTCACAGCAATTTCACAACTTTTCATAATAGAACCTATAGCATGCGACACATCATGATTTTAGGTCAATTTTTTACCAGCATTACGAATTTTAACCAGATTGTAACAATTCGTGCGTTAAGGCCCTGATTCAGGACCTTAACTGCCAGATACAGCAGTTTTACAGCGTACATGCTGTGCGACACGTAATTTAACAACCAAACTTGGTGTTGGTGTACAGACGCAATAGCACCTCAGTAACAACCATATTGAATTTCAAATCAATAGGTCAGAGGTCACAGCGATTTTAAAACAATTCATAATAGAACCTATAGCATGCGACACATGATTTTAGCCTAAAATTTTTAGGTCAGTTTTTGACCAGAATTACAAATTCACAACCAGTTTGTTAAAATTCGTGCATTAAGGCCCTGATTCAGGACCTTAACTGCCAGATACAGCAGTTTTACAGCGTACGTGCTGTGCGACACATAATTTAACAACTAAACTTGGTATGCAGGCACAATAGCACCTCATTAACAGCCCTATTGAATTTCAGGTCAATAGGTCAGAGGTCACAGCGATTTTAAAACAATTCATAATAGAACCTATAGCATGCGACACATGATTTTAGGTCAGTTTTTAACCAGCATTACAAATTTACAGTCGGTTTGTAAATTGTACTTTAAGGTCCTGATTATGACTTTTTGTGATACTTAACTACGTGCTTTTGCAATTTATTTACTATTACGTTGTCGTGGTTGTGAATGGTAGCATTCAATTTATATGTTGTTGACAAGTGCATAGTATACATACTACAATGTGGTAAGCACATGCGAAAAATAGCAATCACAGATGTAGGATTGAAAAAGAATAAAATCGGTGGAACTGAACTTTATTTTGTCTTTGCAAAGGCCTTTCATCATCTTCCTGTTTTAGTTGTTGTTAGATCATTATGTTTCGAAGAGTTAGGCGACGCATGTCAAACAAAAGGATCGCAACTAGGTCACTTTTGGTTTTGTGCTTAATCTACATTATCATAACTGGAGGAAATCGGTGGCATCAGCGGTCAACTCCGCAACTCTACAATATCCTGAGTGCTAAGGGTGTCTCAAGTCTTCCAGTGCAAAAGGATGCCCTCGAATTCAACAATGAAGAGAAGGTCCATAATCTGGATATCTTTGGTCCGCCGACAGAGAATACGAATGTTATTGTAGTGCAGATTCATACGCGGATACACTACATAAGGCTTCTATTAGAGTCGCTGTCCAAAGTACGGGGAATCAACGATTCATTAATCATTTTCTCCCATGACACCATCGTACCTTCAATCCATAGTTTAATTCAAGACATCAAGTTTACGAGATTCATGCAGATCTTCTTTCCGTACGCATCGCAGCTACAATCAGCTGGTATCCAGTTGAAATCGGGTTTAGATTCCAGTACTAGCAAAAATGTGTACCAAAAGAACCAGATCCCGGCACAAACCAAACTTCACTGGTGGTGGAAAGCTTATTTTGTGTTCGACGAATTGAAGCTACTTAAGGATTACAATGGCGTCATTTCTTTCTCAGACGAAGATACATATTACACTGAAAACGCTCTTTGGATGCTGGACTTGATGAAGAAACCTTTGATAGAAAATCGGTGTGGAGGGTGTCAAATTTTAACTTTGGAAGACTGCTACGCTTGTGGAGTTCCGTACGACCAGGATAAAAACTTTTCGAATGTATTTATTAGCCACCAGTATTCATCTAGGCATCTTGCCTTTAATCGTACCGTCTGGCACCTGTTGAAACGCTGTACCAAAATGTATTGCGAATACGACGATTACAATTGGGACTGGACCTTATACTACTTATCTCGCATCTCGCCGAGTACGAGTTGTATGAAGCATCAATTGATATTTTTCCGTCTCCAGTGGCAACGTGCATTTCATTCCGGTGATTGTGGAGAAAATGGTTCTAGCAAAGATTGCAACCCAGAAGGAGCCTTCAGTAAATCCAGGGAACGTTCAAAGCATTATTCATCAATATTTCCGGCAAAATTGGGGAAATTTTACAGTGGTTTGATTCCACTGAAGTATGTGCAGCCATGGGGAGGAATGAGTGCACAGCAATTGTGTATGTCCATGATAAGAAAATAAAATTCTATTAGTTAAGAAGGAAATTAACGTGGTTCAGTGTAGGGTGTCAATTATTATTAAAAAATAAAAATCAATACTAAAGTGAAATTGTTTTCGTTCTTATAACTATCATAACATAATAAACTTTAAAAAGCAGAGTTAAGTATTCTTTAAAAAGACTTAATCAGGACTAGGACCTAAAATCAAAAATTTTTACAAACCGACTGTGAAATTGTAATCCTTGCCAAAAACTGACCTAAAATGATGTGTCGCACAGCTTGTACGCTGTAAAATTGCTCTCTCTGGCAGTTAAGGTCCTGAACAGGGTTCCGAAATACTATTTGAAAAGTATTTAAATACTATTTCAAATACAAAATACTGTATTTTGTATTTAGTATTTGAAATACTTTTGAATTTCAAAAGTATTTTGTATTTCAAATACAATTTTTCAAAGCCTGTATTTTATATTTGTATTTGAAAATACTTTTCAAAAATGTATTTGAGGAATCTTGACACCAACACCGAGAAGCAGCATAATTTAACATCAAATACTATTTAGCTCAGCATAACCAAATGCGTATCATTGCTGGGTGAAGTTTGAGAAGCGTTTATTGCTGTCTCCTTCTCAACAAAGGTCTAAATACTGCAGTTTTTAATCAACTCAAATTGATTTTTAATCTGTGTCACAGATTCTGTGAAGGTGTATTTTAAAGACCACGCAGAGTTTTCGGAACGTTTAGCTATACCTATCAGTCAGGACTCATAACCCCATATTTGGGTTATCCACCCCATTTTTGGGGTTACCCCAAAAATACTAAAATATTGAGGTTACCCCATTGCTAAAATACGTAACGCAAAAAAACCGATTTTTTGACCCCCACTCCCCTGTCCGTAACAAATCATAACGCATGTACCAAACCCCCCCTCCTCCTTGAGTAACGCATAACGGAGTCCCTTATTTTTACATGGTTTGACTTTATTTTTATTACTTAGCTATTATAAGTTTAGAAATCATATTTATGCATTTTCAAATGTAGTAGAGTAGACTTTTTAGTTTTTGCATTGTCCCACAACTTTCTGATTTCTAACCTTACATTTCTTTGGAATCAGGCCTTACCTTCTTTCAACACTTTCCACTTAGCCGACACTTTACTGTCACATTTCAAGTTGTCCTTTGATGGATGCGTTGCTTTCTATTCACACAGTAATTAAATTTGAATACTTTTGTTTATCGGCTACATTTTAATTATTAAAAATATTAGGCATAATAGAGGAATTTATTCTGAAAATATCCGAAGACAACAATTGATTCACACAAACCTGGCTCAGTTGCCGCCGCGCCGACTGCTTTTGGAACGAATTTTTATGCAACAATGACATTTAGAATACTTATACTGTGTTAAAGTACCATAATTTCTCCTTTTTTTTGAATCCAAAATGGAATGCTCCAACGCTACGTAACGCAATCGTAGACCCCCCACCCCCTCCGTAACGCACCCGTAACGCTATCATCGACCCCCCTAGGGGTGTTACGTATTTTAGCAATGCCCCCAAAACTGGGGTTATGTAACCCCAGATTTAGGGTGAGCACCCAAATTTGGGATGAGCTAACCCCATTTTTGGGGTGACCCACCAAAACTTCCCTATTTATTAAGTATCGCCTAAGATACTTGAAAATTTTGTACTCCGTCCGGCCGTCCGCCCGTATGCAATTTACTCACTAACGGCTGGACCGATTGCAAACAAACTTGTGTACATATACTATAGCACCTCAGCCACAACCCTATTGAATTCCAGGTCAGAGGTCACAGCAATTTCACAACTTTTCATAATAGAACCTATAGCATGCGACACATGATTTTAGGTCAGTTTTTAACCAGCATTACAAATTTACAGTCGGTTTGTTAAAATTCGTGCATTAAGGCCCTGATTCAGGACCTTAACTGCCGTTTTTACAGGCAACATGCTGTGCGTACCATGATATTTCCAGCAGCTCTACTACTTAAAGATTCTGTTTGGTAGTTGAAATTGTCACACAATTTTACACATATTTTTTGTGTTTATAAATTTTAAGCAACTTACAGCCGCTTTGCTACTTAAACATGCTGTTTGGTAGTTGAAATTGTCACGCAACAAAGAAAATAATTTTTATAAATTTTAATTGACTTTTGAAATTGATCCATAATAAAATAAAAATTAGTTTAACATAACATTTGTATTTTTTCATACAAAATACATTTGTATTTATTATTAGATAAACCAAAAATTGCTATTCAAATTACTTTATTCATACAGGTAATTATGTTTACTAGAAATTACCATAATACACAAATACCACTATCATCTCTAGTATACGTGTCGTACATTGACGCTTCCAATGATTCTTTCCTTGGAAAGCAGACGTCGATTTGAGAACCCAAATCAGTTGTAGGAGTTTCTTCAAGCCCATTAGTCATCCCAAATTTTTCAAAAAACCTGATAAGCAGGTCTCGCTTTTCCAGCATGTTATTGTTAATATCACCCAATAAAACTATCACAGAAGTTTCAACTGTCCTCAGGAACTCCTAGGCCGTTCAAGAATCCTCTAGCAATGAAGTTAGGCTGCTTGTAGCACATCACAACGGTACAGTCCTCAAGTGTATATGACACAATAAAGTAGTGTTTGCTCCCATCTTGCCGGCCAATGCAGCTAACATTCACATTTCCTCTGCCTATCACAAAACAAGAAAATATTTATTGAATTTTGCTGATTCATGCCTACACTTTAAAGTGAAAATGTATAGGGAAATATAATAGTGAATATTACGTTTTTTGAACAATAGAAATCCAACTGAGTTTGTCGTGATGTTAACAAATTCACTGTTTTTTCGTCCAAAGCATCGAAACTCAGGAATGTTTACAACGAAATTCTCCAGAAAATTTACCAAATTCGAAATTATGGTGCCAATAAGGGAGACGCCAAAAATTCCGGATGCTTGAAGTAATTGTGATTTTCTTCCTAAACTAGGTATCCCTTTTTGCAGGCTCATGACAAGTTGCGTTGTGCCTTCATCAAAATTGACATGTTTAGCGAAAGCGCTTTGTTAAAATTGACATGTTTAGCGAAAGCGCTTTGTCAAAATTGACATGTTTAGCGAAAGCGCTTTGTCAAAATTGACATGCTTCGCGAAAGCGCCTAGTCGATTTTCGTCGACGATATAGACATTCCTCGGGTTTTCTTTAAACACCCGTCAGAGCACGTTTGAAACGACCAATCGGAGTCCCGTTTTCCAAACCAGGCTCCGTATTAGGATTGCTTCGGAGCCTTCCTCTGGCGGCACTTCCAATTAGTGGATGATCAAATTCAAGCCATGCTGTTTTTTGAATTATTTCACCCGACGCTGTTCTCCCATACTCAATTTTCCTCTGTTTTCTAGTGGATCCGTTAAACAACCCGTCAGACACGTCGAGATTTGAAGTCACGAAATAAAGCGCGCCAATCTGAAGTCTAACTATGTATTGTATTCCAGCGGTTTCAGTGCGTTTCCAAGTCTTTACATCTTCGAGCAGCCATCGTCGCCGGGCTGTGCTTGCATCTCCTAAAATATTTTGTTACGTGACTTTCATTACTATAGACTTGGCCCAAATATAATAAAAAAATATTCTCTGAGAATGTGTTATTGTTACGTAACAACTTACCTACTACCTCATCAAAAGCAACCGATATTGCTCGTTCCGTCGTCATTCTATCATGCAATGCATTATTGTAAGCATCACATTCAGAATTAGTCTTGAAAAGACAGATTGCATCCTCAGGAGGCTGTAGGTCTGGTGTAATCTCTCTTTCCTTCATAAGATCCTATATCCTCAGCATCCATAGTCCCCTCTGACAAGTTATTCAATGCCTTACAAAATTCCAGTTCCCCCTTTTGACGCATGATTTCGTCAAGCTCATAAAACTCAAAAAGCTCCCACAGTGGATTCCAAAGTGGTGCCATGTCCAACTTGAAAACAAAATGATTTGCTCCGCCGCAAAACGGAGCTAGCTGGCGAAGGTGGCCTACTGCAAGAACACATAAACCGTGAATGGTAGATGACTGTTACAGCTGTCGAAGTCGCTGGTCGATCATTCCTAATTGGTTATAGCTGACCATACTGTTTTCGTCGATTATAATCAAGCGAAGATGTTTAAAGCGAAGAAGTTCAACCGGATAGTGTTGGCTAAGCCTTCATCCATTTTTCCCATTTCTCCAGGTGACTGATTCAGAGGAAGACAAAGTGCGTTGTCATTCCAAATACATTAAAAGCGGCCTTTCCCGTTGGGGCAGACACCATGATTGGTACACCGTTAGGGTCAAAATCAGATCGACGGTTGCAGTAGCGGAGAAATCCTTGCACGATTGCTGTTACCACGTGCGATTTTCCTACTCCGGCTCCCCCAGTTGGAAAAATGTGAAAGGGTTCACGAGGGTTTTTTAGTCGATGAAGAACATGATAAGTGATCCATCGTTGCTTTGTGTTTTAGGGATTCCATATGATTGTCGATCTCTTCGGTTGTTAACATTTTTAGAAGTCAAAACCTCTCCGATACATTTCTGGCAGCATCTGTCTGATTAAGTTCTGCATCTGCCAGTTGTTCCTCTTCCACCAATTCCATATCATTGGCCACTCGTTCATGTCCTTCAGACTCTTCCTCAATATTTTCCAATTCATGAATGAATGCTCCAAGAACACCCTCGTCAAGATCCATGTTGTGATAATAATTTTTGGCATTTCGTAAAATAGTATCCTTGTTTGCTTCGTATTTTGAATTAGGTCTTCATCATTCCATTGACAGAAAAGCATGAGTTGTTCCCGGAAGTACAGAACTTGTTTGATTTGTTGAAATGACGAAACCTCACAATTTTTCTAATTCTTCGTCTTGTCACGTAACCAGCATTATCCTTCAATTTAAATGTAGTCACACCCTCAGGTACTTCGTCGCCTAAAATTAAATGAAACAAAAAATAAAGTTTGTTATGTGACAGATTAAAAAAATATTATAATATTTAAGCTTATAATATATAGTTTAACTTATATAATATATAGAATATAGAAATTTGTTGCCATCGCTTTGTTCTGCCTCGTCACTAGCCACTTCATCATTTTCAACAGCAGCTCTATGAGATTTTGTCTTCTTATATTGATACATCGCAGCAAAATCAGCCAAGCACACATCTTTCATTGCATGGAAATGAATCTTCGCAGTTCGTACACGTTTTGCTGCACAAAAAATACACAAATATTTATCAATGTATCCTGCAAAATGTTGGCCTTTTGAGAACTCTGCAAAAGAATCGAGAGAGGGCAAACTTTTTGTCCTGGTTAAGTCACGATACGCATTATTACGCCAAGATTTATCAAATTTTGGTGTAATTGCAGGAAACCCACCTTCTTCACGAGTAATTAACAATGAAGGCACGTCACGATTTGGTCGTTTAAGGTACTCTAATTTTGTGGGGACATGAACATCCACAAAATTTTCTAGTACACAAACACAACACAAACTAGTATCAGTAGTACTAAGGCAAACACTATTTACTTCAGTTTCTTTCACACATGAATGCGCACAAATCTTGTTACGATGAAAAGTTAAAAGTTTATTATATATGGTATTTTGATTATCGTGCGTTGGTTTGGACGTATACAATATAATGTTCCATATTCTAAAGCTTTAATAGCCACACAGTCAAAAAATGTTCCTCTTTCGCCAAAATGTACTTTGAGTGATTTACTAAATGTTTGCAAAGTTAAAAACACTTTCTTCTTCTTCCACGACTTTCTCTCTTACCAGTGACATGCCACAAACTAAATTTAAAAGTGTGCAACGCAGCGACGACGACATGATTCTATTTATAGCTCACCTCAATAAGCCATCCTGGGTGCTTGGTCGACCTCCGGTCCAGCGACGACGACAGCGGCGACAAAAAACACATGTATTTTTTCGCTTTTTTCAAACAGGATATATGCATACATACATACATAGCATACAGATTGCCGGGGCGAAGCCCCTATGGCTATAATCATAGTATGCTATGTATGTATGTATGCATATATCCTGTTTGAAAAAATCGAAAAAATACATTTGCTTTTTGTCGTCGCTGTCGTCGTCGCTGCGATTTCACTTTCATCTGGCAATTGGTCCAACTCTTCCATACTCTTCAGTATACCAACTCTGTTTTCAGGTAAAGCTGTATTTATGTAAACTTCTGCCCGACTGGAAAGTGTACAATGAAGGCCAAGAAGAAATGCAACCGCTTCCTGAGCAGAGATTTCCGTCCGTGCCATCAAAATCTGGGCAAACTTTTTCAGGCATTCCATAGCAGATTTGTTTCCATGTCTGGCCTCACGTATAATTGCCTTAAGTTTAAACACTCCTGGGTCTGACTTAACAATATAGCTGGCGCAGTATCTTGCCCAAGCGTAAGCGTCCAAATCGAATTGAATGTCCATGTTGGCCCTCCATGCCAGTAGCAGTCTTTTGTTGTAATTATTTATATAGATATCGCATGTTCGCCGTTTTAGAAAAATCTGACATTTGTTTGCTAAAATGTCAGATTTGTTATTTAGGTCAAAAACTGATCTAAAATCATGTATCACACATTATGGGTTTAATTATAAAAGCTTCAAAATCGTTGAGACCTTTAACACAGACTTGACCTACTGAGCTCAGACTCCCTAGTGTTCATCGTTTGTACCTTTATTGTCAATGTACCAAATTTGGAGGAAATCTGTAAAGCCATTTCTGAGATAAACAGAATGGACGGAGCAAATGCCGGACGGCCGGAACGAAAGCTTCTCAAGTATATGTATACGATACTTGCACAGCGATACTTGTTTCAGCTGATTGCAACTGCGTGCAACACAGAATTATGACAGTTTTTCTGTCGTCCGTAGCTCGTTTGTTAGGGTCTTCTTTCCTTTCCTGCAACTGTAATTTATATGCACAGGAAGTTAATTAAAATAATTTTATAATTTTTAATACCTTAATTAAGGCATTTTCTTCGTGAGAAAGTTCCCTAATTAAGGATTTACAAGTATATAACCATAAATACTTGAACTAAAGAACCACGAGCCCGCAGAAAATGCGCAGATAGGCAATTTATATTCGACTCAACTAAATGAATCCAGAAATGAATATACCTTCAAAATTACGTAATTCTAGTTAAAGTTAGCTGTGATTAAAGTTTCATTAAAATGACAATAAATAATAGGTTAACTTAAACGTTAAAAGTCACTTAAGTCACCAATGGTGCAACATTTTTAATTGCTATGCATATTCAGTATTTATCGGTATGATTTATTTCAAACGCATATTCAAAGTGGTGCAATATGGCTTTATTAAACTCCAAATAAGGTGTTGCTAGGTATCGACTTCAAAAAGGGAATTTCAAAATTCGCTTAGGGACACGAGAAAATAAGAATTTTTTCAGCACAGACACACTTACCCAAATTGTTATATAAGATTTATATGCTTTTCCGTGAAACGTTTTTAGTACCTTCAACCTTAATTAAGGTATTACAAAAGTCCTTAAATAAAGTTTTTAATTTGATACCTTAAATAAGGTATTACGATGCTTTGATTAAGGCATTTCTCGATACCGTAAAGAAGGATTTACGAATCCTTAATTAAGGAATGACACCCAATGTAAGTTAAATTGCAATTAAATTTTAACCAATCTCAGATAAGTCGTAATTAAACTTTAACCAAAGTCAGCTTAATTACAATTAAAAATTCTTTTCAGTAAAATTGCGGTTTAAATTTAATGCACCTAACCTGAGCCGCAATTAAAATTGAATCCACAAATATCACAAATAAATGTGACCCTCTTCAGTTAAATCATGATAATGACAAAAATTTAATCCGTCTTAGTTAAATCGTAATTAAAAATTTAACAACGTCTCTTGTTACTTGTTGGGCTTGAGGTACAGGTTGAGAGATTTGTGCGTAAAAAAACTTTATAACTTTGCTTTAGCCAGGATTCGAACTCGAGACCCACGCGGAGTCTTTCCGCTCCAGGCCAGGGCCAGCTCACTGTGCCACGACAGCTTACTTTAGGTATATCTGGGGAATAGCAAGTACAAAGCTTGCTTGTAGACAGATCAGGGACCTGTCTATTATTTTAAGGAATTAATT
Source organism: Entomobrya proxima (assembly GCA_029691765.1). NCBI lineage: Eukaryota > Metazoa > Arthropoda > Collembola > Entomobryomorpha > Entomobryidae > Entomobrya > Entomobrya proxima. The sequence goes on from CM056172.1 coordinate 3,739,099, forward strand.
CAAACTTCAACGGTTTCATATCTTAAACTTCAAAAATTGAAGTTTAAAAAGTATAAGGCGTCATCCAATAATGACGTCATCAGCATAGCTAAAATACTTCTGCCAGAGTAAACAAGCTCCGTTGTCAATTGTAATTAAAAATTTAATAAGTGAGAGTAATTGATAATGAAGGCAGAAAATTATTTTACCATGTACAAAATCGAACATTTTAATTAAGGTAGAAAATGAGTATTCCCAGGACCTGGAACCGAATTCACAGCAAGGGGTAAGGGCAGTTTACCTCTAAAAAGGTAGATTTCTTATTCAGAACGAGGGGCAAAGTTACTTCTGGGGCAAAGTTACCTCTACCACTACCTCTAAGCGTATTCAGTAAAACTTTACCTCGCTCATTTGCCCCTATAATTTACCCTTGCTTAGGAGGTGGGGTAAAGATGCATTAGCTTGGTTTTCTTCACTTAAAACGCTAAAAAAATTATTCCAAATGATGAAAGAAGCTTTAGTTATTACTTTTTTACATAATTCATTGGTGTACCAGAGTCTATTGTACTAAGGTCACCAAGTTAAGTAGTTGTGATCATGTATTTTTTAAAAAATTTGTAATGAAGGGAAGGGAAATAAGCAATTAAATGTTTTTGAACAGCAAAAATGCATTGAATAATGTTTTCAACAATTTAAGAGGCTAAAGTTAATTTTATTAAGTAATTACTTAATAAATAAGGTCTATGTGAACCTGCATTTTACCCAAAATCATTTTAAATCAATCCAGTAGCTTTAAACCATTATATGAAATAAGTTTTTCCAGCTAAAAAAATAAAATGGATTGAATTCCATGAGTTCTACTTAAGAACCTTGCATGAACACAACGCCGCCGCAGCTGTTTGTATTACTGTCGGCGGGGTAAATCTACCTTCGGTAGCATTTACCCTACCTCTTCTAGAGGGGGCAAGGGTAAGTTTTACTGAATACGGGGTAAGGGTAAGAGGCAAAGTTGGGGCAGAGGTATCTATTTACCCTAGGGGTTACTAAGAATACGGGTCCTGATGATGAAATAAATTTAGCGAAACGCGTCGTTCTGGTCAAGGTCAAAGCGGAAGTGTTCTCCTCCACTTTTTTATTCATAATCATCCAAACCATTAAAAAGTGACAGCGACGACTAGTCACATGGGTGGGTGGGTGGCGTATGACAAAGGTGAAGTCTCTACCGTCCCACCAAAGACTTAAATATCTTCCATTAAATTCCTCTAAAGAAAAACATAGTTATCCTTTTTGTAGTTGTGTTATGTCTCAAAATATTATTTCTGGAACAATATAAATACAACATAATATAGGTTATGGTTATTGCTGTTTCTGTGTTTCAGATTAAGGGTTGTCGTCGTTATATAGTTTAAATGGAAAAATGCATGCATTAAATGGAAGAATATAATATAGGAAATCTCATGCATATAAGCTATATAGGCATTTCATATAGAATTGGTTAAAAGATAAAAGAATTTTATGACTTTGTTTTGGAGCTATTAAAAGAATGTCTCCGAGCTTCTGTTATGATTTAGGAATCTTCAGAAAACAGAATTCGACTTCCAGAATAGTCAAGTAGAATGGAGATTTTAATATGCTGTTGTAGATGTTTCTGAAGATAGAGTTAGATAGAGGTACTTTACTGAGTGCAAAATTGCAAGATGCATTGACACAGTTTTTCAGCAGAGTTTTGACAAGCGAGTCGATCACAAGTTGTTGTAGAGTGAGTTACCTAAAGCTGAGCTTCCAGCTCACTATTCATTGTACATATGATATAATGCTATATTAAAGAGCATAGTTTAAAAACCACACTCCGTTCTCTGTTTTTCAAGGTCATTCTTTTCACACTTGCACACTGCATACTGCGCTCATAAAATAAACGCTTCCACTGCATATCTTCAACACTGTTTACACTCTGGTTTTAGGGAAAATATTTTGCATAATATTATCATAATTTATTTTTCCCTTCCATTAAATGATTACAAATCTGTTGGGGAGCACTTGCTGCTAAATGCAATGGTAGAACCTATGCTCGATCTCAAGTGATTTAGAGCTGCAGATTTGTTCTATTTTTTGTGAATTTAACTAATTTTCTCGAACAAATCTCTCTGTTAGTCACTAGTTTGGTTACCGCAGAGTTCAGTGCGACACTTGGTATACAGACTCGGACCTCGGACAGAATCCTATTGAATTTCAAGTCAATAGGTCAACTCCAAAGGTCAGAGATCACCAACCGTCCACCATTTTTATATAGGACCCATATCACGCGGCACATGATTTTGGGTTAATTTTTTACCAGGATTGCAAATCCATAGTCCTTTTGTTAAAATTCGGATTGTATTGTTAATGCGCCCATTAAGTCTGAAAGAACACCTCCCACAAATCCCCATGGAGCAGTGAATTATCTACACCTCGAGTTATTCCCCCCCCGATTTTGAAACCTGTCGTCGCAGCAGAGAAGTTAGAGTGCCAAACTAATCTCTAAAGCACCGGGTTCAAATCTCGGGACTATCACTTCATTTTTTGCATGCATTTTTTTCATTCTTTTGCTTTCTAGTATGTATAATATATTTTCTAATTGCACCTAAAAGGTGCTGGGTGGCTAAATAAAATTTTATAAATAGACACGTCTCGGATCCTGTATTTTTTGTATGTGACAAGATACTCACATGTTTTATTATGAGTATCAGGTTATAAAATTTTATTTAGCCACCCAGCACCTTTAAGTGCAATTAGAAGTTATATTATACATACTAGAAAGCAAAAGAATGAAAAAAATGCATGCAAAAAATGAAGTGGTAGTCCCGAGATTTGAACCCGGTGCTTTAGAGATTAGTTTGGCACTCTAACCTCTCTGCTGCGACGACAGGTTTCAAAATGGGGGGGGGAAATAACTCGAGGTGTAGATAATTCACTGCTCCATGGGGATTTGTGGGAGGTGTTCTCTCAGACTTAATGGGCGCATTAACAATAAAGTCCTGAAATCAGGGCCTTAATTGTCAAAGGAGAATAGACCTTAGCCTATATTATCTCGGCCACGATTTCCATGAAAGCTTATTGGAAACCATGGGTCGTTAGTACGTTAGCTTCTGGCCACTGACATGCTGTTTTGGCAACGGGAAAGGTCAGAACAGGCTGGAAACTGGGTATACCAGCAGCAATTAATTTTTTAAACTGTTTGTCTGTCAGTCTGTCTCAAAATTAAACATTTTCGCTGCTTTAATCTGTTCTCATTTTTTAAGTTAATTAAGTATCGCTCAGATACTTCATAGTTTTCTATTCCGGCCCTCCGTCCGTGAGTATGCGTTTTTCTCAGTAAAGGCTGCAGCGATTACAGCCATACTTGGTATACAGACATTACAGGACCTACGACACAACCCTATTAAGTTTCAGGTCAATAGGTCAACTCTAGGTCAGACGTCACAGCGATTTCAAAACTTTTTATAATAGAACCTATTGCATGCGACACGTGACTTTAGGTCGGTTTATGACCAGGATTATAAGTTTACAGTCGATTTGTTAAAATTCGGTTTTAAGAACCTGATTCTGGACCTTTACTGCCAGATACAAGCAGTTTTACAGGTAATATGCTGCGCGACACATGATTTTATGTCAGTTTTTAACCAGGATAGGTTTTAACTTGATAGTTTTCTACTCCGGCCGTCCGTGAGTTTGCGTTTTTCTCAGCAATATGGCTACAGCGACTACATCCTAACTTAGCATACATATACTGCAGGACCCTGAGCAGTTAGCAGAACCTTTAATAATTTTAGATTAATAATAGGTCCACTCTAGGTTAAGGATTACATCGATTTCTGTTTTTTATATTAGAACTACACTATGCGGACATTGAGGTCAGTTTTTGACGAGTATTGCGAATATGAAGGGTCTCCCCCATTCAGGGCCTTATAGCAGGGGTAGTTGTAGGTAACATTCTGCGCAGCACAGCCAGTCATTAACCAGGATTGCGAACCAGTAATCAGCTTTTAAAATATAATTTTAAACCTCTGGTTGAGACCCTAAATTGCAAGCTACAGGAGTTTTAATAGGATTGATTATGTTAGTAATTGACCAATATTTTGAATTTGCAGCACAATTGTTAACATTCAGAATTTAACCGCATTGCAAACATTGCTCAGCTTTATTTAAAATTATTAGTTTTGAAAATTAATAGATCTTAGAATTTGAGCTTAGTGAAATTGTTGTTGGTCCTTGAGGCATTAAGATTGTTTAGATAACTAGTTGGCCCGTGAAATTTGTTCTCCAGCGACTCGGCATGGTACTCGACATATTACATTATAATTCATGACAAAAAATACAAAAATAATATAATGTAATAATACAAAAATCTGCACTCCAACGACAGCCAAAATACTTCATAATCAGAGAACGTATCAGTTTAGCTTTCAAAAGTTTGTTTTCAATGTTACCCACGTCTTACACAAGATCAGGTGCTGTTTACACTTTTTCAATCATACATCAATCATATATGTTTGAATTTTGTAATTTCCTTTTCCTTAACAACTATATTAGTTGTTTAATGAATCTGAATCTAAAATCGGAATTTTTAATCAAACACTCCTTAATGGGAGATCAACCGCTCAAGCAAGAACAGCTTTGTGGGTAACCAAAGGATGTGGAGATAGGGAACTTTACGATTTTATAATGCAATAGTTTCGTCCAGTGTATGAAAATAACACTCAGATAACTGCAGATGGAGATCTGTACACGGAGACGGTTGAAAAGCACCAATGAAGTGGAAAACAAAATTTTATACCGCCTTAAAGTAATCAATTAGCTTTACAAGACTGAGCATTCTGGAAAAGAAAATGGACAAAGATGACGAAGTGGTAAGATAAATCAAATGAACATTGATAATACATTAAAACTAGTTTTTCAGGAAACTTGGCGACAACGTACTGGCTGTGGAAAGTAACAGCACATGGCACATTGGAACGATGTGCTCCTTCAGGTTCCAGATTGGGTGGCTCCTCTTATCCTCATTTAGACGACGTGAAGTGAACATCCTCCTTCCGTATTAAAATATACCTCTGTATGAATCAAATGGACCATTTTTGAACCTGTAAGTTCCCCGCTCCAAGTAAAGTGTTGGAACGTCAATTGGACTTTTCAGACGCTGTGGCTGCCATCAGTAAATCATCATGAAGAATATGGACCCGGCCTCAGAATATCTAATTGGGATTTGCGATTCGTGGTTGCTTGTGCAATACAGAAGATATTTTGAAAGTTTTAGCACGTGGAAAAAATTATTGGACGAAGTTAAGCAGAGTCAACTACAGTTCATGGACATTGGACGATAGGGGGAGGATTCTGAAAATATCTGCAATATATCATTGTGCCACCAGGGATTGTACCTCAGCGTAAGTGATGCAAGGATCCATGAACATCCATGAAAATTCAGATTTTACGTTGCGCAAAGATTTAGTGAAATTCCGAACCTAACCAAAAAGTTCGAATCAGATGATGTTACACAAAAAACCGAAGAAGCAAGCATGAGTCCAAGTTAGCTTCAAAGACCTTCCTTCTTTCAAGAGCTTGAATGTTAATGGCCATTTGAAGCTGATTCCGATAAGGAACTGAAAGTCTAAAGAGTATGCTGCATGCTGGCTGGAGGTTCCTGATATCAGTAGGGTTTGCAAATGAGGCTTTATCGGGCTACCCGATGAGCTACCCGATAACTTGGTTTCTATGTAAATTTCCCCAATGGAAAACATACAGTGTATTCCAATTTGTATTGACAAAATTGCTGAACAGCGCTTGCTAGGCGTAGCAGCGCATTCACTATGTACTACGCCTAGCAAGCGCTGTCTAGCATTGGGCGTGCTAGGACAAAGAAAAAAACCCAAAATACTTCAAATTCTTAACAACCAAGGAAATTATTTGGGTTGCAAACCCTAGATATCAGCAACTAGATGCGTCTTATTTTGTAACCGCTGTTTTATGCGAGAGATATGCAATGTTATCTCAATATGCATGAAAATTGAAGAATCGTCTATTCGGTAAATAAGTTTTGGATGACTTGAATTGAGAAGACTACATACAATGAGCAGCTGGGTGATATTCAGCGAGAGAATGAAATCATCAAGTCGTCAAATCTAAATTAAATATCGCGATTATTATTGGCTTACTGGTTTAAATACACACTCGAATGGTTAACTTGTCGAATCACATTTGCGACAGGCCTTAAAATTAACCTTCACAAAGGCCTGTGTGCCATACGGTGGAATGTAGTAACAATGCCAGAAGGAGGTTTCGTGAAACTGTAATGCTAAGCAGAAACCACCTGGGATGACGCCATCTCCAGATGTTAGAGTTGGAAATCCTACATGATAACCTGAGACGAGACTGAGCCATGTGATTTTGCCCAATTGAAACCAACTGAAATCTACACGATTCAAGCTTACCACACATTATCACTACTATCAAACAAACTATCACTAGAATTTTGAGACCGATTAGCAATTGATTTTGACGTAGTTTACTGACACGTGGCGCTGGAAACCTGCTACTGATTTCTTGAATCGTCATGCTATCTCTCTCTCTCGTCTCTTGATCTCTCTCACGATGCAACTCCTCTCCGTCAAACTCCCTATTCTCTTGCTCCGCACAAACACGGTGAGTCTGCCCGTTGACTTAAAATCAGTGGTGACGCTTGCTTTTCCGCAACAGTCGATTATTTTGGAACCTTGCAGAGGGTGTCAATAATAGGATGTCTCAGGAAAGAAATTTCCACTTGTCTGAGAACAAGGGAAGTGCATTTGGAGATTACTCACAACCGCAACCCCATGATTACATTATGATTCATCAGTTGACATGGGTGGTCGAAAGGCGTCAATGAGCGATAACAGAACAAACAACCTTGGAGTGGACGCAGAGATGAGGAAAAGCTTTGAAGTGGATGGCAATCCAGGATTAGCGACACGTTGTATCGTCTAAATATTTACCCATTCCACCGGCTTTTTACAAGTATGTCAAGTGGTAATGACGACCTTGTCTCAATTATGCCTCATATTTTCTAATGTGGACTACGAATACTCAACAACCACCTAAAAGCTGCGACGACACACATCTGCGTCTACTGAAACTTTAGAGACATAGTCGAGTACTGACGAACAATTTTGAAGTCTGTTCCTGAGGGAGTGTTTACGCTCGTTGGCGCTAAGGGTAAAGTAAAAATAAAATACACCAGAGATCGCGATGGGGAAGTTGGTGTATGTTCTAGATGCCTAGGGACTGAGGGATGAGTGAATAAAAGAAGTAGTACAGCGAGTGTTTCCTGAAAAATGGAAAAGTTCGACAGAAGGAATTGTAGCCATGGAAGCTTGTACACGTTGTTGATGAAAAAGTAGTGATAACCTCTAGGGAAATCAGTGAGAGGGTTTGTTGGAACCTGTGAAGAAGGGTTTTATAAATGCATTTTCAAGTGTTTGTATCAAATGAATGTACAAGTGTATTTGAAGCGTTTGTCAATTACAAACGCGTTCGACTTTTGAAATATATATTCGACAATTGAAAAGTAGCCCTAACTTATAAAAATTAGATTCAACTTTTAAAAAGTAGATGTAAATATTAAAAAGTACGTGTAATATTAAAAAGTCGATGTAAATATTAAAAAGTAGATTGAAATCTTAAAAAGTCGAGTTAACTATTTAAAAAATCGATTTAACTATTAAAAAATCGACTTATCTATTAAAAATCCATTTAACTTTTAAAAAGTCAATTTAACTATTACAAAGTCAATTTAACTATTAAAAAGTCGATTTAACTATTAAAAAGTCGATTTAACTATTAAAAAGTCAATTTAACTATTAAAAAGTTAATTTAACTATTAGAGAGTGGATTTAATTATTAAAAAGTTAATTTAACTATTAGAAAGTCGATTTAATTATTGAAAAATAAATTCAACTATTGAAAAGTAGATTCTACTATGAAAAATTAGATTCGACCATTAAAAAGTAGATTCAACTATTAAAAATTAGATTCGACCATTAAAAAGTAGATTCAACTATTAAAATTTTAGATTCGACCATTAAAAATTAGATTCAAATATTAAAAAGTAGAATTTTCTATTAAAAAGTTAATTTAACTATTAGAAAGTGGATTTAATTATTAAAAAGTTAATTTAACTATTAGAAAGTCGATTTAATTATTGAAAAATAAATTCAACTATTGAAAAGTAGATTCTACTATGAAAAATTAGATTCGGCCATTAAAAAGTAGATTCAACTATTAAAAATTAGATTCGACCATTAAAAAGTAGATTCAAATATTAAAAATTAGATTCGACCATTAAAAATTAGATTCAAATATTAAAAAGTAGAATTTTCTATTAAAAAGTTAATTTAACTATTAGAAAGTGGATTTAATTATTAGAAAGTCGATTTAATTATTGAAAAATAAATTCAACTATTGAAAAGTAGATTCTACTATTAAAAATTAGATTCGACCATTAAAAAGTAGATTCAACTATTAAAAAGTAGAATTTTCTATTAAAAAGGAGATTCAACTATTAAGAATTAGATTGGAGCATTAAAAATTGGATTCCGCAATTTTGACCGATACAGTCAAACAACTACCTCCCAATTAAACATTATCATGCTAATCTTCCGCTTTCTAATTACATATTTAATTGACAGTGACAGTACAACGCGGTTAAGTTAAAGCTAGGACTCTTCCTATGTCATACGGTGCTGCTGCCTTGTATCATTTTAACCTCGGCACGGCGCTACATAATTATACCCAGTTTCGAAACGCTAGCATGCAACGACGGCGCATGGTTACCCTGCTTAAATTATGTAATTTTATTTAATTGATAATTACAAGTTCTCAGGGGTCGTCCAAGCTGAAAGTAGTACCATCTGAAAGCGGAGACTTTCTTCTATTTTTAAAGATTTTTTTCAGCTTGGACGACCCCTGAGAACAAGTGATTTTTACGTAGCCAAATCTCCCACTTTTAAGGTCTATTCTTCTTTTCCAAATTAATAGATCTATGCAGTGTAACATATGATTTTAGGTGCATTTTTGACCAGGATTAAGAATGTGATATCCGTTTGTTAAAATTTAACTATTTAGGCCCTGATTTGGGACCTTAATTGTTAAACTTTTCCAAATTATTGGATTTAAACTGCCCTGGACATGATTTTAGGTCCCGTTTTACCAGGATTACAATTTGTCCTCAAACTTGGAACATAAGATGGTGATGATAACGCTCAAAAAGGACCACTTACTAATGTGAGACAACTTCTGGAACCCCAATGTGCAACTGAATGCTTGGTCAAGCTATTCCAGACAAATGGAAATAAATAGCAAACCATTCCAAATGGCTTTTAGGAACTTGAACTTTATTACTTCCCAAAAACAGACAAATAACGGTTGCTTTGTTAAGTGTCTCTAGTCCGAAGACCGACTTTCTTCTCTTTCTTGGCACAACCTCACAGATATTGGTTTTCTCGTACTTGGTGTGATGCCTCAAGAGGACTGATGATGATACAGAAATTGCTAGCTGTTTATCTAATGCGCAAAATATTCAATAACAAAAGAAAATGGAAGTTGACCCTGCCTTACAATCGCACCGGAAATAAAACGTTTAGCGAGACAACGAAAGTATTTCTCCCGGAAGCTGTGTCATTTCGAACAAACAAGTGCACCTTCCAACAGGGAGTTCATACAAAATAAACCATTGGCAAATGGAGTAAGTAGGAATCGCCTTCGGGACCTTCGACGCATTTGGGGCCTTCGGCCCCGTGGATATTTGGGGCCTTCGACCCCGCGGATCAACGGATTTTAACAAATGGACCTCATATTTGTAATCCTGGTCAAAAATGGACACAGTGTCACACATGATATGTCCATTAATTTGGAAAATTTAACAATTAAGGGCCCAAATAAGGGCCTAAATAGTTAAATTTTAACAAATGGACCTCATAATTGTAATCCTGGTCAAAATGGACCTAAAATCATGTGTCACACATGATATGTCCATTAATTTGGAAAATTTAACAATTAAGGGCCAAAATCATGGCCTAAATAGTTAAATTTTAACAAATGGACCTCAAATTTGTAATCCTGGTCAGAAACGGACCTAAAATCATGTGTCACACATGATATGTCCATTAATTTGGAAAATTTAACAATTAAGGGCCCAAATCAGGGCCTAAATAGTTAAATTTTAACAAATAGACCTCATATTTGTAATCCTGGTCAAAAATGGACCTAAAATCATGTGTCACACATGATATGTACATTAATTTGGAATATTTAACAATTAAGGGCCCAAATCAGGGCGTAAATAGTCAAATTTTAACAAACGGGCTGTGGATTCGTAATCCTGGTCAAAATTGACCCCAAATCATGTGCCGCATGATATAGGTCCTATGTAAAAAGTTGGACCGTAAGTGACTTCTGACCTCTGGAGTTGACCTATTGACCTGAAATTCATAAGGGTTCTGTCGGAGGTACACCACAGTCTGTATACCAAATTTGGTCAAAATCAAATTAGCCATTTCGGAGAAAAACGTGTTCGGACGGACGGCCGGACGTCCGGACGGCCGGAACAGGAAATTAGGAGGAATCTGTCGATTCCTAAGAACAAAGAAACGTTTACAAAACGGAAGCCACGTCATTACAAGAACTATTCTATGTACAGTCAATGATATGACATATGTTCCGGAGAATTTGGATTCGAAATGAACAGGAAATGGAACTCTGGATATTTCATTATAATTTTTCCATGTCTTTGTTAACTGAACGTTTGCAAAACTGTAAATTCGTTGTTCCTTTGTTTACGTTCAGTATTTCTTATTTTATTACTAAGATGATGATTATCAAAGTTCAATATTGTGAACTTTGTATTTGTAATGGCTACTTCCGGTGAAAGGGTCAGGTTCGAACCAACGTAAAGTTGGACTTTTATAAACGTGCACATTTTCCTTTGTATTTCTTTGTGCGGAAAATGATAGTTGTTCTTGTGAAACCGGAAATGGTTTAATTTTATCGCTTCATGGAAGCTCATCATGAAACGTTTTCTTTGTTATTTGCCATTTTGTAACTTTCTGAGTTCGAACCCGGAGTAGCCAAATTTCAGTATAAAAAGGGAATGAGAATGGTAAATGGTCATAAGTCCTCTTGAGGCATCACACCCAGAAAGATTACCCTGTGGTTGAGCCAAGAAAGAGAAGAAAGTCCGTCTTCGGACTAGAGACATTTAACAAAGCTACCGTTACTTGTCTATTTTTGGGAAAATAATAAAGTTGAAGTTCCTAAATTTAGTGGAATCGTTTGCTATTTATTTTCCATCCTCTGGAATAGTGCACCCAGCATTTCATTGCATTTGGGGTTCCAGAATTGTCTCACATCTTGTGAGTGGTCCTTCGGAAGTATTTTTTATCATCTTATGTTCCAAGTTTGGGGACAAAATTTGGTCCTTCGAGCCGGAGAATCCGCGCTATGGAGTACGGTCAAGTTCCAGAAGGAGCCCCTGGAAGGGGAGGTGAAGGTCCCAGAAGAAGCAGACGTCCAAATCTCGGGCAACCGCCAGATTTTTATGGGAATTGGGCCGTCGAGGAAGAGCTGCCATCCTTTCTCACCAGCACCCACAGAACGACCACTGGGGTGGCCATGCAGAGAACAACACTTGTCACGCCATAAAAGGTTGAAAGGAACCGGAAGTGGAGGATGACGCCCGTTCGAGAATCTCTGTGGCCAGCTCCAAGTCAAGGGTAGAGTTGGCTGAAGAATTTGCAACGCTGGAGCGATCCATACGCGAAAAATTGGATCGTCTCTCAGAGCTAAGGGCAGAAATGTCAAGAGAAGCCCAGCAGAACGAGGCTAAGATGGACGATCTGGAGAGATAGGCGGACTTTGACGAGGATGAAGAGGAGGAAGGGGAGGAACAGGATGCCCAAGCCAGGGTGAAGCCATTTTCCACGGATGAGTTGAGTGCTATCGCACCGCCCTCAACTCATTTCATGCCCACGCCTCTATCATCCAGGGTTCCATCTTGGAAAGACAAAGAGGAAGTTCCAGCGGCCCATCAATCAGCGCTCCCATCCAAGCCTTCCACGGGATGGGAGGTCAGAGACGAATCGAGAAGGCACAAGACTCGGCCGCCGACGGGACGACCAGCTGCTGGTAGCAGCACCTACTATGATTGGGAGGAACCCGCGCATTATGGGTTTCCTCCACGAGCGCCTCCATTCAAGCCTTCGACGGGATGGAGGGTTAGAGACGACAGAAGAAGGCAAACAGAGGATCCTGACTGGGATCAAGGAGCTGCCGGTAGCAGCAACAAGTACAAAGGTGCCGCAATCAATGGTCACCCTCCACCAGCACCGAGCCCACCGCCACCACCAGTGACAAGGCAATCATTGCCACAGAATCAACAACAAGATGGTGGATTAGCAGATGCCCTGGCTAATGCACTGATCACAGCCCTCAAGTCACAAAATGTCACTACAGAAAAGTTTGTGGCTCGTCAGGGAGAAGGAAGCAAGTTACCAAGCTTCTCCGGGAATCCGCTGGACTGGCCTATTTTTGCACACCAATACAGGCGGTCTACAAAAGATTGCGGATTCACAAAGGCGCAGAACATGGCGAGGCTCGAGAAGACGCTGAAAGGAGAAGCCAGGAGACACGTTCGAGCTCTCATGATTGTCCCGGACAACGCGGACATGGTCATGGAGAGACTGGAGCAACGATATGGCAGGGCTGAATACGTTGTCCAGGCCTTAATAGAGACGGCCAAGAAAACACCGACTCCCAAGCGGACAAACTTTCCAGCATAATGGATTATGCTGGAGCAATCAGCAACCTGGTGACCACCGTGAGGACGTTACATGTTCCAGCCCACCTGAAGAATCCTCAGCTCATGCAGGAGCTGGTGGACAAGTTACCGGACAACCTGAAGTTACAGTGGGGAATGCACACGCTCATGCACAAACGTGTCAACTTGCTGGATTTGGCTAACTGGTTGGACAAGATTGCGGAAGCAGCTAGTAAAGTTACTATTCCCAAGCTTAAATTACGGGATAGCAAAGAGGAACAAGTCAACGCTGCCACTGAAGAGTCATCCAAATCCAAAGTCAGCTGTCCGGTGTGTAAGCTGGAGGGTCATGCAGCCTTTAGCTGTGAAGATTTTAAGATAAAGAACGTGCAGCAACGGTGGGAAGTCGTCAGAGCCAACAATCTGTGCTTTCGTTGTTTAAGGAGTCGAAATGAAACTGCCGTGCTGAATGATGTTCGAGAAGCCATCACACTCTTCTGCACGGAGCTCCCGTCCCCTTAAAAGGAAAAGAAGACGCCAAGCAGTCTGACAAGTTGACTGAGCTCAATACGAATGTCAACTTAGCCAAAGGACCCGGCGCACTACTGAAAATAGTTGCTGTAATCTTGAGGGGACCGGGAGGATCAGTGGTAGTAAACGCACTGATAGACGGAGGGTCTACCGTGACCCTAATTTGTACTCACCTGGCAAAGAAGCTGGGTCTGAGTGGACCGAATGACCCGATCCAAATAAAGTGGACCAACGAGCACAAGCATTCGGATTCGGGTTCCAGGAAGGTGGACTTGTGGATCAGTCCGGTGGAGGAGACAGTGGAGTTCAAAATGAAGAACGTCCGCACCATTAACAGTTTGAAGCTCACACCACAACGGACTGACCTGGAAGACATATGCAAGCAGTGGCCCCACTTGCCGGATGTTAAAATGAATTACCTTCCTTTGGAAAGACCGCTAATCCTAATTGGCCAACCACACACCTACCTAACGGTGGCCAGAGAAGTCAGGGAAAGCGGGATGGAGGCACCAATGATGTCAAGGGGCATGCTGGGATGGGCCATTCACGGACCGACGGATGGAACTGGAGGGGATGAGTCCATGCACTCATGTGTCCACGAAACGGACGAAGACATCATCCATGACTTGGTAAATGAATCCTTTGCGCTGGATTCCCTTGGTGTTCGACCAGTGGTGACCGCCCGTTCGCGAGATGACATTGCCGCGGAAGTAAAAATGGAGGATGTAACTCGGCGTGTTGGGGATCGCTGGGAGACGGGACTACTTTGGAAAATGGAGCCCATCTGTTTGCCACCAAGCTATGATGTTGCCCTAAGTCGCCTCCGTGGGGTGGAGAAGAAACTCTGGAAAGACGAGATTCTCCGTGGACAATATGGAGTGAGGCTGCAGGAGTATCTGGACAAGGGCTACGCCCACAAGCTAACCGAGAAAGAGCTAGCTACTCCCACAGAACGATAGTCGGATCAGAGTGGAATTCACCGGTTCTGGATCAGAGTGGAGTGCTGCGGATGAAAAGCAGAAAGTAGCCACCGCAGCTGACATGGGGATGAGGATGCCGATGATCCTGCACCCCAAGGAGGAACTGACGAAGTTGCTGATCCAGCATTACCACAAGATGTGTCTTCATCAAGGGGAAGACACATCAAGGAACGAAATCCGCCAGAGGTACTGGATCCCTCACGCAGTGCTGTGCGAAAGGTCATAAGAGAGTGCACACTGTGTAATTTGAGGAAGGCGAAAGCAAGACCACCCATGATGGGAGCGATCCCAGATTTCCGGATACAGCCACAGTCAAGACCATTCACCATCACAGGAATGGACTACTTTGGCCCACTGGAGGTGACCAACGGAAGGCACCACGAGAAACGTTATGGTGTCCTATTCACGTGCTTTGTAACTTCATCTCTACTTGTTGACTCCTTCGTGTATCGTGTCCTTTGTGTATATTTTTATTTATGTACTTCACGCATTTCACGGAAGAACATGCTTCTACATTGATATGGCAATTGTATCTCAAAAACATATATAGATTGAAAGGAACAATCCATATGTTGTCAATCGCTTTGTTTTTTATGACACTTCTGGTCCTCTTCTCCTTTTGTATTTTGTAAATCCATCAGCGACTTCTTGGTTACCTAAAGTTCGCTCTTGAAAATCTTTCGGAAACTTTTTACTGCAATTATCCTTCACCATACACGGACATTTCACACCTTTCCCGCATGGACCATGTATCATATGGCTTGTGACAATATCGAATAATTTTGGATTTATTTCTTTATCTGGAATCTCAGCCTTGATAACTGCATCAATTTTTTGTTCAGTAGTAAGTTTTGAAGCAGAGTCAAGGATCAATAATATATGAGCGTGGGGTAAACCACGCTTTTGAAGATCAATCACATAAATCCACGCAACTACTCTTCCTAATATCCCTCCTCTATCACCAACAATCTTGCTCATTAGCTTATCCAACTTCAATTTAAATACTTTAGCAACCAAATCTGGCCGGTGTTCTGCACTTTGACAAGGTTTCAGATTTTCTTGGATCTCCAGCCACTTTGGATTGCATGTCACTGTTACAAATGTACGGTTCAGTAGTACGGTTCAATGTTTACCTCCATGTCGCAAGCACTTTCAGCAATTATTTTTAATGTAGCACGCGAAACTGTTTTTGCAGCATTGGCACATGTTTGGTTGTAGGATCGACGCTTATTTGTAACTTCTTGTGACTCGACGCTACGACTTAGACTTTGTCTCGCTGCGTTTGTCTCAAGGCGTCGAGTTTTACTTGAACTGTCTTCAGATGAGCTTTGCATACTACGCCTGTCTTTTTCTTGCGCAGCATTAGTTTCAAGCCGGGGTTTTCGCTGATCTGTAGTCTCATTATCTCGTCTATTTTTATCATAAGCAGCTTTTTTGGCCTTGTTGTTCTGCAAACATAATGCACAAATGCAAGTTCACGCTGTACACAGTCAACTTTTAGTTATATGCCGTAATAGGCAATTACACTGTGCAGGCAAAGTAATGTGTTAGTATCACTCCGTATATAGCGTACACCAGAATGGAGCGTATGGAAAATGCAAAACGCCAGCATCTCAACCAGCTAATCAACTTTTGGTCCTTCTCTGTCGGCTGTCAGTTTGAGAATCAATTTATATTTAGGTATACCGTATTTATTCGATTTATACCCCTCGGTATATTTATTACCCTCCTCGAATTATACCCTTCTTTGAGAAATTTGAAATCTTGGTCCCTCTCAGTTTATAGCCCCCAAGCGTTTTAGGTACTAAAATACACAAAAATATTCAATTTTAAATTGAATTTTATGAATATAATAAACTTTGACAAGACGTTTGATTTATGCTAAAATGCATTCTAACAACTCTACTGAACGGACAAATGTTAAATATCATCATAAACAAAAAGTTCTTAAAAAGTGTACCATCAAGTTTGAGATTTTGCCTCTCCCCCTCGAATTATAGCCTCCTTTGAGATGTAAAATTTGAAATCTTAGCCGGGGGTATAAGTCGAATAAATACGGTATTAATCTTTCAATGATTTTCCCGGCAAACTAATTGGTAATAAGGTCTGTACGAAAATCACATGCATTTTCAAACATTTGTAAAGTGAAGTCATTGCGAATTATAAAATGATGACTAAACATAATGCCGCAATAAAAGCACGTCAACTCTTCCGGTATCAAAATTACTTGGAAATGATGATTTTATTCTGCAACATGCTTCGCTTTAATTGCAACGCTTCATCAGGCTGGAAATTACAGAGTTTAAAATATCAATAAATTTACCATTGTCCATTACAAAAGAGTGTTCAAAAAGATTTATATATATTATAACACGCTTAAAGACTCACCAGAAATCATAGTATTGTACATAAGTAAAAATTTGTAAAATAGTTACAAGAAAAAATTATACAAAATGCTTTGACGAGACCAACGAGAATAAATTATAAATACACAGCCCTGGTTACCCGGCATAAGGAGAGTCTGTAAGTGGGGACGGGGAAAAGACACGGGACGGCGGTAAGCCTGTAGTCGGGGCGTTGTCCTGTCTCTCCAGCACATTTTTAAAAATTCACTCCAGCACCCTGTTTTTTTCCCAATGTAACCAAATTCACCAGTGGTGACGACTAAAGTTGAGTAGTATGAGAGAAAGGTGCTTGGGTACCTTTTTCATGCTAATGAAATACGTATTTCACTTAAATCATGAGAAACAAGTATTTTTACATGAATATTGAATGAACTCTTGCTGGTACCACTCTATGTTACAAAAAAACCATACCATTTAAAGTTAAAGTTGATTTTTTATTTCCAGTCCATATTTTATTGTAAAGCTATTAGATAATAAGACGTCAGAGCTTGGGTCATGCTTTTAATTGCAATCATCAATATTGATAAAAAGACACAAGAAAAATGTTGTTTTGACCCTATATACCATTTAAAGTTGATATATTATTGTTGCAGCAATTCTAAAATGTATGTATCAAATAAATTATTTTTTATTTGATTTTGTTAATTTGTTATTCTTTATATGATTTTATTAATTTACTGTTATTTGATTTTATTATTTTTTTTTTATTTGATTTTATTATTTTATTAATATAATCCAGTTTGAGTGTATCGTCGCGTACGTAGCCGCACAGAGTAACCATTTCAACGGTTTCTAAAAAACTGCACAGTGAGTCCAGCCTAAACGCATAGGGTAATTTGTCAGGTGTTAGGACTATGTGCTCATTAACAAAACAAAAAATAACAAAAAATCAAATAAAGAATAACAAATTAACAAAATCAAATAAAAAATAATTTATTTGATACATACATTTTAGAATTGCTGCAACAATAATATATCAACTTTAAATGGTATATAGGGTCAAAACAACATTTTTCTTGTGTCTTTTTATCAATATTGATGATTGCAATTAAAAGCATGACCCAAGCTCTGACGTCTTATTATCTAATAGCTTTACAATAAAATATGGACTGGAAATAAAAAATCAACTTTAACTTTAAATGGTATGGTTTTTTGTAACATAGAGTGGTACCAGCAAGAGTTCATTCAATATTCATGTAAAAATACTTGTTTCTCATGATTTAAGTGAAATGCGTATTTCATTAGCATGAAAAAGGTACCCAAGCACCTTTCTCTCATACTACTCAACTTTAGTCGTCACCACTGGTGAATTTGGTTACATTGGGAAAAAAACAGGGTGCTGGAGTGAATTTTTAAAAATGTGCTGGAGAGACAGGACAACGCCCCGACTACAGGCTTACCGCCGTCCCGTGTTTTTTCCCCGTCCCCACTTACAGACTCTCCTTATGCCGGGTAACCAGGGCTGTGTATTTATAATTTATTCTCGTTGGACGAGACCATTATTTTATCA
Organism: Entomobrya proxima; assembly: GCA_029691765.1. Classification (NCBI taxonomy): domain Eukaryota; kingdom Metazoa; phylum Arthropoda; class Collembola; order Entomobryomorpha; family Entomobryidae; genus Entomobrya; species Entomobrya proxima. The sequence continues at coordinate 3,757,321 of CM056172.1, forward strand.
AGTCAGTCAAGCTGCTTGTCTTTCTATACACTCTCTGAACTATGAGATTTTTACCAAAATCAATTGCTTTTTCTATCTGTTCTGAGTGTAGAAAAGATGTAGGTGTATACCTATTTATCCGCTGTTGGATGTGAGTGACAATACTTGTAGTGCTTAATACAGGAATAGAAAGGAAAAATAGCGTACGTGTCTACACTGGCTCTTTGTTCTGGGACATTGGTCAAGCTCACGTTATATTTTGTAAGAATTTCTGGGTATATTTTATTAAAAGCGGGCCTTTAGTACAAAGTACTTCATTTCTGTCCGAACTCAAACTTTTTTAATGAGTTTTATGCAGCATTTGCACATTATAGCCTCTTTGTTTAAATTTGTCGAACAGAATTTTTAACGCGGTTAACCTATCAGAATGTTTGCTACAAATTCTATTTACCCTTCGACCTTGAGAATATAAAAGGGAATTTTTTTAGGTGATGTGGATGATTTGAGGTTGCATGAAGATACTGATGTTCTGACATTGGCTTCGAATAAATGGTTGTACATATTTCATTTTTATCATTTAAAGAAATGGTAACATCAAGAAAGTTAACATGAGGAAAGCTATATTCATGGGTAAATTTTAGGTACCTATGTTTCAGTAAACTCTTCAACCGTTCATCTAAATTTCTAATCATCTCATATTATATTCTACTATCATAAGAATATCATCAAGAAACCTTTTTAAGAAAGCTGTTTCTGGATGATTAATTAATAAACCTTTTATTTCCTGAAAAACTGCCACACTAGCTGCATTGTCCATTTCTATTCCCCTGTGTTGATAAAATATAATACCATTGAAGTCGACATAATAGTAATCCAAGCTCAGACTCATAGTCATAAGGTACCTCAAATGGGTATGCCGTCAAATGGACTAATAATTAAATGGACTAATAACCAAATGGACTAATAACCAAATGGACTAATAACCAAATGGACTAATAACCAAATGGACTAATAACCAAATGGACTAATAACCAAATGGACTAATAACCAAATGGACTAATAACCAAATGGACTAATAACCAAATGGACTAATAACCAAATGGACTAATAACCAAATGGACTAATAACCAAATGGACTAATAACCAAATGGACTAATAACCAAATGGACTAATAACCAAATGGACTAATAACCAAATGGACTAATAACCAAATGGACTAATAACCAAATGGACTAATAACCAAATGGACTAATAACCAAATGGACTAATAACCAAATGGACTAATAACCAAATGGACTAATAACCAAATGGACTAATAACCAAATGGACTAATAACCAAATGGACTAATAACCAAATGGACTAATAACCAAATGGACTAATAACCAAATGGACTAATAACCAAATGGACTAATAACCAAATGGACTAATAACCAAATGGACTAATAACCAAATGGACTAATAACCAAATGGACTAATAACCAAATGGACTAATAACCAAATGGACTAATAACCAAATGGACTAATAACCAAATGGACTAATAACCAAATGGACTAATAACCAAATGGACTAATAACCAAATGGACTAATAACCAAATGGACTAATAACCAAATGGACTAATAACCAAATGGACTAATAACCAAATGGACTAATAACCAAATGGACTAATAACCAAATGGACTAATAACCAAATTGACTAATTTTAAATTTGTCAATGTTTACCTCAAAAGTATTCAAACGTTCGTATTGACCATTGAAGAAGGGATTGCTAAGTACACTGAATGGACACCAGTACATAAAAATGTGTTCACAGCTGAATTAGAGACGGCCACTCCTGAGAGTTCACGTCCGAATTCACGTCCAAATTTGAACCAATAGGAAAGCATCTAAAAATGACGTCACGCTCATCATCATCATCATCGTCCACAAAAACATCTGTTCATCACACAGCGAAGCTGTTGACTTTCGAGTCATTTATCGATTTCCATCAAAATTAAATTTAGTTAAATTGCTTTAAACTTTTTAAACTACGTAGTTAAACAATAGTAATTAATTTCTAGCACTAGAAATTAATAAAATCACCATCTTAGCTTGTAAGGAAGCCAAACCAAGATTTGTTTTGATGGTTTGTTTGTTTACATTCTCAGCGCGTGTTCTGGGATTGGCCTACCCATCAACACAGCTCAGGTTTAGCCCACAGAGAACCAAGCTCACAAGCTGGGGTGTCCATTCAGTATACTTAGCAATCCCTTCTTCAATGCGTATTGACGAAGCCCATAGTACACATTGACTAAACTTACATATCATGTATTTTCAAAAGTGTGGACGTGAGCCCATTACTCACGGGTTGGGTGACCCAGTTAAACCCGGGTTTTTGGGTACCCAGCCCACCTTGTTTCAAGAATGGGTTTTGGGTAAAAGTGGGTTTTTAAAAAAACTATTCAAAAAATACAATTTTTGTAAATAATTGACCTTTTTGCTGCTTATAGTGACGAAATTTGAAAAATATTCATAGTTTTTGCTTTCACGAATCACGTATTACGTGATTTTCTTGCAGAGCTTCTGCCTTTTGGGGCGCCAAATTCTGTGTGGGTGTAGACTTTAGTGCATGATATTGCAATACCCACCCATACCCAGAAATACCCACTTTTACCCAAAAACCCAGATAAACCCGGGTGGGTTTGGTTTTTGTGAGAAACCCGCGGGTTTCGTCCACTCTGATTTTCAAGAAAATGCTAAATCTATTTGCTTACTGCATCTGCAATCCGCATGTATCAAACCGAGCATTTGCCAAAACGCTTGTTACAAGACTTTGTAAAATTCTAAAATACTATTTCTTGAACCCCCACACATTTTAAAATGGCATCAAATTTTAGTGAATATCCAAGTTCCTTCGAAAAAACGAAACGTACAAGAAATTTTTAAAATTCAGGACTAAAAAGTATAAAAATAAATACGCCGACTAATGATCATTTCAAAAACATAGCTGAGCAATGTGGATTGATGTTTTTCTGATTCTCTGACCATACATTTTTTCCTACTTTCGAAAGGAGCCTGATAGGTGTCGGCTGCTTTGACATGATTATAGGAAAAATTCCAGACATAATCCTTAAGAGTAATCCTCTTGAGAAATGATTAAACTTTCCTGCTTGCTGGCAGAGTGCATTTTATATGCGCTTGCTTCAGATCCGTACACGCATACAAAGCAATGGATAGAGCAAGAGCAGCTTATGCATAAAGTCGAGTGTGTACGTCGCCACAGATCAATTTTTTCCTTTGAGATGAAAAGCTCCTGTCCAAAGTCCAAAGCAGCCGACACCCGGCCGATCGCGATCCCCACCAGGTTCCTTTCGAAAGTAGGAATAAATGCCTGTCTCTGACTCTATTTCCCCTAGAGGATCATCAGTCTGGCTCAAAATCAACACAGGTATGGCCCAATGATTAACTGTACCATATTTGGTGCGAATTTGATAAGGCAAATAGTCATTAGGTTATCTCCAACTGTTTCCCCAGGATGATGACCAATCTATAATAGCTCAAAATCAATAGGGTTCTCTTTTGACCCAATATATCCCGGTACTAAATTTGGTGTCATTCTGACAAACCGTCTGGCCTGCATTGTGTTCGCAGGATGCGAATCGCAGCAGACAAACATAAAAAATCAATTCTAGCGTCACTTGCACAATGCACAGCTACGTAATAATTTGACATATATATATACATATATATATATGACTTGAGTTTTTATATTATTAGCAGCTTACATAAATTTTTGGTTTAGTGAATTTGAATTAAGATTTAGTCAATCGGTATAAGCAATTAGTCAATATGGTTGCCTACGAGTTATTCAATCGGTTCTATGGATTAGTCAATGTGGGGATTAGTCCCCACAGTTCTTGGGATTAACACTGTTGGGACTTGCTTACTTGCTTTCATAAAAAACTTTGAAAACGGGTTCGTATTACCAACTATGTTATAAACAGTGCTCTTACAACGCTTGATTTTATAATTTCCGGAATATCATGATATTTTGGAATAAATTAGGGGTTTGTAAGTGCACTAACTCCAATATTTGGTATATCATTCAAATGCCTTATACTGGATTGGTGGACAAATGTTTAAATACGTATATGCGATTTTATAATTTTCGAACAGACCTTGAAAATACAGTCTACTCTCGTTATAACGGCCAGTCAAGGGCGGCAGTTTTTCTGGCCGGTATAAACATCGGCCGATATAAGCTATAACGGTTATGGCCGTTACAAGCCATAACGGCCATAACCGGTATAAGTTTGTAACTTTATTTGTTATAACGGCAATAGCCGGTATAAAATTTTCAGATGATTTGTGCTTGTAGCAGTATTATCATGTGCACGTAGCACGTAAATAAGATTTGTTTACACTTTCGCCTTACAAAAACAACACATTTTATGGAAAGTGGCGGCAGTAGGTATCACATTTTTGTGCGAGTACGTGTTTCATGATGGTAAAAGTGTAAATTTACGGCTTTTTTTTGGTTACGGCCGTTATAACATACTGTTTTTCGGTCAAGGGACCGAACAAATTTGGCCGTAATAAATAATAACCGTTATAGCTTACACCGTTATAACCATGGTAAAATACATGGTACGTCCTATCTAAATATCCGGGCGACACAAAGTTGGCCGATATAGCCATAGAACCGTTACAACCATGTCCGTTATAGCAAGAGGGGACTGTACATGATATGTAAGTTTAGTCAATGTGTACTATGGGCTTAGTCAATACGAACGTTTGAATACTTTTGAGGTAAACATTGACAAATTTAAAATTAGTCAATTTGGTTATTAGTCCATTTGACGGCATACCCATTTGAGGTACCTTATTAGTCTTTTGGTTTTTACTGAAAATTAATACCAGGAGGCAGAGGATTGCATCGGGCCCTTTGTCAAGCCCGAAACCCGAAGCCCGCCCGAAGCTGCAGACAAAAGCCCGCAGGCCCGAATGTATCTCATATTTGAAGCCCGCCCGACCCGAGCCCGAAGGGCCAATTAATCTCAAGCCCGAAAAACCCGAACCTGAATTTTTTTTATACATAAATGTGTGCATGATGTGTAATACCTTACACATGTGCATGGCATGAAGTGCTACCGTATAAGGTCATACTTTGCGTTCTTTCGATAAAACAAATCAAACGATATGTTAGCGTCTCTTTTTACCAATTTTGAAACAAAATTAAAGCACAAGATTTGCAAAATTTGGAAGAAGTGCATTTAAGCAAAAAAAACTCGCTGGATGAAAGTTGGACAAAAGTGATTCCAGTTTTGCGCAACTGCAGTGAAACAAACATCTTGATTTCCTACAAATATTTCCCCTCTGCGCCGTTGTTGATGGAATGAATGAATGAAAATGAAATAGGATGGAAACAGCATAATAAAATCAAGTTCGCTATGTTTGTTTGTGTTTTGTATGCGAATGAGAACTGCATATTGAATATTTTTATGTAACATTCATCTCACCAGGAGAGGAAAAAATATTTATCGGGCTTCGAAAAATGTAAGCCCGCAGGTAGGCCCGAGAAATTATAGGGAAGCCCGAACATAACAAGTCCGAAATATTGAAAAAAATCAGAAGCCCGCACGGGCTCGGGTTCGGTCTTGGGTTTCATGCAATCCTCAACAAGGAGGAGAGAACTCCCCTGACCATACTCTTTGTGAGAATCACACCAAACTTTTAGCAATAGTACATTTACTGGGATAAAATAATTTCGAGATAAAGTGATGGGTATAAAATGATTTGGGGGTAAACTGATGGGGACAAAATAATTGGGATAAAAGTGCCGCTCACCATCCAAAATGAACGCGGAAAGAACAAATGGCTTAAAAATTAAAGGAAATGGCGTGCGTCTGGCTACGCCTGATCTTCCGCTAGCTGGGGGCTTCGCCAATAGAGCTGGAATTTGCAGATCAACCGACCCATGCAGCTAATTTCTTTCCATGGCTGACGTCATAATCAGAAATCACAATAATTTTAAGTATCATGCATCCCAGAAATTACATATATCATCAAGTGATATCAAATCACTTCATTTGAGATCAAGCAATGGTAATAGCATTACATTCAGTAGCAAGTGTGTGCTTTTTTGGAATGCGAGCGTAGAGCGTACTTTATGAATTTCTCCAGCTCCCCCACAGATTCTTAGTGCATGTATTTTCTCTTTTAAATTATACAACGACATGTCCCCTTAAAGCAATTTTTGGTATAATATGTTTTATTATAGACTTTTTCTAGAACATATTCAAGAGAAATTCCAAGTTTCCAAATGTAAAATGCTCATTTAATGAAAGTGGAATTTGCGATATATTTTGACAGTTAATCAAATGGTCTGGGACCATCCATTTAGAACGTTACGCTGACATAGGCACCCACCCATTCTCTCGGAGCGTAACTCCCTTGTTAACCCGTCATAAGCGTAATTGTAACATTAGGCACCCACCCATTCTCTCGGAGCGTAACTCCCTTGTTAACCCGTCATAAGCGTAATTGTAACATTAGGCACCCACCCACCAAAAAACCCGGGATTTGAGCGAACGTTCTAAATGGATGTCCCCTCTGAGCCGTCGCCGTGCCGTAGTTAAATTCCTAGTATGGAAACGCTATTTATTGTAATTTATTGTGTATTATACGGTAATTTTATGCGTGATGCGATTTTGTATTGGCTAAACTAGTAAAAATTTAGTAGTGTTGCGTTGACTATCACTAACTGCAGTTAAAATTTATTAGAAACCTTTTCATAATGTAGACACACATGTTTACAATTTTAAATTTTACAAACACTTTGTACCGTTTGAACTTAGAAGCCGAAGGTCTACTTTTCCTTCCCATGACGGATATCTTTTCCGGTTGCAGTTGTAAAACCATGGAATCTGTACGACAGCTTGGTATTCCTTCGGATTAATGGACTTATACTTAGAAATTGGAATCCTCCTTTCTTCCAGATTTGATGGAAGCCTCATCAGAATAGTTTGCAGAGTGTGTAAAACTTCTGCTTCTTGTACGCGGATAGGGCTCAGCGTTGAAATTTGATTCAATTCCGAATGTACTGATCTCATTATTCTTGCAATCGCATTATTTGTTTCTTGTCCGTGTCCCTCAATAATCGTGCCTTTCTTGGCTACCTGAAAAGGAATATATCCGTAATGGCTCATGTGCATTCCACCAAGAACAAAAGAGTTACTCTGTCCATGCTTTCTAAATGAGCATCTCGATTGGGATTTACTCGCACAGGAAGACATTAAAGTATTCAAGGTCCAAAATGTTGGAACGCCAATAGTATACTGTGTCCCTTTGACGGGGAAATCTGATCGGAACGCTAGGTCAATGTGACCGAATGGAAACCATATGCCCATGTCCACTGGATCCGACGGCATCTGACAGTTTTTCAGGTAATACACTGCATTACGATAAGAAACTTCGTCCAAGTCCGCAAAACCCAATAAGTCGTTGCCTTCAAAGAACTTTTCCTTCTCATTGTACGCCAGAAACTTTCTCCACAATTGATTTTCCTGAATAGACTGTCCTACGTAACTACCTCCTGCTTTTAATTCGTCCAAAATCCTGTATTCTGTTGAATCATCAAGCACAAAGTGGACAACTTTATGGAGAAACTTTTGAAATCGGGGTTGTTGGCGTAGAAGCGGCCAAAGCACGGGTTTTCGAACTGCCAAGAAGTAGGTAGTTGTTGCCTCCAGAAGAAAAAACTTGTCTACTACATCATCAAGCTCCTGAAAATGAATTTCCAAAGTATCCACGTCAAATCCAAGAGTAAGTAGCATTGCAATCTTTCTGCCTCCTGAACTAAGGTTTTGGCACGGTGGTACACTTTCAGGAAACGATAAGGGTGGACTGGTGCATGAAGTATTCACTTCTACAACCGGAGGCAATATCAAGAAGGCTTGCAAGACTTCAAATAAGGATTCGGTAAGGTGTTGAAAGTTGGTAACATTTTCCCTTAAATGTGAGTAGCTTGCAATCCATTCTTCCCACTGGAAACTTTTTAAGCGATTAACGAAAGTATCTGGATGACACGGAGACGTTTCCGGTACAGTAATATTCTTGAATGCCCTTGGTTGAGGTCTCGATAATGGAATTGTATTCCAAGAGTAGAAGTACAACACAAGTACACTTGCAACCATCAAAAGGAGAAACGCCCACTTGTAAAATTGAATCATTTCACAAATCGGATGGTTATCGAATCCCGTACAAAACTTTTAAGTTCAGAAATCTGCAGAATTTTCAGCTTACGAAACACTGATGTCAACTTTTAGTGAACTAATTTATTCAGCTTGAAGTCATCAGCTGCGTGCGAGGTGCGCAGCATCGGTATCTAGCTAAGTAAACAACTAGATGAAAGCCCCCGTTCCGCTGAGACGAGTGGCTGATTTAGGTGCTGAATATCTATTTTGCTGGGTGCTGTAGGAATATATGCTAGACGTTGTCGTTGTATGCAGTGGGAATGAGTGGGAATTCAATTTTAACAAAGAAATCCTGCAAAAAGTTTGGCTACTAGAAGCAAGCCAAACTTTGTTCGATGCTTTTGTACCTAAATCAAAGCCACAGTCCGTATTTGTAAACTTTTCAGGGTGAAATCTTTCAAGGGATATTTAAGTCACGACAGCCTCAAACCCAACTGCAACTAACTATTAAAGTGCCATTGTTGTTAAATTTTAAAAGTTTGCTTATCCTTCATGCTTGCTTCAAATCTGGAAGTTTCAAAATGAGTTTGGTATATCGTAGAATTCAACTTCGGAATACGTTACCTAAACATCTAGTTGTATTAAATATAAGTTTGAGATTTTTCGAATTAGCCGTTAAGAAACATCTGTGTTGTTAAACTTTATAAAATCAATACAATATAGGGTGATGTGCCGTGGCCCGCCGCACATTCTTTTTTCTACCAACCACAGCCTATTTTACCTCTCTCCCCAAGCTCAGCCTCCGTGGCTCAGTAGCTAGAATGTCGGGGTTAGCGATTTTGGAGAAAAACGCGTTCGGCCGGACGGCCGGATCAGGAAATTAGAAAGAATCTTGGATTCTTAATAAACCATTGGCAAATGGAGTAAGTAGGAATCGACTTCGGGGCATTGGGGGCCTTCGGCCCCGTGGATATTTGGGGCCTTCGGCCCCGCGGATAAACGGATTTTAACAAATGGATCTCATATTTGTAATCCTGGTCAAAAATGGACTTAAAATCATATGCCGCACAGCATAAGTCCATTAATTTGGAAATTTTAACAATTAAAGTCATAAATCAGGGCCTAAATAGTTAAACCTTAACAAACGGACTGTAAATTCGTAATCCCGTTCAAAAATGGACCTAAAATCATGTGCCGCACAGCATAGATCCATTAAATTAGCAGATTTGAAAGTTAAGGTCCTGATTTCATGACTTTGCAATCTGAATTTTAACAAACCAACTGTGGATTCGTAATCCTGGTCAAAAATGGACCTAAAATCATGTGCCGCATGATATAGGTCCTATGTAAAAATGTTGGACCGTTGGTGACCTTTGACCTTTAGATTTGACCTATAGACCTGAAATTCATAAGGGTTCTGTCGGAGGTCCACTAGAGTCTGTATACCAAATTTGGTGGAAATCGGATTAGCCATTTCGGAGAAAAACGTGTTCGGACAGACGGCCGGACGTCCGGACGTCCGGAACAGGAAATTAGAAGGAATCTGTCGATTCCTAATAAATGGAAAGCTAGAGTACTTGGGTACGGTGGCTGGAGTGCTCAATCAAAATCGAGTGCTATAGGCAGGCAGAAGGCTGAATGCTAAAAGATGTTTGGCTTTTCTTTGTAAACACAATCAGATGTTGCAAGCAAGGGTGTGGTTGTGCAAAAGAGTAGTAAATAAAGGAAGAAGTATTGGTTAAATATTTCAACACATTGCTTGCCATATTTGCTAATTTAATTTTTGTCAAGTATTCGGCCAAATCTTTCAAAATGAAGATTTGCGGGAGAGAGATTGTTACACTAACTATATTAAAAGTATGCATGTTGTTTGCTGTGCTTGCAACTGTAATGGTTTTAGGGACTTTATTTTATCGTCTTGAGTTGTTACAACCAGTTAATAAGTTAGGCATTCAACGATCCGTGCAGACCACTGATGGAACAACTAGGTATTTTAAACAAATCAAACAAATGAAATTTTTTAAATTTATCAGTACTAATACGGTTTTACTGACATGCACACTATGGTATGATTGAAAGAAATTTCAGCACACTTATTGGATTCAACGACACAACGTCCCAAAATTGCATTCCGCCATTACTGGATCCTTTCAATAAAGATTATCTACCGTTTTACTCTCCACCGATTTCACTGGATTGTAGCAAACTTTACAACAGCGACAGTCCATTTACCGGAACGGCTTTTGCAAGTGTGAATGGTAACAGTCTTTATCAGTTGAAGGATCTAAGTGGATTGTACTGTTGTTACACGCCATTTTTTCGTATGGGGGACAACTCAGTTAGGTAACTAAGCTAATCGGTTTACTCAGTACATAAAAAGTAACGTTAAACAATATGACGTATTATTATTGGTTTATAACGTTTATTTGATGGTACCTGCAGTTCAGGATCAACTTGTCACTCGATTAGTGCAAATCCCACCATTATTCCACCAGATATGGACTACATTACTGTCATCTGCAAAGATGCAAAGGATAATACTGTCAAATACAGAGATGTACTTAATATCGTGCATAAAAAGGCAGCCAAAGCAGCTTACTCTGTAGCAGAGTATTTGAATATTGAAATAATTGGTTTGGACTCGGTCTCTCATCTAAATTTTATTCGACAAATGCCTCTTTCGAGAAAGTATTTACTGGATTCACTGAATGCCGTTTCACTAGACGGCTATTCCATCATTGCCAGTGGTACACTACCTAACTTTCTACCAATGCTAGCAGGACTATCTCTTTCTGATTTTACTTCTCAATGTGCAAGCCGTTCTTCCTCCTTGAATGACTGCCCTTTCATTTGGAAAGATTTTTCAAGCCGGGGTTACCTTACCAATTACGCAGAAGACTGGGGCCAGCTCAATGACTTCTGGAGCTTTTCAGCACCCCCCACCGATTACTATCTAAGACCTTATGCCGTTTTTATTGGAAAATTAGCACCAACATTTATAACATATAAAGGAAAAGTTGTACCGACCATTACTCCCAAGGATCTATGCTTTGGAACACGACATCAATTCAAAGTCGTATTGGATTTTATGGAAGAAGTGCGTAACGTGGCAAACCAGTACAAACGACCACAGTTCCAAGTTGGATGGAATACTCTACTAGCTCATGATAATATGAACAATTTGGGACTTGGAGACATTCCGATGTTAGAGTACTTACGGAGATACAAAGAGAGCGGTGCGTGGAACAATACTGTTCTTATTGTTATCGGAGATCATGGCAATGCTGGTATCGGTGGCGAATACATGTGGACACCCAATGGAAACATAGAAGTGAGGCTACCAGTGGCATACATTGCACTTCCACCATGGTTTCACGTTCGATTTCCAACGGAGTACAGGAACCTTATAAAAAATTCAAAGAAATTAACCAGTGCTTATGATGTGTTCAAAACACTAGACCACATGCTGAATTTGGTGCAACCTACAACGCGTAAGGTCAGCGGCTATGGAACAAGCTTGTTTGAGCATATTTCTTCAAATAGAACTTGCTTGGAAGCTGGAATAACATTAGAGTGGTGCCACCCTTGTCACCCAAGAATACCCATTGACATTAAAGGCACTCTGGCGAAATTTGTGGGAAACTTCTTTATAAAAGTCCTCAATTCAAAGCAACAGCCTAAAAACTTGTGCCATACCCAAAATCTTCGTAGCATAAAATCAGCCACAAAATGGGACTCCAGAGACATCAAACGGGAAGTATGCACTGACGAAGGGAAAAAAGGATTCGAAATTCTGAACGGTGTGTGGACTTTGGTACGAAAAAAGATCTCTATCGTTTGTAAAGAAGACGAGAGTTTCGATATTGTTACCATACGCTTTACAACAGATCCAATAGGCTCTGAGTATTTGGGAGAAACCATGATCGTTTACGAGAATAATCAACGTGAAAACCTCAACGTGAAAAATATATGGATTACGGACGGGCTGCAGCGCGTTGACAGATATGCTGAAACGGGTAAATGTGTATCGCGTCACCAGAAACCATTCTGTGTATGTAAAACATAAACGGCGATTAATTCTAGCAATCTTATTTTAATTGCAAAAATATCTGTAAGTAAACTCAAGGGTAATCAAGATATTGATTAAAATATTGCAATAAGGATATTGAAATTAGCATTACCAAAGAGTGGCTTCTAAATAATGTTGAAAAACACCTCCCATCCTTGATTAAAATTACGTGGATTTACATGTTGTTGTAAGATAGGGTACGTGTATACCTAAATTATGTCATCAAAATAACGTGATTTTTGGGCGAATTTTGATCGAATTGGAAAGGACATTTTGCACTCCCCTACTCCCCTTGTTAGGCGTCATCCATTAATGACATCACTTTTAGGGGTCGGGTCACTCGTGTCAAATAGTGACGGCCTATGTTAAGTGCCCTATTCTACAATGTTAAAAAATAGTGACAGGGGTCAGTGGGTCGCTCGAAAAATCGGTTTTTAAAGTGGCGCCATTAGTGGACGAAGCCTTAGCCTGGGCCAACCCTTTTAATTGCTTAATCTGATAGAGCTTGTAAAGGCGGATCGATTACAAAAAGTTTCACTGAAATCAGTTAACAGGGGCCGTTTCTATGGCGGTTTCAAAATATGCTTTAACAGGGGGAAATGGGGAGGTGTACCTATTTCATATCCCATTTTCACCCCAAAGGTCGCTATTTTTGAGACAAGCAAACTATGCATAATAAACTAGCGGCTTTAAAACTATTTTTAAAATCCTAACCTCGATGGTGTTCTACGGTAATTTTTAATAAATTGATTTTGAAAAATGTGAAAAATGGTACTGCACGGTGGTGGGGGGTGGCACTTTATCTGGCGGCACAAAAGGACAGATTAGGCGACTTCAATATAATCTCCTCACTATAGCCTTTTGCGGTGAGTACAAAAGACTTTCAGACGAACACTAATTCTAACACTTTACAGTTAGGTATAAGCTCTAAACCACATCGCGCGTACCCGATTTGATATCATAAAATACATGGCTGTGTATACTGCAGGGTGTCACGTGATCAGCTGACTGGCTATACCGTTCCATGTTATTCAACATATCAAATCGGGTACGCGCGATGTGGTTTAGAGCTTGTACCTAACTGCATGCTTGGGTAATCACCCCATTTTGGCCAAGTGATTAGTGATTGGGATTAAATGAAGACGCTTTTTCAAAGGGTGATTAGTGATTGGTGATTAATACCAATGCCAATCCTTGTAATTAAGTGATTAAAATCAATCCCAATCACTGGTGATTAGGTGATTAAATGTTGAACGAAAATGCAAGTTGGATTACAATCTGAGATTGGGTTTTTTAAAGATTTCTCTTTTCGACAAAGTAATGTAGAAACAAGCAAATACAATTTAATAACAATATATCACAGCTACGAATTTCAGCAGTATATCACAATTAATTATTATACCGATGTATCACAACCACTCACAAGCGTACCTAAATTAAAGGTAATAAAAAAGCTGCTTAATGGAGGTAGAACCTCAGGGGCGTATAATCTAACTTTAATTCTGGGTTTAAGTCGAGTTTAAACCCGGTTTAGGATTATTCTAATAATGTAAGTTTGGTTTAAACTCAAGTTAATCTAGAAAGATTATTCGAGCAAGATTAGCTCAAGTTATGCAATACGACACTTTAAACTAAAGTTAATCCAAAACTTACGACCGGTCAGGAGTGGTCGTAAGCCAGTTTACGTTTGCCTTTGAAAATCGGATTAAATTTAATCTCGCTTAATCTTAATCGCAGGATTAGCCCGAAATTTACGGAATTCGGATTAAATTTTGGATTAGAGAGGATTAGTTTAAACCCGGTTTAAGCCAAAAGTTACATTATACGCCCCTCAGTGATTAAGTAAGAGGTGATTAAAGGCTGCTGGTTTAGGGATTAGTGATTGTGATTAAATGCAAAAAATCTAAAGTGGGATTGGTGATCAAGGGGCGTATAATCTAACTTTAATTCTGGGTTTAAGTCGAGTTTAAACCCGGTTTAGGATTATTCTAATAATGTAAGTTTGGTTTAAACTCAAGTTAATCTAGAAAGATTATTCGAGCAAGATTAGCTCAAGTTATGCAATACGACACTTTAAACTAAAGTTAATCCAAAACTTACGACCGGTCAGGAGTGGTCGTAAGCCAGTTTACGTTTGCCTTTGAAAATCGGATTAAATTTAATCTCGCTTAATCTTAATCGCAGGATTAGCCCGAAATTTACGGAATTCGGATTAAATTTTGGATTAGAGAGGATTAGTTTAAACCCGGTTTAAGCCAAAAGTTACATTATACGCCCCCAAGTGATTAACTTAATCACCAATCCCGGATTAAGGATTGGTGATTCTAATCCGTGATTATCCAAGCCTGCCTAACTGTAACATCCATATAGCCTCAAGTTTATTATGCATAGTTTGCTTGTCCTGAAAATAGCGGCATTCGGGGTGAAAATTGGACATACAATAGGACAACTCCCCATTTACCCCCATGTTAAAGAATTTTTTGAAACCGTCATAGAATCGGCCCCTGATTTCAGTGACTCTTTGTAATCGATCCGCCCTTAACAAGCTCTATCATATCTAATAAACCATTGGCAAATGGACATAATTAGGAATCGACTTCGGGACCTCCCGGGCCTTGGGGGCCTTCGGCCCCGCTGATATTTGGGGCCTTCGGCCCCGCGGATACTCTGATTTTAACAAATGGACCTCATATTTGTAATCCTGGTCAACAATGGACCTAAAATCATGTGTCACACAGCATGGGTCCACTAGTTTGGAAAATTTAACAATTTAAGCCCAAAATCAGGTCCAAAATAGTTAAATTATAACAAACGGACCGTGGATTCGTAATCTCGGTCAAAAATGGACCTAAAATGATGTGTCACACAGCATAGATCCATTAATTTGGAAAATTTAACAATTAAGGCCCTAAATCAGGGCCTAAATAGTTAAATTTTAACAAATGGACATCATATTCGTAATTTTGGTCAAAAATGGACCTAAAATCATGTGTCACACAGCATAGGTACACTAATTTGGCATATTTGACAATTAAGGCCCTGATTTCAGGACCTTTCAATCCGAATTTTAACAAATGGACTGTGGATTCGTAATCCTGGTCAAAAATGGACCTAAAATCATGTGCCGCATGATATAGGTCCTATGTTAAAATGTTGAACCGTTGGTGACCTCTGACTTTTAGAGTTGACCTATTGACCTGAAACTCAATAGTGTTCTGTCGGAGGTCCACTAGAGTCTGTATACCAAGTTTGGTGGAAATCGGATCAGCCATTTCGGAGAAAAAGGTGCTTACACGGACGGCCGGACGGCAGGACGGCCAGACGGCCGGACGGCCGGAACAGGAAATTAGAAGGAATCTGTCGATTCCTAATAACTATAAACCCTGATGACGTTGTTCGGCTGTCAGTGGAGATATACAAAAACCACTGTTTACGGCCTCACAGACGCAGATGCCATCTTGCGTAGCTATGGCGCACTACATCTACACATAATGACATTTCTCAAGCAGATAATTCTGCTTGGCGGCAAGCATGTTCCTGCTGCGATGGAAAAAAAACACAGGATTCCCAAGATCAAATATTTCCGTACGTACATTATTTATCTCCGTTCGCCAGACAGAACACCAACATTATACTTCTAAACAATACTACGTAGGTAAAAGATTGCAATGGAGGATATCACCTAATTGATGCAAGCTGCCTCTTAACTGTTTTCAAGTAAGTTTTAAGTGCTACCGAGTTAAATAAATGATTAGATCCTTCTTGGTGTACGTTCCAAGAGCATTCTAATATTTTGATTGTGTTTGTCAAGGTTCTTGCGTTTTGGTGATAGCACACACGTTCCTACATATCAGATGTAGGAGACTGATAGTGGACATCAACTGATTGATGCAAATCGCGTTTTAACTTTATTCGAGTAAGTTTTAAGTGCAACCGAGTTAAAAAAATCACTAGATTCTTCTTGGTTTAAGTTCAAAGAACATTATAACATTTTATTGTATTTTGTAGGTTCTTGCGTCTTAGTGACAGCACACACGTTCCAACATATCAGGTGCAGCAGATTTATGGTGGATATCATCTAACTGATGCGAGATGCGTTTTGACTGTTTTCATGTAAGTTTTAAGTACAACTGAGTTAAATATATGATTAGATCCTTCTTGGTGTACGTTCCAAGAACATTCTAATATTTTGATTGTATTTTTGTTGGTTCCTATTTGGAGGTTTTCCAATAGTGGTTGAGGGAGATTTCCGACAACTAGCACCAAGCTGCATGGGATTCGTGTAAAAATCGGGGAGTCCTGTGTAAAGAGCAGCCATTTGTGGAAGCACTTACAGGAACTTCCACTAATACAGAATAGGCGTGTGAATCAGGATGAGTCGGAATTCTGTGATTGGTTGCTTTCGATTGGATCGGGAATTTTTAATAATGAGGAACAAGACTTTCTGTCTGTACCAGTCTCCAACCCAGTGACCTGATGAAGACACGTTGAAAGTCAACGAAAGAGTTGTTCAGATGCTGGACGGAAACTCCACCATATACTATAGTGTTGATACTGTGGCGGAGCGGTCTCAATATCCCATCGAGGTTTTAAACTCACTGACTCCCATGGGAATGCCACCACATACTTTAAATTTAAAGAAAGGGTGCTGTGCGATGCTTCTGCGAAACCTGAGCCCAAAGTTTGGATTGTGAAATGGAACCAGGCTAATTGTTGAATCATTGGGGCCAAATTTAATTGAATGTAGTATTTTTAGTGTCAGTAGACGAGGTGAAAGTGTTCTAATTCCTCGCATAAATCTGGATGCAAAAAATGCTGATTTGCCATTTTAGCTGCAAATGAAGCGATTCCCACTCCGGCTCGAGTATTCTATGACCATTACAAAATCACAGGGACGTACAATTGATCAGATCGGTGAATTACTTCCGGAACCGGTTTTTTCCCATGGCCAGTTACATACAGCATTTTCAAGAGTTCGAAGCAAGAGAGGATTATTTGTGGAAGCAAAAGAAAGTTCAAAGCAGGGAGCTATCTACGAAAACAATTCGGAAATCTATACATATAATTGTGTGTATAGAGAAATACTAAAAATACTAAAATAAATTTATATATTATATACATATTTTTATATATTTATATATTATATTATATATTTTATTGCGTACCAATAAAACGCACATTATTGTATGGCAAACACAATTATTTCGATTAATAAATATTTTTGTTATTCTTAATGTGGCAGGGCGTTTAGCCTGCCTGAGTTTCTAGTTAGACAATAAAAAGGAATAGACCAGCCTAACACGGGGAGTGCGAAATGTCCTTTCGGATTAAAATTCTGTCACCCTACTGTCATCATTGGTACGACCTCCCCGCTTCCGTGTCATGTTCATTAAATAGTTCATTATTTTTTTCTAATTTATTTTTCGTGTCAAACGTCTGTTTGCTAGATGATGTTGTTTCAATCCAGTGGATTGAATCCACTAGAGCGATCTTTTTGTAACATCTTAGAAAGATTTTCCTCGTTAACGGAAAATACCCGTGGATTTGGGTATAAATCTGTTGATCCTTGGGTGTCGTCAAGTCGAGGTCTTCATTTTAAATATAATTTTCAGTCGCAAAAAACAATCATTCGACACAACTTGTGATCCTAGATTTAATGACTGAAGAAATCATTGAAATCATCTGTGGGTTATAGCCTATGTTTACATAAAGATGTCCAAAAAGGAAAGCGACAAAATTCTTTCTCTTCCATTAGCCAACTACTGAAGAAGAAGTACTTACTACAAAAATACACCATGCTTTCCTGGCCTACAAGTTAGTAATAATATACACTTATTTACGGTCATACTTTTTGGAGTTTTCCGCTATTTTCAGAGTATGATTTTTTTTAAAGTGTTCCTCAATTCATATCATAACGTATTTCCAGAAATCATTAATTGCAGTAATACCCACTAAAGTATGGGCTTTCAAATAAACTATCACTTAGCATTTGTTTTACTAAGGCATGGAAATTCCGTACACATCCAAGGTATATAGAATAGTGAGTTTTATGTGGTCTGTTGTTGTTCTGCGATCCCCGACTATCTTTGATGACTACTGCCCTGGCGTTTACTTGCTTCTTCACATTCCATAGAACTTTGTCTGAGATTCCATGTATGTGACGGAAAGCACTTATGCACACCTCCACCAGTTTACCGTCAGCCTTAATGTGGTACTTGGTTCTTTGTTGTTTTTGTTGGTCTTCTGTGGCCAATAATCCCATTAGATAGGTGTGCTGCCGCACAAAGTTACCTAATTTCCAGTATGGATCATGGATCCTTCTCTTGATCTGATCGCTAATCAGACGTCCTGGTAAATGGCAACCTAATCCGCATATTTTCCTCTAAGTTCAATGATCGATAAGCATAAGTAAAATTACTAGTTTTGCACATTCGTTGTGGTGAATTTTCTTACTTTTGGTACAAACTGCTTGGCTGGGACAGCTACTCGTACGTCACGTAAGCTTCCCCTGAGTTACGTTAAGCCTTTGCGATGTTTTCTTTCCACGTTTCCGGCTGCCAACCGACTTTGGGAAATAGGCACAGGAGGCATTGCAAAACGATACAATTTGAGGGAGACAGTAGCAGCAAAATTATGATAAGCTTACGCTAATTAGACGTAAGTAACCGTAAAAACAAACATAATTTTTGGAAAAATTACAAGCGCATTACTCACTTACTCTCTCTTTTTAGCATAGTACTTCTCTTACTATTTTGCAGCATTGCACTAACAATGCTGACGTGGCCCAGGGCCCAGTGGCATGAGCCTAGGGCTTGAGGTAGTGTAGTGCTAAAGGATCGATTTCTGGCTGGGGCAACGTTTTTTTTACACAAAACATATTATCTCAACTGCAGTGCAGGTACTGCACTATAGTACTGCTATTTTTTGACGAATTAAGCTAAATATTGGCATGTAGACTAATTAAAGGGTGGGGAATTCAGCCAAATTAACCAATTACACCAGGGGGTAGGGCTTATCCTCCAGGGGTAATTTTACAGTTTTGCTCGGATTGAGCTCAAATTTGGTATGTAGACCAATTAAAGGGTGGGGAATTCAGCCAAATTAACCAATTACCCCAGGGGGTAGGGCTTATCCCCCAGGCGTAGTTTTTCACAGTTTTGCTCTGATTGGGCTTAAATTTGGTATGTACACCAATTGAAGGATGGGGAATTCATGCTAAAATTGTCGCTAATAATTTTTCGCAGGACGTAGTTTTACAACTTTAAGTTGTAATACAACAAGTATTATTTTTTAAAATGTCAACTTTATAAAAAAAATTAAATAAAAAGTCAAAGCTGCCGTCTACATTGAATAAAAAATAATCTCCCGTTTTTCAAATAAAAAAGGATTATGGTAAATTGACTGGGTGGGAATTTGGTTGGGCTTAACCATCGGCAAACCGGTAAGCCTTTTGGTATCGTTTTAGTAGTTTCGGTTAACCAGGAAGGTTACCGCTATTAGCCATGAAGGCTAAACTTTTATAATTGAAAAGTGACTGGCCAACCAACCAGCCATGTTATGTTTAGCCCTTTTTAAAATGATGAGAGTAAACCGAGAAGGTATACATTTTTAAAGAAAGAGAATTTTGAGTTGCTTAAATTCTCAAAAAGAGGTCACCGAAGGAAAAGAGAACCACTATTGAATTTAAAGTGGGTGAGTTAATGGAAAAGGATCCCCGGTTGAATTTGTATTAGTTAAAATCTGGAATACGGGCCCGAGATTGACCATGGGTAATTCAGCGAAATTTATTCAACTTATTCAACGAGTTAAATTAGCGGATGCCTCTTTAGAGTGATCCAGAGGCTAAGCGTCAAGCGAAAGGCAGAGGGAGGGCCCGGGTGAGGGTAGGAGAAAGTGGGCCCCTTTAATGTCTGATACTTAACTTTTCTGATGCTGAGTTAGTGAATTACGGTTAAAATCCGTGTTTTAAAGATAAAATGAGAAAATTAAACAAATTTTTGCGCAAAACATGCGGAGATTGTACAGAAATAATGGATGGCGAGCGTAGCGAGCCCAAATTTTTTGAAATTATAAGCAAATTTTCTGCAATTTTTGCTGAATTTTGCTTATTTTTGCTTCGTTTGGGGCCCTCTAAGAGCGGGGCCCGGGTCGACTTCGAACTCTACCACCCTCGGCGCTTAGCCTCTGAGTGATCGGAAATGGTTTAAACGTTTTGATATATGTATTTAGCTCTAGATGCCATCAAATTGTATATTGTTTTGATGGCAAAACGGGCTTAGGGCTAGTTTTACATAAATCAGTTTAAAAAATGTAAGTTTCATAAAATGTAGCATGGCAACAAGATTTCCTTTTTCGTTACGCTAATTCAATTGCCGTTCAGGTATCGAAGCAAAATATAAAAGCAAAAATAAATGGCTAGGTATGAGTAAACATGTGAATCGTAGTTTATGATAGTTAAGTTGTTTACTAAACCGCTATAATTGGTCGTATACTTCAAACGTTTACGACACATATTTAAGGTAGCTTTTGTTTTCGATTATCTAAGACAGACAATCAAGCAATGGACACTTGCAAAAGCACTAACACACTAGTAAACCTTTGTTTGATCCATATTCAACTGATTACAATAAATTAGATTTAAAAAAATTAGATCGTAAACTTTTTTACGTCTTATCTTATCTTATAATCTTAAATACTTCCTGTCGTAAAATTTCGCTAACAAATGTTTACAGTCCGGTGAATCCTGTTTTCAGAGACTCGAACCACTCACTGTATGACGTAGATTTGCAAATATGTAAAAAGTCATAAAGTTCATGCCAATTTCTGAAAGCCGTTATCGCTCTATGAATCCATCCATCCAAAAGTGTTTATAACGTAGAATTTCTATTTTACACTGAATTGTTATATTTGTAATGTAAAGCACATTGCGTGGTTAAAAAGCCTGAATTCCTTCGTCTCTGGATTAGATTACCATGCGTGGTAATAAAGACGTTTAAATAAAGTCAAGTTTGTTTTTGGCAGTTACATAAAATATGACGTTAGCATATGGGAGATAACCTATAATAACTAGGTGGGTTTGGTGGGTTCAAAAATCGGATTTTCTTGATAACGTAATATATGGACGACCCCCTTCACCGCACACAGGTTCTCTCTCTCTCTTATGCAATGCAAACACGAGAAAGCCAAACATGTGTTTCAAGAGCCATAGTACAGAGTGAACTTAGGTCATGAGTTATTATGGTCATCCCTTATATGGGATATGTAATTAGATACTTATTCAATCTATTCTAAAAAAGAATTATTAATGACTATGAATCATCTTTTGAATGATGACGAGGCAGAACTACATATCCGAGAAAACATTTACCCTAAAAAACCCGAGTTAATCATCTTCTTATTTCTTCATCAAAGACTACAGAAAGTTATCCGTCACCAACGAAATACAAATTCATATAGAATCTACAACGCCACATAAAGGTATGGGAGGATGAAAAACAAATTTTTTGCTCGGTTCGTTGCAACTAATCTAACTGCCAGGTTTCAAATTACGTGAAGAAGCGGTGAAAAGGTTTTACAATCAACCCATTATATCCCATTTCAAAGGTATCTAATAGGAGCCATTTACAACCAAAAATGTGCTGGAAACTGGCGCCAGTCGTAGATCTTAGCTGGCCACAGCTGGCTCAAAACCAACAGGGTGGCTTTTTCTACATGTATAAATAGATTTTGTCCATTTTTACATGTAAAAATTCCGCGTATTTTGTACATGTAATGTAACGGTCCCAAGTGAAGTGCAACGACTTAACTTGTACCGTACCCTTATTAGTATTGCCTTTATTCTTATTCGTATTGAGTTATTAGTATCATAACCCCATCCCATACTCAAGCCGATATTAATACCAGCAGCAATGCAAGATACTAATAGCCTGATACTAATATCTTCTCCAAGCCTATCAGGGGCATTATGATACTGCTCTTTTGTATATGCCGCTCTCTTCTCTCACCAGCCACTCAGCGTACAACCATGCTTCAGTTTTCTTCGTTCGTCGTCGTCGTCGCGTCGCTCTGCACCACCATCGGCAGAAGTGGACAGAGAAATCCTCAGTCTGGTTTTACGTGCTCAACGATCATCTTATGAGCAGCAGCAGTAGTCATTTTATTAATTTCTTGTTCTTTTGTAAATTATGAGTTAAAGTCAAGTTATAATTAAAAGTCCAATTATCTTAATACTTAACTGTCCTACATTGTGTTATTAAGCTGCTTTATTATTCCAGATCGTTTTATCAGTAGATTTGGCACGAACTGCCCTGACTAGTAGTATCATCATCATCGCATCATATTGCATCAGATACTAATAGAGTTAATAGTAATCGGTGGCGTAGGCACTAGTTAGGGAATAATTAGTCTCAGAGGTCCTAACCGAAGTGTAACGCACCCTTCACATTACAGTAAAAATCATTTTTACATGTTATTTCCATGTTACATGTATTTACATCCCGCCACCCTGAAAACCAACTCCTTTTACAAATTTCTCGAAGAAACAAAACAAATAACACGACACTCGTTCTATCTACATATCTCACTTAATGAAAGGAGAGGCTAACAGAGATACCCAAAGGTCCTCCGTCTTCCTTGAGCCTCAGGGCAAACATAATCCGGACTCAACAATTTCCTGGGAAGCTGAAGACATTACAGGTCTCGGGAGCTCCACCACCACCACTGCTGGACTGTTGTCACTGGAACTCCACCGGGGATCGGACTTTACTCCACGGCTTGTCGGAGGAAAAATAGATGGGTTATGGTGTTGGGTTGTCCACTGCTAAGGTTTGTAGATGCCGGGTTTTTGACACCTAAATGATGAGTCTACTAAATAACTGATGACCTAACTTTGCCTTCGATATGACCAAGCAACACTGCCACCCAATTTTCGGCCGACGTAGAAAAAGGAAATGGAAATGGGAAAATGGAATAAAAGATGGGGATGATGTAACACGAGATCGGTGGATACTTTTAAAATGAACTCTACTATTTATTCTCAGAAATCAGCCACATAGAAATCAAAGGGAATATTTCTTACAAGGGAATATTCATTGTGAAAATGGCTAAACAGAAAGTCTCTCTCGACTTGAGAGCTTCAAGGCTAAATTAGATCTGTCGGTTCCTTCCTCGCCTTCCTCGTACCAAGCCAACTCGGCATGCTCTTCTCCAAAGCGCGAGGGGGAACTTGAAACTCATACATTAATACATTTCGTTTTAACGGAAAAGTACTCTTGGTCTTAACCTAGATACATAGTTAATGGTGTACGGCACAGAGGGTGCCGTACCAGGAATCCTACACTCTATACTAAAATCTACACAATGATTATGCCGACACTTATCTGTCAAGAAAATTTGCAGGATAATGGAAGATAGTTTTTAAACATTAGTTTAGAATCACATAATTGTTTTCCAACCAAACTAATCCCTGAATAGGTACCTGTAAAGAGTATAGGTAAAGAGTTACGTGATGGCAGTATGATGTTGTTTAATGGAATGCCGATTTTCCTTTTTTTCTTAAAACGGTCTTTTTCAATCGTTCGTCTACGCTATTAAGTCAAACTATATTTATTGAAGGTGACAAAAAATATTCAGAAAATGTGTGTTCTCAAACGTGATATCTATATAATATAGCGCGCCGGTCCCGTGCCCCGGCTCACTTTGATACGCCACCTGGTGAAGCTTTGCTAAACTAACACAAGGGTCAGGACTTCGAATCCTACCCATGGGAAAAAATTTTTGCTTGCTTTTTTGTACCCAAACTTTATCCCAAATGAACCTTACTTCTACGAATTATCTCTAAAGGACCCGAAATAATTATACAGGGCCTGCATCAGGGCCTAAATTGTTAAATCTGAAATCTATAGTGATTGCACGGTGCGACACATGAATATGGTCCAGTTTTTGACTAAACGGACGAATATGAGGTCGGATTGTTAAAATTCGATTCCGCAGGTCCTGAATCAGGGCCTTCATGGTTAAATCTGAAATCTGTAGTGATTGCACGGTTCGACACATGAATATGGTTCAGTTTTTTACCAAATTTTCGTATATGAGGTCGGATTGTTAAAACTCGAATCCGCAGGTCCTGAATCAGGGCCTTCATGGTTAAATCTGAAATTCTTAGTGATTGTAATGTGCCAAATATGATTACAGTCCAATTTTTTATCAAAGTTACCAATCTGCATCTGTGGTCGGGTTAATAAAATTCGTATCTGCAAGCCGTGACCAGAATACAACTATTTTGATAATGACACATACGTATAACAGTTGATGCTGATAAAAGATGATGCTACAGCTATTGATATTAATCTCAAAGTAGCCACACATGCTTGAAATTCAGGTGTCAAGAGTCGTGTTGGATTTGCATTTCAGGCTTGCAATCCTCACCCATGCTTACAACATGCATGGGTAGCATAAGCAAGCCCAAAAAATATAGTAACGACGGCTTTCATTTAGTTGCTCTTAACTTTGAGGTTGTCGTACATGGCTTGACGGATTTCACCCAAAGTTTACAAATACGGTCTGCAGACTTGGCTTAGGGGCCTAAGCGACAAGCAAATCTTGGCTTGGCTTGCAACTTTCTGGAAGCAATTTTTGAAATACAACTGTACTGGTGATAATGGCATGTGTAGTATGCACAGTCAACTTCACAACTGGCAGACAAATGTTACAACTATTTAGCTTTGCATATATTCAAAGTGGCGCTTGCTTGAAATTCAGGTTATCCTAACTGCACCCAACGTGTAGAAATTATCCATATATCACCCTGCACAATAATATGAGTATTTAGGACCTGATACAGGCTCTCCACCTGCGGAGCGGTGGCTGGCTTCCTAGTAACTACTATTTCATGTTTGAAATGAACAAAAGTTGTTGGTTATTCTATTTTCTATTGTTTGCCATATATAAATGAACGCAAAATTTTTGCTTAATTTCTAGACAAAAAGTTTTGATATATATACAAGCTAAAATAAGATAATATATACAACCACAAATTTGTCCTAGAAATGATGAAACATCCTTTATGAATTTCAATTTGTTATAAGTTTGATGCCACTCGTGTGCAATTATCACTGTTTAAAAATTCACAAAATTTTTTAATTCGTCAGTTAAATTTTTGGGGGACCGTTTTTTAAAGAGCACCCAGTGCCCGCACAGGTATTGTTTAGGCTCTGCGCATATATTCTTTCTTGTTCCGGTCCAAATAGTGAAGGTACTCAGCGAGTTGCAGAGTAGTCTTCTGCAGCACATCCGCCATACACAATTGGTACCATGCCGTATTAAGTGCTTTGAAGAACTTTTCTGTGATGTAGTCTGTGCACAGCGCATTCTCCAATGACAGGAAGAATTTGTATCGGGGTGCCACGAAAGCGTAACAATCGTGACCTGCACAAGGACGACCACACCTGCCAAAGATGTCAACTTGAATATGCTGCCGGAGTTCATTTACAGTTCCCGTTTGGAAAGCGCATTGCATTTTGAAACAATCCATGCCACGGGTCCTGTAACAGGACTCCTGTTTCTTGAACATTGGCTGTGGCTCTTCAGGTTTCGGAAGCTCAACCAAATACCCGTAAGGATTATAAACGTCAGAATCACGTCTACAAGGGCACAAAATAAAGTTTGGATATGACGATGACGGAGAATATTTGTTATATGCATGGTTCATAATATAAATAATATTTAGTTACCGGTAAGTCATTGTCCAGTTAAAGATACCGTTATACGCATTGAGTTTTACGATGGTAAAAAGAGGGGATTCTTGCTGTAAGTATACCCAAACCTTTTCTAAAGAAGTCGTTGTGAACTTCCGGAGTACTCTCCCTATTATAGGGTAAAAATATTAAATCTGCGCTGTAATTGTGTTTACGTAGAACACCGTTATAATAGCCATAATAAGTAAAAACTAAGTACAAATATTATATTTTTGTACCTCAACAAGTCAACAGAGTGAAATACAAGGCAGGCGTGAAGGTTAGATAGGGCACCAAATTTAGCATAAGTCAAAACAAACATCTTTGTTTTTCTGAGCTTTAAACTCTTAATAACAAATTTAGTTTGTTAACTGGTGAAATACTAAATCGTTTGCAAAGATGTTTGCTATAATCAAATAATTCCTTACAAATCTGTCTAATAAACCTACACTCCACTAATCAGCATCATTGAGAAACTAGGAAGAAGCGTTGGAATAATTGTGGGGACGCTAAGATAATACAACTACAATACCGCAATTAACAGTGAATAAATTTTATTTGGAAGAACACAATATTGTTGCTTTTGACTAGCATTGTGGTACATTTATTTTGCATTATTAAGCCTTAAAAATATTGCAAATCTTGTTTTGATGTCTACATTATATATGTTGGAAGGATTATTCGTTTTTCCATTCATGCCTTTTAATATTTTATTCTACGTTTTAAACTAAAGTACAGACCGCCTAAAGTAATGAGTCACATGATATTTGGAACGTGTATATTGTCCAAAAAGCTATTTTGCAAACAATTTAATGTATACGGTGACAATAAGTAAAATGTGGAAAGCAACGGAAAAGTGTATTGCAGTGTAGTAATATACGGTTTTCTGTTTCCTTTCACCCATTCTCCATTGTAGTCTAGAAGCCGAATTTGTATGCAATGCCTAGGAGAGAAAACGTATTAAATGTGAAATGTGAAACACCAAAGTGTCTATTCAATTTGAAATTGCCTATTTGTCCTGCTCTATAAATTTCCCCGCTTTATCATATCAACACACAAATAGTTTATTTCCGATTATCTCATAATTTTGCAAATTGGGTTTTGGCTTCATACCAAATACATTACAGCAAACGTTGCCTGTATTATTGCGGAATATCAAAAAACTGGCCTCCAATTTGCAGTTAGATAAATAAAGTTGCCGCAGAGTATCAACTAAAGGGTAAAACAAAACCTGAATAAAGAATACCATAACTTTTGACTGTTTTAAAATATACCATCTTTTAAATAGATTAATTTTATTTCCGGCGGTGATCTATTTAAAAATGACACCATGGAGGAACGATCCATATTGTTTATATATTAAAGCGTTTGATTGTGAACTGAATTAAATATTTTCACTTTTGTAATAATTAGACGATTACAAAAATGAAATAAACTACCCAAGTTATTGAGAACGAGTATATTTTTTACACTTGACAGCTTCACAGAAGATGTACAAAAATCAAAATAACGTTTGGCGAATAATAAAGACTGGGCAACTTGAATGTTAAGTAAAGAGTAAAGAAAATTATATTGTTATCGAAGATTTGCTGATTCATTTCCTGTAAAACGTATAATGTCATGTAACATCTTATCTTTTTAGTAGATTGATAAAATTTCTATTGCTTGGTTCATCAGCAGCTTTACTATTGCTGTTTGTTTATGATCTTGCTGTCGCTAATAAACTGCTACCCATAATCAGTTCATTCGGAACTCTGCAAAGCTTAAACGCTTTTGGCTTAAAACGAACAGCCTTAATACTTTTGCAGTTTTTAATCTGAAGTTGGAAATCTCAGTTCCATTTCAACTTGATTATAACGAGATACGATAAATGAGCTTGGCTAAACAGCATCAAATATACAAGTGTCTACATCGTTTGTTTTCGTCGTATGTTTTAGCATAAAGAACTCAACTCGTCAATTTGCACTAGTGTTTACAAACCAATACCGAATCTTAGTAACTATTCGGTATTTGGTAAGCTTATCGCATATTTACCAAATACCAAATATTCGGTAAGCTTTCATTTGCTTTATACATTATAAAACCATAGATATTTTTACTACTACAAAAAGGAAGCAAAAATTGTATTGTAAAAAGTAGCCTCCTTTGTCATACATCTTTATATATGATTTTCATTACCAAATAGATACCAAATATATGCGGTAATTATTTGGTATGCTTAGTAACCTTACCAAATACCTTACCAAATACTTTTGCAAACACTAATTTGCACGATCAAATGTTAACGTTTGTCATTATTTGTGACCTAAAGTTGGCCAAGATTTTGAAGCTCTCAAAATTTTAGGTAGGGCACGTGCCCCAGGTGCCCACCCCTCGCTGCGCCTCTGATACGAGGGCATGACTTTCCTCCAGGTAGTCCTTAGAAAACGTTATCCTACAAGGCACATTGAAAATGTCACCTGTCGGTTGTGCAGGTTTCCAGTAAATCCGTTTGAGAAAATTGCAGTCGGAATATTTTAACACTACCGTAGGCTCTACTTCTTGGAAGTATTTTGTGTAGCGCACTATTACTAACTCATTTTCGGGTTTCCAGACAATTTGGAGAACTGAAGACGAGGAGAAATGAATGACATCAGCTTCCTGCCAATCTCCCGTGGTGAGAGCTGGAACTAGGAGTGAACTCGAAAATAACTGATATAAATATACACCAACATGCACTGTAGCAAGAATATAAGCCATACTAATAAACCAATGTCGAATTCGTTTAAATAACGGAGAAACTTGAACGGAAGCACGCAGAATCCTACTCAAAGTTTGCTACTGCGAAGTTTGCTACTCAATGTTTGCTACCCGCGAACTTTGCTACCTACGAAGTTTGCTACTCGCGAAGTTTACTACTCGCGAAATTTGCTGCTCACGAAGTTTCCCATCTACGAAGTATACTACTAAACGAAAATAGCTACTTAATTATTTTATCAATAATAAGGCAGTTATTTCATGCATACTTATTAGCTCGCTGCTTCAGCAGAGGAGCTTATTAAGATGTAAAGTATTATTATATAATTGCATATCCCACTAATTTTATCAAACTATCAAATTTTTATGGGCTTGTTTGACAGTGTACAGTTTGCTGACTTTCATAGAACACCCAAAAATTTAGTTGTAGCTCTATAAATTTAGCCTTATAAAATCAAAGAATTTTTTTTATGTTATATGGCTTGCTAATTTATATTTAGGTATATTAATCTTTAAATGATTTTACAAATTTAAAGAAATATTTCGTTGTCGTCATAACTTTGTAAATGAGGTTTAAAACAAAAGAGTTGAATATTTAAAATATATTAAAGTAGTTGTGTATGTTCATTATTGCTTTCTAACACGATTTAAGAAAGAACGAAAAGTGTTTTGTAGGAACTGGTGAATACAATTTACTATTTCCATGATAATAAACAACTTGTACATTATTTTTGTAGTATTTTTCGCGAGTAGTAAACTTCGTAGATGGGAAACTTCGTGAGCAGCTAACGTCGCGAGTAGTAAACTTCGCGAGTAGCAAACGTCGTAGGTAGTAAAGTTCGTGAGTAGCAAACATTGAGTAGCAAACTTCGCAGTAACAAATTTTGAGTAGGATTCTTCGTGGACCCAACTTGAACATCTTCGTGATGGATTTTGCAAAAAAGAAAGGTATTATTGGAATGTAATAATAATATGTTAAATGTTAATTATTTAAGTGATCGTACTATTTCAGTGTACCGTACAGAATCTGTCAGATGCAGTAGTGGACCACCACCATTGGCGTAGCCAGGGGGTAGGCACATGGGGCACGTGCCTACCCCAGACTTGGGTCCCGTGGTGTGTCATTGTTAATCAGAATACAAATTTAAAGTTTTAAATATTGACAATATTGACAAATGATATTGGAATTCAAATAAAATAATTGTTGAGCTATTTAGACAAGCTTATTTATGAATTGTGAATTGATCTATAAATTTTGTTTTTTATGTATTGTATTCATCGCTCATCCCATATTATACGCTGGTATTTTACGTTATTTTTTTTACGAATTGTAAGGCTGGTTTTTAGAGCAGTTTGTACAGTTTTACGCAAAGGCTTTGCGGCAAAGCCATCATATCTGCAGCATAAATTGATAATGCTTAGGAAAAACTATTACGCATAATCATAAACTTCAAACTCCTGATTCAGCATTAATTGATTTTCTCGCTTTCAAATTTGTTTGGAATTTCCAAACGTACAAATACAAGGTAAGCTATTATTTTTGCTAAAAGATCTTTTCCATTCAGCAAATTGAATCATTCTGGTTACCATGACGTGATTATGATGCGTCCACAATCAGTCAATCAGTTTAAATTTTGCTTGGGTAAAAACTAACTGGAATTTAACGGAATCAACTAAAAGCTTACACAAACTGTGCTTCCTAATAAGAAGTTTAAGCAACAAGAAGAACTTATTGCTTAAACTTCTCTGTTTCATCACCTTGCACTAAAATGTTTCTAAAGAATATGATCAAAACCGCCAAGAAGCGTCTTTGAAAGCAGTTGCTTTCGAGATCTGCAACACAAACTCATACATTGAATGAAATTTTAAAGTATCTCTTATTAACAAAGTGGTAAATGTTGACGCGTAATTATCTTTTGGTTTTTAATTTGGACAGATTTTGCAAAACTTATTCGTAACTAGTGCAAATGTGAAACGACTTGAGTCCGGTTTCAGATTTTCAATATTTTATATGCTTTTTGCCGACATTTGTAAATATCGACTGAATCGGACAACCAACGCGAACATGTGCCCTTACCAAATTAGTATACTTTCGTTTCTGTTACCTCCTCTTTGATTCAACCAGCTTGAAACTGTTTTTGTTTACAAAAGCAGTTGCAAATTCATTCCAAGAATAAAAAGCCGGCATACAAAAATGTTATGATCAAATTTTCTGAATTCGGATAACGCTGTTAATACACAACACACAGATTCTAAGAACGAATTTCATAAAATATTTATTATATATGTAGGACGCATAATATCGTAATAAACATCCCAGAAATTTGGATACAAGAGAGGATCTTTTGAAAAGAGTTACTTTAAAGATCCAAAACTTAAACAGTTTGTTCCGCAGACGTTCTTGTGAGAGAAAATATCCAGGACATTTCCAGATCAGTTGATTTATGCAAATCGCTTTCTGAATCATAATTCAAATCTTTGCGTAATTTTAAATTTTTTTTACAGAAGTCTTGGCCACTTACAACCTGGCTAAAAGATTAATTTTATCAAATCGATTTGTTCCAAGATTTTGAGTAGTTTGAAGCTGAGGTAAATTTCAAAAAATACAAATGAAACGCCAAAGAATCATCTTCATACAGAGACGTTGATTGAACTGTTCAATTGTAACAACTTTTTTTCCTTGGACTAACAATGTAAAATCGTTTCCCCAAACATTCACAAGTTTTTGAAATTTTTTGTATCCTTCTCATACTTTACCTTTAGCAGAAACAGAACGTTTTCCTGTTTACGTTGACTTAAATATTACTTAAGGGTGCCATGGTTGTGTTACGTCTCGGCGCGTTTACGTTAATTGCTAATCATTTTGATCATTAAAAGTGTAATTTTGAGCCCCGAAGCCTTGATTAAACCCGGATCAAAAATAATAAGTACACTCCAAAAAATGCAATGAAAATTTCTTATCAGGAAAACCTCCAATCCTTATCAATCATCTCATTTGCATATTTGTTACTTATGCATTTACTCATGCTTGTGCATCTTATCGGCTTAAGGATCTTGTATATAACCCAGTAAAATCAAAATTTGCATATTTTGGCAAAAATGGAAGTGATCAAGAATGATAGGTACACCGAAAAAAGTTCCAAAATGGCCACCATTTTTCAAAACCTACCCCAAAAATCTGGGAATATTTTTGACTTCCATTGTCAAATCTGAAAAATGGGACGGAAATCCAGCCTTTCTCAAGTTGAAATTGGCCAGGTTTTGGCATACCGCGACGCTGGATTGTCATATAGACAAATTGCAGAAAAAATTGGCAGATCTCACAATGTAGTTCAAAATATTTTGAGAGGAAAAACAGGAAACAGCACAAACTCTGGCAGAAAAAGACTTTTAAGTGACAGGGATCACAGGGAAATCTGGCGAAAAGCTGCACTTGAACAAAAATCCATTCGGCAAATCCAGCGTGAGTTACCAACAAAGGCATCTTACGGCACTATTCAGCGATCTCTGAGTGACAACGACAACCTAGTTTGGACGAAAAAGAAGATTCAGCCGGCCCTAACCAAGAATCACAAGGATGCACGCGTGAAGTTTGCCCTAGCTCATCAAACATGGAGTAATGAATGGAAGAAAGTGGTTTTTTCAGACGAGAAAAAATTCAACTTGGATGGGCCAGATGCGTGGTCGTACTACTGGCATGATTTGAGGAAGGAGATAGACATTTTTTCTAAACGGCAACAGGGTAAGTTTGGTTCATTATTTATTGCGCAAAATATAAGTGGACTTGTTGGAATAAGGTGAAATTTTAAAAATTGTTTTTGGTAATAGTATCTTTTCATTTTTACTTTTTAAGGTGGAGGATCTGTGATGGTATGGGGAGCTTTTGGGTACTTTGGTAGATCAGAGTTGCAGCTAGTTCATCCAAAAAGCAAATCGGAGGATTACCAATTAACACTTACTGCTGGACTTCTGCGACATGGGACAAAAATGGGAGGACGAGGGTGGATTTTCCAACAGGATAATGCTGCAATTCATGTTTCCAGGTCGACTAAATGCTTTTTGGAGTCAAAAAAAGTTCGACTATTGGAGTGGCCAGCAAAAAGTCCGGATTTTAATCCCATGGAAAATGTGTGGGGCTACTTAGCTAGGAAGGTTTACGAGAAAGGGAGAAGTTATTCCACTAAAGAGGAACTGCAAAAGGCTATTTTCAGCGAATGGGAGAAGATACCACAAGATTTCCTGGAGAAACTTATTTTATCCATGCCAAAGAGGATGGGAACGGCTCTAATAAACAAAGGAGGCTATACTGGCTATTAGTTAAGAAAGACTTAGCTTAATTTATCGTTATTTCTGCTTTAATTATTGTAAAGTTAATTTAAACCTTATGTGTACCTATCATTGTTGATCATTTACTTTTTAAACTTTTTGTGATTAAACTTATACTTTTCAATTAAACCACCAAACCTATTCCTGTTTTTTCTTAATTTTGAATTAGTTATCATATATTTTAACAACTAAGCTATAATAGTTTTCGAAGACAAGAAACTTAGAAAATCCAAAGTGTACCTATCATTTTTGATCTGGGTTTAGTGTAAAAATCGAACTGCAGAATGCCTTGATATAAATTATTTTTCGCAATACAAAATACTGTATTATTTAATTGCACAAAAATTGCATGTGCTTTAAATTAATTTGGTAGAGATCAATTCGATCAACAACTATTAAAATAATGTTTTGGGCAACTACGAGCGTATAAAAATAAAGGCAACTTTATTCCGTTTCGATTTGTTTTACAAATCCTCTTCAGGGAATAATGAACAATTTAAAGCGAAAACGGAGAATTGCATGATTTTTACAATTTGAAACGATATAAAATAGAAATGGGATTAACAAACGCGTTCGAGTTTGTTGCAAGTAAAATTTAGAAATTGTCGCACAAAAATTTTTTGACCAAAGGTGTGCCTACTCCAGACTTAAAACCTGGATACGCGCCTGGTCCCCGTAACCATTACAGTTGTAAGCACAGCTGCTGTGCCACAGCAAACAACATGCATGCTTTTAATTTAGTTAAAGTGATAACCCCCCTCTCGCAAATATTCATCTTTATGAACCTGGCTGACTGCTTGACAAAAAATTGAATTAACAGAGATATTAATACCAATTGACTCTCTCATTCTCATACCTCTCGCACAAGGCAAAACGATATCCTGCAACATCTGATATAAAACTAGAAACAATCCCCCGCTACGCTGTGAGTATAGCCCTACATATTAATGTGCTGGTATTGTTGGTGAGCCCATTAAGTCTGAAAGAACAACTCCACACAAATCCCCATGGAGCAGTGAATTATCGACACCTCGAGTTATTTACCCTTGATTTTGAAACCTGTCGTCGCAGCAGAGAGGTTAGAACGCCAAACTAATCCCTAAAGTACCGGGTTCAATTCTCAGGATTACCACTTGATTTTTGCATGATTTTTTTCATTCTGTCGCATGAGGTGTAGCTGTCAATAACTGAAAACGCAATTGGAATAGGTCAAACGGTTGAAGAGGCCAATCTTCAATCCAAAACTTGCTTCCAGATGCAATCCAAGCCTTGCTTGTCGCTTAGGCACCTGTGCCAGGCCCGCAGAGCAAACTTTGGGTGAAATCCGTCAAGCTGTGTTCCAGACATGTATGACAGGTGTCAGCGACTAAAGTAAAGGCGTCGTTATTAAGAATCGAAGACTCTTTATGATTTCCTGTTCCGGCCGTCTTTTTCGTAGTAACGTTTTGATAAAATACGGCCGAAAAAGTACTTAAAATCGGTGGTTGATTTCGTAAATCTGATGCAGCAAATCTAAAACTTTATCTCATTTTTCAGCAGGGCCGCTTAACGTTCATATCGTCTTTAGCAGGAAGCATTTTTAATAG
Organism: Entomobrya proxima; assembly: GCA_029691765.1. Classification (NCBI taxonomy): domain Eukaryota; kingdom Metazoa; phylum Arthropoda; class Collembola; order Entomobryomorpha; family Entomobryidae; genus Entomobrya; species Entomobrya proxima. The sequence goes on from CM056172.1 coordinate 3,791,924, forward strand.
TTTGCCAGAGATGTTTATATATATTTCAATACATTGCAGTTTTTATATTAGCTGGTTCTCATTTAGAGTTTCTACACGACCAAAATTAGCATTTGACGGCGGACATAGATTCCTTTATAAAATTATTTTGTTTCTGCCCTAGTCTATTCTTCAAATTGATTTACTGTCACATTTATAAGTCATCAAAATCAGCTTATATCTAAAAACTCACGTAAATCTGCCTTTTCTTCTATTTGTTGAAGTGATTTGCTGCCCGAAAGAGTTTTACTCTACATTCTGTCATGCCCAAAACAAATGGAACAATGCTGGTTAAAAGCGGTAGAATTTTTGCAAGCAAATTCGACAGACTCCATCTCCAATTTTTAGCAATTTTGCTTTTCGTTGATAGTTTTGGGACTATTATTATTAGTAATTTAAATATCAAATTGAAGCTACATTTACGTTCTTAGTAGCAACTTGCTACAATACCTTCTTTCGAACAAAAATATGCAAATATGTAAATGGAGAAGAAACAAGGAATATTTACATAAAAATTAAAGAACTTGCAAATAGCAATGCGAAATAACATTGCTTTATAGCCTATAAATTATAGGCAATATTATATTTGTCTGCAAAAAATCATTGGTTTGCTGCATTTTTTAGCCAATCCCTCGCAAGCGGAAAATTACTGCTGAATTTCCGGAAATGAATGAATTTTTGAAATAAAGGCATGATTTAGTGTAAATATACGAAATTTTGTCATTCGCATATGCATAATATAGTGTGCAGTAAAGCGAGTTTCCTACATTTTTACATACTTGTAGAAAAGTGTTGTCACAGTTAGTGTATCGTAAAATCACGATCCCCACTTCCAATTTTAAGTAATTCTGGAGAACTGAAGACGCATCGGTGCCTGAGGAAATTACTTCCGCTTCATGCCAATCACTATTTGCAAGGGCCGGACTCGGGAAAAACTGTTGATGTAAATATACACCTGTATGCACGGTAATAAAAAGACTATACCCATTAGCCAACGGATTCGTTTACCCCGATAAAATCTGAACACCGTTGCCATTGGAATTGCAACAAATAAATGTCTATGCGTGTTTTTTAGTTTTAGGTACGTAGTTACTACGGCGGGAATGTTAACTTCTACTCTCGGCATATGTGGTGGATCGATTATTACGTAGCTGAGCATGGGGTAATGGGGGAGGTAACCCTCCTGACCATACACTTTGTCAGAATCACACCAGACTTGGTATCGTGATTTATTGGCCATAGTAAGGACTCCTTACTAAGGAGCCCTGTTCACTTTGAACCTGATCGGTCATCCCCCTGGGGTAATAGGGGGTAACCCCCTGACCGTAAATCTTGTCAAAATCGCACCAAATTTGATACTGTGATTCATTGGGTTATAAGAAATAACCTTATTGATTTTGAGCATGATTTGTCATCCCCCAGGGGTAATATTGTGGGAGAAGTCAGAGAATCAGACAGATAGATAGATATACATATAGCTCAGCTACGTATTTCAAATGATCAATAAATCGGTTTATTATGGGTACATTCGGGTCACAATTTTTGTACTCTGAAAACGCATGATTTCATCAGCTGATGCCTGGCTTCAGTGAACGCTTCCTTAAAATACACAGGACGGATAGGAACTACCGCCGAGGGAAGAAGTTAACATTCCTGCCGTAGTGGAATAGGACTATAGGACATTCACTTTGGTGTTCAACCAAGCAATTTAGTTTTAGTGGTACAGATTCCAGATGATACATATTTATATCTTGGTATCGGTGTCCAGGCACTCAGTATATAGGAATGGACGCTAGACTTCAGCAGTTTTCCTCGTTTGATATATTGTTGGGGATCCAACTTGGGGGAGCACCCGGGTGGTGATTCAGTGGTTATTAATAGTAAAATCTGTATCCTCCTAGGTATTCATGTACTGCGTAGTTCATAACATCTAAATACCTCAGGCGAGAAACACGTCAAATGAGAGATTCGCCATGCGAATCTATAAGCTAAAAACTTATAGCCTAAAAACATATAATCTCAAACATCCTCGACGATAAACAACCTTGGGATAAAAACATATAACCTACAAACCTATAATTTTACTAGAATTTGCATGTTCAGGTAAATGGTCAGCAATCATTCTATGCAACTTTACTCTAATGTTTCTATAACCTTTAGCATTTTTACTAGTTAGTAAACGGTTGAATTACAGTTATTACTAAAGAATATGGCATAATGAATATACAAGAATATGAGCTAATCAAAATGCAAGTTTGATCATATACTACACTTTCGCATAATTATTTTCGTTATATTTTATGAAAAACACAAAACCAAGCTAGGCATGAGTTTTCTCCACCTTGAATGCACGAACATCCGACGAAGCAAACTAACTCAGGACTCACTTTTACTTGTCAAATGTTGAGTGCTTTTTTAAAGAGAAGTTTTTACTAGAACATGCAATAAAATCTTCAGGTGCTTCTAGTACGAACTGATCATTCTAATTGCTAATATCAAGAGTTTTTTTCGATATTAAATAATTATTTTGCACATTAGTCGCACATGTCCACCATGTAGGTTTTTCTGAAATGTCTGCATGTAACAAGAAGGTTAAAGCATAGGCTTGTAACCAGACTAAGCAAAAGAGTGGTAATGGAAAAGGTTACAAAAACGCATTTAAAATTGTAGGAAGTAGTTTTGATTAGGTAGACAATGAGCAATTTTTAGGTAGACAAGAACACATAAAATGATCGCACATACGATAGCCAAAATGCAAAACAGCACAACAAACGTAGAATTGAAACATAATAGTAATAATTCAATGTACTCTACATGAGACACTCAATTGTTGTAGTATATTACAAATGTCAATTTGGTTTATTTTCTGTATCAAAAGAATACATCCACCTAACATGCGCGATTGATTTAAAATTTTTATAACAAACTTTTAATAGCCAAGAAATAAATTGTTGTTTCATAAAAATCGGTTCAGCCAAATGAGCTTGTTAAAACAAATTTGTCTGTTGAGTCACTTTCCAGAAAACTCGAATTGATGATATATAAAAATTCAGTTGCAAGAGAATGCTATATGACTTCTCAGTAAACATTTTTACCTAATCAAGGTATAAATGTAAGCAATAGTGCTAGTGATAAGATTCTGTGTTGCATAAAATACGCTATGAAAAAAATAATGCTAAAATTCCAATGATTTGTTTTAAAAAATTACATAATATTCATAAATTGATTGTAAAGTTTATGTTGTAATGGTTATACTTCATCTATAATTTGATATATTTGCATTAAATACAATAAAACTGCAAAACAAAAATTATACGTATATTATATGAGCGTATATGTTTTTAGGAAAACGATGTTTTTCGTCGAGGATGTTTGAGATTATATGTTTTTAGGCTATACGTTTCTGGCTTATAGATTCGCAGACCTAACCCAAATGAGAATATTTGAGTGCTTCCACATTTTTGTTTTTCTCTCATGAGCTGCTTTTTGCTAAGCAAAGTTAGCAAGGGAACACGCCTTTACTCAGGAAAGTTAACTGATGTTAAATCACTGGAACAGTTAATGGTGAGTTTAATGATGCCAACCTCTCCAAAATTTGCCGCTAACTATTCTAGTGACTAACAGGGCCGAAATTTAAATTACGTACAACGAATCTCAGTTTTTCTAAGTTTTGTCAGAAACGGGACTTTGCGGGAGCTCAATGGCTTGTATTTTCCCATGCTTAGTTCCATTTAACATCTGTAAGAGCGTGTGCTCTTTTGGCTATCCTAACAATCCTAAATATGTTTTAGTGACTTAGTTCTACCATTTGAAACTTTATTTTTTTGAAAAATCTTTAAAATAATGGTTATGATAATGGTCGTAAAGAAGCTCTCTTATATCCGCATTAATAATCTTCTAGCATTTGGGGGGAAGCAAGACAATTAGGATAACAATTCACATGGCATATAACCTGAATTACAGATTTTTTGAAAATTTAATTTTTTAGGTAGGCGTCATCCATTAATGACATCACTTTTTGGGGTCGGTGGGTCACTCCGTTTAAAAAGTGACGGCCTATGTTAAGTGCCCTATCCTCCAATGTTAAAAAATAGTGACAAGGGTCAGTGGGTCACTCGAAAAATCGGTTTTTTAAAGCGACGTCATTAGTGGACGACGCCGTAGTAGTTTAAGCACTAAGTTACTAAAACATATCCAACGTAGCCAAACTTTGGCTGCCAAAGTTGTTAAAACGCTTAATTGCTGAAATATTTTGCTAATTGTCGTAGCATAATTAAATTTAAAATACTCAGAACTTGGCAACAGCTTAAACAATATTGAAAATTCTTTTTGTTTTTAAATCAGCAAGTAATTTACTTTCACCCCAATAACGTCATTGGTTCAGTTTTAAAATTGCAAATATAGCTTGTCCCATTTTGACGTGATATTCGCCTCACTAAAAGAGAGATATGATGTTTGTAATTTGGAGGAAGCCCGTTAAACCGTTTCGAAGGTATTAATCTCTTTTGTCTTTTATTGTTAAGCCTTGACAGTTAAGGCCTTGACAAAGGTTTGACTTTCAGCAGGTACATTTTGTTTTACTTGTGTTAGCTAAACGACTTATGACTTGAAGTCATACATCTGAAATTGAAAGTACTTGTGAAGTATTATTATCTCATGATTTGCTTGATACACATATAGACATTCAAAATACTTTTATCGACAGTAATCAAGATAAATCATCAGTCACCATTCCTAGTTCATTGCTAGTTTAAAAGTTCCATCGCTCTGTCGGTTAGTTTGTTCTGGGTGGTAATTTTTGGGTGTCGTGTAGTGACAATACAAAATGCCAAATCGTACTGGTTCAGATTGGTTAATAATTGCTAGAGATTACTTCTGGAATAATGTGAGAAGACTTTTGTAAGTTTATCTTTCGATTATCTCACTGTGACACCTAGTAAACCCATTGTTTACATTTACAAGTTGATAGTGGATCATATGTTGTTCTCAGGTTTAAAGGCTTTGCACGTGTCGTACTCATAATATTCGTACTTTGCTGCGGTATCTATTTTCTAAAAAAGGTTGAAAAAGATGCACTTATAAACCAGACCAGACGTTGGGAAGCGGTGGTGTGGAAGATTTAGTGCAGCCAGAGAAGGACAAGGACACCTTAATTTTAAATGGCCTAATCAGTGGAAACTGCAGCAAAGTACCGGTAAGCCGTCTAACCTAAGAACATTTTATTGCCAGGTGGATGTGTATTAGTTTGCAACTACTACTAACTGACTATTTTAGGGGAAAAATCCTTTCATTTTGATTGGAGTCACATCATCTCCAGGAAACTTTTTTCGACGAGATATCATCCGTATGTATTAAGTGCACCTAATCATCACGTAAGCAATAGAGGCTCACGTGGGTGAGGTCAGGAGAGGCCGTATTCGGGCATCTCCTTATATGTTATATTAATGAGTTCTGTTCTGAGCGATAATAGCCTTTTCCTTTTATGTATAATTTATAGGCTATAAACATGTCACTTCTGTTCCATCTCTTCTATTTAAGGATATTGTAATTTACCTTTATTATTTCAATCCTTAATTGTACGATGACAAGACATTGTAAGACATTAATCATTTCACTACCTAACAATATGCCTAAATACTTTTCTAGTATATAGGCTGAAATAAAGTATGACCAACTTATCAGTTGGGATTTGGGATAATCGGGAAAAGACGTACTATTGGAGTCATCTCTTCTTTATTTTTCATTGGGCATATCAATTGGGCATTGATATTTCATACATGGTGAACGCTTCGCAAATTTCCTCAGTTTCGGAAACTTTCTCGCGTATACTCCTCAGTTTTTTTTAACGTTTCCGTGGGGTTTGGGCCTTATCCATTGTGCTCCGCCGTCTGCCCGTTGCATTGAGTGGAACAATGCTTTCCAGAAGAGGGACGAAGGGTCTCAACCTGCCCCTACTCCTCTTTGGTATGTAAACGTATTTTTGCAATTATTTTATACACTTTACTGCTTTGTGCTTGAGTGGTGCGTTCCCTTATCACACGTTAAACTTCATATTCCATACTATCCCCATAACTGTATCCGTGTGACAAAGTTTGTGTTATTCTGGGTCTCTCTGAATCATGGCTTTTTATCAATATGATTCATTCGAACACTACTATTCTATTAGACACGCAGTGTGTGATGAGCATTCCTACGCTCTAACTACGCGTTGTTTTTGTGATAAACCACAACTAATTTGTGGATTAGTAAATACTGTATCTCATTTACCATTCAAATTTGATATTATTCCGCAATTAGTATGTGCCAATTTATATTACCCTCCGCCTATTGTCATTCAACAATATTCCTTTAACGATTTTATTAATAACTACAAATTGCTAGCCGAAAATAGTCACATTAGGCCAGTAGAGTTATTTAAATCACTCATTACTAAAGATTTTTCCCTGATACTTTTTCATGCCTTTAAGGACATTACAGAAACAAATTTGATACAAGCAATCAATTTCTTATCTGCATTTGCGCAGATGTTAATTTATCATCATGCTACTTCCCTTCAAACATTACATGCACTCACTAGTGGGTGTGATTGTAAATTTTGCAGATATCTATATTACAAACGATTTAAGTTTCAACTAAGTAGTGACGATGACAAGCCATATTCATTGTACTTTTTAGACCTAATCACGGAATACATAAATATTTTCCTATGGAACGATACAAACAGTTCTTTATCTTGGCTAAAAGCTGATAAATTCACTTATATGCCAGATTGCCTCACTGGCACTGTATTATACATTGATTTCGAGGAAAATCAATTTGGGATTTTGCGTGGGCTTATAACTTATCCTCTACTAGCAGGTTAGCCCGCAACAGAAGTAACGACTCTAATTAAGCATATATTCATAAGCATACTTACATTAAGGTTACTTGTTATTACATTGAAGAGCGTTACTAGCAAATTACCCGTTATACATGTACCGGATGTCACTTTGGCTATATTTTGCTACTTTTCGTGCATCCGTGTAGAGAATAAAGACTGTTATTATTAAACGGCTAAAGTAAGCCATCCCACTCATTACTTTACTCCACATAATTTAGTAATTCTATATTCATGTCAATGACGACATTCGCCTACAAATCGGTAAATTGGAAAAAGAAGACTGTCATAGTTATTGACATGTCTCAAATCGCCTTTTTCCTTATAAGGTTGCTTCTAGAAAGCTACGTGGGTTTCTATTGCAGAATTTAGCATATCCGCGCCCACTTTTTACTTTTGAATTACTAATGTAAAGTATTCTAAGCACGTAATGCATTTCATGAAAAATAATTACTTGGGTTGTTCATTTTTGGTATGATCATTTTTGGAGTCCAATTTATGCACACATTGACTCGCTTCATTACCTGACACCCACACATAAGTAATTTACATAAAAAGGTTTTTGAATTATTCACAGCACAGCATTTTATACCAGATCCTCCATAAATGGAAAGTTAATCTAACCAACATCGATAGTTTCCTAAATTAGGAAGAAGTTCAATTCTATACCGTTCAATCTAACGCTGTTACTGTATTACATCGTTCATAGCTGCCATTATTATTTTATTATGCGAATGCTAACAACAAGCAGCAAGTTGAAATTGCAGGATAATTCACTACTGTAATTTCTATAAGCACTTTTGCTATTTTATTTGTTTAATATGAAATTAGTCGAGAGACTTTACAATTAAAACAAAGGCACGGTGAGTGTAGCTTTTTCCTAACTCTCCTTTTATAAGAAACCATAATAAATTAGATTCAAGTTGAATTTGCTGCTTACGAATGCTTTGTCCCAGCAATTAACATGATGAATTCCTGTTTCATTTTGAAGTTAAGTGCTCGAACAATTTTAGCAATTCTCTGGCATGAATTTTTTTTGTTACTACAGTACAACGTTACAACAATGTAGATTGATAACGGAATTCTTTAATTTCCAACATTAAGTTGAAAAATTGAACTTCCTCTGAAGATTGTCATTGTCTTCAGTACACACTATCATCAAGATGTTGACATTTCAAAAATACTATGAGCTGCTTCCACAGTTAATTAAATTATTTTTTAAATTACCTTGCCATTATCATTGTTGCTGTTTTTGGTTTTTCATTCAAATCGTGTAGTGTCTTTATTTTTATCTCGATTTGATTACTAATGTTATAAAACCGGGATTATTGCGACAAATCTTAGCTTTTACAAGTAGCAGACCCGTAAGAAACCTTTTATGTTTTGTCATTATCACATTGTTTAAAAGTTTTTTTTAAGTTTGAAGAAATATATCTTAATAAGATTGAAGTTTATTTTATGTATTTTATAAATTTTGAATGCGCAATTTTATGACTATCGCTACTTTTTGTATGAGGTCATTCTTCTTGTCTCGGGATGAACCTTTGACACAAATAAGTTCAAGTAAAATATGGTACTTTTTGACTTTTGGTCAGGGTTCTTTGTTATGAGCCTTCAGCTCAAATACAAATTTAAGCTTTGGAGAAAGGGAGATAATTTCTCATTTAGCTATTTTGCTATTTTTTAAACAAGGTTGGAATTGACTGCCTAGATGGAATTAGGATTCCTAGTAGTTTTCCAGAAAATATAGTGGATTCTTTGTACATATTAAATTTATTATTGCTTAGGACTTCATTAAGTACCCTTGATAGCAGTAAACCACTCCTTTGTTTTATTTTCGTGATTTTGAAATATATTTTGTTGTTGCAGGATTCGTTTGCCTTGGATCAAGTACCAATGAGCATATCGATCCTGAGTTGAAATTATTCTCCGGGGTATTCATACAACCTCAACGTTGACCCATTGATTTTATATGAAAACACCGTTCCTCTCACATTTCAAATCCAATTTGAATTTGGAAAACGTTATAATTATTCCGCTTCATATCTTGTCGCTTTACAAAAGTGTGAGACTTTCTCCATAATAGCTTGCGATCTATTACAGTATTTAGTTAATCAATTGGAAGCATTGGAAGTCCGTGTTGATTCCATGATGAGAAACATTGCCTTTCATAATACTACGATCTTGAAATTTCCATATTTTTATGAGCCATCCACTTATGACCCTAGAGTCCATGAACCAAGTCCCGTTTCAGTTAACACTACTGAACTGCGTAATGTGCGTGCCACTGCAGTTCCTCCTATTTCCACTACCACCGCAAATACCACCTCTGTTTCTCCTCTTCCACAAAACGGAAGAAGAAAGAGGGAGGCTTCCGACGTTGTCTCTACAGACATTGTCTTACGTCGTGAACAGCGCCAAGCGATCTTGCTCAGCGCCGCGGGTCTTCTTGGTTTAGGTCTAACCTATAGTTTATTTCATGGTGAAGATTCCACACCGCCATATTCCATCCTTTCCAAACATATTCAAGATAACCACAAAGATATTCTCATGGTCGAAAACTCATTTATTAAGTTTCAGGACCAAGAACATAGCCTTTTACAACGGTTTGCCAGTACGTTTCAACTAACTTTGGAAACTGCTGACCGCAATAACCGCCAGGCTTACATGCAATTCTTATCCGACCTTCATTTCGGAAGCATAAGGCAGTTCCTTCTCACTTCCCAGATCATTAACTTGATCCAAAGATTAACAGAGCTCGTTCATTACTCCGATATTTTATCCGCTTGTGCAGGACACCATTTAACTTTGTCCGCCGTGTCCTACAATAGACTCTACGCCAGTCTGGACACTCTCCAATCAAAGCTGTTGAAGTTTAACTACTCCATAGCCTTTGATTACAAAGAGCTTTCTCCTTTTTACAAATTTTCGTGGGCTCACTGTAATTATGATATTTCTACACATAATATTGTCATTTCGGTCGACGTGCCGATAAAATCCATACATGATCGCTTTTCCGCATTTTCCATTTACCCTGTACCTTTCAAATATCATCATGAACTTTGCATGTATGAATTTGAGCCGGATATTATCCTCAAGTCAAAAGACTTCTATTTTAGTACCAAGAAACTCACCAGTGAGTGCCATTTACGTGATGGTTATTGCAAATATAGCAAAAGCGATAGTTACGGAAACATGTACTGGAACTCTTGCATGCGATTCATGATCCAGGGTGCGAAACAAGACGTTATCCGGAAATATTGTAAGCATAGCTGTCATCCCACAGATGATAAACCTTACGTACGAATGATTACGCCGCACTATGTCTCTATAATTAATGCACCAGACGGTTCTCACGTGGAATGTCCTAACCAAAACATCTCCATTGTGACTAATCATTCATTAGGAAGTCTTTTTGTGTATCTCAATTGTTCATGCGTATTACGTTTGCCTGGACTTCCGGATATCCTACCGTCATTGCCGTGCGTTCCAACGAAACTATCTTCTACGGTTCAATTATTTATACCGTCAGTTTTTAGTGCATTACCAAAAATTCTAGTACATCCTGTCTCAATCCAGGACGCTTTTCTGTTTCCGTCTACGTACTCAAATCTTTCTGATTTGGTACACAAAGACTTCTTGTATCCCAAAATAAATTTTACGAATTCTAATTGGTTTGAAAGATGGACGGAAATGATCCATACAAACCATCTTGTGCTCAATAATGCCATTCTCATCCTCTGGTTGATAATGGTGACAACAATTGTCGTTTTTCATTGGCACCGGATAAACAAACTAAGTTCCGCCACCATTTATAGCGCGGTTGGACAGCTTCCCACAGCAAGGGCAATGTCCCTATCTCAGCTGTCCCAAAACCAAACTTTTGTCGTATTTTCAATATTGTTTATTTGCGTTAATGTCGTTTTAATAATCATCGTAGCATGTACTATATTATTCATCTGCAGAAAGAAATGTAACCGAAAACTTAAATTAGACTGCGTGAGAGCAGATGAGCACGAGGTCGAGGTTTATACACCCAAACCGCAATCTGTCTTACCGTCTACAAAACGTGTCACGTCCAGAAATCGTGAGTTTTATTATAAAATGCCGTCTCATCCGGTGGAACTACAACCGTTAGCCTCGTCACAAATTTATCCGACCCTTGTAAAGGCTTCCGCTCCACCTCCTCCAAGCTATTCTACAGCTACTCACGTAAATACGGCTTCCATGCCATTTCGCTCCGCACCGATTTAATTTGCCTGATCAGCTTGATTATTCTCGGGAAATGGTTAACCACATATTTTTGCGGCTTTTGTAACATATATCCATCCAATTGTATACCTTTTAGTGGCTAAACATCTCTGCTTTAATAATTAAAGACTTGCAAGTACGAATACTAAACGTTTACTGTTAATTGTTGTTATGACCAAACGAACATGCCAGTTGAAATACTCTTATGCTTGGCCAGCAGTGGCTGAATCTAATTATATTTGTATATATAATTCTAAGATAATTAATTCGGTCAAGGAGTAATATTAACTTGGTAAAAGTAATGTGATTAGGAACCAGCTGATCGATAATGCTTTTCCTACCATTTTCACGTTATCGATATCTTAACCACTTACTATTTTAATTGATGGTTGAATTAATATTTTCCAGTTACCATCTACCAATGTCAGTTTCAGACTAAGCAAATACATTATCAATCATAACATCAACCGGGAGCATTGCCTGGAAAAATTATTAACTCTCTCGTCAAAATGACGTAATTAGCTATACTAATTAAGTTGTATCTTAATTATCGTTGTTAGCTAATATTTAACTTATTCTAATTAAATCCAGACTTACATTGCTAATCATTAGGTAATCATCCACGTGAACCTTAAAACGTGAACCTTAATGACTCTCACGTCACATAAAAATGTCATTACAGATAAAGATAGCGCTTTACAAAAGATCATTTATTACTCGTAGCCAGCGACATCCTGTCGTTTTATGGTGATATGATGTATATGCATTTTTCATGTTTTGACTTACGAGAAAGCAATATGTTTGACAATGTACCTATTTTACGGTACTATGCAGAGTATACAAATTACAATTACTATCTACGCCACTCTAAACTCTAAACTACCAAAATAATATCTATAAAAGTTCCATGCCTCTCTTCCTAAATGGTCATCTATCATATCATTTAAACCCATTGATAATTAAATTGATGTATAATTTTTATTATGAGTTTTGCAGATAATCTAGCATACTTGATGTAAAGATGATGTGATAGACTGAGGAGCACGTTTGCGTAAAGTTGGAACTAGGTATACCTATATGTATGTTACTTTTGTATTATATAAAAATTACTTTTATGATTATGATATGATAATGAATTATTAATATGACTCATGTTTAATTGATTATCTTTAATATTTCATATCTTTATTTGTTTTACGTTTTTATGAATGCTTGATATGAAATGTAATAATAATTGAATAATTTAACGTATTGTATCCTTTCAATCCATTCCGGAAAAAGCAAGAATCACATTATGTCATTCGTCTCAGTAATTTCCTCTGGTTCCTCCATATTTGGTGTTCCGATGAAGTGTGGCTCGAAATGAGCCCGCCATAAGGCAAAATCGCCTTCAAGGAATTTTTCGCGCAGCTGGGTGTAAAAATATTCTATAATTCAGACAAGAAAACGTATTAGTGATAAAATTATTGATGTGCAAATTATATTGTTACTGTTAAAAATTAATCATTATATTTACTAAGCACAAATTGATCCCCTCGAGGATAAACTGTGTGTGTTTCTACGTTCTGAAATTTGCATCCATAAGGTTGATCTACTATCCACGTTATAATGTTGAATAGCTGGTAGTCTACATCAATCGACGCTGGAGACCAACATTGAGGAAACAACTTAAATGACGGTATGTTTAACAAGAAAACATACGCCCCATCCTGCTCCAAAACGCATCTCTCACATTCTTTGGCCATCTCCACTGGCATCTGGAAGGAAGTGTTTGGACCAGTATACAGCTTTTCTGGATGGAGTGACATCATCCATATAATGGACAGAATTACAGGTGACCTGTTGCAAAAATAAAAATAATAAGTATCCTCAGTTCAGAATATTGTAATGACCTTTTTAAATAGCACCCATATTAATGGTATTATATTACTTACATGGTTATTATTATGCCTCCCACAAGATGATCAGAAATGGTTGTTAATTGTTAACGTTTCTCTGGTTTTGTTAAGTATAAATTATGTAGCGTAAAAACGCGCTCTTTTATACCAGCCTGAGCATCCATGATAATGCTGTATTATTATACGTAAGTCATGTCATGTCAAAGTATCATTTTCTGTCAAATAATTGATATGTTCAAAGTTTATAAAAATGTGTTTTTCCGCTGCACAAAAAGTGCAAGCTCAGCTGTTCCATACAACAATTCCAGCTGTTATCATCTTTGTTGACGTATTTGTCATAAAAATTATTATTAATATTATGTAACGCTACGTGATGTGTGCTCTTATGTTTTTTTTTTGTTAAATGCAACAAGAGTTTCATTCTAAGCGACGAGGATGTATTAAGTGCACCTAATCATCACGTAAGCAATAGAGGCTCACGTGGGTGAGGTCAGGAGAGGCCGTATTCGGGCATCTCCTTATATGTTATATTAATGAGTTCTGTTCTGAGCGATAATAGCCTTTTCCTTTTATGTATAATTTATAGGCTATAAACATGTCACTTCTGTTCCATCTCTTCTATTTAAGGATATTGTAATTTACCTTTATTATTTCAATCCTTAATTGTACGATGACAAGACATTGTAAGACATTAATCATTTCACTACCTAACAATATGCCTAAATACTTTTCTAGTATATAGGCTGAAATAAAGTATGACCAACTTATCAGTTGGGATTTGGGATAATCGGGAAAAGACGTACTATTGGAGTCATCTCTTCTTTATTTTTCATTGGGCATATCAATTGGGCATTGATATTTCATACACGTAGCACTTGGGCTTATAAAGCTTATGAAAATTATGGAGCCACTGTTGTTTTCTTTATAGGGAGATCATCATCTTATCAGGAGATGGTGAAAGACGTTCTCGTTTAATAAATATTACCGAATGAATATTAAAACCGAATAAATAATCAAATTCCGGAATGTTACTAAAATTTGCGTTTTTGTAGGCAGCTTTGTCACGGGAAGCAGAGCAACATAATGATCTCATTGTGGATGACTTCCGGGAAAGCTATTATACACTTTCCATAAAGACCTTACGGCTACTAAAATATTTTAAAATTCATTACACGAAAGCCAGGTTTTTGATAAAAACTGATGACGACGTGTTTGTAAATGTGCGGAATCTAGTGGACTACTGCTTTACACAAGACCGCGGTTTCGAGTTACGTCGTGGACACTTATTGGTGAAGTTGTAAAGAATGATGGTAGTCTTTAGATACGCACGTCATCGTTAAGAAACCAAAAGGGATGACCGGTTTCGTATTTATTTTTACATCATCAGATCCTGGTTACATTTAACAGCACACGGTTTTAATTCAAAATATGCTTAAAAATTAAAATTAAAATACATACTTGTTAAAATACTCTTACCCTTGATTATCAAAAGTACATATAAAAATCAGTCGTGATGATAAAAAGTACAAAAATGCCACATAGTCCTATAAATTGAAATGAACTCTATTACATAAATATATGGACACAATTTACTATTCACACATTTTATGATTAGACAACAAATTGAGTATTCAAACTAACCAATTTTAGCAATTTTGTTAAAAAGGAATGATTTAGTAAATTTCACTAAAATGGAGTCGGTGGAATAGTCCTCTTGACTGTCTTGTTGCTGGTAGTATTGTGATACAGAAAAGGAAGATTACTACAATTTGTGTATACCTACCTTACCACATTGCACATTCAGCATTACAACTCAATGCGGCCTTGCCGCTTTTTCTTTTCTTTGTTAGACAAAATCCGTCGGAATTGGTTGGGAATGGTAAATGCATATTCTAAGTTAACAGTAGCAGCTGTTTTTTAAGATTGTACTTTTACATTGTTCAATGCTAGATTTAATGAGAAAACTTACTACACGTTTTATATGAAAGCTATAATAAGGTAAAACAAAATATACGGTGTTTTCTAAACCACTCCGTGGTGTTTCGGCTATTGGTATTTCATTGGTGTAGTTATTATGCAAACGGAAATGTTCTCTATGAAAATATGAAGTTGGTGTAATTACACTTGCTCTATCTATAGTTGACAGTCTATTTTCGATATTATTAAGCAGTGGGATTGGAAAACCCCTTCTTTTAAATTTCTCAAACGTTTTATTAAGTTTATCCTCCCTATCTGCCTGTACCGAACAAGAACGAATTACACGTAACCCACAAGAATAAGGCAGTGAATTTAACATGTGCCTAGGGTGATTGGAAGCATAATGCAGGTATTCATGTTTAGACACTGGCTTTTTATATAAAGAAGTTAAGAAGAAGCCGTATTAAGAAGCCTCAGGTACCTCCTCAAACAGTTTCAATGGATCCACCAAATCCTCCACTACAACCATCGTCATTCGATTCTGCTGCACATCCTTCACAAATTGAACAGCTGATCTCAAAAAAAGAACTGATACAACATGATCCTTCTCGGAAACTGAGTATTTGGGGACTAGACTGGAACGAAAATGATAACCCCCTGGTAACTGAGTATCTTATTTTATTTAAGAAACACGGTATGCCAGGCATGCCAAGTAAAGCTGACAATGAGGTGTCCAAGTCTAGATCCGACGAACTGAAGTGTAGTGCAGATGTGCAAGCTAAGGTTTAAACATATCTCACAAGCTATTTCCATACTTGTATTTCATTGGAAATGTTAAAAATGCGACAGAGAAGGAGGTAACACTGTTTAATCCTGTAACTAGGTTTTCAATCCCGAACTATACTTTTTTGCCACAATTCTACTTTGAAAGAGTCAAGGTAAACAAAACAAATTTAGTTTTAGCAATGCAAACCGACGCCTCATTTCACTTGTGAATTGTTTTTGCTTAGAGTATTCGATATCTTGTTAGCCGATTTGGGAGAGCCAAACAGGGACAATTTTAATTATGAGTATTCTGTGCTGTTTCATATGGCTAGAAAGAACTTCAAAAAGCTTTTTAATGTCAAGCAGATCCAATGGGAGGAAAAGGAATGCAAAGTACATGGTTCATTGCCAAAATGGCGTAGGGATGAAAGCAGTCCCCCTGAGCTAGTTAAAAATAGATACTCAGAAAATTTAGCTTTAGCAGTCCAAAAAGACAAAATAAAACTTTCTGCAGTCGCAGTAAATACTAACTTTTCAAATCTTTTTGAACAAGCTCAAAAACTTAGTCAGGATAATAATTCTGGTTCCCAAGGTCAAATACAACGGTCACATCAGGGCTACAAAAATGAAAACAAAAATACGAAAGGAAGAAACAGTAAACCACCTCGGGTTCCCAGAACTGGAGTGAAATCAGTAGTTCACCGTAACGGTAACAACAGAACTTACACTCGACAGTCCAATCCAAACTTCAATAGAAATCGTGATTTGGGAAGTTCAGAATCTATTTCATCCTGATATAGAGAAAGTGATGGTAAAAAGAAGAAAAAGAAAGAATGTCGTAGGTTTATCAATTTCAATAAACTGTTCAATAATTTCAATTCATTGTCACACTACCACAGAAAACGACTCAAATTTTTACATTATGAGATAAAGAAAGCAAAAATTACAATACATAATTTACCAAATGAGAGGAATTTTTGAGAAGGGAAAATTTGTCCGTGGAAAGTTCGCTGAATTGGCAAATAAAGTCAGGGGAAAGTTGTTCAGGGAAAATTTGTCCAGGGAAAATAATCCGGGGATGAGTTGTCCAGGGAAATTAAGTCACCAACCCCAATATATCTAATATTTACTTAGGACGACGAAACTTCACACAACAGATGTAATTGTGGATTAAAATCGTTTTGGAATCATTAAATAAAAAAAGGTTTAAATACAATGTGTTTTTATCGTCATGTTGTCATGAGTAAAAGCAAAAAAATAATTCCCTCTGTCCCAGATAAATTGCCAGTCGCTACCAAAAACTGGCTGTATATACTGTATTGTCACACTTCATACTAAGGGTAATTTGATACTGAATAACATTTTGGATTGATACATAATATGTCAATATGTTATATAACTAGGCTCAAAGTTTTCTTTTAATTCACGAGACAGAATACGATTGGGTAAATATTGGAAGATAAGATTTACTAAATTTTAACCGGAAACAATAACAGAGCACCGGGCGCATTAATTTTGAGTGTTGGATTAAATTTTTTTCAGGCATAACATGTTACGTTTGCACATTTATTGCCAACATAGACACGCCGGCGCTCGGTTTACCGTTTGAGCAACAATGTCTTGACAAGCCGAAGAACCCCCGAAAATGTTTTATAGAAAATATATATCTATATATATATTATATATTTATTCAAAACGTCTAAGTATTAATTCTATTCAAACGGGTGCATTTTTTGGTTGCGAGTCGGGATTTATCTGGGACAGAGGGAATTATTTTTTACTTTTACTCAAACATGACGATAAATTTTGACATGGTTTTTTAAACCTTTTTTTAATCTGAGCAAAGTAATGCAATAAATAATTTTTATATCTTCATATGTTTACATAGATTTTTCTATCAGAAAACTCCATCGTATTTATTGTTGAGTTCAAATAAACTATTTAAATTTATTAACTGAAACAGCTGAAATTATCCAGTTATGATCGATTTGATGCCCAGTCTTTGAGCAGCTACCTGGACAAAATTCAAGCGGAAGAACAAAGTTGTGCAGCGACAATAATGGGAATCCACTGATCTCAATAAGTGTTGCTCCATTAGTAACGCTAAAGTTGATGATGATATCAAATGGGTTCCTTGGGAGTCGGATTAGTGCCGGAAAGAATTCGTTGAGAAGATGTTTGTAATTCAGCCAAACGTTGAAGCAAGGGTTGATCTCATTGAGTATTAATTCTCCCGTTTTAATATTTAGTTCGTATAAACCATCTTCATTGATAGGAATTTCCAGCTTATAGCATCCACTTGTGGCGATAGCCGCATCATTATAAATAAATGTACTATAAATAGAAGAAAGTCCCCCATTCCAACCAGTTGCGCGACCTGTACGTTTCCCAACATGAGGTGGATTTCCGTCATCCTTTGAGAACTCAACTCCATTTTCGTCAACGAAAGCGTCACCTCCAAAATTTATTGCAAGTAGCGTTTTATCCAAAGTACAATCGCCTTTTTGTTGCACATTGTTGCATAAAACACCTGCGTCCATATAAAAGACATGGTTTCCACTTCGACGACATTCCCCAGCAAATCCCACACTGCCTGATCCATTGCATACTAGATTTCAAAATAAAACATACTTGGTTGTTGGTATTTTAAAAGGAGAATTTTAAATTCCATTCTACGGGTTTGTTCCTTAAAGTTATTACAAAGTCAAGGTTTTCATGATTTTTTGCTCATTGTACTAATATTTTTTCTACTATTCATGGTAATGACAAAGATATCTGCAGCTTTGCCGACATAAATAACTTCTACTTTAAAACATATGTCTGCAAAAGGACTTACCTATGTTCCGATCAACGCACTGACTTGAAACCGAATTGTATTCGCATTCGATTTCAAAACGACATCCACAAGGATTGGCGTAATACGACGCGCATGCTATTTTGGTTTCAAATTTTACCACGGATATTGCGTTTATATGCCACAAGCGATGTACTCGTGGCCATGAGCATGTTCCGCTGCACACAGAAAATCTTATAGTGTTGTCTGAATTGACAATCCGGGAAGGCTCATGGCCGGAAAGCTTGATAAAAGTTCCCCTGTTCAAAATCTTAAATCCTGCATTCAAATCCATTGCCCTGTTACTAGTTCGGTAGTTCCATGGTGTGAATTCCTGTACAATGTACTGGCCATTAAGGAGGTATGCAAAATCTCTATCAAGGGAAGGGGTTGAACTGTTTCCTGTGTTCCCAAAGTGACCTGTCTTGAGGGAAATCTCATAGTATCCGTCTCCATCAATCGGAATGTCCACCCAAGAGCATACTCCAGATGTACTGTATATTAATGTGTCGTAGAGTACTTTATCTTCATCCGGTATTTCTACTTGCCTGTTTCTAAACTTGTACCACAGACGGTTCCTCCATCGGCATAAAATATATGTGCTCCAGCACGACGACATTGTTTGTTATCCCATACTGGTCGACTACAGACTAAAAAATACGATACATTTAATTGTCTTATTATTGCAGATTTATTTATTAAT
Source organism: Entomobrya proxima (assembly GCA_029691765.1). Lineage (NCBI taxonomy): Eukaryota > Metazoa > Arthropoda > Collembola > Entomobryomorpha > Entomobryidae > Entomobrya > Entomobrya proxima. Next base: position 3,811,186 of record CM056172.1, read on the forward strand.
TGCCCAAACAACTTTAATATGTTTGTTTTGTTTTTAGGACTCACCCACAGATCTTTCAGTACATTCTCTTGTGTTCACATTGAATTCACAAATTCTATTTCCAAAATAGTTGCATCCGCATGCGTCATCAAAAAAGTCGGAACAGCTCATTGTGTGGTCAAACATTACCACAGAGAATGCTGCAATTTGCCACTGGTAAAACACGGGGTCCCATGTGCATGTTCCATAACATAGTTCAAATTTGACAATTTTGTCCTTCCCAATGTTTGATGGCATGTATCCTTCCATTTTCAAGGTGGTCTCTCCATGGGACACCATAAAATTAACATTTAAGTCGAATGCAAAATTATTTTCTCGGTAGCGACGTGGCGTAAATTCCTCTACTATTGGTATCCCATTTAGCACGTACTTAAAATCTCGATTTAAACTCCATTCGGTGAACTGACCAGTTTTTATTGAAATCTCATAATGGCCGTCACCAGCAACCTTAAATGGTATAGCCAAGCATTTTGTGTTTTGTCCCTTCACGGCTTTTCCATAAATGAAGGTACTGTACAAGTTTCGATCAGCTTCCGGTATCCCAAACTGCGTGTATGTGAAATTTTGTCTTGTTTTATCCGGATCCTCAATTGTTATGGCTTCTTCCGGTAGAAAGTGAATTTTGTTTATGTCAATGTGTTCTTCTCCGTTAAAGTTAACGGCTATAATAGTCTTTGCTGGCGTACAATCCCCCATCAAGTGCAGACTTTTGCAAATAATACCGCCCGTGCTATACAATACGTGGTCCCCACCACGCCTACAAAGTTTGGGGTTCCAGTTGATATTCTTGCAAGCTAAAATACACCCATACACATATTTTTAGTGCAAAATAATGTGAAAATTTAGGATTGCAGAAAAAAGCAATATAAAAATCCATTTTTTATTGCTTACCAACTTCTTTGTCAATGCAACTTTTGGCTGACACAGTGTAATCGCAATTATCTTGGAGCACGCATTGACAAGGATTATTATTGTATACAGAGCAAGATAATTTCCTTGCCAGCTTGACAACGCTGAGAGCCTCAATGAGCCAACTGCTCCATACGTTTGGCCATTTGCATGTACCATAGCATGCAGAAAACGGAATCATCATATTTGGATCCGAAAGCTTTGATGACTCATATCCTGTCATTTGTAGATAAGTCCCTTGTGAATGTATTACAAAATTCACATTAAGGTCCATTGACTCGTCTACTTTCCTATAAAGGTTAGGTTTGAATTCCGCTACAATGCTCTGTCCGTTCAGCATAAATTTAAAATTTCTATCCTGTGTCCATGAAACTGTTTGCCCCGTTTTAATAGACAGTTCATAATGCCCGTCGTCCCTGTATGGAATTCTTACAGTTGCACACTTAAATTTTTTTGTTGCATACTTCCCATAAATTTGCGTGTTATATAAGCTTATATCTTCCTGTGGCACACCCATTTGCGAAAAATTTGAAGTCAAGCGTGTTTTATCAGGATCCTCAAGAATAATTTGCCATCCTGAATGATGATGAATGGAGTTTTTATCAGTATGTTCCTTGCCATTAAAATTAACAGCCAGGAGCGTCTCTTCCTTTTCACAAATTCCGTAAGCCTTTTTGCTATTGCATACCACACCACCAACAGCGTAAAATATATGATTCCCGGCCCTGCGACATTCCTGAGTATCCCAAAGCTTATAATTGCATGCTAAAAGTTAAAAAAGAAACAATTTAAAAAATGTCTCAGAAAATTCGAATGCTAAAATTGAACTACTTTCCCCCTATATAGTCAAGTTAACTATATGTTCTTAACTAGGCAAAGAATGCACCATACAGATAGTATACCGAAATTATGCACCCTCAAGATAACCCATTAAATATAGGAGGCAAATTTACTGCATTAATTGTACATTGTTCATGAATGAGTTAAGCTTCCACTGCTTGTAACTTCCTTGTTAACTTTGTTTAACGTAATTTTTTTGCGTCAGTATTAACTAAATTTTAGTCATCTAATAATGCATGCAAATTATTGCTTTTGATGATTTCGAAAAATTATGTCGCTGATCTTGATTTGGTGAAGTCAATATTGTACCTTCGTTTCTTTCGATACACTCTTTCGTTGTAACGTTGAACTCACAAACCCCCGACAATATGCAGCCACAAGGATTTTTTGACTGTGTGCCACAAGATGAGGATAGCTGGTTCAGGGCTGATCGAAACAGTGTTTCTGGAGCCGTATCTTTACACGTTGGGTGAAATGAGTCCAGTTGTAAAGTTGAGCACGTTGAGGGCGCTTCCAGTTTTGGCAGTTCTAATGTGTAAACAACAATGGGCATTTAAAACATATGATAAATACTCAAGTTTTCTGTTTGTTACCTTCTTCGCTTGCAAATGCAACAGCTAAAATCCCGCAGATATAAACGAAAGCTATTAACCCATGCATGGTTAAATGTTTTTCCTTTAACGTAGGCTTCATGGCACCTTTACGCCAAGAAGGCAGTAAGCAGACTAAGATCAAATTCTTTTTTTGCACATTAAGTCGAACATAAAATTTATTGGTGTAATTAAAACCAAACGCCTAGACATTCATTACCTTACGTATTCATAATGTCACCATAAGGCTTTTACGAGCAATGTTATGATGTGTTCCAGCTATCCGTCAGTCCATCTAGAATCCACACTTTCTTTTCAAAACAAAAGTTTCGAAAACTGGTTGGAAAACTTCTGTCAGTTGTTAATCCGGATATTTATTTGGTCATGTTGCCTACAGTATATTCCTGACATATGATTATAACTCACACTCATAGAATATGTTATAATTACAGCATTTTATCATCGATATCTAAAATGCCACGGGTTTCAACATATATAGCTATTTAACATTTTATAATATTCTAACAGCTTTACTCGCAACCTACTACATTATGTTTTCGGGAAAATATTAACTTACAAGTAATTAATTCGTCACAGATGATCTTTTGATGATTTATTGTTAATGCAAGCGTGTGACGCAGTTTGGTAGGGAATTGTATAGCGCAGTTTAGACAAAATTAAGCTTACACCCATTAAATATTGATACTTGTTTGTCTGTGTGTCTCTTAGAAAGAAAGGTCCACGAGTTTTCACGTGCAGTTTGCAAGGTAAAACTAGTATAAGCTCATTTGAAGAAGAACCTGCATGCAGGAAATTTTGAGCTCTTGAAATGTTCATATCTTTTTCAAGCGCAGTTATATATATTTGCTAAGGATGACGAACTACGCATAAATGTATGCAAACATACATATTTAAGTAGCGCTGACGAAACCAACGTTTGTAGATTTCTTATTAGAAAAATATTTAGTTGCCTAGAAATCTTTACTATATATATTTGAAACATATTTTATTTACAATAGTTGACATTGTTGTTAAAACCTCTTGGATTAACACTTGCGATTAATCTTAAGCGATTAAAGAATTTCCGTTTAAAACTTGAAATTTAGACAATCAGATATTATCGATAAAATTTAAACGGTTTCGATTAAAACTAGACTTTTTCGATTAAAACTAGACTGTTTCGATTAAAACTAGACTGTTTCGATTAAAACTAGACTTTTTCGATTAAAACTAGACTGTTTCGATTAAAACTAGACTTTTTCGATTAAAACTAGACTGTTTCGATTAAAACCAGACTTTTTCGATTAAAACTAGACTGTTTCGATTAAAACTAGACTGTTTCGAATAAAACTAGACTGTTTCGATTAAAACTAGACTGTTTCGATTAAAACTAGACTGTTTCGATTAAAACTAGACTGTTTCGATTAAAACTAGACTGTTTCGATTAAAACTAGACTGTTTCGATTAAAACTAGACTGTTTCGATTAAAACTAGACTGTTTCGATTAAAACTAGACTGTTTCGATTAAAACTAGACTTTTTCGATTAAAACTAGACTTTTTCGATTAAAACTAGACTTTTTCTATTAAAACTAGACTTTTTCGATTAGAAGTAGACTTTTTCGATTAGAAGTAGACTTTTTAACTCGCTGCTTCAGCAGAAAAGCTATTGCAGATATCTGTGTACGCGTGTCCGTCTGTCTGTTGGTATACTATATTTTTCTGGAGTTCCGGCTCGGAGGGGTGCAAGTGTGTTGCAAGTCATTATTGCAAATCCTATCCATGAGTAAGATTTCAAGCCAGCCACGCGACGCCAAGCCGATGCAAAAGTTAGTAGTTAACTAACTGATAGTCTATCGTTTGCTTAGCTAACTCATAGTCCCAAGCGTCACTGTCAAGTTACTGATAAAGGCCAGAAGCCAGGAGATTAAAATTTTAAAAATCCAACCTCAGATTCGTGAGTATGAATTATTGTATTGTATGAATTATTTGATGTATCATACAATACATGTGTTCCCACCTTCGACAACTCAGAATACGTTATCAAAGCTTATCAAGCGTCTGGGAACATAAGAGGTAAAAAATGCTTCCGAAGGACCACCCACAGAAATGGGACAATTCTGGAACCCCAAAATGTCAACTTAATGACTGGGTCAACTATTCCAGGCAATGGAAATAACAAAAAAAATCAGTTGCAAGCAAAATTGTACCAAGGTTAAAGAAGACCTCATAACTTTGCTTTGAAGCAGAATTTGGGAAAAATGAGAAAACACCTCATTTAGTATGATCTTTAGTAACAATTTGATACCCTTCGTACATATGTCTATTTGGGGCCTTAATTGTTAAATTTTCCAAATTAATGGAGATATCATGTGTGACACATGATTATAGGTAAATTTTTTACCAGGATAACAAATATGGGGCCCGTTTATTAAAATTTAACTATTAAGGACGTGATTTGAGGCCTTAGTTGTTAAATTTTCCAAATAATTGAACATATCATGGGTGACACGTGATCCTAGGTCCATTTTTTACCAGAATTACAAATATGATGTCCATTTGTTAAAACTTAACTTTGTTTGCGTTTGTCAACCCTCTTCGATTCTTAATTACTCCATTTGCTAATGGTTTATTTACCGTCGTGCTCCCGTTTTTACGACACCACCGTCATTGAACCTAGGTCCCTGGGAAGTTCCCAGGGGAACCTGTTTTCGGCAAAACCGAGTTTTAAGTTACGGGTATTTCTAGTTATATTATAGTAAGACTGGTAGATTGAAACTTTTCATTCTTCTGATTATTTATTTGAAATGTTTAGCCTTCTGTACAGAATACCGTATAACTGGATAATTTTCAGTAATACACTAGTTTTCTTCAATTAAGTGTGGGGTTGTCGCAACTTGGTGTAGTATTCAACAATGTGAAATAAATAAGGAGTAACCATAATTAAATTTCAGAATATGCATTTGAAAATCAAGCTGGATCCATAGAACACCACAGACGAAACTGTTGATACTTGATATTAGGTAGCTTCTACTGTCAAAGAACGGCATTACAGCCGGGGAAGATTTATTGCTGTCACGAAGTAATAATTTCATGTATAGGTTTATAACGTTTGTGTCTCGAAAGTTTTCTGCTTCTGAAACAAAAGGAAAAGTTGTACGTATTACTTTGCAATACTAAGTTAGTTAATTGTGAGAAGTTAATTAACATCTTATCACTGATTAACTACCAAGTACTAACTCTGAGAAAAAGAAATATGCTCATACTTGTAAATTATTAAGAATCGAAGATTCTTTCTAATTTCCTGATCCCGGTCGTCCGTCCGGCCGTCCGTCCATACGCGTTTTTCTTTAAAAGGCTATTCAGATTTCCACCAAATTTGGTTTACAGACTCCAACGGTCAAACATCTAAAACATAAGCAAAGAGTCTACCTGGCTGATTTCTTTGAAGGACACCATTCTTTCTTGCTATATAAGCCTACTGAAGTAGGCATGTGGCACTATGCTGCCACATTGCTACTTCAGTAACCAATATATATGCTGACTGAAGTAGGCATGTGGCACTATGCTGCCACATTGCTACTTCAGTAACCAATATATATGCCGACTGAAGTAGGCATGTGGCACTATGCTGCCACATTGCTACTTCAGTAACCAATATATATGCCTACTGAAGTAGGAATGTGGCACTATGGGAGAATACACGGGAATTGTGGCACTATGGGAAAATACATGGAAATTGTGGCACTATGGGAAAATACACGGGGAATGTGGCACTATGGGAAAATACATGGGGAATGTGGCACTATGGGAAAATACATGGAAATTGTGGCACTATGGGAAAATACATGTGGAATGTGGCACTATGGGAAAATACATGTGGAATGTGGCACTATGGGAAAATACATGGAAATTGTGGCACTATGGGAAAAAAGGGGGAATGTGACACTATGGGAAAATACATGGAAATTGTGGCACTATGGGAAAAAAGGGGGAATGTGACACTATGGGAAAATACATGGGGAATGTGGCACTATGGGAAAATACATGGAAATTGTGGCACTATGGGAAAATACATGGGGAATGTGGCACTATGGGAAAATACATGGGGAATGTGGCACTATGAAAGAATACATTAGACTTGCGGCACTATGGGAAAATACATAGGGATTTTGCAGAATTATGGGTGGACGCTGGAATTTATGGTGTCCTTTATCACAGATACTATAGTACATATATTATAGCACAGATACTATAGCACAGATACGATAGCACAGGTACTATTGCAGAGATATAAAGCACAGATACTATAGTACAGATAGTATAGCACAGATACTATAGCACAGGTACTATAGCACAGATACTATAGCACAGGTACTATAGCACAGATACTATAGCACAGGTACCATAGCACAGATACTATAGCACAGGTACTACAGCACAGATACTACAGCACAGAAAATATAGCAGTTTTACAGCGTCCTATAGGTCAGTTTTTGACCAGCATTACAAATTTACAGTCGGTTTGTAAAAATTTGTGCTTTGGGGGCCTGATTAGGGCATTTATAGAGATACTTAACTGAGCTCTTTAAAATCTTTAAAGTTTAAAGCTCTCTTTATTATTAATTTCTCTGGAACATATCACTCAGAAGAAATGCCTCACTCTTATCCTTTCGCCGTCGCTAGCACTAAAACTATCCATTCTTTGCAACGCTACGGACTATGCTTATTGCGATGATGACACTCACATTTTAGTAAGTATCGCTCAAAATGCTTGATATGCTTGTGTTCCGGCCGTGTGGCCATCCGGTTGGCGGTACGCGTTTTTCTTAGCAATGGCTGAACCGATTACAACCAAACTTATACTGCAGCCCCTCTAGCACAGCACAACCCTAATAAATTTCAGGTCAATAAGTCAACTCTAGGTCAAAGGTCACAGCGATTTCAAAGCTCTTCATGATAAGACCTATAGCATGCGACACATGATTTTAGGTCAGTTTTTGACCAGAATTACGAATGCACAACCTATATGTTAAAATTCGTGCTTTAAGGCCCTGATTCAGGACTTTAACTGTCAGATACAGCAGCTTTATAGCGTACATCCTGTACGATACATACTTTAACAGCCAAACTTAGTGTACAGATATAACAGCACCTCATCCACAACCATATTGAATTCCAGGTCAACAGAGCAACCCTAGGTCAGAAGTCAGAGCCAATAAACGACTTTCTATGGTAGAACCTATAGCATGCGACGCTTTATTTCAGGTCCATTTTGAACCAGGATTAGAATTTATGCAGTCAGTTAAAGATATGTAAGTAAAGAATAAAATAGTATTTAAAAGAATTTCCCCGCCGTGTATAATATTTTAAAACAACGCAGAATAATGTTTTGAATATTTCAAGGGTGGCAGAAGCGTTTTTAGATGGGAGTTGGATGGTGGAGTGGATGGGAAGGAGATGGTGGTGGTGGTGTGGGCTTATTGCTTGGGAAGGAGATGGTGGTGGTGGTGTGGGCATAATATTATTATTAATTTATTAATATACACTGGCTTTACCGTATACACCTGGCCAGAAACTGTTTAGGATAAAAAGTCATGCATCATCATTTTCAGCAGACTTGCTTGATTCTGAGCGTTACGATTTGTATATAGGCTATTTAAATAACAGAGCAGAAAAGGGAGCAAAGCAGTAAAAGAATCTTCATAATAAAAATAGGGATAAAAACCCAGATTGTCTTCCCATACTATCCCCTCAAAAGTACAAACTAAATCTTGTATGGGAACGTGCGTACCAGGATTAGTCAAAACTACTTTCTTAATTTACATGTAAAATTTGAGTCCTTTAAATTTAAACTGGAGACTCAGAAGAAGGTTGAAATTGTGCATACAATTAATTAAGCAGACTTAAATACAGTTGCATTTAAACGTATGCTGTAAGTATAAGCTATTATAAGCCTTGTAGAAATTTTTAAATCATTATACTTAACGTTGGTTCGTTTTGCCACATCCTGGTGCGCACGTTCCCATACAAGATTTATTTTGTACTTTTGAGGGGATAGTATGGGAAGACAATCTGGGTTTTTATCCCTATTGTTATTTTTAAATTTTAATAATTAAGTCAAAATTAGTCCGGAAAAGTGTATTTTTCCTCAATGGAGCAATTTTGAACAAAGTTTCAGGCATACGCACCTGTAGATTATTGTCATTATCATTATAATAATCTACAAATTATGATTAGTTTTAATATATTATTAGTTTGTGCAAAAATAATTTGCCATGTTGTATCGACAGGGGAAGGATTCGAAATCGAGACCTCGAGTTGTAATGCAATTCAGTATAGTGTCAGTTGAAACGTTAGTAACGTCGCTATCATGCCAACTAAGCTTAAATATCAGACCACCACGATGATTTACCTTAAAAATAAGTTCTAACGTAGGAATTTTCTAGTACTTGCATATTTTGGAAAAACAAATCCAAACGCGACCATCCTCATTGCCTAAATCGCCGATTTGCTTTTGGGTGCATCTCAAAATTCCCAATATTTAAGAAATGAATTAGGGTCAAAGGGTTTGACCTTGCAACTGAATGCATAAACTTCTCATACAGTACTGCTGTTGCTAACAGCGTACTTTGCAGAATTGGAGCTCTTCGAGCTCCAATTAGACAGCAAATGTATGGGAAGACAAAAAATAGGAAGAAATCAGGAGTACACAATACGTGTCATGTGTTGCTATTATTTCATATCGCCGCATGTAAGCATATAATATTGAAGTGTCGCTATATGTATATCCCATCCATCGCTAAATATTATGCTGTTGAATATGTATTCCTGGTCGTCCCGTCTGGCTGGCTGGTTGTTGAATAAGGTAAGTATGCTCCTATGTATATAAGTAAGTATATATATATATATGATCATATATGCGCTCCCACATCATCTTGCGTTATCAGAATGCCATCATCAATTTATGAATTATAGCAAAAAGAACATATGCGCGTTATAGTACTATATATGAATTAAAACTCCATATCATTTGACTTCCATCTTACATCATTATGAATTCAGCATAAAAATGACCATCATCAATAAAGCAAACATAAAAATCATCAAAATAAATTGGCGATACACAAAAAATACATTTTACAAATTTTATTTTTCAGAGATTTTACAGCTTGAAGATTTTGTTTCAAGTCAATCAAGCTGCTTCAATATTTATGCGATAAAACATACGCACTAAATATTGAGACGACTCTTCGACTTGAAACTACAATGGTGTTCTGCTCCGTTGTTTTTTTACGTTCATTTCATTTTGGATACTCGATTTACTTATGACTTTATTACACATAAAATAAAAAGAGTTGCCATCATGAAACAAAACGCCACATGTTGTAATCTTGTAAGAAAAGTAATCTTGTCGCCTCCTCGTATTTAAGAAAAGTCTTACACTAATGCATGATAATGTTCCACATGCAGTTGATGCAAGAATGAATCTCAAACAAAAGGCAAAGAATCGAAGTTTCATGATGAATAGTAATTTCAGTTAGGAAGCAGGACAAAAGTCATTCGTTAATTTTATCCACACGCATTAACTGATCTCCTGGTATCATACCGAAAGTAGCTGATGCGAAATCATCCCCTCACCAGGAAAAAAACTGTAACAAAAAGAAAAATCTTGATTTATATTAACGCAAAATATGTATAATTTCAGCGGAAAATGTGTTTCGATCTTATTTCAAAAAATATTGAACCCAGATGATCATCATCAGAGGCACTCTGGGGGCAGCGTAATAACGCTTGCTCTTCGTGACTGACACATCCCACCCTCCATCCCATGTGTCCCCCTCTTCTCTAAAATGAGAAGAGAGGCCTGCTAACCTGACATTACACTCTCTCTTATCCCTGACTATCAAAGACTTTAAATTTCAAGACAGTTTTCAGTACAAAAGTACCAAGCAGAATACAACATTCGATAAAACTTTATTACTACAATTTCTTCTCTAGTGTGAAAAGTTTTTAAAATTGAAATAATTACTACATCACACCGAGTGCAATGAATTCCGCAGTGCATTTTTTGGTGACTATAACTACACATTTTAAGATTAAACATTATACAATAATATATGTACAAAGACTCTTCTAACATTCTTGGGTTGCTAACAAACTCTTCCCACGATTCTGTATAACCAAACCATCCTAAAAGTATATATCTATGTTCTAAAGAATAATCAAAGCAACTACATCCAAATAGTTTTGAAACTATTCTAGTTGGCTGAGCCATTTTACAGTCATGCAATCCTAATAAATTCATATTATAACCTAAAGTACTCTCACTCTGTTAAGCACTTACACGCTTCCCATCTCCTAAACTGATCTTGAAAACATTTATAATATTTTATTTGGGTTACTGTATCGCATTGCATGGAAAATAATTCACCTCAAATCATTTCATTACATTCATTACAAATACATTCGTCATCCTTCTTCTTGTGAAGCAACAAACATCTCTTTAAAATATTTTTTAAACCATCATAAAATTTCGTAACGTAAATCTTTTTCTGCTGTTCATCACACTTTGGCCGGATATGAAAACGTGTTTCACTTGTCACGGCTGAATATGAAGATTGAAAAAGTGACGGGCATCCACAACTCATCTTCAAATTAAATGAACAATTTCATGACGTATTATGCTTCTGATTTCAAACCGAAAACATTCATTTGCACATTCTTCATCTTCATTTGCATCGTTCCACGTCGTCTCTGTGTAATATAAAAGGTACGACACAGACGAGCCAAACAAAAAAGCAGGTCTCCACTCTTCTCCGTACACCGTCTTAAATTCTCGTTCAATTATTTAAAATCTTCTTGCCTCACACTTGAAACAAGACCTACCGCTTTCATAAGTCTCTGCATGTTGTTCTTTACATTCTTAAAAACTTTTAAGTAATGCCTCATAAGCAAATTTTATCCTCGACGTTAACGTATCAAATACTATTTTACGAAATCTTTCAATACTAAATCTAAATTTATAAAACAAACAAAACATAAACTTACTAAATTTAGAAAAGCAAACGAAACATTTCTTATTTATAAAATTATCCCTACAATATTCTTCAATTTTTTCCGAAACATCTATTCGAGAAGCTAATATTTTAAAATCAACAATTTCTTTCGGAATATCTGTATTATCTATAGTTGTACTGCCTACGTAGCCCAACTCTACATCCATTTGTACACCTGTTTCAATTTTCTACACTTGAAAGATGAATTTTTCTTATCTCATTACCAACTTCAAGAAGACGCTCAGTAACATTTAAATTAAAATTAGCTTCTAAATCTTTAAACAACTCGCGATAACAAAAAATACAATAAATATCTGGTGGAGGATTTGTGTGATGATTCTTGCAACAATTTAACCTATTATTATTTCTTCTAAAAATCTTAACCAGAGATAATATGAACGTATCACAAAGAAAAGCTGACCTCTTCTTCTTTGCACATACTCTATGAATAGCTTCTATATTTTTACATTCAAAAATTACAATGCACTCTTTACAACGATCCCGAGGTGCAACTCTACCTACAATACTCTCAACCGTCCTTCTCCATCCAGAAAAGTGATACAATTCAGTACACACACCAAAGCAATTGCATATTATATTTGAAGCAGAGCTACTACTTACTCGTTCGTCGTATTCTTCTTCCGCTTCCCAGGTTGACAATGTGTTGGAACTACTGCTGACCCCGTTATCCACGTACTGATCAAAGTATGTACTAATCAGTGGAAAATCTGAACTGCTGGAAACTTGGCTCATGACACGCAGCAGCAGGAATTACTTTCATGTACGTTACGATGACCATTTTAAATTTTTTGTGTAAACCTGAAGAATCTGACAAGCTTCTCTACAGTTTCTGGACACTTTTTTCTCCGTGTACGAATTCGTATCGAACAATGAAACTTGCAAGACAAACAAAACAGACATCTTCGTATAAATGCTTATATTGGCTCAGACTATAACGTATTCTGCCAGGAGAATGCCCTTCCACAATATTCGTACCGGCTTCTGACTTTTGTTCCCGAAATAAATCAGCATAGGTGTAATCAAAAATTGTTATTTCACTTCTCGCCACGCTTACCATATCCATTTTCAAACCTCTTTGGTGCTACTAACAGCTATCTACAAGTTTAGAACTTTCGTTAGAAAAATCTTCCAGAGTACAATCAGATATTATGCTACATGCAGTATTATACATAAATTCTGAAAACTTGTCAAAAAGATGGATCAACAACAAGCTTTACCTTTTTCTGAAACGCCACAAAACACTTTGTGCACACTCGATTATGATCAGCTAATGCAATTTTGATCAAATTGAATTTTACACACCCTATCCGTGAAATCTGCTTTCCCTTTCCTAAGCCTACACTACTTTCCTTTCGCTTTACTATACTGGTATCGGAACTCTTTGATATTTCCTTTTTTTCTACTCTTTCAGTTTTACTGCGGAGCTGTGTTTTCATGATAAAAACTATATCACCGCATGGATAATTAAAAGCTCAAGTAGAGCAATAGCAGCCCTGTTATCATCACTTGAAGAAACAAGATTTTTCTTTTTACAAATTAAATTTTTATCCAACACTACTTTAGAAAACTCGTTCAAATGAAAACACTCAAAGTAATTACCAGCCTGTGCTAATATTACGGTGCCAAGAGGTACATCCAAAGTTGAATTTCCACACACATATTCGTGTTCAGAATGAGGGAACAGTGTACGAACATAAAAAGAATTGAAATCCAGTCAAGAAAAGCAATCTGTGAGATAACTTGAACTTCCAAATCCCAAAACTACAATGATGACAAAAATCTTTTTGCAATCCATTACTACTTGAAAAAAAGTAACTTTTATAATTCTAAAATGTATTCTGCAGAAAGACAACGTCTGTAGGACTGATCATGACACTCTGTGCAATTAAACTGTTTCCCGATAAACCACACAAGTTCAAAGTAACGAAAAATAATATTTTCCATGCTGCATCCGCTGCCAAGCTTCATGTGCAAAAACAACATTGGAGGCATTATGATATTTAACTGTTCCATCAATCTTTCTGATGGCTCAAACAAAGCATTAGCAAGAGGATTGCGAATTGAAACGGAAATGTATTTATTTCGTTTTAAAGTGATGTTATTTAAGAGCTCTATTTTGTACACTTCATCTTCAACTACGTTTACCTCTTCTGAATACAAAAAGAATAGAATGCTCTTGTCTTTGACTTCTAAAGTGCGGTTTTCGTAATTTATTTTCATTTGTAAATGAGGCATGATGTCAGTGCCTACGGTTGGGCGTACGCAATCATAAATAAGAAAACGAGCATTTCGTTTCGCATTGAATTCAGGAATAGAAAAACCTATCTCAACGCTAGCAGTTGAGATACCGTTTCCCATCACACCTGTCAGTGAAACATCTGGTTGTGAAACTAAATTTGTAGCCAGAGAATGGCAATGGCAGGTATGCTTGTGCCCTTTTTGGTCTGTACTATGTAATGTCATGTGCAAAACCTGAAGAAGCAGTAACCCACTTAGTTGGTGTGCCATTACTTGGGTAAGCTGATGAATGTACTCTGCAGCTGTATCGACAGCATCATCAATACAATTACTATGAAGTACGGGACGTAATGGTGATGGATCGTTTTTCGATTGCAGTCTTTGTTTTTGGTGAATTAAAAACATTGTAAGCACAAGCTTCATGCGAATTCCAGAGTGAATTTTTATGTATTGTGATAAAAGTTGATGCAATGGCTTTTTTATATGATTTATAGCATCCTCGATAAGAGGAATATCCAGCTCTGTGAAATCGTATGAATAAGTTGCAATAGAATTTTAAAATGATACCAATTCCTCGGCAAACACATACTTCCCGTTGTCATCTTTTGGAATGAATATCGTCATATCGTTGTCATCATCCTGTGTGCAAGATGTTCCACACGTGTGAAAATGTTTGTTGTAGAACGAGCATCCACACCGAGAACAAGAGTGTATGCTATTCACATGGGAATTCAGATCTTCAATGTCACTTGTCTTGTAATGAAAAATTCCACATTCGAATGCCCGTTTCAGGCATTTCTTACACCCTTGCTCTAACTTCAGTTTAGTCTGTTTCTTGACCATTTTGGTTTCCAGAAGTCAAATTTTTTTGACAAAACTTTTCGTAATCGACAGATTATTCTGTCGCGCAAGTAAATTTTTTCTAGTAGGCCAGAATAAAAAATTTCAAACTTTTGGTATTCAGACAGAAAATTTATATTGGTACGTACAACATTTTCTAACCAAACTAAAGGTTCTTTGAATCATATAGTCTGGACAAATGTCAACAAATAAGCTCCCAATATTCTCACATTCGTCATAATTAGAGTCACAAACATCACACTTGCTAGTTTTACACATTATTTTTGAAAAAGTAATATTTCAGTGGTTGCCGAGAATCAATCACTAGTTTATCTAGCGCAACGCACCGACCTAAACTTGTACATGTACTTTTATCTTTAAATTTAAAACCATGAAACCCAATAACTACACTATTTCGGACATAAGAATTTTTAATTGGATAGTAAACTACTTTGAGCTTTTTATTTTGGTGAGGGCATTGGATTTGTTCTTCGATTGGGACTATAGGGATGGATCTATCTTCAATGAGAAGAGCACCAGTATATTTTGGTGCTTTGATTGTTATGAACTCTGGAAGATCCTGTTTGTCATTCAAGTAATGTTAATTTACGATTGACCCTTCTGTTCCATTACATAAATTTTTTTCTACAATAAAGTTTCTTTGCAAAGCAATTTTTACTCCAACGCCTGCATAAAATTTTGGAAAAAGTTGAATGCACTGATCACAGGATGTTGGTACAATATTTGGTTTTATTTCTTTTACTGGGATGTCTGACTAAGATAAATATAGTTTATTCCAGTTTTCAACTTGAATATTACTGTAGAAAACATGTGGATTGTCAATAAATGGTACAAGTTCTTCCTCAGAGAGATTTGTACTCATCCTTTGTGAAAGTATTTCAAGATCAGCTTCTGTTATTTTATCATCATGCATGCGTTGTAGTATGCCTTGAAAGATGGGATCAGTGTTTTGTCTCACGTTGGTAGTCAATTCAAAATGATATTCTGCGATTTGATAAATCGATAATCCTTCAAGTGTCATTTCATCATGATGCTCTTGTGGTTCATCGTATAATGCAGTGTCTAGGGGAACCGATAATTGCGCAGAATCTCCAATGAAGCAAATAGAGCAAGAAGCCCTCCATTTTTCTCTGTTATGAAAGCAATTCTTCTACATAACCAGCTTAATGCACGAGCACCCGTCTCGCACTCGTCTATACACAAGATTAGTGTGCCTTTTAAGTTTTCACGTACTTTTAGGTGAACCTTGTCATGTACCATATACGCCCATGTCTGCTTAATATTATATATGCCAAGTAGGTGGTGTATTGTTGTTGCACCGATTCCTACACATGCAATGGCAACAGGCGAAACAAAGTGGAATTTAATGTCATGTTCTGACTTACCAATATTTAGCAACACGTTACTTTTCCCAACTCCAGCTTGGCCTAGTATGCGCATACAACAATGTTCTCCTTTTAAACTTCGATTCAAAAACACTTTGAATACTTCCATACAATCACGTTGTGAGTCTGTCAATGGGCGTGTCATCATAGAAAAGGCAAACTCTTTGTGTACTGCGTATTATTTTATATTTTTTATAAAGTTTTTATAATACTATAATTCTCTTTTATATATTGTTCGAGAACGGTTATAGTCAAACGTGAGATCAATATCACGGCAACTAAAAACTTTTGTATCCATTTTAATGAAAGATCACATTCGACTGACTAAAATGAAATGACAAGAAAGATGAAGCAGCATGAATTACTATGATGAAAATTAAATATTATCAAAATAAAGCAGTGGCGTCTCAAAGTCTATAAATATCGTCATTTCGATTCTGACTCTAATCGAGTAAGCACACATAATCTTTTTTCACAACTTGAATATTTTTCGATTTTTCACCAAGAATGGAGAAAATTGAATAAGACAAAGTCAAGCGGAGGGGAGTCAAGCAAAAGTTTAAAGAGATCGTACCCACGTGAAACTGTAGATGCTGAAGGAGGTAAGCAAGAGCTTACGTTGAACGTCACTCACAACGTGACAAAAGTACAGAGAATCCCACACGAGGACATGTGCAAATTTTTAAGCACCCCAGGAACATTGAGCATTGGGTATTCTATTCTGTTGAAGCGATATACGGATGGAGCACAAGACAATGTTATGATTGCTTGTTTGAGGAAACGTGGAAAACCGTTAGTTTTTACTTTTCCAAGCTTGATGCTCGGTGCCTTTATTCAGAGGATGGAAGAGATATTTTCAAAAGCAGAAAAAACTGAAACTAGAAAGGTTGCCCGGTAAAATTTACCGGGATCTAGACATTTAAAAATTTTTTTTTCATCAATACAGAGTACCATCACTAATTGACAAATTTTGGCTGATTATATTTCAAATAAGCTGGATAGATAACTGAAGATTTAGAAATAGATAGCTTTATTGACATGTAACAAATCATTAAAATGTATTAGCTCTCACATCTGACATTGTACTTTAGATTTAGATTCATGAACTTTAAGCTTAAGGTCCTTGTTCGCCGTTTTCCGGTTTTTTCTGGTTTTCATCATCGAGCTCCTTGTTTTCTACTTTGAGCTACCCAGCTGCTGCAGAGACGGCAAATGCATTCTCGTTCAATAGCATGGCCTCTGCAATGCTGTCCATCTGCTCATTTTCTTGAGATTTGACATCCTCCTTCAGCTTCGTGTGTTCTTCCTTTTCTTCCTTCAGTGCCAGCTGTAGCTCACGGATGTTTTTTGTAGTCGCTCCTGTTGAGCATGTGCTAGTGCCAGTCGGCGTAATGGCATCGGCACAGGCCCACTTGCTCACGCCCCTGAACGTGTCATCAGCTTAGCCATAAAAAAGTAGTTAAAAACTGCCTAAACGATAAAGTTAAATTTTGATATTTGAATGACTTACTTTGTATATACGCAGCGCATTGTCCACACAAACGCTATGGCGAATTTTTTGGTTCCGGGGTAACAACCGGGTGGAAACGAAGGCCATACACAGTTGCTTCGGACATGGAGCTTAAATTAAAATCATTCAAAAAATATTGACACAAATGTGCACACCTTAGCCTACGGCACCGTTGTTGTATTTTTAGAAAAGTCTCACCGAGTCGCTGCATTCCTTGGTTGAATATGATTTCCCCACATTCACGGCAGTAACGGTCAGTCAGTGGGTTGTATTCCCTTCGAAAGGCGCAGCCACGTACGGATCCAGATTCCTAAAATTCAAAAATGGTTGCTACAGTTTTGAATATAAGGTGAAATTAAAATCATACAAAAAAATTAATTTACCTTGGCGCAACTCATCCTTTTTTGGCCGAGTCTTCGCCTTCAAAATGTTGTTTTGGTTATTTTGGAGGGATTGCATCAGGAATTGATAATGCGAGCTGTCCGTTGCTGTGAGGCGAGGTTATAGGCAATTTAACCATTTTGCACCACTAATGTTTTGAGTATGATGATTAATGAAACATTAATCAATCTTGATGGAGTGCTTACTTAATAATCCATCAAAACCCAATTTAAACGCCTCTGTATAGAATCCTGATAGTAAATTAATCTGCAATCCTCCAATGAATCGGACTGAATAGTATATTCTTGCTCTGTTTGCACCTGTAATAAAGTAAACATTCCACTCAATTTAAAGTCCACAGTCAACTTGTAAAGGATTAAACAATTTTGTACCAAAACACGCATGTACTTTAAGTGATGTATGATCAATGAATCGTTTGTCCAGTTTAAATGAAGTATTTATCTAATAATCATTCAAAACCTAATTTGACCTCTAAATCCTGTGTTGAGAATCCTGAAGACGAACGTGCCAGCACTCCTTCAAAGAATTGGGTAGATCAGTAAATTATTGTTCTGCTTGCACCTATAATACCGTAAACGGTTCACTCAATTTTTAAAGCATTTAACCATTTTCCTCCAACACACACGTGCACTGAACGTGTGATGATCAACGAAACAGTTAACCATCACAAATTAAGTAATTACCTAAATATCCGTCAAACCCTGATTTAAACTCCACGTTGAACACTTGACTCGCTTTGAATTTGCTCACACAATCACACAGTATTCCGGTAAAGTAGTAGTTTGTTTCAAGAAATTTTTAATTCTTTCCAGAGAAAAAAACTCTAATTTTCTGCGTCAGCAAAAAAATATTGTACACAAACAGCACAACAGCACGATCATTGAAAGGAATGGATGAAAGGAATTTATTATAGGCGTATTACAAAACCTTGGGCATTCCGTTTTGCATCGAATCACCGATTTGAATGCCATGACTACCATAGATGTGTACCAGGGTAGTGAGTATCCTGGTGAAGTTTGTCATGGCAACCCCTTATAATTTTCGAGATATGGCCATCCAAAGTTAAATTCGTAGAAGCAAGATAACTTCCACACGTTTTCTCCAAAATTTTCGAATAAGGTGTCATTCGATAGGCAATTAAATGGAGAATCACTCGTTTTAGTTTTCCAAAAAAATTTGTATGTGTTTTTTTCAAATTTTAAAAAAAATCATACAAATTAATTTTTATGAAAACGAGCAAATTTGGAAAATCTAAAAAAAGTCTTTCATTCTCCTTAAAATTACCTGTCGAATGACACCTTACTTGTTAAATTTGGACAAAACGTCTAGGAGCTATCTTGGTTCTACGAATTTAAAAGCAAAGAAAATTTCGTAAAAGCACTGTAACTCCTCGACATTTTCTCCAAATTTAGCAAGTAAGGTGTGGATTGAAAGGAATGGATGATAGTAATTTATTATTTAGAAGATTACGTGACTCTAGAAATATATAAAAATAGTAAATTTGATTTGGACAATTACACTTACTTTTTACATCGGATTGATATGCTTGTTTATTGTGGAGCAAAGGACAAGAGTGTAATCCGAAAGCTTTGTGCTTTTTACTTTGAGCTAACGACCGAGTGGGATAAGGGCATAACAACAAAGCATTGTGTAAAGTGGGAAGCTGATTGAGAACTTTTATAAAGAACAAAATGGTTAACAGCGATTGGGAACCCTCTTGCAGCTGTATTCCTTAAAAATACAAAAATCTTTACGAAGAATTTTCTGCTTGTTATACTGCAAACCATTTAAGTTTTCCCAAAAAATTCTGCAAAGCAACATACCTGGCTTTTTTTGCGGGTTGCCGTGAGATTTATGGGGAAGAAGCATTTAGTAATTGGATGTTTCTAGATCAAGCCGAGTTGAGTTATGATAGATTGCTTGAAGAACATTTGAAGTTAGACTTTTCTTTCTTCCAACTGACCAATTTTTCGCCAGAGAAGTTGGGCACTTGTGCAACCTTTTGGTGTCACCATACAAACTCAAAAAGCTGCCTATGTCGCAGAAAAAATATCATGTATGTTTGTAGAGATCAACACTGAGTTAAAAAGAGGGTTTCTCGAAAAGCCATGTGCAAAGTGGGATCTCAAATAAAATGGAGAGTCGGTCACGCTTGCGTGTGTCACAAGAACAGTTTGACCAAGTGCAAGAAAACTATCGTGCTGTTCCATTTTTTAAGTTGTATGTAAACATTCGGAACAACACTGGGAAAGAAAATATAAACTGCTCAACATTTTTTCAAGATTTGTTTACTGCCTATAAAAATCTTTTACACTACTTTTTATCAACCGATAACGTTTTTGAGCTTGGGTTGCTGCTAGAATTTCACAACAACTTGGATCCGTTTGTCTCCTGAAATATACCCAAGCATTATCACCCGCTTGTGTACACTAGCAAAATATTTGAGGAGCTTGTGGAATCCCGGAATGACTGTTACCTGTTATCACCATGCAGAGATGAACATCAGCATCCCGACTTTGTTGTCATTGTCGAGGAAAGATGAGCATGTTTTCGGATGAGTACAGCGCAAACGAGAGCAGCTCAGAGGAGGAAGGAACCGCGGATGAGGACATTGAGTACGAGCGCAGGCACAACCAAGTAACATGCACACAATACCAGTGTGAGTGTGAGGATAAGGTACTTTTATTCGTGGCTCAAAATATAAAATGTTCGTTTTGCATTTCTGATTCATATTGTAAATATCCTGTTTATGGGTTTATGAGAGAAATTATTTGTTGGGTAGAAATAACTAGGTTGTCAGGAGAGTTGTACAAAGAAATTTTTAGTTTGTACGAACAAATTATTTCAGAAAATTATTTTTCGTTTGAAAAGTTTAGGAATATTGTGCTCCCATTTGTAGAAAGTAATTTGAGCAAAGATAGAGGGGGAGCATGGTATATTACTTCTGATTTACATTTCATGTTTTCGAAACTCATAAAAATTTGTTCAGTAAAATCAATTTTTGAAAATCAAACTCAATGAATTTTCCAGTAAAAGTTTTGTATTAAGTATTTTTTAAAAAACTGATGTCTGAGGAAAAATATGAAATGTTTAGAGATTTTTTACAAAGTGAGGTTAGGTTTCCATTAATCCTTTGTAGACATCCAGTTTTCAATTTTTGTTTTAACTTTGTTTATTTGTTTGGAGAGGATAAACTCAAGTCACAAAGTTTTTTCACGAGTACAGTTTTACTTTATTATTCTCTTAAGAAATTTCACGGAAAAATATGAAATTGAAAAGAATAGTGCAGTACTGAAGAATAAATTGATGTGTAAGGTATTTGCACATTTTAAAAAATCGGAAGACGAGTCAGAAAAAAATAACTTTTACAAACCAGAAATTGTTGCTCAAAATGTTATTGAGTAGATTGATAGTTGGGAAGGATGTTCTTTTTTTTCTTCGTGTACAAAAAATTCTCATGTAGACGTGTCTGTAGATTTAGTTTTACCATTCATGGAAATGGAGTTGTAAGTTGTTTAGCATGTAATCTAGTTTGTAAGTATAAAATTTCTAGTTTGTAAGAAAAATAGATTTATCCGGATTAGGCGGGGCCAAAATATTTAGAGGGTCGGCCGTTAAGAAATTCGTTCTTTGTCATTTTTTTCTTTAAAACTATTTCGAATTCGCTCCACGGCCTCGAGGAGTCTGAGCAAATAAAGACAATACCCTCAACAGCGATTTCAATAAAATATTTTATACCATGGATAACATGGATATTGGAAATTTCTCCATGATAAAAGTAAATTCATTTTTCAATATTTATATAAAAGATAATAATGTGTTTATAGTTAGAGTGTATGCTGATGGGTATGACCCAGTAAAATTTTATTTTCCGCTATCATCCTTGAGAGATGTTGTCGTTTAAATGCAATCATTGTGTGCAAAAATTGTCACTCAAATTTGTAGTGCTAGAGGGAGGAAAGTGTTTCATGTTGATGGAGTAGAAGAAGGGGAAAGGGAAACGGATGCAGAGTTTTGGAATCATGTAACAACAATAAACGCCAGTAATTTTTTCCTTCGTCCAGTCCAACTAAAAGTTGGGTTGTGTTTTAGAATGTGGCAGAAGTTGTTTGTAAGAGAATAATTTTTGGGGGTAAACTCTGGGGCGGTAGCAAAGTTACAATACCGAAAAAAGTTTTGTTGAGCTGAGAGATGCACTGGCTTCTCTCTAAAAATGTATTCATAGTTTTATTGTTTTATTTTAAACTAGATATAAAAATATATTTGGCCCAATTGGGAATCGAACCCAATTCTCCTTCTCCCAGGCTAGGAATCGTACCATTAGACCATTGGGCCCAATTTAATATATTTGAAATACATAGTTTGTAGTTGGTAGTGAATTAAAGTTTTATTTGATATTAAAAAGTTGATGATGATTGTTCAGACGTTTAATTAAATTTGTAAAATGTATTTTTTTGTGTATCGCCAATTTATTTTGATGATTTTTATAACGCATTTATTGATGATTGTCATTTTGTTTGAATGCATGATGATGTAAGATGGAAGTCAAATTATATGGAGTTATAATTCATATATAGTACTATAACGCGCATACATGTTCTTTTTGCTATAATTCATAAATTGATGATGGCATTCTGATAACGCATTAAGATGACGAGGGAGCGCATATAGTATGATCATATATATATATATATAGTATAATAAATAAAAGTAGCATACTTACCTTATTCAACAACCAGCCAGCCAGACGGAACGACCAGTAATACATATTCAACAGCATAATATTTAGCGATGGATGGGATATACATATAGCGACACCTCAATGTTATATGCTTACATGCGGCGATATGAAATAATAGCAACACATGACACATATTGTGTACCCCTGATTTCTTCCTATTTTTTATGAAGATTCTGATACTGTTTTGCTCCCTTTTCTTCTCTGTTCTTTAAATAGCCTATATACAAATTAATTGTATTGCTTATATTGCTTAATTAATTGTATGCACAATTTCAACCTTCTTCTGAGTCTCCAGTTTAAATTTAAAGGACTCAAATTTTACATGTAAATTAAGAAAGTAGTTTTGACTAATCCTGGTACGCACGTTCCCATACAAGATTTAGTTTGTACTTTTGAGGGGATAGTATGGGAAGACAATCTGGGTTTTTATCCCTATTTTTATTATGAAGATTCTGTTACTGCTTTGCTCCCTTTTCTGCTCTGTTATTTAAATAGCCTATATACAAATCGTAACGCTCAGAATCAAGCACGTTTGCTGAAAATGATGATGCATCACTTTTTATCCTAAACAGTTTCTGGCCAGGTATATACGGTAAAGCCAATGTATATTAATAAATTAATAAGAATATTATGCCCACACCACCACCACCATCTCCTTTCCAAGCAATAAGCCCACACCACCACCATCTCCTTCCCATCTCCTTCCCATCTCCTTCCCATCCAACTTCCCATCTAAAAACGCTTCTACCACCCTTGAAATATTCAAAACATGATTTTGCATTGTTTTAAAACATACACGGCGGGGAAAATCTTTTAAATACTATTTTATTGTTTACTTATGTATGTTAAATAACTTATGTATGTCAGCAGTTAATTGAGTACAGTGCTGTGCGGCACATGAATTTAGGTAAATTTTTTACCAGGTATGGGGCCCTCGATTGTCAGATACAGAGAGGTTATGTAGTCCAAAATCTGGTATTAGAGGTTAGATGATGTAACCTTACTTAAGTAGCACATTCTATATGAAGCAGTTCTAGGGCAGCAGCTCGCTAATCACTTCATCATCTTGAGCAGAAGCTCTCCGAGGATTTGTCTTTCTGTATTGGTACATCGCGGCAAAATCTGCTAAGCATACATCTTTCATAGCCTCTGGTCGCCTTACGTAGGAATCCAGGAGTCCTTATTGACAAGCATCTTCATTGTCATCTGGTTCCTTTGATTGCCCATGGTCTTCGATACCCCTGCAAAGCAATTATCTTAAAAGGCAGGCGAAGTTAAACGTGAATCGTCCTTCCAGCCGGTTCAAACTCTGAAAAACGTACAACGAATTATGAGTATGTTTTTATTTGTAACGTGCCAATTTAAAAGAATTCACTAAAAACCAGAATGATTTGCCACTTAATTGACTAATAATTCGTCTGGAATCGTGGGGAAATCCAGTCCGTTGACCAAGGCTTTCCGAGGAACCTTCTTGGTCCTCCAAAAGTTTTCATGGCACGTGACGCTTAACCTGTGTGCAATTTGCTGAACATGTAGCACTTGATTGATGACTTTCAGGTCGATTGATTGCAGGTCGTAGAAGAGTCCGCCACAACACGAGCAAATATTGGTCCTCGATTAAGTACCGCTAAATAATACTCCAGATTCTTCTGGAATAAATCATGCATGCTGCGTCTTTTTTTGTTGGTGGTTCTTCTTGTCTGTCAAAATTCAAACGCCTTCGAACGCGAACGCCAAGTTGCCATTTTTTGATAGCTGCCTTTGCCCTGTTTGGACAGGAATGCAACTTTTGTGGCCCGCCAAGCTTTTGGACTGTATCCAAACTCCAAGCAGGCCGTGTATATTGGCACAAAAATTTGCGCCAAGTGCTCACAAGCTCCTGCAAACAAAGCAGTAAATATTTCATCTGGAGCTGGGGCCCTGTAGAGACCAATAGGGGCCCACGCCGCCCTGATCTTATGAAAGGTAACGACTCCTTCAGCCACGTATAGAAGTAGTCTTTTCAGATTGACTTCAACTCTACCTAAGGCCCCACCTGCAGAGAAGTTTTGTAAGAAGCAGACTCAGCACAGTTTCAGAGTGTTTTCAGCAGTTTTAGTATAACCGCCAATCATCCTTTTTAAGAGTGCCCAGCCGCAATGGGTCATTCTTGATGATTTTGTAGAGGCGCAAAGCTTCCGGCATCGATTCAACATCGTTGCAGAAGTCCCTCCAAGATTTCCGTTTGGCCGCTCTTATTGCATTAGTATAGACGTTCCGAACTGGTCTGAAATGTTCCCAGTCTTCGGCGAAGTCATAGTAGCACCCCCTAATTGCAGACGTTATTCTGGTTGCCATCTTTTCCAGCGAAGCCACACTTGTGATCTCATCTGGAGTAATGGTTCTCATAGCACTCTATTCCTTTTCCTTATAAGCCAGAAAATCAGTTTCTTGCGGTTTCCGTAAAGAGCTTTGTCCATAGTAGCTCCTATTTTTAAAGTTATCATTTTGTGATCGGAGAGAGCATCTTCTTCTTCTACCCTCCAATCACATTCCTACATTAGCAAGTTTCATGGTAACCACCGGTCAAGGCACCGGAAAGGATAAGCCATCATGTGTTTTTTGTGGAGATGAAAAGTAGCAAATATTGAAAGAAAAGAACTGCTGTTTTAAATGTTTTCGTCCAGGCCATGGTGTGATAAAGTGCAAAAAGTATGTAAGGTGCTGCATTTGTAAACGGGACCGCTACGAGGTTATCTGTTCCGGAAAAGGAAATTCTGGAAATGGAGTTACCATGATGGCAGTCTCCAATCAGCAGCAAAAAAGTTTACCTCAGCAGTTCCAACTTGTGCCAGTAAATAGTAGTGGACAAGTCAGTCAACAGCAGCAGCCTGTGTTTCAACAGTCATCAGTTCAGCAGCAACAGTTTCAACAGGCACAGGTTCAACAAGAACAGGTTCAACAGCCACAAGTACCATTGAGACAAACGAAGATGTCTCACACAAAAAGTTCAAAGAAGCCGGGGCAAATTGTGCTGGGATCGTTGGTAGCAGTATTTGAAACTCCCAAGGGAATGTGGAACGTAAGAGTTTTCCTTGATCCAGGATCGGAGGAATCCTACATAGAACTGTGGTGCGCAGAGGGATGTGGATGTGTGCCGGTGGGAGTCCAGTCGCTGCAACACGAAATTTTCACGGGAGTGACAACGGAGCCTATTCGTCATGTTGAATATGAAGTTACTCTAAGGAGCTTGGATGGGAGTACAAGGGAAACCTTCACCATCAACTCTGTGGAAAAAATAACGCCTGGAATAAGGAAACCTGAACCTGGACCATGGATGGAATGTTTGGCTGAAAGGGGGATTACATTGCCTGACGAAAGTGGATTTGGCAGTGAAGTCCAAATTACGCTGGGTATGGATAATTGTGCAAAAATTAAAACGGGAGGCTTTTTCCAGATCAATGTAGATTTAGAAGCAACGGAAACAGTTTTGGGATGGGTAGTTGGGGGTACCATACATGCGCCAGCTAATACTATCAAGACAACCTGGAGCAACATGGTAACGACGACTCTGGTGTCCAACAGCAATATAGAGGATTTGTGGGCACTCGAATCGCTGGGGATAATGGAGGATTCCAAAACAGAATCAAAAGAAGATATGGATAAAGCCACCGTCGCACATTTTGAGAAAACTGTGGAAGGAAAGGAGGATGGTCGATACATTGTCAGTATGCCATTCAATGATGGTCTGGGAAAATTACATGGGAATTTCAATCAAGCTTTTGCGAGATTGAGGAATACCACGGAAGCGTTGAAACGACAAGGTCACTGGAAAGCGTACGACAAAGTTTTCAAAGAATGGGAGGACTTAGGAATCATTGCTAAGGCTGACCCGGATGCTGTGGAGAAAATGCGTGAGCTTTACCTTCTACCGCACCGCCATGTGATAAAAGAGAGTAGCAGCACCACTCCAGTACGCCCAGTGTTTGATGCGTCTGCCCGTGGAAAAGAAGGAAAATCCTTCAATGATTGCTTAGAGAAAGGCCCTAACTTGTTGGAAATGATCCCAACAATAATGTGTAGATTCCGAAACAAGAAAATAGGAGCTGTTGCCGAGATAAAGAAGGCGTTTTTGCAGATAGAAGTAGCTCGGCGACATTAGGACTCTCTACATTTTTTATGGTGGGCCGATGAGCGTTGTGTGGATATTCTGTTGTACCGACACGTACGAGTAGTGTTCGGAGTGAAGCCTAGCTCATTCATTTTAGCAGCCATCCTAAAGTATCATTTGGAGAAGAACGGAAATGCTTCTGTTTTTTGCAGAAAATTGTTGGATTCTCGATATGTGGATAACCGCTGCTCCAGCCATCGAAGTTTGGAAGAAGCTATGAAGGACGAGTCTCAATCTTTGCTGTTACCTGCCCAGTTTGACTTGCGAGGGTGGGAGTTTACTGGATCCTCCGAGGAACACAAGGTACCTGTTCTGGGAATGGAATGGGAAACTAGAGGTGACATGCTATCACTTTGCCTGGATTCACCGCAGAAGAAAATAGAAGGGGCCACAACAAAGCGTAAAGAATGGCTATACCTGTGTATAATGTGTATATTCACCTTTGTATATTCTTTGAAACGCCAGTATAATGAGTATATATACAAAAAATGGTCGATTTTTTACCATTTCAATAATCTTACCAGTATCAGCAGGTCTGTGGTGGTATAATCAAACCTCACCATTACAAAAGCAGATATTAGGAACTCAAGGATAAATATTGTTTCTACAAAAGTATACGTGTCCCTTTAATAATACGTGAATTAAAAATTCAAATATAGCAAACTAAAATATTTCTTATCTATACGTGTGTACATGAACAGTATTGCAGGAAACAATTATGACAAAGTTTGTTTCTGTTTAGCGTTCAATCACATATTGTTATCATTTTATGAAACCAGTGTATTTAAAGCCAGCAATCTGCCAACATGGGGACAATCACAAAAGATGGATGGTAGGAAACAGAAATTTCAGAAATTCTCCAGTTGGCGCGTCGTACATTATTTCACACCATCGAAAAAGCAATGCAATTCTGCTATATTATTATGCTATTGTATTATTGAGTAATTTTTAACGCAGTCGAACTGAGATTTCGCCCACATCTTTCCATGAAGCAAACAAATTTATTACAAAACTTGAAAACAATTGCACAAAGACTAATTTACTAAACTAATGCTCTTTCTTGTGCTTAGTAGCTTGAACTCAGTTTCAAAATATTTGGTGTTAGTTATGAACAATGTGGTAATGAAAGCTTAATTTTCTCTAATTACGAAATAGCACTACATAGAGTTGCAATCTAACAAATGTCGATTTATTCATTAGAATTATATGTCCATTATATAATATTAAAAAACACAGAATTTATGAATGTACAAAGTTCAGATCAGCAAAATAAATATATTTTTGTACATTTATCTAGGGATTCTGATCACCTGCGCGTAGCGCAGGTGATTATCCCTCGTACCTTGAGAAGCAAAAAGGCTTATCAAGAATGTATGTTGCATTCACTACCCTCCATTTTTCAATGATCTCTAATTATCTCGGGAACGACTTGTCCGATTTTGATGAAACAAAAAAATTTGACATTTTCATCATCTCAGGATGCCGGGGTTAACCGAAAATTTGGAAAAAGTGTCATATTTCGATAGGCTGTAATGTAACTGATACCCTCGGATTAGCTGTTCAGGGAGTTTTCTCAGGAACGGCTTGACCGATTTTGATGAAACAAGAAATATTGACTTTAAAATGGTACGTGGCTGTATGCTGAGATCGAAAATTTTGAAAAAGTGTCATATTTCGATAGGCTGTAATGTTACTATTGTCAAAAATTAGCATATTTTTCATATTATCTTGCAAACCACCGGTCTGAATTGCATGAAACAAAGTTTCTTGTCAATCCTAACACCTACGGGTTTGTGGGTTGTCCGGAAGTTTGGAAAAAGTTGCATATTTCATTAGGGTATAATGTTGCTAATGTCCGAAAAACCATGCTTTGCATATTATCACGCAAACCCGTGGTCCAAATTGCATGCAACAATTTGTTGGACATTCTCGGCATCTTTATTGTTTGAAAATTTGGGGAAAGTTGCATATTTCAATAAACTGTAACGTTACTAATGTCTAACCTAACCATGTTTTGTTTATTATGGTGTATGGTGCAAACGTCAAAAAAATTGCTGTTGCAAGGATGGATTTTATGTCAAATAAACTTTAAGAAAACAGAATTAAGTATCGCTTAAAACGCCTTTATCAGGGCTTTAAGCCCCTAATTTTAACAAACGGGTTGTAGATTTGTAATCTCGGTTAAACATTGAACTAAAATTATGTGTCGCACAGCAAGAAGGCTATAAAACTAGTAACTGACAATTAAGGCTCTGATTTATGGCATTTGAATTTTAACAAACTAGCTGCAAATTTGTAAACCTGCTTAAAAGGTGACCTAAAATTGTGTCGAATCCTATAGATTCCTTTATAAACTATTTCGAAATCGCTGTGACCTCTGACCTAGAGTTGAGCTATTGATCTGAAATTCAATAAGGTTGTTTCCGAGGTCGGGTGTCGGGGTTAGGTGTAATCGTGCATGGACGACATGCTGAGAAAAACGCATACGGCCGGACACACGGCTGGAAAAGAATACCATCAAGATATTTATTAAAGACAGTAGCCTGCATTTAGCAGTGCTAACATATAACAAAGCACCGAAAGGAAAAGTTAAAATTTAAAGTTAATAAGATCTTGAAAATCCCATAAACTGTTGTTGTCCATTAGTTTGAACGAGCAATAGAGCTATGTAGTTTTGTTAAATCGGACTACCTAAAGCCTGACGTATTAAGCTACACCATTCATGCGTGGTTCAATACGTTCATTGGCTACCCTTTTCACGGGATGTATCGTTTTCGGCGCGTTTGAATTTGCAAAAGTATATTTGAGATTTGTTGGGATGCTTATATAATGTAACCTATCCATTTTTGTAAAACTTACGTGTAAAAGCTAAAGAAAAATATACACCACCTAAGTGGAATTTGAACCACAAACAAAACTTCGCACAATAGATATAGTAGTGAAGTAAAATCGTTTTAGAATTACTATTAAATAAAAATCTAAAAATAAAAAAAGGTTTAAAAAACAACGTACATTTATCGCCATATCCGAGGAAAAGTAAAAAATAATTCACTCTGTCCCAGATAAATCGCGACTCGCCACCAAAAAATGGCTGTACATATTGTATTGTCAAACTTCATACTAAGGGTAATTGGATACTGAAGAACATTTTGGATTGATACATAATATGTCGATATGTTATCTACTAACTAGGCTCATAGTTTTCTTTTAATTCAAGAGACAGAAAACAGGATTGGGTAAATATTGCAAGATAAGATTTATTAATTTTTAACAGAAAGCAATAACAGAACAACGGGCGCATTAATTTTGAGTGTTGGGTTAACGTTTTTCAGGCATTACATGTTACGTTTGCACATTTAGTGCCAACATGGACATGCCGGAGCCGGAGTTACCGTTTGAGCAACAATGTCTTGACAAGCCGAAGAACGCCCGAAAATGTTTTATATAAAATGTCTATATAAATTCTATGCAAACGGGTGCATTTTTTGGTGGCGAGTCGCGATTTATCTGGGACAGAGTGAATTATTTTTTACTTTTCCTCGGATATGGCGATAAATGTACGTTGTTTTTTAAACCTTTTTTTATCTTAAAATGCGCTTTAATGCCAACTTCTTTAAATACATCAAATTGAAAAGAACCTACTGACTCCACCCGAAGTAACACAGGTTGATGACCCTTGCGGTCTTGTATTCCCTGGAAGCTGTGCTCTTAAAATATTAAACTAGAATTTGTAATTCATAGATATTTTAGGCTTGTACTTATTATTTGGCGAAAATAAAGGAGTTGTCTCTCCCAATGACTTTTTAGCGGACATTTGGGTTTTTGTCGTCCGCTAACTCAGCAAGCAAACTTTTAACCTTTTCAGCGTACATTTCGAGTAACCAAGCTGACAAAACTTTATATCTTTTTCAAGTTTGTTTCTGTACTTAATGTTTCAAATGTACATGGATAATATTATGTGTAACAGCACTGCTGATAAATCTTATCGTTCTTCTTGAGCTCCAAGGGCCATTACCAATGCCAATACATATCAGCAGTTCATAATTTGCAAATATTAAGTAAGAAGTAAACATACACGTTTGACGTAACTCTTTACGTTTCTCTAAGTAAAAATGCTATTTCTATTAAAATTGCCAAAATGATACTAAATCAGAACTCATGCTGCTATTTTGTCAAGCCGAAATTAAATTCCCTGTGATTGCAGTGATCGTGCTCGTTGCTCAAATATACAGACATTTCATTTGCCAATACTTGCTTTTCAATTTTCCCTTGCACTCTTTATAAGCACAGTAGTATCCACATATTTCACTGCCTTGAAGAAAAAATGACCATTTATCTTTCAATCCTGGGCTAAAACTTCCTCAGAAACAGATTGATCTTTTCAGGCAACTACTTTTCTTATTGTCTACAGAATACGGCGCAGAGGCTGTGAGTTTGTAAGGGAGAAGCATGGTATGGGAATGGGTTATTTGAAGAGATTGAGATGCACACACTAGCTTTGGCAAGCAATAACGAGTAAAATGCATATTATGCTAGCCTACGATACTATGATCTCTCACTTTCCATCCTTTGGCTGCCTGCGCAACAACGCTCCAAGTTAGGATCCCTTCTGCTGAGCTGGATGGCGATGCATGATAAACATATTAGTGACAAAGGAGTAAGCACAAACTACGCAGCGTTTAATATAGCACTAATCACTAGGTTTTATTAAGCGAAAATAATCATTTAAAACCACAAATCAATGCACAAATATTTAAGCGATTAGAGAGAGATAAGAAAATGGCAGCAGCTTTGCTGCGCTGTTTATTTGGCCGTAGCCACTATCGGAATGAAGTCGATCTCTCATTGTTTCTCATTTCTTCCAGCATTCTCATTTACCTTTTTAAGGTCCAAACGGACCAACATTGAATATTAGAATTTATGCAGATTAACCTCTGCTGACTTTACCAGCTGCACAGCTCCTCATGTTATCCTGTATTGGAGCTTGTGTTCATATACTGCCCTCTGCTACAAGTTTCATTATCAATAGCATGAGCATGAGCTGTAGGTGTGCTTTTTGGTATGTGCGGTATGCAAAAATGACAAATACTCTTTTATCCCAGGGAAAGCAACTCCCGTATCAGAGAAACTTGAATATTTTTACCTCCAGTGATACAAAACGTTAAAAAAAATGTTTCGCAAAGCATATTAAAATTAGCATTTCATACTGCACAACCATCGGCTTAATTTGATGGCTGAAGAGCCCAAGTTCGATAAAACTACTTCAGAGGAATACTATTAGTAACAAAAGGATTTAAAATCATGTGCTACATGATATTGCTTGCTGATTGCTGAAATGGCTGAAATCGTATTTGTGATTTCTATGAAAAATGGAATATGTAATACAACCGGACGCCGGAATAGCCGGAACAGGAAATTATATGGAATCGTTTCTTAGTTCCTGAAAATGGTGTAAAGATCCTATTCCTATCCTATTTTGTTTTTATGGATTATATTTTCATGATTGATTCAAATCTTCCAAGATGTACTCATATTGTGCTATTTTCTGTTAAGAATAACCAAACGAAAGCTACCAAATTCTTACCGTCATCATCAGGGTCACTGTCCAAAGATTCCAACATTTCTTTCGTGGTATATGTAGTTAGCCTAGGTCTGTTTTTTGTCCATTTCTCCACCTTCCTTTTGTCGGTGCATCTATAAGACAGATAGTTATACTTAATATTCATGTAAATTCAACATAAATCACAAATTCACTACTCTTTAAAGTGCAAGAGAATATCACGTAAACCAGGTATAACGATATTTGCAAGAATACTGGAGTCAGAATTCTCGACCTCACTATATCAAAAAGGCAACGCAATATATATGCATAGTATTTTTTAATACGCAATGTGTACGCGAGCACCTTCTGTGAGGTTCCTGTAACATATTATTTTGCAGTGCGGTAAAACATTTTTTCTGTGACACCTTTTAGCTTCGGAATATTCTGCTTGCATAATAAAACCCCAGTTGGAGTTCTACGCACGTTATGTTATCTCATTTGTTTGGATTGTAATAAAAGTCGTATTCAAATCTGTACACAAATTTTTTGCCAAACTTCCCATAAAGTATTTTGGTATAGCGTGGGTACAAAAAGATTATAGAAGACGCTTACTTTGTACTGTATGGTGTCCGCTGAAAGTCCGGTGGAGAAAACATTGCGGACTATAGAAACTATGCTACGCTGGAGGAATATGTTTGGACACGATTCCTTACCTTATCTTCCGATTCCCACATACAATTTTGCATAAGCAGAGGGCAGAAAGCAAGCAACAAAGCATTGTTGTATACTGCTTCAGCAGCATGCTCTCACTAGTTCTACATTTCATGCTGCGGCAGACAAAATATTTACATACAAGTAACCTGTGAAAGAAAAATGTATTCTTTCATGAATATCAAAATACCAAGAAAATCAACTCATAAAATTTATTGCTTCAATATGTATCCCTACACAGATTTTAGCAATTGTTCCTATTAACATATCCAATGAGACGGGTTTTTAAATAAGTATTACCGCAATAATCTGGAATTCTCTCTAAAGTTTTAAAGTAGATTTTTTATGCAATTTTCTTGATTGGAGAGCAGGTGTAATGCTCGTCTTTGTCTGCATACCATGGAGATTTATTGATTTTGTTTATTTTAGTGTGGATGTAATTAGCAATTATCCAGTGACATACACTAATGAACTAGACGTTTATTGCGATGCAATGTATGCGATGAGTCATGAGAGACAATATGAAGCTGTCGTTTGGCACCAAATGCTGACCCTATGCAACATAAACATGTAGTATGGCTCGGTTGTAGAGATATGTGAAATACGAGCTTTATCAGGAGAATGTACCGTTGCATTATTAGGAATCGACAGATTCCTTCTAATTTCCTGTTCCGGCCGTCCGTCCGAACACGTTTTTCTCCAAAATGACTAAATCCGATTCCAACCAAATTTGGTATACAGACTCTAGTGGACCTCCGACATAACTCTTATGAATTTCAGGTCAATAGGTCAACTCCAAAGGTCAGAGGTTACCAACGGTCAAACATTTTTACATAGAACCTATATCATGCGGCACATGATTTTGGGTCCATTTTTGACCAGGATTACGAATCCACAGTCCATTTGTTAAAATTTGACTATTTGGGCCCTGATTTGGGCCCTCAATTGTTAAATATTCCAAATTAATGGACATATCATGTGTGACACATGATTTTAGGTCTGTTTTTGACCAGGATTACAAATATGAGGTCCGCTTGTTAAAGTTTAACTATTTAGGCCCTGATTTGGGCCTAAAATTTTCCAAATTAATGGACATATCATGTGTGACGCATGATTTTAAGGTCCGTTTGTGACCAGGATTACAAATATGAGGTCCATTTGTTAAAATCCGTTGATCCGCGAGGCCGAAGGCCCCAAATGCCTCGAAGGTCCCGAAGTCGATTCCTACTTACTCCATTTGCCAATGGTTTATTTAGGTTAGATTATTATTTATTTACACCTAGCGTATAATATATTGTTTGAGTTATCCTGTCGCGTCCCTTCCTGCCCGTCCTGTCCAACTGCTATAGCACCAGTACGGCCTTATTTTTGACGGATAAAGCTGACATTTAGTATGTACATTAATTCAGGGTGGAAAATTCAGTAAAATTATGAAATTCAATCCAAAGGAAGCTTTCCAATTAAAACTTGATCCTTTCAAATTAATCAGAAGTCGACTAAATCTTTTACGTTTACATTAAATGAAGGAAATTAAAATAATTTTTAAAGTTGGCTTCAATAATTTTTCCCTGTGCGTAATTTACAATTTTACTAAAGTTATATTTCCAAGTATGAATGTTTGGTGGGACATTTCTCTGTAAACATTCATATTGCAAAGAAGAACAAAACAACCAAATAATAAATGGCTTCAGGTATGACGAAACAATGTTTACTTTCTGGTTAAACTATAACATTATGCATAAAACTCAAAAATCACCAAAAGACTTGTTTGAAATTGCTTTTAGAAAATTTGTAAGTGCATGTCATTTTCATTTTCCTTTTCGAGTAGATCAGTCGTATAACAAATATATGTCAGTTGCTTTGCTAGAAAATTCAACTGACTCTATTATGCTTAATGAAGAAATTATTATGACATTTTAATAAAATTTGTTCCCTCGAGCAATAATTCATTAACATTGTTGGGGTATAATTTCAAGACGCTTGACATTTTTGACTGTAAACGGATTTTTATTTAACGTTTATTTTCTAGCAGCATCACAATTTATTATAATGTTTTTCAGCAAGTGCTATAAGCTGTTACAGATTTTACTACATTCTAGTAACATATTTTTAATCTTCCAAGTGTTTCCTCACCCAAAAAATTGTAAATGCAGCTATTAATTTGTCGTTAAATGTGATACCTAAACACACTTCTGTTAAAAAAGGTATACCTAATTATTATAGAACTTTTATATGGTTGATAATATCTAAATGTTTCTTCAGTTTTACTAGGAAAAAATATGGTTCTGCATAATTCCATGCATTGTGCATAAAAATGATAAAGGGCAATAATTTCGAAGCAACTGCTATACTGAATTATTTTCGGTGTGTCAAATTACTTCAGCGTTGCCACCTGTTACTAATAGGTTATTAGTATTACAATTACATACATACATGAACAACATACTTAGATTTATAATATATGCAATTCCTCAGCTCTTCTCATATTTCCCTGCATGACATTTTATAATATAACTAACTGTATTTTTTTGCTCGGTTCATTCATTGAACAGTCGTAGTCGAATCAGGTATGTGGTGTTGCAATTTAGCAGAAGGCAGAAGTTAGCAGTACATTTACTTTACTCGTATCAGTATTTGTATGGGGATACTCGTAAGTGAGATATAGTGGCGTGTCAAAGTTTTGTGTTCTTTTCGACAGTTCAAAATTTTAAAGGAATTAATCGTAGAAATTTACTGGTTCCAGATTTCTCGAGCTTTTATCGGTAGATCACGTTACAATATTACACGTTTTATTGAAATAAGATTTTATTCGGTCTCCTTCACATAAATAGGCCTAATAAACCATTACCACTACAAATTGTGTTTACAAATGTCAAACATGTTATACCTGTTTAAAGTAAAACGAAGAATTTGATTTCTTAATCATTTCAGGAAAACCTGTCACAATGGCACCACGACGTTCGGATCGCATTATGAAGTTAAAAGCAGTTAATTACACTGGTAAGAAGTTATTTGCATTTTGTAATGACAAATTTTTTACGAGTTTACGTAAAGCCTTCCAACAAAATGAGAAATTGTTCATACATTACATATTTGAATGTTGAACGATTTTAGCAACAAAATATTTTGAGTCTCCTGCCGTTTACTATACACTTGATACGGATACGTTATGTTCTCGACGCTCGGGGAGAATAAAGAAGACCAGGATATTCAAGTATTACGGTAAGCAAGTTGTATTAAAATTAACTACTTCGTAGTTGTTATAGATTGTTTCTCAAATAAAAGGTACGCTATTTTTCTTGCATAATTCATGTATGATTCATGGATTCTTAAATGTGCTTGCGTAGGACACGCTAATTTCTAGAAATATATGCCCAATGAAGCAGCTATGTGGCACCACGCCAAACTTTTCAATTAAACCATGACATTTTCAATTGAATGTGGCTTTTTTATTAATTCGTGTAATGTTGGCAGAGATACGTGACAAGCGAAAGATTTTGTATGTATGGCCATTGGGATCAAAAACCAAAATGTTTGACATGTGTGTATAGTTCTATTCAGCAGATTCCGGCGTATGCTAAGTAATACGGTTCATTACCTAGTGCCAGAAACTGCCAGACTCACTCCATACAAATGTGAAATCATGGTGCGTATTAAGCACCGCTTAGTAGCTCAGCCATGGGTTAAAACATTTAGAGGCTAGTTTAAGACGAAGAACTGGCTGTAGAAAAAAGTAGACTTTAATGTTTCCAAAAAATTAGATAATATTTCTTTGATTTTTTCAAATGAGTAACCTTGTATTAAAACAACTTGTGTTGGTATGTTCTGTGTATTTGTTTAAAAAATAGTACCAGCTTCTCCTTTGCCAGAATGCAGCATTAGTTAGCTGGATAATAATATTATAAGTAACACTATGCATTGAGTATGTAACAATTCAGCACGACTTAATGCATAAACGTATGTTGTAATTGGTTTCGCGTATATATTTGTAATTGCAGAAACTCCAGAAAGAGGCGACAGAGATGATCGTCGAGCAAGTATTCAGCAAAAACGGAGAATCAATCAGGGTAATTGATTATTGAGCTATTGTGGTAAACCAATTCCAAAAAGCAATATAAAAAATTTGCGCCTTCATTGCAAAGTTTTCACTAAAATTCAGTTAAAAGAGAGCCTGGCACAAATGTTACTACATATTCATTGGCTCCATCAGAAGCACGAACTAGGTTCATACATAATATATGCTCATTTCACGACTGATGTTCAGATCAAGGAAAATAATATAATCAGTTAATAGAATAACTTCCATTATTTGAGTAGAAATTTTTAGTTAATTATTTTATTTAGTAAATATTACTTACTATTGGCGAATTGAAGCCATAAATCCTTACAGGCACAAAATAATATATACTTTTTAACTTCATTTTGCTTAGACTGCTTATTTCTATTCAGTTTTTTTAAATTCTCAAACAGCTTTTTGAATTTCAATGAAGTTAGTAATTAAGTTTCCTTTTATCAACATTGGCTGATTTATTCAATCATTTATGTTCATCTCCGGAAAACTTACTAAACATATTGTACGACCTTCATACCAACTTCAATTACCACGAAGATACAAATTACGGGACAGAATATTCTCATTTGATTTAATTTATAATTGAATTTCTGCATCTTCTCCCTTAACTGATCTAACCAACCACTTAAAACAACTCTGATTAATTGTAAAGGACGTGCATGTGTAAAGGAAAAATTGTTTTACAAAGAATTTGAAAACTTGTTTTATTCTTTCAGCTAAAGCTCAAAAAACTTCCTGTCCAGAGAAAGCCTTGCCAAAGAAAAGTAAATAAGCTTTGTTATCTTTCAATACTAGTATTTATTTTTAAACTCGCTGGTGCCTGTTACCCATTTTAGTGTCACGTAAAATTCTAAACGAGTTAATGTAATCAATAATACTACCAGCAATTCATTTCATTCAAAGAGAATAATTGCTCACCTTTTGGTATTGTCGCAGCAAATAAACCTATAAAGTTAAAGTTTTGAGAACTGATAAGCACGTCTTTTGTAGTTTCGCTGTTATGATACTAAAGTGGGTACCAATACCAAAACACGCCGGTCCACTGGAGTAGCTAATAAACTTTTCATTATTCTAATTCTAATTCTAAGGAAAGAGGAGTAGAAATGAAGAGACGGAAATGGCAAACAATATCGGATGGACTAAACAAATGAGATTGAACCAAATAGCAGGTAAAATACGATTCCTTTATTTTGTGTAATGTTAAAAACTAACTTAGGTTAACTAACTGCAGTCAGGTTATTTCCGCAAATAAACGCATAACGGCAATCTAAGCATCCATTTACCTGCAAACAAGTATCTGTGCGAAAAAAGTATATATGCCTTGCAAATTACCTTGATGTAAAACCTTACTCATTTAACCGTCAAATGCCTTGACTATACTTTTGCTTACAAATTTAGTTTTCAACCTCTCTTGCGTTGTTTCTTAAAATTTGCATTATCTTCTAATTGAGTGAATAACATTCTCCCTGGTTTAAGAAATTAAAAGTGCTTTTGGTTTTCAAAACTATTAATACAACTAACTGTAATTGTTACAACGTTGTTGATTGCGACGTAGTATGTTGACCGCTAGATAAATATTTAAAAAGGAGATGCTGAATGAAATTTTAACTTTCCTAAAACTGCAGAGATAACAAACAAACATTCTATAAAGTAATTTGTATTCAAGTAATATACTATATCTACCACTAGTATTTTAAACGAAGCATTAAGCATTGTGATCTGATAAGATTCATTAAATATTAGATTAATATAGAGAAGTGGTGTAAGGGCAAATGGTTGGTAGGCTGGTCAAGCCGACAGTGCACTTAACATATTATCTCAACCTTGCATTAGGAGTTGTCTTGGAGATATTAAAATCTCGAGCAGTTTTAAACGTAAATCCCAGCAACATACAGTTTTAAAACATACTAATATTTCGAGCAATTCTAAACGTTATCATTCCTAGAAATTTGGTGTCGCATATTGCCATAACAAACTTGACATTGAGTCAATGTCACTTTGATGATGTAGGGATAATTAGTGATGGAAGTGATTACAAGAAAACAAAGCCAAGTTAACAATTACTTATTACAATGTTTGATTTACTACCAGGACCAAATCGCTATCAGGAACAGGGAACTACCAATTATGCACTCAGGGATGAAAAAATGTCTCCCAGGCAAGCAGTTTTTGTGATCCTTTGCAAAGCGTTATTGCACAGGATTTCATTGAAGGTGAGAAAATTGAAACTACATTGACAAGGATACAAGTATTTATTAAAAAATTAACAAATTCGCAGTCAGTTTAAACTAGACAAAGATTTGTTGGCTTAGTCAAAACAAACCAAAAATTCTGCCTTGTTTTTTGTCACATCGTATTCAAACAGCTTTATTAGTATGGTATTT
Source organism: Entomobrya proxima (assembly GCA_029691765.1). Taxonomy (NCBI): domain Eukaryota; kingdom Metazoa; phylum Arthropoda; class Collembola; order Entomobryomorpha; family Entomobryidae; genus Entomobrya; species Entomobrya proxima. The sequence goes on from CM056172.1 coordinate 3,850,638, forward strand.
TAATATTTATAGACGCATAATTTTCTATTCAGAAACCGTTTTGCTTTAGTTGTTGATAATCAAATAGCTTTACAGTCAAAGTATTGAAAACGCACCTGCTTTTACAGAAAACATTTACAGTAAGGCACAACACGAATGCCAATTGACTGCAATGTGACTTGTTGTGATACTTAATGAACTTATTTGAAAATTTTGCATCGACGACTATAGAAGTAATCCGTTTTTAACGACTCATGCGAACTTAAGTTGCTTTTGCATTTGTACCTATTTTGATGCTGTTTTTAAACCAGAGCCCTGAGTTTAGAATCAAGTGATCTTTCACAATTTGTCGAAACATTACAGATTTCATTGCTCATGCAAACGCAATTTACTTTACATGATAAAACGTTTACGCAATTATAAAACATTTCGGCAGTAAATTAAATTTTTCAGACCGAGAATTGACAAAGGAAAAAGAGCAGGTAACACTTGGAGGCTTAAGATTAAGGACTTTAGTGTCTTAATGCTAAGAATTAAGTTACAATTTGCAGGCTTGGGTAATCACGGATTAGAATCACCAATCCTTAATTCGGGATTGGTGATTAACTTAATCACTTAATCACCAATCCCACTTCAGATTTTTCACCTTTAATCACAATCACTAATCCCTAAACCAGCAGTCTTTAATCACTTCTTAATCACCATTTAATCACTCCATGAAGCTGTTTTTCTATTACCTTGAATTTAGGCCCGCTTATGGGATTTGTGATTAGTTGTGATTTTTGATACACTGGTATAATAATTAATTGTGATATACTGTTAATAAATTGTATTTACTTGTTTCTACATTGCTGTAGAAATGAGAAATCTTTTAAAAAACTCAATCTCTAATCCTAATCCAACTTGCATTTTCGTTTAACATTTAATCACCTAATCACCAGTGATTGGGATTGATTTTAATCACCTAATCACCAGGATTGGGATTAGTATTAATCACCAATCGCTAATCACCTTTTGAAAATACCGTCTTCATTTAATCACAATCACTAATCACTTGACCAAAATAGGGTGATTACCCAAGCCTGACAATTTGTACGTAAGTATTGCAATGATATTTCAATACATCAAGCGTTACTTGAGTTTGAGCCAAGTTTGATTTCGCAAAGTCGTTTCAGTGAGATCAAGATACTTTGACCATGTTCTTATGGTTGCAGAACGACAACGATACATTTTGATTGTTAATATCTTCATAAATTGGTAATTTATTAGACAACTTATTAGGGTAATCCACTTCAAAAGGTGTGAGACTATAGGATAATATGACACAATTTTGGACTCTAAATAAATAGATAATATTTCTTCCAATGTAAATACTGTAAATTACTATCACACAAGTTGAATACTGCATCATGCATGTCTTTTGTGAAACGTGAAATGCATGCATGGAACAACAACGGAAAAATATGAAACTGATTTTTGCCTTGTCACGAATTACTTTACCGGGAAAACCAGAATTTTAGGTGAAAATTCAAACACCAGACTTTTCCATTAGGATACCTGAAATGTCCATAAAAAACTTCAACAGGTAGAGTTCATTTTCGTCAATGAAATAAGTGCTGTACATTCCAGATTCATAAGCTTATAACATGCATTTAAGTTGCGTCTTTTTATTTTCAAGATAAACATACATATTAAAATGTGATACGAATGAACTGAACTTGTGCTCAAAATCTGCACATCGACTTTAAACGAATAACTGATTTTCTAAAATTTGAAATGAAGCACTTGTACTGAATTCTCTAAAACTTGTTTTTGTAAACATGTAGTATAACACTAGCAAATCTTAACTGTAGTTACAAATTTCCTGGTGAAGCCATAGTTGGATGCTAGTGCCAGAAGTCTCGACGTAGCAGAGGTAGAGACAAGAGACGGGAGCACTTTTGAAATGATGTGTTTTAATGTCTATTTGGATTTGAAGAACTTTTGTTATCTGTTTTGTTATTTGATACTTTTATTCTGTATGTATTTTGGCCGTTGTGCTCTATTGTTTCACATGAAAATTAAAAAATATATCAGAAATCAAAATCAAAAACTATTAACAAGGAGAAGAAAGAAAAAAGGATATAAGAGAAAAGTTAGCTTCTGTGGTTTTTTGTTGAATTGATTGCCAACAACAACATAAACTTTCATAACATTATTTACCTTCAGATTTACAACAACTTTTACTTACTAAGTAAATTGTAAAATAGACGTTTTAACATACCAAGTTCAACCCATTCCAAATCTTTTTATCCACAGATATGGTTTCTGGTACTATGGATGAACCAGATAATGACATTCAAATAGACTATGACGGTAAGTGTAAAAAACATTTGTGTAATATTAATATCAATATTAAACTACTACAAATGTTCAACTAAAAATTAGAACCAGATCGTCATTCTTTGTGAAACGCTACAAGAAGTTTTAGATTCACGCATTTATATACAAAATACATAAAAAACGTAAAGTGACATAAAAGAAAGGTCTACCCAAGCTTAGGAGAGACTCGGAATAAGAAAAGCACAAAGAAAACTGTTTTTTCCCAATTCGTGTTAATCAGATGAGGTTTTCTATTCGCTGAAATTGAGGACTTTTGCTAACCTTGCGCAGATCTTTCTTTTATGTTACTGTAAGAAATAAAGATATTTATTTCAAATTTTGACTCATAATAAGGACCAAATATTGACGAAGAAGATATTACAGATCATGTGCCTCAGGATCAGATGTCGCAAACAAACCAAAGCCACTTTAAGCCAACACAAAATATATTCAATGCTTTGAATATTGTAGAGAGGATGAACGTGGATGAAGTTTTGGATCCAGGTAAAACTTATACTACTTTTTTATAATACAAGAAGTATTTATAGTTTAGTAAGACTTACCATGTTAAACAATCCATTTATTAGATAGCGAGTCGGCAGAAATACATACATTTTTGAGAGTGTATTTATAACTTAAAGTAAAGCAAAAACGAATCAAAGGCACATACATATCGATGGTTACTTTTCGATTTGTGCTTTATGAAAATCTCTGTATTGTGATAGGTGCTTTATGACTTTCATAACAAAACTCAATAGGTGCTATATGACTTTTCTCAGGAATTACGATTGGTGCCATATGAAATTTTGGGGCAAAATGAGATAAGCTATACAAAAAATCCGCGAAAAGATTACGCTCATTTTGGTACCAAAATCTCATATCACCCCAAAAATGCATATGGCACCTATCGAAATTTGTGAGAAAAGTCATATAGCACCTATCGCAATACAGGGATTTTCATAAAGCACCAATCGAAAAGTAACCATCGATATCTAGTCATTAGGTGCCATCCACTAATGACGTCACTTAAAAATCTGACTTTTCGAGTGTCTACTGCAGAAGCAGCGAGTTAGTATTATGATTTTAGATTTTTTGGTCTCGCTTCCTTCGACACAATATTCTGGATACCCACTAGCTGGGTCACTTTAACACTTTTGGGTCCCCATCACACACCTTGGTTTGGGATTATTTACCGGGTAAAAGTAGGCATTGTTCTTTTAAATTAATGAAAAATGCAATTTTTGGTAATTATGCACTTATTGTTGCATACTGAATAATAGAAAATATGCATAATTTTTGCTTTAGTGCATCATATTCTACGGTAGAATTTCTACATGATTTTCTTGCTAAACTACTGCGTTGTGATGGTACAAAATGCATGCCGGGTGCCGCGATCGATCGATTAACCACGATTTTCACGGTTTAAAAATTTGTGCATGTGGGGTGTCCCAAACATTCAAATCTTGCTTGTTCTCATTGTAAAACACCCGTTGACAATGTTTTTTTACAATATGTCAGTAAGCACCGGAAAGTAATGCCCGTTTCCCTTGTATGTGTTGATTGGGTATATTTATTACTTTGCAATCAATTTGTACTGCGCTCAACTGCATGTTTGTTGCAGGCAATAAAATGATTTCCGGGAATGCATATTATCTAGGTTATTGAAATTGCTTAAGTGTTCCGGGGCTTGGCCAGAAGGGTATACAAAAAAAGTATAATCCCAGTGTTCAGTGTAAGTTGTAATTGTTAGATAAAGCAAGACAGATGTGCGGAGAACCCTTTTAAAGATTGCGTCAGTTGTACACGTTCATGGAAACTTTTGAAAGATGCGCGCTGCTAAGCAGAAATGATCCCATACGTGCCTGCTAAACAACCAAACCTGCAACACAGGAACCCATTAAAGCTTGCATAGAGCCCGAGCTTGCACTCGCATTGCATTGTTGTAATTACTTGATACAGCGTTCTGAGCTTCAAATAGGATCATATTATTCTTTATTGGGTCTGGCGTTCATTTCTTATCATTTATAATATCACAGTACTACTGTGACAGTAGGTATCTACTACCAATTTTTAAGTAAAACTTGGAAGAAAACTGTTATTAGCTTTTAATGTTTGATTCCCAATTAGGTCAGAATTATGACGAAGAAGATATTACTGAGAATGTGCCTGAGGACGAGGTGTTCGAATCCAGCCCCGTACAGTTTGGACCATCACAAAGTATATTCAATGCTTCGAGTTTTGTGAAAGGAGAGCCGATGCATGTTGACGAAGAAGTTTGGGATCACAATCACCGCTTGACATACAGTAAGCATTTCACATTTCTTTATTACACATTGCAAAAAAATTCATCTTGCACAAATATGTCACTATTTACAAAGATGGCATAAATGAAAAGGGCAGATTACGTTAAAGTATTTAAATTAAATTAAAGTATAAATTATAAATCGAAGAGCTGCAAGGAGGCAAGTAAGGTACTGTGCTAAAATGTTTTGACAAACTGGACATAAACAAATCACGGAGTATGTTCAAATGCTACATTTAACAAAGTTAACGCAGCAATTTTAAAAAAAGATAGAATTGTGGATCTTTGGTAACCTCATAAGTACATTTAAAGATTCTAAAATTATGTTTCTTTTATTATACCTACAGACCTGAGCTTAGTCCGTAATATTTAAGTTTCATAAAAATAAAAAAATCATTGTCTTCATACTTTGTACAATGTTAGGAAGTAATAGATTTCCAATAGAAGATAACGTCTTTGATAAAAGAACTCTCTTTTCATCATGGTTTAAGCAATTAAAAAATTACTAAAATTTCAACCAAACTTGAAACCATCATTTTAGAACTAAAGGATTTCTGCAATCAAAATAAAATCAAAATAGTAGAAGCAGACAAAAATACAGGCATAAGTTTTAAGACAGTAAGAAAATCAGAACACTTATCACCCAACAACAAAGCCTCATTTTAATGTATCTATGGTAAAATTTAAAGATAAATTAAGATGTTTTGAAAAAAGATGCAACTTGGAAGTGTCCAGTTCATCACTTCTACCGCATGTTGATAAACCAGCGTCATTTTATGTTTTGCCTAAAATACATAAGCCATTCCAATCGTTCCCTAAAGGTATACCGATTAGTTCAACGTATTGCAAGACCAACGAATATATTAGCAAAACGCTTGATTTAATTTTTAAACCATGTTTAAAAGATATTGATGATGTCATTATTGACACACAACACTTTTTGCTGTTAATAGATAATATCAAGCTTAAACCTATGAAAAAATATATGCTGGTCAATGTAGGTAGCATTGTATCCTTGTTTGTATTTAGACGATTGTAAGAAGCATTGTACTAACACGTGCGTTTCTAGGAATACTAAATTATTAAACCTAAATGAAAGTCAGAATTAGAGGATGCTGCATTTGAGTTTAGATTACAATTATATAGAATTTGAAAATGACTGGTATTTTCAACATACAGGTATCGAAATGAGTAATGCAGCTAATGTAATGGTTGCAAATATAACAGTGTCTCATGAACTAAAATCCATATTTAGTAATATAAACGAATGTATTTTTAAGAAAAGGTTTCTTGATGAAATATTTTAAATCATAGAATCGGATACAGTAAGTAATGTGGCTGCTTGGTTGAAAGCTAAAATTAAACATAGGTACTTAAAATCTACTGATGAGTTTAGTGAAAAAGTGTAAACTTTCTAGATACCACGAGGCAACGAAAAGGAAAAGGATTATTTCTTCAGCTCGTTGACTTACTCCATTGCATATGTGCTTGCCTCTGCTCCAGCTTAGCATGCAAAGCAATGGACAGCACAAGAGCTGTTTATGCATAAATCGTGTGCAAACATCGGCAGGGATCCTTTGCATACATTTGTGAATGAACAAAATACTACCAACAACCTAAAACTGTCGGGGACTTTCATCACCCTTTACCACCCACTTTGTTTCGGGAAGTCCCTTCCGCTTATGAAATGAAACGCATTCTGCATGCATGTTTTAGGCCTGAAGAAGCTATGATCAGCAAAACGCATTGCTAATAAAATTCAAGTGAAAATAATTCAGTTAGAAGTGATCTCGTATTTACTTATCATAATACGCGTTTTATCAGATTTTGGTATGCACGTTTTGTCCAAAATATAGAGCTATGATACATAAACAATTAAATGCATGCATTTTGTAAAGAAATCAAGTCAAAAATTGCAATTAATTGCGATTTTTATGGATTCAAAATTTTTGCATGCGAGGTGTCCCAAATATTGAAATTTGGCTTGGCGATGGTGAAACCTGTTGAAAAAATTTCAATACGTCAGTAAGCACCGGAAAGTAATGCCCGGTTCCCTTGTATGTTAGGATTACGTATATTTAGTACTTTATGTTAAGAAATTTGTACTGCGGTCAACTGTATGTTCGATGTAGTCATGGAATAATTTCCAGGAATACATAATATCTAGCTTTTTGAATTTGAAGTCCCGGGCCTAGGCCTGTTTCTGTGTATAAAGTGTACTTCAAATCCCAAATACAGTGTAAGTTGTAACTGTTAAATAAAGCAAGCCAGATGTGCGAGGAACCTTTTAAAAGACTGTGTTAGTTGTATACATTCATGGTAAGCCATTGAAATATGCTTGCATCTAAGCAGAAATGAACGCATACGTGCCTACTAAACCACAAAATTTGCAACCCAGGAACCCATCTCACCTGGCATAGAGCCCATTTATCCTAGGATTTAGAGTGCATTTCTTATCATGCATAGTCTCACAATAGATATCTACTACCAACGGTTAAGTAAAAATTGGGAGTAAACTGCAAACAGCTTGAAACGTAAACAAGTTTTAGGTCAATGTGAAAAGTACATAAAAAATTTGTAAGAAATACATTTAAATATTTTAATGCTTGACTCCCAATTAGGCCAGAATTATGACGAAGATATTATTGAGAATCTACCTGAGGACGAGGTGTTCCAATCAAACACCGTACAGTTTGGGCCATCACAAAGTATATTCAATGCTTCGAGTTTTGTGAAAGGAGAGCCGATGCATGTTGACGAAGAAGTTTGGGATCACAATCACCGCTTGACACACAGTAAGCATTTCACATTTTTTTATTACACATTGCAAAAAAAATTGCATCTTACACAAATATGTCACTATTTACAAAGATGGCATAAATGAAAATGGCAGATTATGTTAAAGTATTTAAACGTACTATAAAATTTAATTTGAAGAGCTGCAAGGAGACCAGTAAGGTACTGCGCTAAAATGTTTTGACAAACTGGACATTAAAAGATCACGGAGTAATTTTAAATGATACATTTAACAAAGTTAACGCAGCAATTTAAAAAAGAGATGGAATTGTGAATCTTCGATAACCCTCATAAGTACATTTAAAGATTCTAGAATTATGTTTAGTAACGTGCGGGCAATGACTCGCCCTTGCACGTTGATGTTGATGTTGATTAGTCCTTGTTATGATTCGTCATCTTTGTCACGTTGTTGCTCCGCAAAACGTTTGGTGAGATTACCTACGCACCGACAGCGTACTATATAAGCACAATCAAATGTAACCAAGCATTCATTCGGCATTCAATAAAGCTAAGCAGTACACTTGCTCCTCTCTTTCCTCCTCAACCAAAATTGGTCTCTCACTCATCATTATTATTCACACAACTAGCATTCCCCTTATATTTCCTCATATCACATCTTATTCCCCTCCACCGTAACTGTTTGTTTTTATTACACCTATAACTACAGTACTGAATTTGATTTATTTTTAAGGTTCAAGCCTATTCTTAAGTCTCGTCGTTTTTTACATGTTTCAGTCCAAACATAACCAAAAGCTAATTCCATCGTTTTCCAATATTAGTTAGACTTAAACTTTCACAGATAGTTAGATACATAATTAGAGTATCATATAAATTTTCTAGTAATTATAGAGAGTTCGTTTTTCGACCCTGACAAGTTTTTTACATTGTATTTTGTAAAGGCTGTTATACTACAGAATACAACAATATTCAAGTATACTACGTATATGTAAAATGCAGGGTGGACGAAACCCGCGGGTTTTTGACAAAAACCCAACCCACCCGGGTTTATCTGGGTTGCTGGGTAAAAGTGGGTATTTCTGGGTATGGGTGGGTATTGCAATACCATGTTATTACATCTGCACCCGCAAAGAGTTAAGCGCCCTAAAAGGCAATAGCTCAGCAAGAATATCAGGTAATAAATGATTCATGAAAGCAAAAACTATGAATATTTCAATAATATATGCAGCAAAAAGGTCAATTATTTACAAAAATAGTATTTTTTAACAACAAAATTTCGAAAACCCACTTTTACCCGATACCCACTCTCAAAACAAGGTGGGCTGGGTACCCAAAAACCCGGGTTTTACTGGGTCACCCTACCCGTGGGTAATGGGCACAAGTCCACACTGGTAAAATGTACAATATGTTTAGTTGGCCTGAGATTAATCCATAATATTTAAATTCCAAAGAATAAAAAATTCCTGTTTGTCTTCATACTTTGGACAATGCGTATACTCCCCTACTATGCGTCCCTCAATTTTTCGAACGATAGGTAACACTGCAATATCTCATGCGTACTACGACCATTTCGTCTGAAACTTTTATTAGCAATTATATATTAGCAGGCCTCAGATGTCGGTTAGAAAGCGACGGCTAAAACCAACGCTACTTTTTAGCCTGTAAGTTTTTATCTGCAAATCTGAGCACTTGGAAAAAATAGATTTTCGCCTTTTAATGGAATATCGCTATTGTGGCTAGTTTTTGTGATTATTTCATGATTTGACCTGATCTAAGTAATTAAATTTCATTGCTGTTATCTAAGGTTCATACGTCATCAAAAATTTCAATATAAATTTGCTCCAATATAAATTGCATACCCCCAGAGGGATTACATTTTGACCCCTGAAATGATAAATATCTATAAATATTTGGCATTTCTCAAATTTTTTCGCCAAGTTAATAAATTTGACAGTGCGTATTTAAAAGTTGCAATAATGAACTCAGACGAAATAAACCCTGGTAAGCTTAAAGAAAGGTTCACTGGTAAGCAAAAAGGTACGTATCGCAGATAGTAATTGTCGAAGCTGACAGATATGGCATTAAATTTTTCATGTAGGTCCGCCTTATTGTTTCACATGTTTGTGCCAAGTTTTGATGAAATATATTAAACCGTTACGGAGATATCGTACGGACAAACGGACGGACGGACGGACAGACGACGTGCGCCAAATTAATAAGTAGCTTTCGCTACTATTAATATTATTATACTCGTAATCTATGCATCTAAATTGAAAATTGATTAATTTCAACATTTTTGAGTGTACCCATACGGACGGTTCCCTTGATTTTTAATGCACTGTATAATGCTTAGTTATTTTTCTATGTCATAATTGAAAACTTATATATTAAATTGTGTTAATCCTAACAAACGTTTTGCTTTCTCTACAATTTTCTAATATACTATGAGTCTGAAAATTCATTATTGCAACCCGCTTATCGATTTTCCATCCTACGTTTGACGTAACAAAAAATAAATAAAACTTTAGTAAAGTTGTAAAAGTACGCCCAGCGAAATATTATTGGCGCCAACTTTAGCGAAAAATGAGTTCCTCAACCATTAATTAGTCTACATACCAAGTTTCAGCTTAATCCGAGCAAAACTGTAAAAAACTACCCCTGGGGATGAACCCTTCCCCCCAGGGGTAATTGGATAACTATGAGAAATTCCCCACCCTTCAATTAGTCTACATACCAAGTTTCAGCTTAATCCGAGCAAAACTGTAAAAAACTACCCCTGGGGGATGAACCCTTCCCCCCAGGGGTAATTGGATAACTTTGCCGAATTCCCCACCCTTTAAATAGTCTACATACCAAGTTTCAGCTCAATCCGAGCAAAACTGTAAAAAACTACCCCTGGGGGATGAACCCTTCCCCCCAGGGGTAATTGGATAACTTTGAGAAATTCCCCACCCTTCAATTAGTCTACGTACCAAGTTTCAGCTTAATCCGAGCAAAACTGTAAAAAACTACCCCTGGGGGATGAACCCTTCCCCCCAGGGGTAATTGGTTAACTTTGCTGAATTCCCCACCCTTCAATTAGTCTAAATACCAAGTTTCAGCTCAATCCGAGCAAAACTGTAAAAAACTACCTCTGGGGGATGAACCCTTCCCCCCAGGGGTAATTGGTTAACTTTGCTGAATTCCGCACCCTTCAATTAGTCTAAATACCAAGTTTCAGCTCAATCCGCGCAAAACTGTAAAAAACTACCCCTGGGGGATGAACCCTTCCTCCCAGGGGTAATTGGTTAACTTTGCTGAATTTCCCACCCTTCAATTAGTCTACATACCAAATATCAGCTCACTCCGTCAAAAAATAACAGTACTATAGCAGATTAAATTTTTCGGACGGACGGACGGACGGGACAGAAAGGGACAGGAGGGGACAACTCAAACAATCTCATATACGCTGGGCGTAAATAAACCCTATGTAAGCTTGAAGAAAGGTTCACTCGTAAACGAAAAGGTACCTTCTATTTGGTCACTTAAAGGACCCGTATCTGCTGTTGGGTCCCTTAAAGGACCACTATCTGCTGTTTGGTCCCTTAAGGGACCACTATCTGCTGTTTGGTCCCTTAAAGGACCACTATCTGCTGTTTGGTCCCTTAAAGGACCACTATCTGCTGTTTCGACCACTATCCGAAGTCTCTGCACTATTTCCATATCGGTAGTGGAAATGATGTGGCTCTATGGCGTTTAAATTCTGCAAAAAAGAGTACTTTACAAAAGGTACTTTTTAGGTACCTAACGGTTATCGGATTGACCTCAAAATCAATAGGGACCGTCGCAAGAGGTGGAGCTATCGATAACTGAAAACGGAATTGGAATAAGTCAAACGGTTGACGAGTTATCGTGCTTACGGAGCAACGGACGGAGGAACGTGCAGACACATTATTAAGATTCTCTTTATTAAGAATCGAAGATTCTTTCTAATATCCTATTCCGGCCGTCCGTGTTAGCTCAATTTTCTCCGAAATGGCTAATCCGATCCAACCAAATTTGGTATACGGATTTTAGTGGACCTCCGACACAACCATTATGAATTTCAGGTCAACAGATCTACTCCAAAGGTCAGAGTTCACCAAGAGTCAAACATTTTTAAATCCGACCTATATCACGCGGCACATGACTTTTAGTCCGTTTGTGACTAGGATTACGAATCCACAGTCTGTTAAAATTTGACTATTTAGGCCCTGATTTGGGCCCTTAATTGTTAAATATTCCAAATTAATGGACATATCATGTGTGACACATTATTTTAGGTCCGTTTTTGACCAGAATTACAAATATGATGTCCATTAGTTAAAATTTAACTATATAGTCCCTGATTTTGGCCCTTAATTGTTAAATTCTCCATATTAATGGATATATCATGTGTGACACATGATTTTAGGTCTATTTTTAGCCAGGATTACAAATATGAGGTCCATTTGTTAAAATCCATTTATTTTGTGGGCCCCGGCCCTGCCCCGGGGTTCTAATCTTCGATTCTTATTTACGGCTTTTGCTATTGCTTTATTAAGTATAGCCTTTGCAATACTTAATATATTTCGAAACTTTTTATAAGACCACCTATGGTGTGTGACACATGATTATAGATTCATTTTTGACCAAACTAACGAATCCGTTGTCTGGTTGTTAAAATTTGAATCCGAAGGGCACTAAATTAGGACCCTAAGGTCCGAATGTGCAAGAATACGGAATTTATGCTGTGCGACACATGATTTTAGGTCCCTTTTTGACCAGGATTGCTATTATGGGATCCGTTTGTTAAAATTCTAATCCAAAGGGCCTTAAATTAGGACCTTAAGGTCCTGATTCGTAAAAATACGGAATCTATGTTGTGCGACACATGATTTTAGGTCAGTTTTTTACTAGTATAGCAAAAATGAGATCCGTTTGTTAAAATTCGAATCCGAAGTACCTGAATTAGGTCTTTAAAGCTCAATCCGCTGTTAAGAATGACAAAGAATGTGACTTAAAGTTGTCTTTAAAGTTCCGCGATTGTGATTAAAGTTAATTAAAATTGCTAATAGCCCCCTATATATACCGTGGCAATACTTATTTTTAGTTTTGTAAAGTTTATTCCATTTTGCTTTCCTGTTAATTTCAGTACGAATTAAAAATATAATTTGATTTGAAACTTTTTTTAGATGCAGACAAATTTATACGGATTGGACCGTCGGTAAGCATTCTAAGAGCAACATTTCACCAAGGCACTAAGGAAGTATTTCCCAACGGAGGCTCACAGTGCACAGGATGTTGTGCTGCGTTTGCTTCTCACGCAAAATTACAAGCTGTCTCAAATTGGAAACCCCATCAGGTCGATGAAATCTTGATTCAGGGAAGTTCCTTCTATGAAGTTGCTTACGCAAAATCTGGCCGTCAACGTCGGTATTTGAAAGCTGAGGATGTCGATGGCATTGTTTTATCTCATGGTAGACGAGTATCTTGTAAACCTATTATGGATGTGGATTGGTGTTTAGATCCAGATTTTCCTGGCGATTCGGGTATTCTGGAAAACTTGCCAAACGCCATTAATGAATTTATCAACTCCGAGTACACCAGTGCCTTGTTATTTTACGGTGCCTATTCATTTTGTGTGACCAAAGAATTTAATTATTCTGATTTGGGAAAAACCAGTACTGAATATATCTATTTTTTCAATTCGCATCCATGCGATGAGTATGGCAAATCAACACCGATGGATACTGGAGGTACTGTTTGTGTCCTTAAGTACCCTAAACAGGATGCACCGAATATAATTCAGAGGTACACACAGAGGATAATTACGGACAATCTGCATATCAGTTTGGTGACGTGAAAAAGAGTCAGTTTAATTTGACGCAATTGGAATTATCTTAAATTACGCGTAAGACACTATTTCCTTACATTAAACAGACCTTTATCCAGTGTGGACGTGTGCCCATTACCCACGGGCTGGGTGACCCAGATAAACCCGGGTTTTTGGGTACCCAGCCCACCTTGTTTTGGAAGTGGGTTTGGGTAAAAGTGGGTTTTTAAAAAAACTATTGTTTTTTGTAAATAATTGACCTTTTTGCTACATATAATATCGAAAATTTTCAAAATGTTCATAGCTTTTGCTCTCACGAATCATTTATTAGCTCGCTGCGTCAGCAGGTGAGCTTATTAACGAGTAGTGTGTCTGTCTGTCCGTCTGTCTGTGTGTCCGTCTACTTTATTTTTAAACCAGGCTAAATCGGCTCTAGACCAGCATAAATCGGCTCTAGACCAGCATAAATCGGCTCTAGACCAGCATAAATCGGCTTTAGACCAGCATAAATCGGCTCTAGACCAGCATAAATCGGCTCTAGACCAGCATAAATCGGCTTTAGACCAGCATAAATCGGCTCTAGACCAGCATAAATCGGCTCTAGACCAGCATAATTCGGCTCTAGACCATTATTATCTATTATAGAGATGTTTTACCTATTTTAGATGCACTTAATGGGCTTTAAACCAGGTTAAATGGGGTCTAAACTAGGTCTTTCGCAGCGAGCATTTTTAATGGTTTACCATTCTCTGGTTACTTGTTTATCTTGCTGAGCTACTGGGTTTTGGGGCGCCAAATTCTTGGTGGATGCAGAGTTTAATTCATGGAATTACAATACCCACCCATACCCAGAAATACCCACTTTTAACCAACAACCCAGATTAACTCGGGTGGGTTGGGTTTTTGTGAAAAACCCGCGGGTTTCGTCCACTCTGCCTTTATCATACAAAAGATCGTTTTGCAGATTTTGGTAAAGCAAAACCAAGAAACTTACCCTGGTTACCCGGCCGGTTGCCGGGTAACCAGGGTAGTGTATTATAAATATAAGCTTCTTGAGCAAAACTAAATAAATAAGGCACTTAAAATATGCCGTAACCTTATAACCATAGGGACCAAATGATACCTAAAATGAAGTGATTAGTGGATGATCTCTCAGTTCTTCTTAACAGCATTTCAAGATATCTTAATATGATTGAATAGACCCCTGGGCAAAGCTACTAAACTGGTTGCCAAGTTAGATGTAGCCGCTATAATTTTATAATTATTTATCGTACTAGACATTTTGTCTGTCTAACAGTACCCCAATAATCAATCTCTCCTATTGCTCATTGGCCATTTTGAATAAAATAACGAGAAACTCACAAAAGAAAAGATAAGCAAGCGATAAGCAATGAAAAAGAAAATATACAGAAAAATATGAATCAAAATTGGAGAAAAGTTAGATGTTTGCTTTTGCGCATTTTTTATAAATCGGTTAGATATTTTTGGAATCCTAACATAGCAACCTTCACAATAGTAGTTTTTTCAGCGGTCTATTCAATCAATTACTTACTTCAACATTTACAAGAGTTATTTAAAACAGACTTGCACAAATTATTATAAAAGAAAAATTACTGCCCACCGACACTGCAAATCGATGCAGACTTGATGATAAAAATTGAGACAAAATTGAATAATTCAAGTGTTTGACTCCCATATTTAGGACCAAATTTTGACACAGAAGGTATTACAGATAATGCTCCTCAGGATCCCATGTTCCAATCACATCACGACCAATTTCGACGATCACAAATTATATTAAATGATACAAGTTTTGTGGAAGAAGAGAGGATGCATGTAGATGAAGAAGTTTTGGATCCAAGTAATACATTTATTAGCTTGCCGGAACATTATAATTGTTGTTTGCTTTAGAACCTATGCATCTAATTAAGAATCTATTTATTTTTTAGAGGCAATATGCCAAGGTTTACAGGCAATTTATTTGGCTTAAAAATAATTTATTGTATTATATTAATTATAATGGCAATATATCTGATTAAGAAGCAATTTATCCGGTTGTAAGTCAGTTTATCTGGTTTTCAACGGATAATACAGGATTATTAACAAAATATATGCTCTGTTTTAATATTAAAGCCTCTAACATTGATTTAATTTTAAATGAAGGTACCAACGAGATGCTGGAAGTTCACTGTACATCACATTTATCTACACTGGTCCATATACCAAGACTGGGATATAGTATATCTTTGCTGGGATCACCATGCCTGCATCATCAAGAATATGTACATCATAGGATGTGGCCGAATTGGATAAAATATGTAGCAAATTGGCACGCGTCATATGCCATTCCTCCATGGGGATAAATACGGAAAAACTAAATTTAACATTTACTTACGCAGCGCTACACAACCGAGTAGTACAATGTAGCATATTTTTAATGTTGTGAAAACTCACTAACATTGATAGCGCTATTTACTCTCTAGTTTTATTGTGCTATTGCTGCCTTCTAAGATGCGTCACTCCATCATGATGTGAAAACGTTTTATGGTAACTCCAGATTTTTTTGGTTCTTTATATACTGGTTTCAATCTTAAAAGCTTTATCAAACTTGCAAGACGAATTTAAGCGTATGGATCATTTTGCGTAACACTGTCAATTTGTTTACTGCCGGTAATAGTAAACCCAATATGCAATATTGAGAAATAGGTTATTTTTCTTGGCCAGCATATTTGAGCATCTACGGGACAAAATTGTTAGGATTTGAATTTTTCAAATAGATTTAAATGTTTTGTAAATATTACAAGTGTTTATTAACTCGTTGCCTCTGCAATAAGGCAACATTGTGTTTCATTCAAAGAAATTGGGTGTACATCGGACAAAATGTGTCAAGTTCTTCAAGGTCATCATTTTTCAAAAATGTTCATACACAAGTCTTCAGCGCCAAAAAATTAATCCTTCATTTTTGGATCTGACTAACAAACAAATTCCTTCGCTTGTGGAGAAAAATTCAGGGTACTTTCATTAATAATCCTTTTTGGCTTACATTTCAGTTTTTATCATACTGCAAATACTTTTTTAAAAAGCCATTGTTGAGTTAGACCAGATCAGTCAATCATTATACATTGGGCAGCTAAGCTGTGGATAGTCAACAGTGTCCAGTTTGTACTTCCAAAGGTCACGGAAGTTTAGTGAATGTAAGTAATGCCTTCCAGTAGACAATGTGGTTAGTGTTCTCAAAAAAACACTATGGACACGGATTACTTGCTCACTGCGATCATAGTAAGAACATAACATATGACGTGTCTGAGAGAAAACAATGAACTTGGCTTTATATAATTTGCTCAATTAAAACCAAACTTGGCTTTGCCTGATGTAGACCCAATCAATATGTACTAGACCCAAACCGTCTTTCCGACCCTCTTTACCACCGTATTACTTTTCGTCTATCCAACCCCCTTTGTTTTGGCAAGCGTCATTATATCGCCAGCAGCAGCGTATCATTTGATTGCCTGAGTTGTAGATAAACAGTTGCGTATGAAATCGAAAGTTAACCTTACTAAGAATTTTGAACATTTTCAAACTTCCTTGAACATATACCACAACCGATTAATCGTAAAACTGTTGAATTGCTGCTAATGTACTTGGAAGTTTATTTTGGGTGTGATTCTTGTCAAAATTTATTGAAAGTAGAAGTTCTAAAATAGATTAAGTGGTATAATATAATATAGACTTTGAAGAGATTGTGACACGTAATTTCCGGAATATTTGAAAACGACTGGTTTTCATCAATTCCCAAACAACCATTTTTGCTACATTCAATGCGGTTAGTATCATTTTACCCGATAAAAACCGGATTTTACCAATGTCACTTTTGAACAGAATTTGTTTCTCGGAATTCGGCATGCAGATTTGTGATGCAGACATCACAGAAACTGTAATTGGTGCAATATGTAAATAATATACAGTGTTTCATTGTGTGTGTATTGGGCTGTTTCATAGCTACCTGCTTCTTTGAATGTGTAAAAGTCGTTTCATCCAAACCTGGACATATTAATACAAACTGCATAGTTGCTTATTGAATGAGCTGCAACAATTTCGATAATTATGTGTTATGTGAACGCTTGTTTCATGTGGTCAAAGCTAAAATTTCTTGTAAAAGTCTGAAGTAAAATTCGAAGCTTTTTGCGTGTGGTTACAGATAAAGCTTTCATACCTAAACCTGGTTACCTATACCACATGCAAGAAGCCTCTAGGTTGACCACACAAAAAAGCTTCAGGTTTGGCCACACGTAACAAGCTTCAGCTTTCACCACACGCAACGAGCTTCAGCTTTTATCACACGCAACAAGCTTCAGTTTTCACCACACGCTACAAGCTTCAGCTTTCACCACACGCAACGAGCTTCAGCTTTTATCACACGCAACAAGCTTCAGTTTTCACCACACGCTACAAGCTTCAGCTTTTACCACACGCTACAAGCTTCAGTTTTCACCACACGCTACAAGCTTCAGTTTTCACCACACGCTACAAGCTTCACCTTTCACCACACGCAACGAGCTTCAGCTTTTATCACACGCAACAAGCTTCAGTTTTCACCACACGCTACAAGCTTCAGTTTTCACCACACGCTACAAGCTTCAGTTTTCACCACACGCTACAAGCTTTAGTTTTCACCACACGCTACAAGCTTCAGTTTTCACCACACGCTACAAGCTTCAGTTTTCACCACACGCTAGAAGCTTCAGTTTTCACCACACGCTACAAGCTTCAGTTTTCACCACACGCTACAAGCTTCACCTTTCACCACACGCAACGAGCTTCAGCTTTTATCACACGCAACAAGCTTCAGTTTTCACCACACGCTACAAGCTTCAGCTTTCACCACACACAACGAGCTTCAGCTTTTATCACACGCAACAAGCTTCAGCTTTCATCACACGCAACGAGCTTTAGCTTTCATCAAACGCAACGAGCTTCAGCTTTGCTTCAGAAGATTTGTTCATATGCAAGAACCATTGGCTCTAACAAAAGCCTACAAAATTTTGCTTTGACCTCATTAAGAGAAGCCTAAGCTTGCTGTGACCACACGCACCTAGCTTTTTTGGATACACGCATGAAATTTGCCTTTGACAACAAGCGAATAGCTTCGACTTTGACCACACGCAACAAGCCCTTGTTTCGATCAGTTTCAGCTTTTAACACATGTAACAAGCTTTAGTTTTTACCCCACGTGAGGAATTTTAGGGTTCTCCACATGTAACAAGCATTTACATAACACAGTCTATGTATCTTTCACACATAAGTATCAAATTTGTTACAGCTCACGCAAGTAGTAACAATACAGTATGTATTTTTATGTTCAGGTATAGACCCAACAACTTTAACACTTTCATAGATGCAGGAAGCTATCACGCCGCCCATTACACACGCAATGAAACGCTTTATAATTGGCATAATTGCACTTATACCAATTGCAGTTTCTGTGATTCTTCGTCCTAAAGCTGCATAATGTCTAATTGTGAGGAACTAAATTCTGTTCAAAAGTAGTTTTGGGAGAATCCGGTTCTCATTAGGTGAAATAGTATTCACCTCATTGAAGGTAGCAAACACAGTTGTTTGAGAACTGAAGAAAACCAGAGGTGGCTCGCATGTTAAAATGTAGCGCGGGTAACCCGTTTTTGCCCGGGTTTTAACGCCCACACCCGGCACCTGAGTATGCTGGGTTTTTGGGCAATAAAAAACCCCATGTTAAATTTAAACCCATAAATGGCGCCATTTTCTATGGCCCCTTATACTTGTATGGCAGTCATGCATGTATAATAAAACCAGTTAATGCCCATTAGTGTCCACAAACACTTTATTACCCACCTAAACCCAACCCGACGGGTTTAAATATGAAAACCAGCGGGTTTAGCCATTTCTGATGAAAACCAACCGTTTACAAGTATTCCAGAAATTACTGCCTCTAAGGAAAAATGCGTACATTTTTCTTAGACTTTCTTTTCACTTTCAATCAATTTAACGAAATTCACACCCAAAATATTACATTGTTAGGCGTCATCCATTAATGACATCACTTTTAGGGGTCCGTGGGTCACTCGAGATAAAAGGTGATGGCTTATGTTAAGTGCCGTAACCTACAAAGTTAGAAATAGTGACAGGGGTCAGTGGGTCACTCGAAAAATAAAAATCGAGTTTTTAAAATGACGTCATTAGTGGACGATGCCTACTACCATGTCGAAAGTAAGCTTGTCGATATAAAAGAAGTCATTTTTATGCGATAAACATATTGAGAAATATAAAAGATTGCTTTAGCAGCCAGCAGTTTTGAGTTTCTAAAAACGCCGTATGCTCCAATCCAAAATTCCATAATTGTCGTGACGTTTTGACCTTATACTTCGAATTCCAAAAATCCTCCACGACAATTTCAAACATTATGTTTATAAAGCTTGTCCGTGAATTCAGAACTTTAAAAAAATGCTTTTGTGCAAACAGAATCTAAAAACTCTTGTGTGAGAAGTCCCAAAACTGCTAAACGACTCATACAAAAGTAGTAGGAAGATATGCACACCAAAAAACCTCCATTGACATAAGCAGCAATTTAATAATTTTGCAATTTACAAATTTATTTCTATTCATAATGAATGTTTGGTTATGGAGGCTGATATTTTATTCAAACTTAAACTTTCGATCCCTTTCCGTGATCTTTTTCAAGAGTAATAGCAAAGTTAGGGGAAAAAACAAGTACTAGCATTTCTATCTTCTAATCACAAATTGCAAAACAAGTAAGTTATATCAAGTAAATTGCTAGTAGTATCCATGATGTTTCATTTTAAAATTTATTTCTCTGTTCAAATAATTTTCAACTACTATTTCTACAAGTTTAATTTGATCTGATACCACTACGATACTCATACCACAAGTAGCGCTTGATGGAAACAAACGGGGTGAAATGACGGAAGGATTTAGGATGGGTGGAAGGGTCGGTTTAACGGACAGATATATGATGGTAGGGAAAATGTAATAGAGGGTTTGGCAAAGGATGAGGTGAGGGTAGCATTGACGGATAGACAGAATGAAAGGGATAGTTGAGAGAGTAAGAGCTGAAAGAAGGCAAACTCGGACAACCTTTTTTAAACCATCTTGTACGCCATTTTATGGTAACCAAATCCTAGACTGAGAATTTGCTCTTTTGTTTGGCGTTGCGCAGAGGTCAGGTCAGTTTTCAATAAATGGTCACTAATGAATTCCCTAAAATCCTAAGACACTTTAGCCTAATACACTTTTGTGTTGTGGATGGTGGGGATGATGAGGATGACGATGTTACTACAACTGCTGTGGTACACTCTATCTGATGAGTTAGTGATGCTGCTGAAGTGCAGCTGCTGCGGCTAAACCATGCCATGAAGCCCAGGTGTTTCATCGGCCAATATCGCACAAAGCCGCATGCCTTTAGCCCAAAAACCCCAATGCCAAGACTCTCGTTGCGCCTAGACGTTACCCCTTTAGCTTGCTGGCACGCCGCTCGAACGCCCAATGCGTTTGGTAAGCTAGTCGGACTCACTTTACCCCAGATCCCCAAACTCCTAAGGAAATTTCCCCACCCGTTTTTCACCTCCAAATGCCCAAAAGCAAATTGGTGCTTTCACCGTAACCACTAATGATGGTGGGTAGCAAGCAGTAACTGGCGAAATGACAAAATGTCCAATCAGAACTGCACCAATTAGTTAGCCGTAAATGACAAACTTAAAACACAAGATATTTGAGATATACTGTCAAAAATCAGTAATTTTATTTAATTTGATGACTATTTAATCACTGGTAGAATTTTAGGAATTTTAAATAAAAGAAAATATGGGGGAAAAATTTCTACGAAAAAATATGCTATACCTTTCGGTCAACGTTTTTGCTATTTAACATCCAGTGCTATCAAGTGAGTGTATGGAGTAGCCGAAAAAGCCTAACTTCCCCAGAGATACATGTATACATTTTATGCACCAAATTTATAATTATAGAGCACACTTTGATATACACAAAATTATGAAGTTATATAACTTCCAGAAGACCAGAAAGACCCAGAAGCTTCTACTGATAAGCTTTACATTAAAATATAAAAAAAAAACTTTTGTAAATACAGAAAGTTTTTACACACAATTACGTATTCTGGCTTTTCCAAATTAAAATTGTACACTTATCTCTACGAACACTTTTAGTGTCCGAAAAAGTTGTTAATAATTTTGAAATATTTTTATTTCTAAATTATTTCTATACTTATTTTACTATTTTAATCAAAATTAGCGAGTTCAATAGAATTTTGTGTTACAACAGGAATATGTTCTTTCCTTTCCCCGAACAATAATGTTGTTTGAGTTTGTTTTGTGATATGACCATCAATGTAAAACATTGAATTATGTGAGTGAATTGTATGCGACGTGCATGTTTGGAGTGACGTTAATTTATAAAAAGGTCAGCAGGTACGACAATAGAACTTGTGAAGAGCTTATATAATATCATGTGATTTAGGTTAGTTTCGTTTGAAATACTAAATTAGTAATAGCATGACCGCTTAACTCCCAATAAAAGACATCATGCAAGCTCATTTTAAGATTAAGTTGTCTAAAGTTTTGTTGAATTTGCTATTGGTATCTGCCTAAATCGTATTGCAGATTCCTTTAACAGTGTTTCAAGCTAAAAACCAAATGTAGCGAATATTAGTGTACGCAACTCAAAACCTTTGTACTAATGGGTATTTGGTCAACTATGTTGCTGATAACATACGAAATGTTAGATGTAGAGCATTTCAGATTACTTAAATTTTGTAGATTGCTTTACTGACAAACGTATTGGTGGTATAAATCGGTCAAGATTCTGGATGTATCTACTATGTAGAATTATGTTTGTATAGTTTGTTTATATATTTTATTGTTATATATATAGTAGTTTCAATAAAAATGCAAGTTTAACAATACACAAAATCCATTATAAACAGTTGCACTAGTATTTTATGATACTTAGATAACAAATATAGAGCGTCCTAACAATTTTTCTTTTCCACTGATTTGTTAATTACTAGGTAAATATTCCAAACAAATATAAGGAAAAATAAAGCAAACCTAACGAATAAATTTAAACATTTTGGCTCAATTTTACCGACAGCAAAACCTTTCAAAACCTAAGATCCGGAAATTCCGAAAATCATTTAGTGAATTATAAAAACTAATTATGAAGTGAGTGAGTGTCAGAGCAACCAATGTAAAAGGGACACTTTTGCTATCTCAATCACGTCTTGCTACAAAAACGGCCCGAATAAACCTCATATTTGCTGCTTTTAAGGGGCTAATCGATCTTCAGACGTCTTTACTGGGAGTTTTCCTTGTTTCTTTATAGCCCACATTTAAAGGACTAAGTCTTAATTAGATTTTGTAAATTAGCCTTTAGGCACCAGCGTAGTCATGCAAATCGCATAGTGCGATTATATGGGATCGTCTTTAAAAATAGGTGAAAATGAAATGGAATTACACGTAAACATCATTCCGCAACTAGCACTATTTAGCTTTTGTTTTTCTTGTAGTATTTATGAATATTATATGGATTTGAAGGAAATACGCGTGCTTAAGCTTTCAAAAGCTGCAAGAAACAGATTACGTAATTCTTATGCTTAACCGTTATGTTATGCTGGGCTGGGTTTTTTGGGGCAATGGTACAACCCCTTGTTACATTTAAACACATAAACGGCGCCATTTTAAGGCCCTATATACATGCATGCATAATGAATTAAAACCCGTTAATGCGCGTTAAAACCCGGAACCCGTTGTTACCCATTTAAGCCCAACCCGGCGGGTTTTAATGTAGAAACCCGCGGGTTTAACCATCTTTGATTCAGTTTTCAAGTACATAAACAATTATGCACAAAATTTATGATCACCATCATGTTTTATTCCTGTGCTTGGACACGCTCAGAAGTTCAGCTACGGAGCTATATTGCCAGCAAAGGATAAGGCGTTTCCTTTTCTTTCCCAATTCACACTAAATCAAATGATCGTTTTTATCGCTGATCTTGTAGAATGTCCAATTTCACGTGCTTGTGCCAAGAACTTGTCGAGATGAACTACCGTGATCGTTATTTAGCGTCAAAAATATTCCTAAATTACGGCCATGTACGGACACGACAGTGTCAAATCACAATCAAACGCTAAGAGTTCACTGTTCATGCCGTTTCTTGTTTCACGTTTTCATCTCTAGCCTTTTTTCAGGATATTATTGACTGCTTAATTTTTTTATCTTTGTCACTATTTAAGTCGCCATTTCATGCAGAACAATATCAATATATACGGCAAAAGGATTTCAAAACTTTTCATACAGCGAAAGTGATTGCAGTTTCGAGATGGTTTTATTTCGAAATCATGGAGTCAGTGGAGAAATTAAATGTACCCAGTACAATCTATTGGTATGATGGTGATAATACTTAGGCATGTTCAATTTAAAAACCAACATTATAGTTTTAACGTACACTTCAGCTTCATGGAAACATATTTATATTATGAATTCTCATCGCATATAAGTAC
This sequence comes from Entomobrya proxima, assembly GCA_029691765.1. Lineage (NCBI taxonomy): Eukaryota > Metazoa > Arthropoda > Collembola > Entomobryomorpha > Entomobryidae > Entomobrya > Entomobrya proxima. The sequence continues at coordinate 3,874,432 of CM056172.1, forward strand.
TTTGCAATATTCTATAAAGTTAGCTTGAGGTTTTAAAAGATTTTGGGTAAAGGTTTTATGACTTTGTTTTGAAGACATTAATAGAATGACAGAGATACAGAGTCAGATTTTGTTGTTCCTGTAGAAGTTGTTGAGAATGTTTGTAAAAATTGAGTTTTTAAATCAGTCAAACAAAGTTCTCCTAATAGCAGATTCTCCTGTACATACAGATTTAAAGCATAGCCCTAAAACCACACAGTTGTTTTACATTTTCACACTTATTTTTCCACTTTGGAATGCTTATCATCTCACACTGCAATTTCGATAACCGTCTGCATTGCATATGAACACTATTTGCACGCAGAAAATAGAAACTTCCATCTCATACAAAATATATAATGCTTGCAAATACTTTAGAAATATCTTGCACGCAAGATAACAATCATTGATTACCTTATCGATAATTTTTGGCACAAAGCCGTATTAGCCGTGGCATGGTATTATAGATACTCTGCAGCGCAGATAAGATCAAGTTATTGTTCCAATGTGTACATTTGGCATAGGCGTAAAACGCGCGAAGTGTGTATAAAATACACAGGCCATATTTTCATTTTTCTCCAATGCGTCGCTAAAACTCAACAATTTTACTAATATTTTTCGGCAATTAAGCTTTACGAACAACTTTGGCTATCTTCAATATGTTTTAATAGGTTGATTCTATTAACTAAAACTTAATTTTTGGAAAAAAACTTTAATTAAAGTTAATTATAATGTTAAATGTTACCCTAATTATCTCGTTTCCCCCAGAGTGCTAGAAGCTATTTTTAGCAAAAATCGAATCTCCAGAGCAAGTTCCTTTAAATGCGCATTTAAAATTTTCTAGCACTCTGGGAGGAAACGAGATAATTAGGGTAACATTTAACATTATAATTAACTTTAATTAAAGTTTTGTTCAGAAAATTAAATTTAAGTTAATAGAATCAACATATTAAAACATATTGAAACTAGCCAAAGTTTTTAAAACAGCTTAATTGTTAAGATATTTTACTAATTGTTGTAAAGCAGTTAAATTTGAAATGCTTATAACTCGACAATGTCTTAACATAAAAGGTTGATTTTTGTCACTTTGAAACCTGAAAATAATCTACTTTCTGCTGGTTGAATTCATTTGGTTCAGTTTTAAAATCGAAAATATGGCCTGTCCCGTTTCACCTGATGTTACCCATTGCTTTAATTTAAATCCTCTATCTGTAATAACTATTAAAATATATTTAGGTTAGATAATTCCTGACTTAGACTTTCCGTGAAAAATGCTGCACATAGAAAACAACATTCGATTGATAAAGAAATGTAATTGCACTTATAGATCACTTGTGAAAATTTTGAAATCGTCGCGACCAATGAATTTAGAATTGACCGTTTGGAATCATCTTCAGATAAATTTGAACTAAGGTGCTTTTAAAGTCAAACAACAAACAAAAACAATTTGTCAAAAATCTTGAAAGATTCGGCTTCTGGAGCCTTTCAAATATGCCATAGCGTTCAATCGATTTTGAATTCAGATAGTTGGACGTGGGGTTCGTTAATTGATCAAAAATCGATCTATAATCATGTGCCACATGCTATAGATCACTTGTGAAAGGTTTGAAGTCGTCGTGAGCTTTTGAGCTTAGAATTGACCTATAGTGTTCATCTACGAACTCATTTAAGCGAGGATGCCTATGAACATTATGAAACAAGAATTTTTGAAAAAAGGTAAAAAATGCTGTTTCTAGAGCAACTACAGGCAGACAAATAGATAATAGGCAGCTTTTCCTGTGTATTTTTGCTGATATTTTAGAAAGGTTAAGGCAGTTTGACACTTGTGGTACCACTTGAGAGTTTCTATGCGGTTAGTTTCGTCCAACTCATGATATTGTGAGTTAAAGTTGATATTATTGTATAGAAAGAGGATTATATCAATTTTGTTTGTGGTTTGAGTTGAATCTTGTGCTGATAAGTTGCCACAGATATTCATGTCAACAGTAGCACCCAATTTAGGCAAATCTTCTTGTATAATAAGTCAAGACGTTGTTTAAATGTTATGTTCATTTCATAATATAACTTTTTCAATGAAATTACCCAGTTTTTATAAAATAAGATATCTTCCATTTCATAAATGTTCATTGTTATATTGACTTTGATAGGAACAAACCGATCCTTTGTAAAAACTTTTGTTGAAACATGTTCATAACTTCTTTTTGATATATCTCAAGTTTGTAATAAACTCCATTAGCAAATATTCACTCTGATTTGTAAGCTAATCAGCATTTTCCACAATCAGATTCGGAGAGATTGTGATAATACAATCTAAAAGATTTGCTGCATTAAATAACTCGGAGTCAAAGTAAATCGGAAATCCTACTAGTCGCTTATTCAATGGTTTTTCTATGTTTGGCAAACTTTTGTAGTATTTTTTCGTATTGCTTTTAGCACTTGATCAGTAAGTTTGGATGGTATACGCATTGACAATGTTACATTTCCTTGTTGTTTCTGATTAAATTTTGATAAAACATCCAATCCGCAATTTGAACACGAGCCAACTTCACGCGTAATAAAATCGTACTGTACATTACAATCCAACCTGAAGCCAATCACTTTGCTAACTATTGTGTTTACATAACTTTCTATAGTTTGTTTACATTTTGCAAAAGTTTTAACAAATTTCTTGAAACCATCACTAGTGGTGGTATGTCGAAGAAATGGAGATGGTCGAATGACTAAAATGTCAAGTTGATTCACTTGTAAAATTGCTGTTAAACTTCCACCGTTTCAACAGTTATCCGTTCTGAAGGCAACTCCAACCCGAATATGTTGGCTTATCTGGCGACTGATTGCCTTTTTGATTTGCTGATATTTACGAGTACAATTATTTGCTAATTCATTAATTAGGTGTGGTTTTCTGATTCCGTAAAAATCACATTTTAATAGAACTGTATTAGGGTGAATACTATTTGCAGCGTATATGATATTGTAAAAATAAAAATTTACTTGGTTATGGTTTAAGTGGTAGACCGGTGAATGCTATGCAATGCAGATTGGATGCGTGAAGATGAGAAAACAGAACAACATTGCCAATAAATGATTTGTTTATTAACTTACATCTAGTTACAATTCACTTTAAACCTAGAGCACTTCTTAAAATGTAACGTTTTGCGGCTGATAAAATGCTGATAAAATCTTGCCACTGGACAAATTCTATGCTGCAATATACGTAATTCTCGTGGGAGCAAAGCCAAAAATGTGCATTGCTTGCAGCTTCTCGGTTGTTTCATTTGCGTAAAGGACATTTCTCATGCGTTCTTGCACCAAGGCTGAATTTGAAACTACGGAATTCTCACAATCTAAAATTATTAAGTAGCTCGTTAACCGAATTCATAGTGTCTGGTAAAATAGACACCCACATTTCAAACGGGTTTGCTTGGTTGTCCTGTTGATACTTTTGTTGAGCAGTGCGGAATAATTAAACACATAAATTTCATTTCCATAGCAACTGACCACTAAAAGAATCATATTATAAAAATCCAACCCACTCAGAATTTCAAATGAACTATCTACCATGTTCCAAATCACAGAATGTTTGGTATATTAGTTTTGGACATGTTTTGAAGAAACTTTCTCCAGGTTCTGCGTCATGTCGAGTTTCATCAGCATTGTACGGGTGTAGGACCTCCTCAAGAGTTTCTCCGTTCACTGCCACCACAAATTCCTCGAATATTGTTTCTTGGAATATATTCTTTTAATAAATACCAAAATTACATTCTGATATGGCATGAAAAAATAATTGATGTAAGTTCATACCTGAACATTCACAGCTTGCACAATTGCCCATGTAAATAAAATAAAAAGTAATGCTATGTGGCAATATCATGCTAACTTCCACAATTTGTTCATTATGGTTAGTTGTTTACACGTTATATTGTTTCATATGACATACGGTCCAGTATATTTTACATAACGTATTATTTATAGCTGCAACATATTTTTTGTCTTGAATATATCAATTCTCAAAAAATGTATTCATTTGCTTTTAAGCATACGGCTAGAAATATATTTAATCTTTTATTATCCCCGTAATTTGCATGAGCTCTAGGCTAATTGCAAGTATTTTTTATTCCCCAAACACAATGATTCAAAACCATTTGCCTCTCCCCCACTCGTCCTAGACACGTTCCTTTCAAAGAACTAACCACAACACAAATAAACGTGTTTTAGACACTCTTTTGTTCCTAGTTCCAACTTTTGAAGTTTTACCAAAATTCAATCAACATCCTGGATTTACTTTTGAAATTGATAGTAAATTCACTAGCACTGCAACTGCGAACAAGTTTCAAATCCAAAATATAAATTTTATGCAATGTTTTCATATATATGTAGGTATATGCAGACATTTTATTTTTACACAAATCTTCTATGAAAATTGTACATGTAAAAAATGTAGTTATGTTTTATAACGTATTTCAAATGTTACTGCAAAAACAGGCCAATTTCTGTAACATTTTCATTCTTTATGCATTTTATTGTGGTAAAAGTTTTATTGTTAGCCTTATTGCGGTTGCATTTTAAAATTAAAATTTCTATTGGATTCATAGGTTAGCACTTAATAACACAGATATCAAAGTATGCATTAATTTATAGACTATAAATTTCATTTCCCCACAAAACTAGTATATTGCAAAATATAAAGCTGTTTTCAGCTATATTCTGAAACCCGTCTTTCGTTTTCGTTTTTCAGCGTATCAACATCTTGAAGCGAAACCAAACTTCAAGATAGTGATCTCTGCTGAGTTAGTAAGCTTGGCTCAATGTAGAAGCATAGAGCAGAGGTTGCATCTAAGCCAAGCGCTTCCCTAACCCAATAAGCTTGTTTTGTTATGCTCAGCTTCAGTTTTTCAGCTGTTGGAATTTTTGGCTTCAAACTCACGCAAGTGCTGAAGCGTATTAATACCCTCTATGCTTGCACTTGCTTAAAAACATTTTTAGATCAAATTTGTGTGCTTATCAATAGTAATTTATCCATAATTAAAATGAAGAGGATTGCACAAATGAAGGGGATAAGGCTGGGAAAGCAAGGGGAGGGAAAGGTGATGCACTCACCGCGAGTAGGATGTTGAGGCAGTTGGCAGAGCGTCAAATCCTGAGTGGAATAAACCTTTGTAAATGTTGACAGAGTATACAAACGTAGATATTTTTTTTAAAACAGAACTAAAAAGGTCGTAAGGATCCAAATTATGACTTTTTAAAGTTTTGGCGGCCAGGAAGTGTGCGCTGGGGAATACGTTGGGGTGTCAATAGGTGCAGTAGGGCATAAGGAACCTATCCCAAAAAACAGAACTCAAAACAGTCTTAAGAGACCAGAGTTATGGCGTTTTTAAATTTGGCCGCCAGGGGGCGTGCGCTGGGGAAAAAGTTGGGGTGTCAATAGGTACAGCAGGGCCTAAGGAACCTATTCCAGAAAAAAAATTTGAAAAAAGTTGTAAGAAAACGGAGTTATACACTTTATTCAATTTTTAGCGCCCTCTTGTGTTTGTTTGTAAAAATGTTTTTAGACCAGGCGCGAGGTCTTCTTGTAAGCTACCGTTTAGGAAAAAACAGAATCCAAAAATTCTAATTCTAAGGGGCGTTTTAGGGGCGACGGGCGGGCGGGCGGACGGACCCGGAACAGACAAAGTGAGCATAATGGAAAGTTATATGGAGGCGATGAAGTGGATTGCGATTGGGGCCAGTGGGGGGATGATCTGTGGGAAGCAGGGGACTAAGGAAATGACTGAAGGAGAACCAGGTGGAGGGATATTGTATTCCTGTTAATTTGAAAGTTGTGGTGGTATTGCTGAGATTATGAAAATTTTAGTCTGGATTAAGTAACTGATGATTTAATTTAATCATTGAACTGTTTTGGTGTTTCCGTCAGTGAAATGGTTTACTGGTGTCGTGTCACGTTACGTGTCATATCCGCTTTCAGTTATTCGGTGACGTTGACGATGTGCTTTAGCTTCATACCACGAGCAGAGGATTCAGGAGAATAATGGCCAGAGAAAAGGTCGTTTTCTTATAGCGGTTCCAGTGACAGCAAAAGCAGTTTGGAGGCTAGTGCGGAGATGAGAATTAAAAGGAAACGGAAGCAGTTAAGGTGGTGGGGTGAAGCTCAACTCCCAATTCTTGGTCTAGTCGAAGCGATTCTGAGTTAAGTGAGGAATAGGTCAACTAAGACAATAGCGAAGTGAGCATTCGTCAACAGAAATTAGTCAAAGATGCAGCCTCCAATATTGCTTCAAGCGCTTCTAGTTCAATGAGCAGCATAAAAGCAAATGGTAGGATGGTCAACATGCTTCCCCCGCCACCCACAAGCACCTCGCGGGTCACTGAAGCAAAGAAGGGGACCACGGTTTTGATATAGAAAGTTCAGAAAACGACCAGTCCAGAAACGAAGGTGAAAGTTGACCAGTGACCACCACCACCACCACAAATGACGAAAGGCGCCAAAAAGGTGAATTGGAGGAAATACGAGGGAACTTGAGGAAGATAAGACGCGCGAGACGTGGACTTGGGAGAGAATGGGAAGCCTGAGAAGAAGGGAAGTTGGAGTAGGCAAAATGCGGCTCAGTTTCAAGTTTGCATTTTGAAAGGTAGAAAAATGAATTGAATGGCAATCAGCAGAGGACAGAGGATTTAGTTTTAAAATTAACTGATTGTTTCCAGTGTGCTTCTGTTGGAGCAATTTTGGGAGGGGGGATTTAGTGATGACATGAAGTCCACCTATGGGGTTAGTGAAGGTTATCAAACAGAAACATGAAGAGGAACTGGATGATACCGAAATGGAATGGTCTCTTCTATTTTTTATTCGCAGCATTTCGCAGTTTTTATAACCAACAATAGCCAGGGGACCACCTACAGTGGTCATCATCTTATACTAGGGAGCTCTCGATCTCTGATTAGCTTGGCGCAAAGTATCATGGGCAAAGCCCTAAGCTCAGTGTTGGGAATCTCTTAGCAGGAGGTTGCATGGGGATACGGGACTAGGCCAGCAAAAGCTTCCCAATCCCAAAAGCTTGCTTTTGTAATGCTTGTCATAGCTTGTGATTGAGATAAGCAATTTAAAATGAAGAGATGGGAGCATCAATTTGTGGAAGCTGCTTATGAGAAGTAGAGGAGGAGATGGCGGGGGTTTTGAGGATGACGGGGTTGCTGAGGGGATTTATATTGATGTAGGGATATTTGGAGGAGGATTCAGGGAGCTCTTATCGATGTTGGAGGGAAAATGTATTCTTGGTTTGATTTGGAGCGGATTTTGAAAGGTACTAAATTTAAGTGCTGAAATTACTTTGCTAAAGCTGAACTATAGGGAGAAAATTAATTAATTTGTCGTCATTTTCATTTTTTTGTATTGCAATTAGTGAGAAAGGAGCGGTGTTCATCTGCTCATTCCCGGTGACCCAGAAGCAGTTGACCTAGAGATCGTGTCGAGATGAGTGGAGGGACATTTAAATTTGTGGGGAGGGCATCTGGAGGGGATAATGCGGGAGGATGGGGATCTGGAGGGGAAAGCTGAGGTACCTTCAGGGGGGATTTTGAGGTTGATGAGATCATGAGACCAAGCCCGTCGGTAACGGATAATGTCATATTTTAATTTAACCGAAAACACAATATAAACAAAACAACCTGCGCCAAGCAGAATGATTAAGCGCTACAGCGTTTTTCTCCAAAATCGTCCCACAGACACGGAAGTTATCCTCACTTGAAACTTAATTATTTTGGGGCAATTAGCCGTGTACCATTAAAATAAAGCCCAATTAAGCATAAGTTACATTTAAAACTTGATTGTACTCAGATAGTAGCACCCATTAAGATTTTGTTTGGTCAAAAAATCTTAATTATTTTTTCAATTGTGGGTTAAACTAATTAACAATTGAGTTGCCGGCAGAAATAAGGGAACTTCTGCTGGTTGCTATACTGAATTTTTGAATCTTTCCAAGCGATTTATAAAAGTAGCGCCAAAAAACTAACATCCTTTAGGAAACCTTATCAGTTTGTTTTGCTAATCCTAAAGTATCGGATTTGTGATGTGGGTTCTTTTCTTAAACTCAATAAGGTTCACGTTAGTTTTATCACCTTCATATATATTCGCTTTCCGCAAAACAAAAAAGCCCCACAGGTTTACATGAATCGTATTTAAATAAATACCTTGATTTCCGTATTATGTGCCTGTGCACACGGAAAAATATAAGCCGTACATACGGTGTCTCAAAAACAACCTAAAAGGCACCTAAACAGTCCGAAACAACCTAACAGATGTACAAGATGCCCAAACGCAAAGAAAAAACCTAAACCAGGCGTAAGGTGCTTAAATGGAACAACATAGCCAAAAAATCGCATAATGTGCTATAAAGACACGGAAAAACCTGATAATCATCTTAGACATCTTAAGGAGTCGTACGGTGGCTATAACGTGCTTGAACGGTACTAAAATGCACTAAAATGTCGCGAGGTGCCAAAAATGTACCATTTTGGTACTAAAACACCTTAAAAGGTCGTAAGGCGCCTAAAACGAGCCTTTTTGGTACTAAAACACCTTAAAAGGTCGTAAGGCGCCTAAAACGAGCCTTTTTGGTACTAAAACACCTTAAAGGGTCGTAAGGTGCCTTTTTGGTACTAAAACACCTTAAAGGGTCGTAAGGTGCCATTTTGGTACTAAAACACCTTAAAGGGTCGTAAGGTGCCATTTTGGTACTAAAACACCTTAAAGGGTCGTAAGGTGCCTTTTTGGTACTAAAACACCTTAAAGGGTCGTAAGGTGCCATTTTGGTACTAAAACACCTTAAAGGGTCGTAAGGTGCCATTTTGGTACTAAAACACCTTAAAGGGTCGTAAGGTGCCATTTTGGTACTAAAACACCTTAAAGGGTCGTAAGGTGCCTTTTTGGTACTAAAACACCTTAAAGGGTCGTAAGGTGCCATTTTGGTACTAAAACACCTTAAAGGGTCGTAAGGTGCCTTTTTGGTACTAAAACACCTTAAAGGGTCGTAAGGTGCCTTTTTGGTACTAAAACACCTTAAAGGGTCGTAAGGTGCCCTTTTGGTACTAAAACACCTTAAAGGGTCGTAAGGTGCCTTTTTGGTACTAAAACACCTTAAAGGGTCGTAAGGTGCCTTCTTGGTACTAAAACACCTTAAAGGGTCGTAAGGTGCCTTCTTGGTACTAAACATCTTAAAGGGTCGTAAGGTGCCTTTTTGGTGCTAAAACATCTTAAAGGGTCGTAAGGTGCCTTCTTGGAACTAAAACACCCTTAAAAGGTCGTAAGGTGCCTTCTTGGTACTAAAACACCTTAAAGGGTCGTAAGGTGCCTTCTTGGTACTAAAACACCTTAAAGGGTCATAAGGTGCCTTTTTGGTACTCAAACATCATTAATGCTATTAAGCGTCGAAACTTGGAAGTTTGCCAATCAAAAGACTTCATAATATCTATTCAGTAATGTTCATGAACTTAGAACAGTCGAAAAAGGAAGGTTAAGACATTTTCGAGAACGTAATCTAACTCATCTAAAAGGTGCGTAAAAAGTATACCAAACACGTGAACCTTCCTTTCACTATGGATTTTTGCAAGAAGATATATTTTATCTTAAATTCTATAGAAATACTGGTGCTGAGTAAATGCGACAGACAGACAAACTGTTTTCTTCATCAATTTGTAGTCGCTACTTCTAACTTAGCAACCAGAAGTTTCCTTTTTTCCGCCGACAACTCAATTATCTCGTGGTATCGGCGCGGGACACACAGGATCTTGATACAAAGTCATAGGGCACATCTAGGACAACAATAATACGTTGGAATTACAGCTGTCCCGCGCCGGTACCAAAAGATATAGCCATAATTAATAAGCCATTTAGGTGCACAATTAAAAAAACGGGGCTGTTCAGACAGCGCACTGTCGTACGCACAAGGCCCCGACTACACGTTTTATTTTCTACCTTTAAGGGGAATCTGAAATTTTGCACATACATAAAGCACATACAGCAAGTCTGAAATGTCTGCAGATCATAAGCACTAACCTAATCGTTAAACAAATTCAATTATAAAATAGCTCCACGAGACATTGTAGTGCAAAAAGACTTTTTGTTAGGGGGTTTTCGCTGGGGATTTTTTGTTTGGGTCAGACAAATTGGGGATTCTTTTGTTGGGGATTTTTTCGTTGGGATTGTTGGGAATTCATTCGGAGCACGTCGCAGACAGAACTACAAATGTATCTTATTTAGTTGCATTGTTGTGTTCACAACGAGTTTGTTGCCTAAAATAAAATAAAATAAAAACAAAACAGCAAACTATAAAATGCATGAACATTGTAAGAAAAAATTATTGCTCACATTTTTATTTGAGAGTAGGTTTTACATAAGCAATTTTTGAAATTGTTATTTGAATTAAGTGTACTTAATGGGTCCATGAAGAAAGCCCCCAGAAAAAAGCCACTGCGAAAAAATCCTCCGGAAAAAAGCCCCCTACGAAGAAAACCCCCTACGAAAATAACCACCTAGGGGCCATCCATTTAGAACGTTACGCTATTTTGCCACTTTTTTGGTGCATGGGTGCCTCATGTTCGCCAATGTTACGCATGGCTGTAATGGGTGGGTGCCTAACGTTACGCTTTGCACAAGATGCTACTCGTAGAGAAGCTCAAAAAATAAGCGATTTCCTTTTTAAAATTCATCCACTTCTGAGAGGCTAAAGTGGGACGATTAATCTAAAAGTAGATGATACTTTGATAATCGACGATTAATGTTTGTCGCAGACTACTACTACTACTACCACTACTACCGTACCACTACTATTACTGGTACTACTACTACTGCTATTACTACTACTACTCCTGCTACATGTGGATTATTCTAAAGGATTTTACTTTTGGGTTTTCCACAGTTTTCAAATATGTTTATATATTTGACTTTCACGGTTGTAAGCTTTACAACTACCAAAAATAGAGATCACTCTTACAACTCCCAGAATTCCTAAACCACTCTTAAACAACACACCATCTCTGTACCGTATACAGTTTTACCATGTTGCAAAGATGCTAAGAAACCATGAGTTCAAGTGACGCCTTGAAACTGTGAATTCAGGCGACATCTTCAATTGGTGAAATCAAATGACACCTGTAAAACCAGGGGTTTCTAACAGCATCATTTTATTACAGTTACAGAAAGTGATATGGTTACATGTATGCACAGAAGACACGTGAAATGAGATTTACACAAAATAACACATTTTATACAACCTACAAATACGAGCAAAGATTTACATAAACCATCAATAACTGAATCACGTTCTAAAATGCTATCCCACACGAGATAAGATTTTAGAAGAACAAGAACATTTCGTTAAACATATATTTTGCGCATAAATTTAGCCATATATCAATTTCTTTAACCAACTTTTTCCTTAGTTCTGAAAATGTCACTTAATTCTTTGGGTCGTAGATGATAACATCTTTTTTAACGTTTTTCACTTCAGCAAAAGTGGGAAAACCTGATGGAACCGCCGAAATGCTCACGACAAAGTCGACAACACACTAAAATTTCTGGCATTAGTATTTCAGAAAATGTCCAATATAGATTTTTAAAACGAATTTAAGCCAGTGTTGCGTAACGTTACGTTCCGGTTGGGTGCATGACTCCTCTACGTTACGCTGAGTTACGCTCTTGAGATATGGGTGCCTGCCTAAAATCGCGAACGTTCTAAATGGATGACCCCCTACGAAGTTAACCACTTAAGAAGAATGCCCCCTGCGAAAATTACCACCTACGAAGTTAACCACTTAAGAAGAATGTCCCCTGCGAAAATTACCACCTAAGAAGTTAACCACGAACGAAAAATGCCACTTTTTTACTTGAAATGTGACAAGTCGAATTCCACAAACAAAAATATACAGTTTTAATTTAATCTGCATGAAACTACAAACTAGCTATGTTCACAATACCAGATATACTCATCTAAAATGATTTTTTCAAAAAGTTCAATACTACTAACAAAGTTGTAGTTTAATCTACCTGTAATTTAATTTTTGATCAGTTATAAATCTAGGATAAATAATATCCAGCTAACCGTGATACAGTTGCAAGATTATTAAAATATTTCATCCATAATTCAGAGTGCACTTGCACTTAATTCCGAATGTAAATATTTATATATTAAAAGCCAAATTTTCCCACTAATGCAACATCAACTTGTTATGCTATAAACTTTACAGTATGAAGTACCTGATGGTATGCACTGGGTATTTACATGTTATAATGTATTATCTACCAAGAGTAGTAGGAATAGGTAATAGGAATCGCCTAGAATCTTAATTTGTAATATGCAAGTTGAATATTTTTTATAAAAATAAGAAAATTGGACTTTGTGATATTAGCTTTGTAGAAAACCAAAAAATAATTGTAGTTTTGGTATTGTTGTTTTGCGCTGGGCTTTATGACAACAAAAAACTAAATAAATGTATCCTTCTGAATTTTTCAATCTACAGTAATGTAGAAGTAATATTGAAACTGTATATTTGTGTTTGTGGAATTTGACTTGTCACATTTCAAGTAAAAAAGTGGCATTTTTCGTTTGTGGTTAAAATAGTAGGTGGTAATTTTCGCAGGGGGCATTTTTCATAAGTGGTTAACTTCGCAGGTGGTTATTTTCGTAGGGGTCTTTCTTCTTAGGGGGCTTATATCCGGGGGATTTTTTCGCAGTGGTTTTTTTCTGGGGGCTTTCTTCGTGCTTCCGTAATTAATGCCGGTTTGTTATATAATCTGGGTTTTGAATTACTACCAAAAGCCTTTTAGAATTGAAGTAATATTAACCTTGTTTCATTAACTAACAACAAACACCAAGCTGGTCTGTTGGACACGAAAAATTATTACTCAATGACACACCTACTGACTGACACTTTCCACCTTATAAATATAGTGGCGACTTCGATTTGTAATACTTACACAGCTTCAACAAATTCCACACACAGGTTCGAGCTCACAAGGCCACTCCATAAATACTACCTTCCCAAACCCAAGCAAGTTGATTATCACACATCATAGATTCACTGTTTTTGGTTTTTAGGATGCTCTTGCTTCTTGTAAAATAGGTTACAAATACAAAACACTGCAAGCACTTAATCATAAAACAAGGGCGATTGTCTTTTTGCAAGGTATTGCATCAAAATGAACCTACAATAGACATTATAATTGTGAAAATAACATCAATTGTTCTGGATAAATGCCAGAAGCACAACGTAAATAACCGTCAGCTGAAGATAAAAACAGATGAAGTATTTTTTGAAGTAGTTAAACAGTCCCTTAAACTTATATAGAATGTCACAGTCCAGAGCAATTGTTTAGTCTTGCATCACAGATACGAAAGGCAATCTAATGTTTATTACTTAAACTATTTTTCAAAGTAAAGAGTTTGAATTCTCGTTGGCGTCGTCGAAAGTTAGCTATTGACTACCATGACTGAAATTGAGTAATTGAATAAAAATTTACTGTGCATTTTTATACTGAACACATACCATCGTGTGTCTTGAATAAAATTCAATCCTGCTCAATACAACAGAAACAAATTTATTGCTTGTTCACACAATCACGACACTCTAGAATTTTTGAATCCTGCATGTATAACCCTTTAGCACTTTACAATATGCACAGCGAATATTTGCCTTTTGGGCTGGAGCACATTCTTTTACACGAGAAAGGTGACATTAAATTCGTATACTTCTCACTCTATCTGCATTTATAAGACACTGAAAATCGAATAATATAAGGGCACGTTCAACTTACGTGTATGAGACCATTAAACATTTCTATTTTTTACATCTAAGTATTAAGGCCGGTATATCCATAGAGTTAAATTGTATAATAGTTGAGCAAAGCATTGCTTACGTAATTACCGTTTTTTTACATTCTTTATCACTACAGTTGCGGTCGCGAGCTCACGCTTAGAGTTGCTCCACTCTCAAAACTAAAACTAGTATCTTTTTCCAGGTTTGCCACTCTATTTTATTATACGTAATGCTGACATAAGCTGATTAAATGCACGTAATGGATGAGGAAGTATGTAAGTAAATATATATTATTGTATATTCGCATTGCATGTCTTTCTATGAAATTATTTGGGTATAACCAAAAAGTTTTGGCAAGTCAAAAGTTACAGTGTGTTGTGACTTGTTATGCAACAGATTAGCGTAACCAAACCAAGTCTTCAATTTTCTAATATTTAATCAGTTTTCAATAAATCTAAAGTTTTGTGCTTAAAAAGTAGCTTTAGAAAGTCAGTCTTTTGGTGTGAGTTATGTCTAGTGCATAAAAGTGTGAAAATGAGATCTGTCGAGTCATTCGACGAGATAAAAAGCATCCAGAAACCGACAATATTTATTAAAACGTAAGATATTTTGTTGAAAACATAACACCTGGCAAGATGCCAAAGAAATTTTGCAACAAGATAAAACCGTGGTCACTCAATGGAAAGATCAATTAAAACCCAATTAAAACTATAATGTATAATAAGGTAACAAACCATTATTTCACCTAAATTTTTTCTATCAATTTTAGGCGTGACAATCTAGGCAAAATCAATAAGTAGGCCAATTTCAACTAGCACTTGAGAAGGTTAAAAGCAGATTGACGTAAGTCTTGCCAAACAGAAGAATTGTCCGTATAACAGGATTCGAGACGTTTGCGCACGCTTTGAGAAAAAGATTGAACAACTTAGAAAGAAGAACCAAAAACTGCTCTGTGTTTACAAGATGGAAAATGCAGAATTGGAAAAGGCTATGGAACGTCGGAAAGCTGAACGCCGTCGTGCCAGAAAATCATTCCTAAACCTAAACAAATGAAAGCCTGATTCTTGCTCAACTGAAATTTTGTAACTTACGTAATTCAAAAACATTGAGAAAATTGAGCTGGTTAATTTATAAAATTTTAATGATCATAACTGTTTTGTGACTTGTTCCTTTGGAAGCATTACGAAAACTAACGTGGGAAAAGAACAACCATTTGCAATTTGCACAAAAGTCATTAATACAAGAAACAACTGTATATTTAAAATATAATTTCCTTTCAATTGCTCTGTAGTATTTGGTTGCTATTATCACTACTTAATCGCCAAACATTAGTACCATCTATGGATTTGTGGCTTGTCAAACCTGTAAGTGGTTGAACAATAATTAGGACTTTCATTGCTACTTACATACTTCAAACAATTTTCTATAAATATAAATAACATATGATGTTGTTTTTCCTGTAGAAACCAAGACTTGAATTACAGTGACATTTTGCATCGAAGTTTATGATTCCCAAATTAGATTTTAATCTAACTTTGTATTAGGTAAACGTTGTAGTACTTTATGACGCGTAAAATATTATAGCTTTAACTTTAGTTTAACCATTTCGATTTATGAACATTTTTTAAATTTTCAAATCATACCAAGTCAGAAATGTTTTCAAATACTGAATATAATTTATTAAAAGCTAAGTCAACACTTAAATAAAAATTGCTACAAATATTCTGGCTTGGGTTAAAATGTAACAACAATTAGTGAGCTCATTTCAGCAAGCACTTGTGAAGTTTAAAAACCAGATTGACGTACGCCTTGCCAAACAGAAGAAGTATTCGGCTAACAGGATTCGAGACGTTAGCGCTGGCTTTGAGATAAAGATAGAACTTAGAAAGGAGAACCAAAAGCTTCTCTGTATTTATGAGATTGAAAATACAAATTTGAAAAGAGCTGTGAAATTTTAGAAAGATGAGTAATTGCAGCATTTTCATTAAATAAAAGGAGAAGAGTCAAGAAAGATGTAGCACTATGTAAGAAGGCAACTGACGTTCTTTGTTCAGTTTTCTAGCATTATTTATAATTTCCTGGATTTGCTAATTAATTTAATACTAGTGACAATGTGATATACTGATTTGATAATTTATTAATTAAACTAAATCTAATTTATAACATAAGTATACAAAAATAAGTAAGTATGTCACAAATATCGTAGATGCTATACTAATTAGTATAAAAGAAGATATACTTTGTTAGTTATACTATGTTACAAAAGTGTTAGTGTGATAACTCCAATTTGGTAAATAAACACATACCTGTATAACACCCCAATTTTTACCTTTTGTTAACCACACTTCTTGTTTAAATTGAATTGCACTTGTTTTTCAGTTTTCATATCCAGGTTTAATTTAAACCGCTCATTGGATGCTCAAGTAATCACGCGTGGGATCGGCAACTATTGTTTGATGCAGAACAAATAATTAGAGAAAGTCTTCCAGTTCATTCTTACATTCTTGCTTATGACTAGAATAATAGCAAAATGCATCTTTCTCATTTTACAGAACTTCATTACAACGTTGGCCAATTGGTGCAGTATTAACCTTTCTGCCCAAACCCAATACAAGAAACAACGTTTGGTGCATAGGATTTTGTGAAAGGTAAATTATTAATTGGTTTTTGTAGAAATCTCGTGAAAATTTGTAAACTTATTAAGCAAAGACGATTTTTCTTGATAAGAAAATTTTAAAAAAAGCTTAAGATCAAAAAACAAAATGCCGTAAAAACACAATACTCTTATTACCAAAAGAAATAAAAATATTTGAATGCATATAAAGTATACCATTAAATCTATTGATAAGCTACATTGTAATAACAAATAAAGAAACAAATTGATTCGTTAAAATTAAATATTGTTGATGATTATTATTATTAAATTACATAATCCGTCGGTTCTCATTAATATAAAACCAACCATTAAAATTTGATAACACATTGTGAGATTATATATTCGTTTTTAGATTAAAACAGGAATAATTTTGGTTGCCAAATCATTTGTTTGACATGGCTGCATATACTACTACAATGAGAGAAAAACCGTATTTGCTCTTATCCCGAAGACAATTTTCAGGGCGATCTGAATGCCAGACTCATGTTAACTTTGTTTCTTTCTGTTAGTTTGTTTTTTGAAAATGTGGACAACCATTAGGCTAACAGATTCTACGGATAAGGTAACTTCTTATATCAGTATATCAATATATGAGCATTACAAAATATCATGGTAACGTTTAAAAATTGAGGAGAATACGATAACAGATTTTGATTTAAAGATTTTCCCACTGGTTTCCAGAAAACTAGGCACTACCTCATGGTACAGCGTTTCCGCATTAGTTTTGGTTTCTTGTGATTTGGTAGGATTAGTCTATTCTGCAATCCACAAGCGGAAAGTTATTTGTTTTTCTGACATTCCAGATTTGTTTTCTAGTCGTATTCTCTCAAGACGATCAGCAATAAGAGTCTTGTAGCAAAGTAAAAGCAGTAGAAATAGTTACAATGTATTGAACTGCTTGTAGTTTTTATATATTTAATTTACAATGTAGATGTATGATGTTTAGATATGCTAAAATCCGATTTACTTTAATCTCTTGCTTATGTCACGATACTGCATTTATAAATTGATAAAATGTGGTTCAATGTTAGAGTATTCCTTACTCCTTAGAAAATCACTCGTTTTTAAAAAAGAAAATTTCTAATTCACCTGTCCAATTGCTAAAGCTATTCTGCATGGGAATAAGAAGTACAATGCCGAAATGAAGAATTGAAGTCATTTCAATTCTCGATAGTACGACAGAAGGAAAACTCAAGTGCAAAGTTTAAAATAGCAAAATGCAGAATGCAATTTCAAATGTGAGTAGGACTACAAATTCAACAAGTTTCCTGTTTTGCGTTTACAGTATTAGAGTTTACATTTACAATTGAATTCAGTCAATGCAGAAACTAAAATCTCATCGTGTACATGTGCTTGCGATTGGGTTCTACGTGAATCTTAACACAATACTGTGTAATGTTTGATTAATCTTCACATAGTTAGTATAAACATTAAAGTATACGTTTTATCGTATTGAAAAATGTATTTAGATACAATGGCAACCGTTTTGAAACCCTTATCATCAGCACAGCTTTGCCACACAGACTCAAGCTTTCAAACCAAAGCAGCAGCATTCCAAATATTCCACGTTGAAAATACCAAGCACATATTTTGTTGTACGCTGTTTCCTGCTTGGTTTTGGTTTGACGTGCTAATTCTGATGCCTAAATTCAATATAGCCTAAGCAATACAAAAAATCTTTTCATGAATGTATACACCAGGAAAAACGTTTTGCAACGTGCTTTTCTCAAGGATTTTGCACAAAATTTTTCCTCCAAGATGGCTTGATCAACGTATTTAATTGGTCTTGCTTCGTTCTGGAAATCAAAAAGAAGAGTTAACCGAATATAAATTACACAAATATGATCAGCACTTTTATTTTTTTGTTATTGCGTGAAAAACTACTTTTAAAAGCCACGCCACTCAGTGTTTGAAAGTTTCTTTGTTTGTCATTTTAAAATACTGAGCTAGTTGTATTAGTTGCGTTCCTAAGATGCTAAAACCAGCTGCATATGTATTTGTAAATTTACACAGTAGTGTAAATTCATACTGGCTATTTTAAAATTAAGAACAGCTTCTCAATAATTATACCAAATCTTTGTAAGTTGAATAATCCAGGTACCTATTTAATAGATACAGTGGCGACTCAAAACTTGTAACTCCTGCACACCGTAACACATAATTTATAGACCATATACCAAAACATAACCACTCCACACACTCCGCATTCAAAATCTGAAGCAAGTTGATTATCATACACCACAGCTTTAGTGCTTTTGGTTTGTGGGTTACTCCTATTCTGCTTTTTGTAATATTGATTACAAATATATATTTATTGGTTTACATACAAACCACCGTTAGAACTCCACAAGCAATTAAACTTAGAACAAAGAGCTAGTGTCACCTCGCCTATTGCAACGAAATCATCGTACCATAGAAATTTTAATCGCGAGCTTTAACATCATCAATTTTCTAGTTTTGAATCAAAGCATCATAACGTGAACACCTGTAAGATGCAGATGATAAAAATTACACTTTAATATAGTTAAACATGTGTTAAAACTTAAATATATAGGATATCACAGTCCAAAGAATTTGTATAGTTTTGCATTACACAAAAGAAAATTGCTGAGTGGAAATACATGCTACTATTTCACAGTACTTGCACTGGGTTTTATGCGTAAATCAAGGCAATTTATAATGTTTAATACTTAAACTATCTTTCAAAGTAATTTTAGTTTTATTCCTTACAGATGACAAAAACAACAAAGGAAAAAAACTAGATGGCAAGAGTGGCGGCGTCCCCGCATAACTGTTGACGATGAAGATATGTAGAAAAGGTATTTCGAACATAAAATAAATCAAGCATACGCTGTAGTTAAGGATGGCTGTTTATTACCTGATTTAAAAATATTCTACCGCAAATTGTTGCACTGAATACAAACTATTGTGTCTTGAATAAACACAGTTTCAGCTGATCAAACCATAAAGAAATATACTGCTTGCTCACACAATCACGTCACTCTAGAATCTTTTTAACCTGCCTGTATTACACTTTCAAGCATATTACGATATGCACCGCGAACATTGGCATTGCAAGCTGGAGCATATTCTTTTACACGGGACAAGTGACATTGAATTGGTATACTTCTCAGTGAGAAGTTCTCATCCCTTCTGCATATATAACGCACTGAAAATCCAATAATATATTTGCAAGTTTGATTTATATCTATGGGACTGATATACATTTATATTTTATGCATCTTAATATAGTTTTCACAATATTACTATACACCTATATTGTATAATAGTTGAACAAACAAACCAATGCTTACGTAATCACAGTTTTATGTACATTCTTTCTACTTTCAGTAGCAAGTCGCGAGCTCACGCTTGGAGTTGTTAAGCTCACAAAGCTGCTATACGCTATTCCATAATATGTTTTCTACGCTAGTTTGCTATAAGTATTGCTTTCTTATGCTTTTAAGATGCACGTAACCAGTGATGAATGCTATAGTAAATCTATCATGTAATCATCACGCCACCACCATGTATGCCTAACCTTAAAGTGATTTGGGTCTCAAGATAAACAGTTTTGGCAAATTAAAATTTATTGTATACTACTATGTCACGCGTTGTGCAAAAGTTAGCTAAACCGTTCATATTACAAACCAAGTCTAAAGTTTTCGAATAGGTAAACATAAGCGTTAACAAGTTTATCATTTGTGGTTGTGTGTTGTGCCTTTTGTATAAATATGTGAAAACGAGATCGAGTCAATCGACGTGCAAAAAATTGGGGCTGAGCAAAAGCACCCAGAGACCGGAAACCGACAATACTTTTTAAAGTGGAAGAGACTTCGTTAAAAATATAACACCTGACTAGATGCCAAAGAAATTTTACGACAAGATAAAACCGTGGTCACTAAATGCAAAATCGTCCCATTCCAACCCAAAAATGAAGAGGAAAGCGCAAAGTCATACTGTTCTTGGATTGGTGATGAGTGTGGTTTGAAGCATAAGTATGGAGTACATAATCCAAAACTTTTACTTAAACCGGAAAAGGTTGAGTAAGATAAGTAGAAAGGGAAATCAATGAATGGCGAATGACAGCAGATGAAAAATTGAAACGAACAAGATATCAAGAAGAAGTCTCAACCTATCTGGAAGGTATATCTTAATATAACAAGTTTTTATCAATTAAAAGTATAATTTATAAAAAGTTAAGGCACTATTTAACCAAAAAATTTCTTCCAATTTTTGCCTTGGCACACAATGCAGCAACAATTAGTGGGCTCATTTTAACTTGCAGTTGTGATGTTTAAAAAGCAGGTTGACCTAAGCCAAACACAATGAATGTCCGTATATTGGGATTCGATACAGATCCTGAAAGGGCTCTGAAAAGCCGGAAAGCTGCAGGCCGTCCTTCTAGACGTGGAATATATTTCTAAGCAAAGCATTCCTAAAGTAAACCTAAACAAGTAACAACCTGGATGTTGCTAAACGGGAATTTTGTATTTTACGTAGATCGGTATTCAAAACATTGAGAAAATGAAGCTGGCTTTTTATTACAATTTTTTACTAATATTTTTACTTATTTTACATAATTGTTTTGTTCTTTTAGGGATTCGTTGAAAATCAAGTTTGGGAAAGAAAAACTATTTGCATTTTGCAAACAAGTTCTAAAGACAAAGGCCAACTGTATGCACGTGATGGATGAGGAGGGACGTAATTAAATAAATATTGTGTATCATGCATTGCATGTCCTTCTATGAACTTATTTGAGTATAGTTGAAAAGTTCTGGCAAGTCAAAACTAACAGTGTGTTGTGACTTACTGTGCAACAGGTTTGCTTAACCGTTTGTGTTAAAAACCAAGTATACAATTTTCTAATATTTAATCAGTTTTAAATAAATCTAAAGTTGAGTACTTAAACATTAGCGTTAAAAATCAATCCTTTGGGTGTTGTATCTTGTGCATAAAAGTGTGAAAGTGTGATGTTTTGAGTTAATCGACGTACGAAAAATTGTGACTGAATGAAAGCATCCAGAAACCGGAAACCAACAATTATGATTAAACGAAAAGAGATTTCCTTCAAAATATAACAGGTGGCAAAATGCAAAGCAATTTTGCAACAAGATAAAACCGTGGTAACTAATTAGCAAAATTGTTCCATTCTAACCCAAAAATGAAGAGGAAAGCGCAAGTCAGAGTGCTTTGGTATTGGTGATGTGTGTGATTTGTAATATAAGCATGTACTGAATACTCCAAAAAATACACAAAACGGAAAAGGTTGAGGAAGATAAACATAAAGGGCAAGCAATGAAGGGAGAATGGCAAAAAGTAAAGAACTTAAGCGAACAAGATGTTAAGATTGAGTCGGATCCAATTTGGAACGTATATCTAAACAGCAAATATTTACCAATAAAAACTATATAATATAAAAAGTTAAGTCATTATTTTTTACCTACATTTCTCTGCCGTTTTTAGGTTTAACAAACAATGCAGCAATAATTAGGGCTCATTTCAACTAGCTCGTGTAATGTTTAAAAAGCAGCCTGACATAAGTCTTGCCAAACGGAAGAAATATCCGGATAACAGGATTCTGGACGTTAGCGCCCGCTTTGAGAGAAAAATTGGACAACAGAAAAGAGAACCAAAAGCTGCTCTATGCGTTAAACACTGAAAATACAGATTTGGAAAGGGCTGTGAAAAATCGTAAAGCCGTCCTGCTAAATGTGGAAAGTATTCTTAAACCTACAGAAATGAATACCTGGATGTTGCTGAACGGAAATTTTGTAAGTTAAATATGTATTGAAATACATTAAGAAAGTGAAGTTGGTTAATTTACAATATTCTTACTGATTTTACATAATTGTTTTGTTCCTTTAGGCATTCGCTGAAAACTAAGGTTGAGAAAGAATAACTATTTGCATTTTGCAACTAAGTTGTAAAGACAAAGGCCAAATGTAAAGTTAAACTTTATTTTACTTTCAGTTGCTATATAGTAACTTATAGCTAATAAGAACTAATTAATGACCAAGCTTTAGTGCCATCCGTGGATTTGTGGTTCGTCAAAAGTGTAATTCGTTAAAAATTTATTGTAATTTGATTTGCTACTTAGTAGGTTCAAACGCTTTTCAATAAATATCAATTATATGATGGTTATATATAAAATATAACAACCAACATGCAGACACGGGTCAGTGGAGGGTTGACGAAAAAAATATGAAGGTATTTTTCCTAAGAAACTTTGAAGAAAGAAAGATTTGAAGTACAGTGACATTTACATGACATTGAATGTTCAAGTAATTAGGGGTGGGATGGGCAAAATATTTATTGGTTGATGCAGAACAAATAATTCGAGGAGTCTTCCAGTTCATTCTTTTTATATTGCTTATAATTTTAAATACAGAAAAGAAGGCATCTTCTTCATTTTACAAAGCTTCAACACAACTGATTATTGATATTTTTGTTAATTTCTCATTGTTAAAAACTTGCTTCTAGTAACTAAATTCCACAACCTCAAAAATTTCGTTTTGACTGTGCTGCTAACGCGTTAATATTAAAAAGTAAATTCAAGTTTTAAAACTTGAAATTGTAAAGCAAAACAAAACAATCAAGAATTACATATTGTATGTTTATACAAATTATGGTTTATGTAGTCAGTGTTTTTGTAAGTCACCAGCGACCTAAAGAACTTCAATTAGGTATTTACGAAGCACTTTTTGTGATCTACAGCTTGACGTTATTTGTTTAAGCCCCACCAAAAATGTAAATGTAGTAAACGTTTAGACCAACTGACGCACATAAGGCAAAATGTGAAGGTCGGTTATTGTCCCAAAAAATAAATTTTACCCTTAAATAGACTTTGGAACATCCTGTTTTTATGTAGATTTTCCAATCTAATTTTTCTTAGGAATGTTTCATTATACAGTGACGTCATTATCCTTTCAAAAGTAAAATATGTGTTACGTCAATGTGTTTTAAAAAATCTGGTGACTTCAACTTTGTACTTTAATGCGCAATAAGCAAACATGCCTAGAAATTGGCCAGTTTAGAAGCGTGAACCAAGATAGCAAATGGAGTGGTTCAAATTGCGTACTACTTTTCATATTATAGGAAATTGTATGTGTTCAGTTTATATAAGTAATCAGCATGTATCACAAATCCAAGTTCAGGAACTACCTAATAGTGTTGTATCCGACTGCAAACATCAGTTTTGCAATATTTTTATAATTTGAGCAAATTGGAAACAATATGTTCCTGTTTCATATACATGTCGGTATCGTCCTTCAAATTTGTTTTTTGTGGAACGCGAGGATTTGTATTAGTAATTTTTAAAAACATTTGATAGCTTTTATTCATCATACAAGTAGACGTAGTTTTTAATGTAAAAGTTATTTCCCTGTCGTAGAAAATAAAGTAGAAGGACAGACGGACATACCATTATTATTAAGTATCTCCTCTACGTAGCAGGGAGCTAATAAAAAAATCATGCTATATGCTAAGTATAACAATAGTTGCGTAGTACAATACTACATAAAGTTTGGTTAAGTTTTATGTAATTAGTACACAATTACCTAGGTATACGTTGTATCGTGTTGAAAAATGTATTTAGATATCGTGGCAACTGTTTTGAAAATTTTATCGTCAGCGCAGCTTTACCACATGAAGACTCAAGCTCTCAAACCAAAACTGCAAGATTCCAAACATATTCCACGTTGAAAATACTAAGCAACGTTTTTTATTGTACACTGTATGCTTGCCGGTTTTGGTTTGACGTGCTGCTCCTGAGGTGAGTGTTTAACAATATACCTATTGATGTAGCCCAAAATTCAACATAGATTTAGCATTACAACATTTTTTTTCGGAATGTATAAAACAGGAAAAACGTTTTGCAACGTTTTCTCAAGGTTTAATCATATAGGATTTTTCCCCTGGAATAGCTTGATGTGCTTTTGTAAATTGGTTTTGCTTGGTTCTGGAAATTAAAACAAAAAGTTGGGAAAAATACATACATTTTTATAATCAACAATTTTTATCTTTGTTATTGCGTGAAAATTAATTTTTCATGGCTACGCCACTAGGTGTTTTCAAGTTTCTTTGTTTGCCTATTCAAAATGTGGAGCTAGTTATACTAAATGATTGTGTTCCGAAAGCCAGCAGAATAATCATCTATGAAATGTGCGGACTCCAAGGTGCAAGTATTTTGTTTTGCCGCGGAAGTCAATTTTTGTTTATTTTTTGTTTTTCACTGAAGAAACCGGATTTTCGGATTCGGACGCTATTTCGGATATAACATTTCCTTCTCGACAAATTCTGGGCACAAACACGTGGAAATGGACATTCCACAACGTTGGAGTGCTATTACCCGATCAACCACAAAGGTGCAAAACACGTTGTTGTATTTTGGTACTTTTCGTGGAAATTTCGGGAAACTTTTTTTCTACCAATTATACTCTGTTAAGAAACGTATTTAACACGTGGAATTTTCCTGTACATTTTTAAGTTTGACTCTGAAAATGATTCAAGTGTTTGATACGTAGAAAACACGTAAATTCCACGTGTTGATTTTTAAATTAAAAAACCCTCACAGCTGCAAACACGCTGAGTGCCATTGTCATTGAAAGTAGTGGGGCAAGCAAAGATGCCAGGTAATCCAAATCTCCCTGATGTTGTCAGTCTTTATTTTGCCTGTTGACTGACCAGAAAACTGTATTTTCTTCATGAGAGTTGGTAATTAATCTGCTAATTTTACGTGATTGGCAAATTGGTGGTGGTGGAGTGTTAATTCTGAAAAAAGCTGATAATATTTAACAGAATACGATTTAGGCTGTTGAAAAGTGGTATTAGGGATTTTAGCTTAATTTTGAAGTGATTTTCAGTTCAGAGTTGAAGTTTGTGAAGTGGAGGAAGCCGGAGGGCTGTACAAGTGCTAGGTTGTGAATTTTTGTGAAAATTGATAAAGAGGGAGGCGCTGAAGAGGTGACAGTGTTTTTGTAGGAGGTGATGGGGGGGATTTGTTGGGAAGGTGAATTGTCAGGTGTTTTGGGAGGAGGTGATGGAGGGGATTTGTTGAGAAGGTGAATTGTTAGGTGTTTTAAGGAGCTTTTCAGGGTACTTTTTGAGGTGGATGTAATGGCTGCAGCCTCAGGTGCGTTGGAGAAGAATGAAGAATGATGAAGAGGGGAAGATGGGAGGGAATGAAGAGGATGACAGTAACAACATGGATCGTAGTTTGTTAGTTTGAAGGGATGATATGAAAGGAAAAGTATGTAAAGTTTTGAGATGATGGCTAATAAAATTAATTTTATCTGAGAAAGTTATGTACTTTTAATTTTGATATCATTAAAATATCTAGCACTGCGGAATTTTTTTCCGTTAAATGGTAGTTGAATATTGGATTCAAATTGGTTGAATTCTCGTGCGGTTGTGTACCAAAATTCCACGTGTTTTACCCGTGTTGTAGACGGACATTTCAACTCAAATTCCGCTTACTAAACCCGCAAAATCCACGAGTTTTATACGTGTTTGAGAGCTCCAAAAGTGGTGTAGAATTAGTGGAAAACTGGGGTTTTGGTTGATCGGGTAGTTGATTTATTGTACAAATTAAGTTGAAAAAAGAAAGTAAACTCGAAAGCTTTGTTATTGTTAGCAATACGGGTGCCTAACTCAACGTGTGCAAGCAGAGTAGTGTAGGATGATCATGATCATTCATTTTGTCCACATATGCTTAAGTATTTCAATTTTGAATAAATGTTGTTGTTAATGCCTTCTCATTCTTTATCGGTCCAACCGAGACAAACACTACGAAAATCATAACATTACAAGTGCCTGTTATATGGAATATTATGTCAAATGCAAAACTACAACTAAATGGATTTTACATGGGCTTGAAGTGTTTACCAAGAAGGAGGTTTAAAATTTCACAAAATATTTGTTTGCCTCGCACAAAGTAGGTTTGCTCCTGTGTAATATGACTATTCAAGGATTCTTCGCCACTTTTGAATGCGCAAGCACTCCTGTTTTCTTGTAGCTCATTCCGTGCATAATAGTCATAAATACACACTAGCAGATATGCAAACATCATATATTCTTAGTTGAAGACATTTTTGGCTTTAAAGGTTGATATGGTTATTGTTAGCTCAAGTTTTTGAATACTTGCCGTATTCTTTTTCAGGAGCAAAAGTACAAGAACAACAAAAAGGAAAGGGGAACTATACATTTTCTTTTGCATAATGATAAACAGAATAATTATAAATTATAAGCATTATATTAAGTCCAGTGCCAATGGTATCCAGGGGGTTATATACAGTTCACTATTCCGATTGATATTGTTGGGTCGTTATTGAATATAGATGGCTTATTATATTCTATTACGTTATGAGAAAACAGCAGAATTTCTTATTTTAGACCAGTACCCATTAAGAAGTTTTAATTAATATCTCTGTAATCAGTACTCACTAGTGTTTGTTTCTAAATTGTATTTTAAAATTTAATATGGCAATATTTTATTTGTCTGCAAAAAATCGTTGGTTTGCTGCATTTTTTAGGCAATCCTTCGCAAATGGAAAATAATTGTAGAATTTCCGGAAATGAATGATTTTTTGAAGTAAAGGCATTATTTAGGGTAAGTTTAGGAAACTTGTCTTTTGCATATGCATAATATGTGCAATAAAATGAGTTACCTACATTCTTATATACTACTTGTCAGTCGGGTCGAGGGACGGTCAGCGCTCGCCAGGGGAGCGCTAGCGACCCCCACCAGGGAGTCGCTAGCGATCCCCTGGGCATTGGCAGCAATGCCGCGGGAGTCGTTGGCGACTCTTTAGCCAAAAAATGCTAAAAATTGCTTTAAAATGCATATAAATTGCATTCAAAATTACGCGCACAAAAATTGGTAACCGAGCACAAAGTTTGGTTTTCGAATATATATAGTTTAAAAAATTTAGAATTTTCTGACCGTGTCAAAAATAAAATCTATCGTGCGCATTGGAAGATAATTAAATTTAAAGATTTAATTTTTAGGAGGTCGCTGGCGACCCCCTTAACGCTAATAGAACCCGATCTCCCGGAACGTGCACGTTCTAGAGAGTAATTTTTCGAAGCTTAATGGAACGTCGTCTATTGACTGTATAGCATACATTTAGTGAATTTTGGTTGAAGTAACGTTAATCACAATGCATAAAACTTGCGACTTACAATTTCAATTGTGTATTATGGTAAATGAAACGTTTTGCAGCATTGCACAAACTTTAATGTAATGCCTGCGTCTTGGTTGTCCACTTAATGTAGACAAGTCGCGTTTATAGTGTAAGATTGCATGAGGGGGTCGCTAGCGACTCCAATAATTATGGCCGATGCCGAGGGGGTCGCTAGCGCTCCCCTGGCGAGCGCTGACCATCCCTCGACCCGACTGCTTGTAGAAAAGTGTATCTTGTCACAGCAAGTCAGTCAGTGTGTGGTTTGTATCTGAAGACATGTCATATGCTGTATCCAGATCTTTTAGTAGTTTTGTCCTTGGTTCAAACAATTGCACCCCCATTCCATGTTGGTTTGTATTTCTATTAGGTTTCGCTGGTGCCTAATTCTTAATTAATTCACCTTATTGTTTTGACCTGAATGTCAATAAATCCTTAACTTGAAGTCCATCCCGTCGTGTAATACTCAAACACTAAGGCTTTTTTATTTATGCGTTTGCGCTGGTTAAACCGAAATAAGTTTTCTTGTCGTTGATGCCCTGTGAACAGAACGTTGCTAGAAAGGTTTAGAAAAATATTTTTCGTCAACGTAGTATTGCAATGTGTGCTATGCACTCAATAATATTCTACTATTTCAGTTTTTCAAACTTTTCTTTCGCTGTACTCGTCAATCGTGTGGAAGGTCTATTTAAGAAGCTGATGTTTCTTTCCACTTTACTCTTTCTGCTATGAGCATCGTACGTTTAAACACTAAATCTAATCACTAGGTGAAGATCTTGGCAGTTAGCTTCTGATCCCAGCACACGCTTACTGACTTTTTTCTAACTCTGTGACAAAACTCCCTTTCTACAAAATATATGTAAAATGTAGGAAACTCGCTTTACTGCACACAGTATTATGCATAAGCGAATGACAAAATTTCCTATATTTACACTAAATCATGCTGTTACTTCAAAAAATCATTCATTTCCGGAAATTCTACAATTATTTTCCGTTTGCGAAGGATTGCCTAAAAAATGCAGCAAACCAACGATTTTGTGCAGACGAAAAATTACATGCCATTTAAAATTCAAGTAGCTACCCCTACTAATGAAGTAAGCTGTTCTTTTGTGTTTAAATACGGCACATTCGGTTTCTGGATAGAGATTTAAGTTTTTAAATCTTCAAAAGATTAAGTTTGCAGTTGGCAATTAGCAAACCCACTACAATGTTTTCCTCGGTCACATACCATAAATCAGACATTAAAATCAGACGATCATGTCATATTTTGAGAGACATTATGTCAGTGTAGTGTGTTTCGAGTTTTAGTAGATAATTTTGACATTTAAGACGTACTTTTTATTTCTCTGGCTAATCACTTCCAATTATAATCCCATTTACCATGTTGGTCCCTATTTAGCAACTAAACCTACTTTGCACTGTTCTGCATCCCGTTTTTGGGATTCCTCAGAATTTAAATTTTTGTTTAAATAAACTCATTTGTAAGTTTTACATTTGAAAACAATGGCTAAAATGGTATCTAGAATTTGTCCCTTCAAGTTTAACCAAGAGTCCGATTACACGACTATTTGGTGATGCCAGAATTTTGAATTTCAATTCTAGTACTTCTGCGTTAACAGTTTCCAATTTGCATTTCTTTCAAATTCATTATGTGGCATTTATAGTCAAATGCAAAATTTAAGGTGCATTCATATTGTACTTTCCTTTTCTTATGTGATGTTTTGAGTACAATGCAATGCATTGATTTTTGGAACAAAAAAAGAAGTACAATGCCAAAATCAGGATTGAATCATTTCATCTCTCAGAAGTAGGACAATAGCAAAACACAAATGCAAAGTGCAACTAGCAACATGTAGAATGCAAATTCTGGAAAGTGCAAAAACTAAAATTTCTTGATTATTTGTAGTCGTAAAAGTTACATGCCCATTTTTCTTACATTTGTCTCGTGTCAAAGCTTTATCAGCATTGTCATATAGATAGGCATATTAATCAACATTTTATGTACACCTTACGTCTAGTGTTTCTCGTAAAAATCTGGTGTTGACGTCGTAATGAGTTAGCCTGTTTACCACTAATGTGCAAATTTTCGTCATTTCAGTAAAAGTAAAATGGTTAAAAAGCTACGAAGGCAGTTTTACTGGGAGGGATGGTATGTTAGCAAAGACAGCAAAAGTGTATCTGTATAGTAAATGACACAAACTTCATTGGCTGTTACTTAGTTTACTTGCCTGTGCAAATTTATTTATTGTGACTCGTATATAACATACAGTGCCTAACTGTGCCAACAACCGCAGTAATCAATACTATTAGTGTAGATTACCACAGATCTAGTTAAGATAGTAAGAAGTGTCTGATAAGAAGCTTGAGCATAGTATTATGGTATAAACCATATTTTCTAGCAAAGCCAGAGGTATTGATCCTTTTCAGAACAATGAATACTAAATGTATGTTGTTGTTAAATATTATACTTTATGATTATTATTGTATTTTTCCAGTGTCTCAGTGATGACCATAGTATATGATTGAAAGCCAGAACGCAATAATTTTGTTATCAAAATGTTATCCTTTAAAACCTGTTTCTTTCAAATATATAATATTGTATTAACTTACTTCATTTAAACGTTCAAAATAATTAAAGTTTTAACGGGTTTTAGAGGACATTAACGTGTTTATTATTTTTTATACTATACATGCGTGTATATGGGACCTTACAAAATGGCGCCATTTCTGGATTTATATTTAACATGGGGCTATATTATTGCCCAAAAAAACCATCCCGACCAGGTGCCGAGTGGGGGCTAAACACGGGCTAAAACGGGTGACCCGGACTTTATTTTGACTCTGATTTTAATAAAATAATATCACGTTTTCGTTTAATGCTCATAATTCACAATAATAATTAGCTAATATTAAAACTTCAAGATAATGTTGATAAATGACAAGTGTGGCAACCGGATTTCTTTCCTTCGCATTTTTGATTATTATTATGGTCAGGATCATACACCTGCTACATCTTGCGCCTGGGGTAATGGAGTGCAACCAAAAGAGTTGAAACTAAGAAGCGGAAAACGGAGTTTTTAAGTAAACACTACATGATAGCTTGTGTGGAGATGTTTATTAAGTAGCCGCAGGCTAATTATTCATAATGGACCTTTTGTCTGTATCGGTCCGTCCGCCCGTCCGCCCGTCCGCCCGTCCGCCCGTCCGCCCGTCCGCCCGCCCGTACGCCCGCCCGTCCGTCGCCCCTAAAACGCCCCTTAGAAATGGAATTTTTGAATTCTGTTTTTTTCTAAACGGTACCTCTCAACAAGACCTCGCGCCTGGTCTAAAAACATTTTCACAAAATAACACCAGAGGGCGCTAAAAATTGAAAAAAGTGTATAACTCCGTTCCCTTACAACTTTTTTCAATTTTTTTTTCTGGAATAGGTTCCTT
Source organism: Entomobrya proxima (assembly GCA_029691765.1). Classification (NCBI taxonomy): domain Eukaryota; kingdom Metazoa; phylum Arthropoda; class Collembola; order Entomobryomorpha; family Entomobryidae; genus Entomobrya; species Entomobrya proxima. Next base: position 3,905,524 of record CM056172.1, read on the forward strand.
AGGTCCTACTCCATCTAATGGCACCCCAATTTTTCCCCCAGCGCACGCCCCCTAGCGGCCAAATTTAAAAACGTCATAACTCCTTTCCCTTACAACTTTTTTCAATTTTTTTTTCTGGAATAGGTTCCTTAGGTCCTACTCCATCTAATGACACCCCAATTTTTCCCCAACGCACGCCCCCTGGCGGTCAAATTTAAAAACGCCATAACTCCGGTCCCTTACAACTTTTTTCAATTTTTTTTCTGGAATAGGTTCCTTAGGTCCTACTCCATCTCATGACACCCCAATTTTTCCCCAACGCACGCCCCCTGGCGGTCAAATTTAAAAACGCCATAACTCCGGTCCCTTAAGACTTTTTTTAGTTCTGTTTTTTGGAATAGGTTTCTTTGACCCTACTGGACTTCCACAACTCTTTCGTTTTGAATAAAAATTTCTATGCGGCTACTTACTTCAACATTTACAAGGGTTTATTTTTTAAATGATTTTTGACGTTTGATAATCTTTGTGTTCAGAATTGTGTGCAGGCAGGCAGCAGAGAAACATTAGTAAGAAAACAAACGAAAACTGCGATGACAACTTGACCTGAATTGTGTTTTTGATAGAAAATTTAAGTGGTGATAAGTAGGTAAAAGGATTACGGACTTTAATAGGAGTTTTATGGGAATAATAATTGGAATATTATGTTTTCATGAAAGTTATTTTATGCATTAAAAATTTTTGGTTTTGCATTTGAGAAAAAGTATAGGGTCCTAATGGACTACAAGGTTTTCTAATATAGATGCGTTTATGTAGGTACGATTTTTATTCATTCCTCCCTTCATAATCATACTTACCATATGCCATCTTAAAAATGTACGTCAAAGTCAGCATAATTGCGATACAATTTAAAAACTTACTTAATAGTCCTATGATCGATAACATTTTAATTTTTCCAAAACACCATTAAGCTTACTTAAGCAGGAACATTAAATAAATAGGAACACAACATCAGCCATGGTAGTAGAAATGTGAATAGTTTTTAGAAAGTATGAAATTAATGTTGTTCTTTGCAATAGAGAAAAGTTTATGAGACATGACATTGATTTGCAATGTCATTCAATCCTCCCTCCCTTCAAACCCTTTCCTTTAAACTAAATAATGCTAAGCAGTGTTCCATTTGTTTACAGAGAACAGCATGAAAATGCTAGATGCATGCTGTACCACTATTACCTTATTTCCAAGAAGTCACAATTTATTGGCTATTGTTATTTCATTATATCCAACGATAGTAGTTGCTTAGCCTGGGTAGCTTCAATGTTCCCACAATTTGTGGGCCACAAGTGGCAGAAAAATGAATATAATGAAAAGTATTGCTTACCAGAACTACAATGCATAGCCTGAACGTCGTTTTACACACTAGTAATGCAAATCAGAACTATAGGTTACATACCGTAGGCGTAAATTATAAATGCGATATTATAGAACTTAATATATTGTAGGTGTATATATACTTCTAGAAAACTAATGCAGCCAAACTCATACAGGACGGTCTGAGCCAAATATTGTACCTCTTCATTATCTAGTGGTTGAAATGATTGTTAAACAATAGCACATAAAACAAGTTGCGGCTGAATTTTTTCCAGGAAATGGGACATCTGTTATTGAAGACCAATCGTGCTTCGCCAACAACTTTTGTCACAATGGGTCAGTCGGAAATTTTCTTTGCTATTGTAAAGACAAATTTTGTCTTACTTATATTACGAAATTTAAACTGTTTAACTCAATTCCAAAAAAACGTTTCGTTGTGATTTTCATGAAGTTTATTGATAAAGTACAATACGGTACACATGTAACACTTTCAAGTTTGCAAGAAGAAACTAGGACGTGAGTTTGTCCCGTGTCAACATTTCTTAGGGGCGATTGGAAAGCAGGTATATACGAACACTCCCGGAATTCTTTTTAAAAATGGCCAAAATAGAAGGTAAGCAAATATACTTATAATTACAACAGGTTGTAGATTTTCATCAACTCACGTTGCGTAATATTATGCAATTTTTCGATCACTACTACAACAAGCAGCACATCTTCATTGCACCCAGTTTACATGTGGAACCATCGCGCATAATAGCATAAAAGTTTTCACAGCTTATAATGATTTCCTTGTCGTTTTATAACTGAAAAATTTGCAGCACTGAGAAAGTGGAATATTGTGGCCAATTTCATACACAAGCTAAGCTCTAGGGATATGATTCGTATTTTCATTTTGCAATCAACAAATCTGAAAGCTACAATGCACAGCTTTGCGAGCAGTTTAGTTACCATTTTACAAAGTTAAAAATGCATGTTTGACAACATTGCCTATAATATATGCAATGATCCAAAAAATGGTTGTCCACGGTGATCTTTAATAGAATGACTTGGTACACATGTTTGCGCGGTATTCATGGCATGATGTATGCACATACATATTCCAACATATATATGCATGTTTTACATGATAGCTTAGTTTTAGAAATAAGTCTGAAATATAAGGCCAACAGACTGCTAACAACGCAAGTTATAGAAAGAACGCAAAGAGGCTTTACATAGATTTTAAGAAAAGAAAACGTTGTATACTTAATACGATGATATACATTACTTTGATCTAGTCATAAGAATACTACCTATCCTACAATTAAGTAGTAAGTAATGAAAAGAACAAATGTTGGTGTAACATTTTTGTCTTTGAATTCATACCAGGCCTTGTTTTACCCGCGAGTATTTTATTAAAACCCACTACCCAGGGAAAATGGGATTTAACTGGTACCGCATGAAAATGGTATTTTAAAAATCTTGGAAAGCATTTAAATGTGGCCATAGAAAATTGCTGCAATAAATTATAAATACGCAACTAATAAAAACCCATTTTTACCTGAAACCCACACAAAACCTTGCTAAGTGGGCATGTGTAAAAAACGGTAAACTGGGTAAACCCACCCCAGTAATGAAACCCACCAGCATGACTGATTCTTACAAAACCTTTTCACTCTGCACGGCATTTTTATGGTGCCATTGTCACGTGTAAAGTTATTACACGGTTCTTTGTAGAGATGTTGTAAGTGGCATATTATCAGTTTTTGTGCACCTGGCACGGAGGTTAACATTGACAAGAGGGAAAGCAAACAATTGAAAAGGAATATGACGAAAAATAAATTCAGATGCCTTTATCCACTCCACTACCACCATTTATGGACTAGGTTAGTAGGCTGAAGAAAATATTCAAGCACCTTAAGCATATTGTGGGTTTTACATTTACATTATAAAAAATTACAAAAAGGCAATAGGTCTTCTTATCGATAAAAGTGATTTGAAAATACGTCATGGTGAACTCAAATTAATAATAATTTTACAAGTGCTAATTGAAATATAATATGATCACACACATCCATCTTCATTGAGAAGAGCTTTGTTCGTGACAATTTCAATATTTGTCATAAAACCTTTTCTTCCTCCAAGTGTTAAGTACTTCCTAAGTTTTAATTGGTGTTGAGAGTATAATGCAATGCATCGATTTTGATACCGAAATATAAAGTACAGTGCCAAATCAAGTGTTGAATTCCTTTCAGTTCTCGAGAGTTGAACAGTGGGAAAAAAGCAAAGACAAATCTAACATTTAGATTACAATTTCAAGTGTGAATTGGAATAAAAATTCAGCGGGCTTTCGGCTGGTACTTGCAATCGGACCCTTGGAGGACCTTAAGACACAGACGTGCCATTTTGACAGTCGTTTTTATTCTACTACAAAATCGTTCAAAATATTTTATTTAATAAAACATTAAAAAATAAAGAAATCTGTGCAACTTTTAAGGTAACTAGTAGTTATGTCAAAAAGTTATGAAGGGCATAGAGTGATCTTCTGGCGGTTGACAGGTCGAGACTCTAGTTTTTATATTTTAGTGGCCATTTTTTGCACTTGCATGCTAACAACCAGGTCTTATCCTAGAGCACAAGATAAAAATAATTCGACCGGCATATTTATACATCTGGTGTTTCACATACACCACACTTAGCTTATTGAAATATAAACCATGTATGTTTCAGTAATTTTACAATATTTTGGGTTGGTGTTTCTTACGGAAGGTGCAAAAGTAGCTAAGTATACATCGGTGACTACGGTATATTTTCAGTTCGTTTCGGCAACGACATTCGTTAAAGGCAATCGTTTATTTAATTGTGTACTACATTCCTTCAAAAGTTGCGGACTTGAAAACTTGTGGAAAACTTGTGTGCGCTTCAATATCCAATATGGGATAGCCACATACAACGTCAATCCTGATTCCTGAAATACAAACAGAGCGATCACCAGTATAAATAGCAGCCGTGTATATATAGTCAATTTTAAAGTCTATAGTTTATAAAAGTTTAAGACGTTGCAAGCAACGGCCTTTCTGGACTCTGGGTTAGGAGAGTGTCTGAGGATTCTGCTACCATATCTCTCATGGCTCAGTTTGCTACCAAACCGTTTTGCCACAATGCCATTTTCATACCCGACAATTTATTTATCAGTCATTATGCACCAAAATCTCTTAGCTACCATGTCATATTACGACCAGACCATTCAGCTTACAGGTTAAGTTGTAATTCAACCACACTACCATGAAAGTTTCATTTCATCTAGTGACCAAAATCACTTTACCCCCAACTCATTACGTAAGGTGAACCAAGGCAAGGCAACGCTGAAAATTTGCATTTTACTGAATTCAGTGGTTCGTAGACGTTATTTTTAAACTGGGTTTTAAACCAGGCTAAATGGGTACTACATCAGCAGAAATCTTGATCTACTATACAAGCAATATCACTTTAATTTCGAACAACGCACTAATGCGTCATGCGAAACCATGTCTTAACATAACATGCGGAAAAACATACAATTACGTTTCTGTCTATGAAAAGTTGAATACATTTTGAAAATGATAAAACATAGTAATGAGCTGCCTACTGTTCTTTGCCAATACGTGCTTGTGGGAGAACGTATTATCACGTTGGTTTTCATGGTAAAACAAACAATCCCCACGTCAAGGGCTAAAGCGTATTTTTCAAAAATGATGATATCGGCGGATGGCGGTGTGTTCATTTGTGCTAATTAGTCAACAATGGGAGAACAATGGGCTTCGAAGAAAACTATAGCTCAAACGGAAAACGAGTTCTATCGAAAAGAAAAATGGACAAACTTATATGCAAATCCTATAATAAAACTGTACCCTAATAGTGCTTGAGTTGCTCTTTTGAATGACCTATAAGTTATAACCATTTTGATTGTAGTTGAAAAGTTAAGACGGGGGCCCAGTGCAGTAAGAACTTGAATAAGATCCTTTACAAATAGGCAAAACAATAGCACATAAAACAAGACTGTCCAAATTTCATTTTTCATTTGTTTTCCAGGAATTGTGTATTTTGTTTTCCAGAAACTGGGCCATTTGTTTTATAGAAACTGAGTCATTTATTCTCCAGAAACCAAGCCAATTGTATTTTCGTAGACCAACAAAAGTTTACTAATTACCACGTTCACAACACTCCAGTTGAGTTTTTGTTGTTCGATTGTGAACATGATTGTTTTCAACAACACATCTTAGGTCAAAATTGAAAATATATGGTAACAAAAATGAAGCATTTTAAAATTAAAAACAACAACAACAACAAGACCTTCAGTGTCTCACGAGTTTGAAGTGAATCAAAACTGTTAAGTGAGCACACAATATTGAAAAAAAGAGGCGGTAGTGAAAGTGGGACATGTGGTGTTGAGTTCGTGCCCGAAGTGGGATTTCTGTGGTTTCAGATACGTTCCTTTATATTTTCCACTGCTATTGTAAAATGGGAGGTAAGCAACTGAAATGAATTCATAGAAGGCTGCCAATTATGGCCAATAAGGTGTTTTTATAGAAAGTGGTTTGACCATTTCGGCATAAATTTTAGCATTATTTGCATCAATTTTACAAATAGATAGCAATTCATACCAAGAATAGTCAATGCCAGACTGCCATTATGATTTCCTATTTTCTGGGTTCCGGAAGTTACCACAGGTCATAATATAGCATTCATGAAATATTATAAACAATTAGAGAGTCGGGCAATACACGTTATTTTTCATAACCACTTTTGCACTGAAGAACTTTGTGTAATCAATATTAAAAAATTACTACATCCACGCATGTAACCAACCTCCGAGCAGAAAGAAAAGATTCATTTTGACTATTACCGTGAATAATGTGCATGTTTTAAGTCCATAGCCGGATACAGTTTCTACAGTGCTTAGAAATGCAAGCTGTTGCAATGGACGCGGCTTCAAACTTTCAGCTTCTCTTGGAACGATAAATCTAAAAAATGACAAATACGACTTTTGTCCCAACCCAAGACAAACTGCCACTTATAAAAGGAAATGCGATAATAAAACGCACGTAATACAGTAGCTAATTTTTTTTAATGCAAACAGAAGATTCCTTAGCTAAAACGTGCAACAGAAAAATCTTTTACTGGAATGCAAAACAGTCTGTTACGGGAACCTTACAGAAGAAGCCCGCGTACACGTTTCGAATTTTCAAAAAATGCATAGATAAATACGTTGCGCTGCCTCTGATGAATATAGTGAGGTCAAAGATTCTAACTCCGATATTGTTGCTTACAGCATTATACCAGGTTTACGTGATACTTGCCTGCACTTAAAAATATTTGTAAATTAGTGATTTAAATTTATATAACTGAATATTAAGTATAACTATATGTTTTATAGATGCAAAGACCAAAGCAAAGGTGGGGAACTGGACACAAAATAGACCTGGGCTCACTGCATTTACCATGAAAAAAATGTTGGAACCATTTGACAGTGACTCTCAGGATGAAGGTAAGAGTTTGGTAGATTTAGTTTTGTTATTTAGAGCACAAGAAAAAAAATGTACAATAAGGTTATATATTTGAATCCTTGAATCAATCAAAAATTTTAATCCATAAAAACCATCTAAGATATTTCTAAAATTATTGGGAACTGAGAAAGGATTCCATATAATATCCTATTCCGGCAGTCGCTGCGGCCTGCTGTATGCATTTTTCTCAGAAATGGCAAATTCGCCTTCACCCAAATTTGATGCACAGTCAATTTGGTAAAAACCTATTGAATATTAGGGTGAAGGTCACCAACGATGATTTTAGGTCTATTACTGAACAATATTACAGATATTATGTCCGTTTGCTGAAATTTAATTTTAATGATTCTGGCCTAGTAAATTCAAGTTTGGTTCACTTCTTTATTTATTTAGTTCATTTAGCAATGACGCTAGACTGTATATAAAAACTAGTGTTCATGTATTGTGAGTTCATCATTATATACAAAAGATAATTTTGCTAATTACTGAATTTAAGTATCTATCGAGTGCTAATCCAAACTGTTTCCAAATGTATGAACAGGATTTTAGATTGTCGTCATATTTGCCGTATACATATACACAAATATCGTTTAAATATTATTAAAAATGTAAACGAGTTTTTGCAAGTTATAACATTATAATGGCTTTTTCCGTGTAGGAGATTCAAAACTGATATACTAGTAAAATTTTATACTAGGCACAAAGAAATCAATATTTTATAAACATTCATAAAAATGGACATACTATACTTCTAATGAATAAATGAACATTCATATGATTGCAACTCTATTGCAAGTGCTATTTGCTAATTTGAGAAAGTTAAGCTTTCATTACCACCTTAGATGTTATTTCATGGTTTACGTTTCTATCCAAACCAAATTATAATGCTTCTATATTTTGAATTTATTCATCTCCAGCATTCGTCAGGCCAATTTGTACAACTATAAATTTAAAAGTATTCCAAAAATAAGCAGCAAGGTGGTGAGTATCTTTGCAAAAGTATCCATGGCGGTACCATATAATTTTCGAAATGACCATTTAAAGTAAAATCGTGAAAACAGGATAACTGCGTTATGTGCGTTTTTACCAACTGCGCAGGGTTTAAGTGTTGTGAAATGGGATCTAGGCCAGTATAAAAATATTTCGGATGACAAACTCGTGTCACGTCAGTGTAAATCAAATGGTTTCTATTGCGAACACACTCGAAAATTACCTTAAAAATTCAAAAATAAAAAACGGTATTTTCTGATATAGTTACATGTTTACCAGCAAGCTAAAATATAGGAACACTCAAAAATTTGCACTGCAAATATTAGCTGCTCGAATAGTTAATCCATTTTTTGTTTTATTCAAAGGCTTACAAAAGCACGCGAAATTCAACACTTCAATGGTTGCTCAACCACTAGCTATAAGCGAAATCCCTGGCACGTCTAAAAAGAGTAAGTCATTCTTACTTTTTAATTTGGAATGGACTGACTTTCCTTATTTCCCTTTCAAAGCATACAGCCATTTTGCCTACACCGTTTTTCTTAGAGGTGGCTATTTCGATTTAAGCCGAATTTAAAATATAGACTCTAGACGACCTTTGACAGATCCCTTTTATTTCCCTTATCCTATTTTATTTGACCAGATTTATGTTATTTAGTAAGTCAAACGATCAGCTCACGGGCCATCGGCGCTTCAATATTTTTACGTAAACATATAATGTGCAGAACACGATTTTAGGTCCATGGTTTACTAGGATAACGATACTAGTTTCCTTGCCTGATTTCGGATCCTAGGGTCGTGAAATCATTTATTTTACAAGTTGCAAACCTAAGGGATACATAATGTTCGACACATCACTATAGGTCTGTATTTCCAGAATATACAAATAAGATGTATATTTGTTAAAATTTAACTTTCCTTGAATCCTTTGGTCGATTCCAAATTACAGTGCTTAATAAAAGTTAAATATATAAGTGAGGACCTGAATTGGGGTGTAATTAGTTTCGTTTTGCATGGCCACACAAGTCAATTTTTTATTTATTAGCCAATCAGAAAATAGAAAAATGATGCTTGCATCAGCCGCATCAGCTGAACGTTTTCTGTGCGGTGTGGTGCCCGCTCGTTCGGCGCGTTCAGCTGATGATACGTCATTTTTCTATTTTCTGATTGGCTGATAAATAAAAAATTTACGTATGGGGTCTTCGAAAACGGCACTGGTTACATAGTCAATGGCCTCCACACTTATATATTTAACTTTTATGAGCAACTGTACTCCATATACCCATGGTTTTCTCCTATGATATACCTATGCTGAAATTTGAGAAAAGAAATATATCATTTTTAGGAAACATCGACTTGTCAGCTGAACACGACAGCAACAAGAAACGTTTAAAGCCTCACTTGCAAGATGGTAAATATATAAACGTATATCATAATTTTTTTCTCTTGTATTTCAACACATTATTCCATGTAACGTTTTCATGACGAGAATGTTTATGAATCATATGCTGGCTGGTATTTTATAAATTAGGATAAATCCAAAATCCCAGCTGCGCAAATCTATTGCAGGCGTATATTAGAAGGCTTAGATAATGTCGTATATTATGTAGAGTATTTCCATCCAGAATAAGACACAAAATTCAAATATATGAATTTTAGTACTTTACGAAAAGAAGTAAGAGTTAATTTGCAGCAGTCTCATAATTTCTCCATCTTTCTTTTCAAATATTTTCACTATTTTATTCAAGTTTATACAAATTAAGGGCAGGATGTACGAAGTTAAAACATTTTGTCTAGAAGATCTCTCTAATACATCTTTATGGAATTGGAGTTGTTGTTTTCGTTAATTTAACAATCAAATTTAGCCGCCGGAGTGGGCAAAATAAATCAACAAGAAAATGGAATATAGCAAAAATGGTCAAAACTTTTTATATCCCTACGAGAGCCTTTTTAGGGTGCCCGAGTAGTTCATAGGCGTGGTAAATATTGAAGGTAAAAGTGGTCGTCGGAGGCCAAGAAAAGTTGCCAAACGTTCTTTGTATTGTGCATTGACGTAAGAAAAAATTTTAATCTATTTAACATTCAAGTTGTTTATCACCATATAATGTCTAAAAGATGAATGTGCATATATCACGTAGGCATAATTTTGCAATCATACGAAAATAACATAAAAAGTAGGCAGTGGAATTTAATGTAGGACTTGATGTATGTGCTGAAGTATTCTATTCGGTTTTTTGTTTAGAACATTAGTTTTGGCTCTGCCCGTGCTTGAATCCCGCCCGCGTAAATCTTTGAACCATAGAGTTCATATGTAACTTTAAATCATAAATCTAATTTCATATTCGAATTCTACGCATTTAACTTGTATAGAATACATTTTTTAAATATATTCAATACAAAGTGTAATACAGATTATTTAAACGTTTCATTTTTCCCCGTTAAGGGGAGGCAAGACGAAAGATGAAAACCAATAGTCACTAATATATAAACTAAATATATAGTCAAAAAGCTATATTCAATGGGAAAAATTTGACGTTGGTATTTTGCAAATAATGAGATAGTTGTAGTTTTTGGCATTGTGGATACACAGCTTTGTAGGAAAACGTTTGTTCATTCTAATGATATCAAAATCAAATTTTTTAGCCTACTGTTTTTCCACAAAATGGCTTCAAAAATGAATGAAAATACACTGGTTTGCAAACTATTTTCTCTCCACACGATGAAAACTACAGGAACAATTTTGGTATTGAAATACGTCAAATTTTTCCCATTGAAAATAGCTATCTAAAAAATTATAGTGACTATAGGTTTCCATCCCACATCTTGCCTCCCTCTAAATCCCAAACATCGTAAATAACAGGCAAGTTAACAATGTGCATGTACAGCATGTCCAACAATTAGGATGACAAAATGTATACGTTTATAATAACTCGTATAAGAGCAATTTCAAGCAGACAAAGTTATCCCAAGTAGAACGTATGTCAAAATCACGCTACATTAGCGTGATTCCAAGGCGTGCATTGTTGGAAAAGCGTGTATGCGCAAATGCTGCTACAGATGCCTTAAGTGTAACGTGAACTTTAAAAATTTTGTATACATCGAGCACACAGTTATAAAAATGTGTGATATTTACCGTTATTTGCACGTTACAATTTCACAGTAATTTTGATAGATAGATTTACACGTAAAAATCAAGTTACAATCACTTCGTGTGTTCAACGTTACATTGTTACGTGATGTTTGTCAATTGGACTTTCTGCATTTGTTTTTAGCGATTTATTCTAAAAATTAAGCAAATGAGACTATTTGGCAACGCGTAAATGCATATACAAATACTTTTAAGCAGACTTTATCAAAAGAAAAGAAACGCATATCCGATCAGATGATACATTGAACAAAATTATGCTCTCAAAGGGTTACCCAGTTCCAACTGTGGTAGGAAATATCTATGGATCATTATCTATCTCTAACTTACACTAGTATAAATCTTAGATCTAGCCGATCACTGTTTTGAATCGGTGAATACAATTAATGTTTAAATAATTATCCTCTGATATCTTAACATTTTTTTCATAATGGCATAAAATGTAAATTATGTAGGCAATTGTAACGTTAATTTCACGTCAATGTAACACTTATGCAACACAAAATGTAACGTGTAATTCACGTTGCACCAACAAGTGTCACAGCTACATTGAGACTTGGATTCCCACTTTAAAATAGTGGCCAACTGCTCCGTTACATCCACATTCAAATGAAACGTGATTTCAACAAACTTTTTCTAGTTGGAATGCTTCTGTACAATAAACTTGGTAGATTTTTGTGATATATCAGCTGTTTCAAGAAACTTTAGGAGATTGCAGTTGCTTGTTGTCGTATACAGCAATTCCGTTTTTCTTTTTCCCGATTTTTCTTAGAACGGAAATATTTAATCCTTTGCCTGCTCTCTCTTGTAGAAGGAATTGTACAGTTATGAACAATGGAAGAATCCCAAAAAAATGGGCATTCAAATGAGCTATGAAGCTTACTTTGAAACTACGTACCAAGGAAATTATGGGAAATCCAATTTTTAGCCATTTTTGAAAGAGCACTAAATTTTTTATAAAAGGTTCTTCCAAATGTTTGAAGTGGCCAAACTTAGCATACAATCTATGAAATTATATTTGTTTCTGCTTTGTTTGTAGCACATTTTCCTCGCCTCCAGACAGTGCAAAGCGAAGTAATCCTAGTGATTGCATTGTAGAAAAAATCCTACGAATAAGCAAAAGCGAATTTAAGATCACTTGATCAAAAACTGTCTGTGCCCAAAAACACAAAGAAATGAATCTAATGCTCTGGTTTGAGATTGTAGAGAAATAAATGGTAAATACATTGTAGAAATCGATTTGTAGCCATAAGTTACTTGGAGCCCTCAATATAAGAATAAGTACACGCAGTACACTAAAATCTAAGTACCGGGAAATTTCGTAGATGGCGTCACTTAATTTGAAATGGCATTTTTGGAAAACAGAAAGTCACTGGATCGAGACGTTTTTAACACATATACTCAAAAAATAGCTTAACCATAATGTACTAGGATTGTTTGTTAAAAACGTGCTTGTGAATTTTTAAAGGAAATTGAATTTTGTCCCCCTACTTGTTGGATGCTCTAACAAAAAAGAATTTCAAATTGTAGACCCAAAAATTAGTTTAAAATAATATCAAATTTATTCACTTTTGAGCTGTTGAGGTATATTTCTGTTCCAATTAACTATTGTGCTTTTCACTGTATTAAGGAAAATGCACAAATAGCTTTAACAGAGAAAAACGTCAAACTTTCCAACATAACATAGTTGATAATTTGTTGTGGTTTCAAATTTAATCTCTGATTTAGATGTATCTTTCAATTTTATTATAAGCTTCGGAAAACTTATTATTCTATTTTATTCCAGGAGAAATTGGGGATACGGAAACCACCAGTGTAGCACATGAAGCTTTTAAAATGATCCCCGAAGTGACTTATAAGATTTCTGAAACTGACAGCCACACCTCTCAACTACACAATAAGGCGATCAACAGGCTCATCGAAGGGTTCAATAAGGCCATTGGAGAGTATAACAAGACGGTTATAGAAATAAATAATGGCCCTGCAGTGATGAGTAAAGACTATGAACCCATCAATGGTGCCCCAGAAGCTAATGATTCTGCTTCAACAGCCACCAGTCATGCTCCTACGGCAACCGGTCCTGGAACTTTCACCCAAACACGCCGGGAATCAAACGCATTGGGTCAAGCACAAGGTCTTAAAATATTAGTTTATAACACGTGAACTAGTATATGTAGTCCGATATTTTTGGTGCATAGTTACACAACACATTTTTTTCAAATTTCAAAACTTTTACTTAATAATCTCAAAAGAGTGCATTCGTTTGTCGTACGTCTTTTGTAAATAGTTGTCGGATTCGGCAGACTGGTCTTAGGCAGATCTTGTGGAACATAGAAAAGTTGGATATAGGTCGACACCGTGCGGGACAGCCGTGCAAATTCCGGAATTTCTTAACAGAAAAAGTGCATGCACACCGATTGTAAAGATTAAGCAGTTTACGAGCAAGCTGTTCAAAACCTGGTTTCAAGCAGCCAATTATTAGGTTGGGTTATGCACGGGAAATGCTACTCATTTTCTAACTCAAATCCCAAAAAACCAAATAATGGACTCTAGCCGCTAGAGTCTAGCGGGCAAATGCAACTGATTTTGCGCATGTGAATATCCCCCTTCCTTCACATATTGCATCCAGAATACCCTGAAATTCCAAAATTCTTTTTTTCTGGGAATATTACTAAGAGTATACAAACGAACTATTTATTTGCGAAGTTTGAACTGAGCATGTGGTATTTTCCGCTGATGTGCGTCGTGTGCGTCCGTCCGTCCACTCAAAAAAGCACTATACTGTGCCTCGTTCCTTTCTCAAACATGTACTTGGCTGGATCGAGCGAACAATGCACAATACACAACACGTATTGCAGTGTAGCACTGCTGCTGCTGCTGCGACTACTCCAGCTACCGTGCATACTGTCCCCTCGGACAACATAACACTTAGAACGTACAGGCCAAGCATATGAGATACCTACTCAAGCTATCCATCTACATGTATGTTTGCATAAGAGAGAATATGTATGCGGTGAAGGGAAGTGGTGAAGTGGTATACTACACATGCCTCTGTCCTATCTTACATATGTACTTGGCTCCTGGGCTGTGTAAACGAACGAACAAACAATGCAGCTAGACTAGTTAGCTGGTGCGCTGGCATTGTGTTCTCGCTGGCTGGTGTACTTGGTCTGGTTTTTCAGTAGCTACGCGCAGCCGACCCATTATAGACTAGTGGCTAGCGCACTTGACAATGGTGAACATGGTCGAGGCATCGGTTCCTAGCTCTTAATTTTAACTTGAATTTAGATTAAGGCAAAACATCTTATCTAGCACACACACACAACGTCACAATCAGACACAAAATTTTTGCAACAACCAAAACTTCGCTATCTAATACTCTTACCATGAGTTTATTCTGCCTATAAATACTGTAGAGCATAGATTTATAGAACAGGGTATTTCTGTGTAAATTTGGTTTAAAATGATTTTACTTACACGGGAAACTGTTCAGGTGCCAGGAGGATTCAGAGATGAGATATACCAATTCTGGTCATTTTGAGGGCGTAGATTACGAATCTGTATTTTGTTTTCTGTTAAACTAATGCCTTCTACAGCAGGATTTATGTACCGTGCGCAAGCCGTTCGACACAATTAAGCATAAGCGCAGCATGCATGCCTTTGCTCCTCCCTCTTCTCTCAACTCTTTTTTGCTTACGCTTGAAAAGAGACTAGGAGGAGAAGGAGCAAACAGCTTATGTGCACAGAAGAAGGGGGTTTACGCTCTCTTACGCGAGGAACAAAAATAGTGAGAGTAGAGATACAGATTCGTAATCTTCGATCTGAAATTAACCAGAATTCGTACATCTCATTTTTGGATTCTCCAACCAAGTGTAACAAAAATTGATATAAGGAGAACATTTGCAAAGGAAGTAATTTTTGAGAATTCTTCAAAAATGCGAAAATTTTTTGTCTGAGATGAATATACTGATTATGAACGCAAGCATGGAAGTCAGTTAATGTCAAATGCATAAATGAATCCCAATGCACGTCACTGTAATGTGTACTCTCAGATTCAAAAACAATCGTAGAGAAAATTAGATCGAATCGCTATGTTCACCTTTGGCTTCATTTTTTCACTATATTTTTCAACCAGATATGGCTAAAACGTGTATTTTTTCACTTTAAATCATCGGGTTAGGTTTACCCTAGTTATAACGTGTTTACGAGTTTTAACTAGCATGAATGAATTTTACGGGGAAGAACGAGTTTCAACGGGCATGAACAAGTTTTAACTGGCATGAACGAGTTTTAACGGGCATGAACGAGTTTTAACGGGCATGAACGAGTTGTATTGTAACGGACATAAACGAGTTGTATTGTAACGGACATAAACGAGTTGTATTGTAACGGACATAAACGAGTTGTATTGTAACGGACATAAACGAGTTGTATTGTAACGGACATAAACGAGTTTTAACGGGCACTAACTTGGGTTGTCGGGAATTAGCGACTGTGGCCCGAGTTGGGTAAAAATTAAAACATTCTTCTGAGTCAATTTGGGAAGTAGAATCAAGACCTTGTTTAATTTTGCTGTAACAGTAAACCAAATGCCCTGAGCCGATAAGACAATTTAAAATTGCTAACTTTATCGATTTTGTTGTATCTTCATGTTTGAGGAAATCCTATTCAACGAATGGAGAAACTGTTGGATGCATGTTTCCTAAATTATTATGTATCTTCTTCCTTCATCTCCATACATCACTGGGATGAAAGTGGAGTTATCGCAAGATGACGGCAGAAGATAGTTCTAGTTCAAAGTGAGACTGCAAAAGTCAGTCTCGAAATTTAAAAACAAAAGCATGCTTACGGAATCCGTGCTATAGTCCCCAGGCGCTGCTCAGCGGATCGGTATTGTTGAAAGTAAGAATGATCGGCAGGAGAAGTTGATTAAAAATTTATTTAAAATCTTAATTTTTCGGAGTTTTAATTCGAGCGGGAAGGCAAAAACTAACCTATAACTAAAACTGGACCTAGTGGTTTATTTCTGACCTTTGGAACAGGATTTTAAGTAAGTATTAATGAACAAGCAAGTGGTGTTAAAGGTGATTTTAGGTAGGATCCATGATCCGTGGTATTACAATAGAAGTTAGCGGGTTTATAACAAACCACAATTTAATTTAATATCAAAATAAAATTTAAAAATTTTATAATTATGTAGCTCGGAGCAACCCTGAATGGGATACGAGCAATCGGTAAATTCCTGAAAGGAAACCGGTGTCAATTTTTCAAAAGACCAAGTGGTACCAAGTACTGAAGGTGCGTCAGGTACGTATATTTATGCACTGAAGGTGCCAAAAAAGTTATAACGCTGAATGCGTCAAGAAGCTGCAGTCATTACTTAGTTACTGCTTGATTTATATAGAATGGGTGATCCCCCACAACATACCACAGAAGGTGGAAGCTTGGCTCTTCAAATTGGAGCCTTAACAAAGTCTGTGAGTGAACATCACGAGTCTCTCAAGAAGTTGGAGGGAGTTCCCGATTTGCTGGCAGCCCTAGCTGCAAAGATGGAAGTAAATTTGGGTGACCAGAGTGGGAACATTAGTATTATGTCAAACAAGAGCAATGACTCGAGTGACCTGGTCGGTGGTATGCTCAGAGAGCCTGAAGTGGATGCCGCATTAGACACGGACTTGTTGACAGCGTTGGCTGATTGTGAAAAAGGACTAGAGTTAGGACCTGAAATTAGCTCTGCAGTAGCTGCAGCTTATACCCGCACTGTAAAAAGGCCACTGTCAAAGGATACGGTTTCGGAACTAACTGGGAAGATTAAATTGCCCGGTAATTGCAAGGAGCTAATGGTCCCAAAGATTAACCCAGAAATATGGAGTAACTTGTCCACGAAAGCGAAGATGACAGATTTGGGATTGCAAAGTATGCACCAGGCAATGAGCTATGGTCTAACAGCACTGGCAGTATCCTCACAGGAAATTACACGCCATGTTGGCATGAAAGAGATATCCTCAGACTTTGCAAAGAAATTGCTCCAGATTAATATGGATGCCGCAAATCTGCTTGGACACAGCTTCCAGCAGTTGACAACCAGACGAAGGATGGAAGTTAAGCCAAACCTTCACCCAGACTGCGCAGCAATCTGCAATAATGACACTCCAGTAACAGAGTATCTGTTTGGGGATGATCTTAAGGAATCTCTAAAGGCTTCTCGCACATCATCATTGGTAATGAGACAAAGCTTTAGCAAACGCTCCTCCAGAGGGAAACCGTATGACAGTCGCAATTGGCAAGGTCATCGAAGCAGTAATAACTCGACTTCCGGTCATTTAAACCAGCAGCGCCTGTCTTTTCGCCAACCCAGACGAGGAGGCGGGTGGAAAAACGACAACAGAGCACAAGCTCATCAGTACTCCCCCAACTTCAACCAGCCCAACTTCCGCCTCCAATAGAAACCTCATCCGCACCGATTAATGTAAGAACAGCTGGACGATTAACTTTGTATTTAACTGAATGGCAAAAAAATACAAACGATAAGTACATACTTAACATTGTGAAGGGTTACAAAATCCCATTTAAAACAGAGCCACAGCAATGTCGTGAGCCATTTGCATTAAATTTAAGTAATTTAGAAAAATGTAAAATTGATTTGGCATGTGAAAAACTCTTTCAGTCGGGTGCAATAGTGTACTCGGAAGAGGAAGAAGGGCAGTTTGTATCCACAGTATTTTCTGTTCCCAAATCTGATGGCTCAGTGCGTTTAGTGATAAATTTAAAGCCTCTGAACGAGTTTATAAATGCTCCACATTTTAAAATGGAGGATTACCGGGTAGCTATGAATTTACTTAGGCCAGGTTACTTTATGACAGTAGTAGATCTTCGCGAAGCGTATCATGCAATTCCAATTGCACAAGAACATCAAAAGTTTTTAAAATTTAGATGGAGAGGTAAATTATACACATTTACGTGTCTTCCCTTTGGATTAAATGTTGCACCTTATGTGTACACCAAATTAATGTGCCCAGTACTAGCAAACCTGCGTTCACAAGGACATATGTCTGTTTCGTTTCTTGACGACTCATTACTAATTGGGGAAGACAAGAAAGCGTGTCAAATAAATACGCAAATTACAACCAAATTGTTTACGAATTTGGGGTTTTTAATTAATACTGACAAATCACAAGTTGTCCCATCTCAAGAAGTAAGATTTTTGGGGTTTATATTTAACACTCCAAATTATACAATTAGTCTCCCATTAGAAAAAAGAGAGAAGGTTTACAAACGCCTAATTGGTTTAAAATCAGAAAAACAGATTACGCTTCAGAATTTAGCTGAATGTGTTGGACTACTGAACTCAGTCAGTCCTGCAGTGCCCTATGGGGTGGTGTATATTAAAATGTTGGAATATGATAAAAATCACGGTCTGCTAGTAAAAGGTGGAAATTACTCTAGTTTTGTTAAATTATGCGACACGTCGTGGCAGGATATAGACTGGTGGTTGTCACAAATTCATGTAGCTTATAAATCTCTACAGAAAGCCAGTTTTGACACTGTTCTCACTACAGACGCAAGTAAAAAAGGCTGGGGGAAGTGAAAGTAATGGAATGTTAGCTAAAGGTTCATGGAATAGCCTGGAAAAAGAAATGCACATCAATGAATTAGAATTGCTGGCTGTACATTTTTCTCTCAAAGCTCTAATAACAAGTAGTAAAAGTAGCATACTCATTCGTAGTGACAGTTCCACAGCAATTGCGTATATTAACCATCAAGGTGGTTGTAGGTCATCCGAATGTGCAAAAGTAGCTAAACAGATTTGGCAGTTGGCTGAAAAACAGCAACTTGAGCTGTTTGCTACCTATATAAATACTAAAGACAATGTCGTAGCCGATTCATTGTCTAGAGAAAATGTAGACTCAACAGACTATAAACTAAATGAAAAATATTTTCAACAGATTGTCGATAAGTTTGGTCAGCCAATAATTGACTTATTCGCCTCACGGTTAACGGCACAATGTAAGAGATACATTTCTTGGTTTCCTGATCCGTATAGTGAACAAGTTGATGCATTCACAGTTACATGGGAAAACGGCTTTTACGCTTTTCCCCCGTTTTGTCTTTTACCACGAGTACTTAATAAAATCATAGAAGACAAGGCCGAAGGCATTGTTGTGGCTCCATAATGGACGGCTCAATCATGGTTCCCATTGTTTATGAAATTGTGTAACTCAGAGATTTTAATATTTCATTCAAAAAACTTATTATGGTGTCCGTATATTAACAGGACACACCAATTGAGCAAAACAATAACCTTAATGGTTGCTGTACTATCGTTCAAGCGCTTGAGAAAACCAACTTACCATCCAATGTAGTCAAGATTTTGCAGTCATCGAATTCGACTGGAACAATTCAGCAATACAACAGTGCTTTACACAAGTGGCAATTGTTTTGTACTAAAAATAATTGTAGCGTATGGAAACCTAATGTTTCTAATGTATTAATTTTTTTAACGGATTTGTATGATAATGGTTTAGGATACTCTTCGATAAATACAGCAAAGTCAGCTTTATCTAATGTCTTAGGTAATATTGATAATGTAGTAATTGGGCAACATCCTTTAGTTATTAAATTAATGAAAGGAGTAAGTAAGTTGCGGCCACCCACCGCACGCTATTCCACTACGTGGGATGCTAACAAAGTATTGTCACTGTTTAAAATATGGAATGAAAATAGTAAACTTAGTACTAAGGAACTGTCAATTAAGCTAGTTTGTCTATTAGCACTTAGCACAGCCCAAAGAGTACAGACTTTGGCTTCAATTGAATTAAAGAATTTTGTTTGGGATAGCCCTATTCAAATAATGCTAACAAAGAACTTAAAATGTACTACAATAAGACGATCTAATCGGATTTTGGTGATTAATGAATTGATTGATGAACCGAAATTGTGTGTAAAATCTTGCTTAGTTGAGTATAGAAACCGTACTTCCAGTTATAGAAAACACGACACTTTGTTTTTGTCTTATTTAAAACCGTATAACCCTGTAACGTCTCAATCTTTGAGCCGATGGCTCTCAAATGGCTTAGATTTTGCCGGTATAGATACCTCAACAATCAGAGGGCATAGTTTTCGTCATGCAGCAACTTCAAAAGCCGCAAGATGTGGATTGTCGGTTGATTCCATTATGTCTAGAGTCGGTTGGTCAGAAAAATGTAAGACCTTCGCTAAGTTTTACAATAGGCCTTTAGATGAGAGATGTAAATTTGGAAATGTCATTTTGGAAACATAAATATATTCTAAATGCAGTGTTTATAGCTTAAGTTATTTAAATGGATTTCGGGAATAAAGTAATATTATATCACCAACACCTAACTTGCTCATCGTCACTCTTTAAACAACTCCACTTTCATCCCAGTGATGTATGGAGATGAAGGAAGAAGATACATAATTGAAGATTATGTGAGGCAGATGCGTTAGCATCTGCTGAAAACATAATCTATATTATGTGAGTCTTCCGTAATCGGAAGACATCACTGCCCGCCTACCCACCCCCGGAAGTAGGGTGACGACTCGCTCTTTAAAACAATACCGATCCGCTGAGCAGCGCCTGGGGACTATAGCACGGATTCCGTAAGCATGCTTTTGTTTTCAAATTTCGAGACTGACTTTTGCAGTCTCACTTTGAACTAGAACTATCTTCTGCCGTCATCTTGCGATAACTCCACTTTCATCCCAGTGATGTCTTCCGATTACGGAAGACTCACATAATATAGATTATGTTTTCAGCAGATGCTAACGCATCTGCCTCACATAATCTTCAATTTTCTATAACCTGGCAAACGATTTAGTGTCAAGCCTAGAAGTATATATTTCAGTAAAATGGTAGCCTCGTAATCATTGACCATGATGGGAATAAGAAGTTTCTCGAAATCGAAGCACAAAACTAAGCGAAACTCGAACGACCAAGGAAACAAATTTTGTCATACAAACAGTTGAATCATTAATTTGCTCTATTAGTATAATTTGCTTTTAAAAATTGAAAATCATCTTTACCTTTTCCTACTAGAACTTAACCTAATGATTGGCCTTTAGTGGAAACAGAAATCAAGAAAATCTTAAGATTAAGTGGCTACCGTTCAAACAAGATATAAAAATAAGCATATATATTATAGTATGCAGATGTTGGTTGTGTAAAGGTTAACAACAAGCCACATCATTAAAACTTTTTGTAAATTTAAAAGTTTTGAATTTACGAGAAGCAGCAAACTAAAAGCAGATCTAGATACTACGTTGCAAATTGATTTAAACTGGCCAAGTGCTGTTACCCGACTCACCCGACCTCGCCTGAGACACCTTGCAGACGCTTCATCACTGTCACATGCCAAAGTGAAATTCTTTATTGGCCCGTTTAGAACAAGCCACTTATTGTACTCATGTTTTACTTTTACACAGAAATGTGAGCATTAGCATGTGTCAGTATACGATTGGTTTCAAAATCCATGTATCCATGTAATAAAAATATAAGTTTTATTAACCGCTGCAGTAAGGCTCTTTGACCTTTATACAAGAAATAAAATAATCATATACAATTTCAATTGTACTGCCATTAAAGTGTTGTAAGTTACATTAGAATAGGGCTAATCTCTTCACTATTTGGTGTCAATAAATTTAAATCAAGATTTTGTTTATTGCAGTTCACGGTAATAAGCAAACTGGGGGATCGGAAGCGGCTCAATTGCAGGAAAAAATCTCTCTATCTTCCAGGGTCGTAATTAACAGAATCAAAAAACGTTGGCGTAAGTGACTTCCTTATATTACAGTATTTAAATTTGTTGATAAAAGGGGCGTCTTCAGGCGCTCAAGAATTAATTTTATATGAGTATGGACGTGCCTTTATGCACTAAAAATCTTTTGCATCACACTATTTTTCAAAATAAGGTTGAAATCTCAGAACCAGTGAAACAAGAAAATTATTCAGTGACTCGTAAACAGTTTGAGCAGTATTAGGCAATTCTATTTAAAGAGCAATTCATTATTTTACAATGTGGTGGCGAAGCTGCAACGGACGAGGAAGATATTTTGTGGGTATAATTGCTGCTGTTGCTGCTCAAATTGATCAGCACATGTCTTTATCAAAATAAAAAAACCTACTCCCAACCGTAAATGACGAATCATAATAAGACACAAATAAAACTTGTTGCAATAAATGTATGTTTGAACAGTTGTTGCCATATATTATATAGGTTACTCTTTTATAGTTCAAGCTTCACTACGAATCTTTTATACTTTCTCATATTTTATAAAAAACACTTTGTAACACACTAACATCACAACGCTTTGGATTGCATCCAAATTTAATTCATTGGCAAATGCAGTAACTAGGAATCAGCTTTGAATTTAGGGGACAAACTCAGTTTTAACAAATAGACGCCATATTTGTAATCTTGGCCAAAAACGGACCAAAAATCATGCAAAAGGTGCCACGCAGCATAGGTCCATTAACTTGGCATATTGACAAATAAAAGTTCTGTTTTCAGAATCTTACAATCCGATTTTTAACAAGAGGACTGAAATGTAAAACTGTTGAACCGTTGTTGACCTTAGGAGTAGTTTTATTAACTTGAAACTCTATTGGGTTCGCTAGTAGGTCCACAAGAGTCTGTATAAATATCTTGGTAGAAATCGGAGTAGCGGTTGAGGAGAAAAAGGTACTAACACAGACGGTCGGACGGCCGAAACAGGAAATCTATCGATTCCTAATAAACTATACAGAATACATTTACACTGTATAACGCGCAAGCCCCGCCCGACGCACTTTCTTGGTTCACCATACCAAAAGCTATTTTACCCTATAAGCTTAGCCTCCATGGCTCAGGAGCTTGAGTGTCGGGGTAACAGCGTGGAATTGCCGTGACGAATCCTACCTCCGTCAATTTATTTTTGCATGTTTTTTTCACAACCAAACTTTCCCTACAGCCAACGGCTTACAGGGCCTAAATGGTTAAATCTAAAGTCTTTACTGATTGCACTGTGCGACACATGAATTTGGTTGAGTTTTTGATCAAACTGAAGATTTTGATGTCAGATTGTTAAAATTCGAATCTGCAGGGCCCAAATCAGGGCCTTAATGGTCAGATCTGAAATCTTTAGTAATTGCACAGTGCGACGAATGATTATGCTCCAGTTTTTTATCAAACTGACGAATCTGATGTCTGGTTGTTGAAATGCGGATCCGCAAGGATTGAATACAACTGTGTTGATAATGACACATGCGTATAACTTAACGAGACTAGCTTAGAATTTTGGAATTCATTTGTGAAGCAAGGGGCATGTGCAAGATTTCTGTTTTAGGCTTTCAATTCTCACCCAGGCAATTCATGAGAAGCAATAAGCAAGCTATTAAAAAAACGGCTCTAATTTATTTGATGTAGCTGTTAAGTTGTAAGCTGCCATATCTAGAATATGGCTTGAATGAATTTAAAATTTAAACAAAACATACAAATACGGCCCTGATTGAGGTGACAAAGCGTCAATTTTGGCTTGCTGCTGGACGCTGCTGCTGAGTTTTTGGAGTGAAAAAATCTTTTGTTGCAAAAGCATTATCTTATCTGCAAACAAGGCGGAGCAATTATCCTTATGGCACCGAACGCGTTAATATAAAATAAGCATCTGAATCAGGCTCTACCACCGGCGAAGCGGTGATATGGTAAGCGTGGGAAGGGAATGGATAAACAAGAAAGTATTTGTAGGGTAACGCTCCGAAATCCAGAATTGAGTCACATTTGTAACCTTGTAATTACATGGGTAAAGCTTTACGTAATGTTTTACGGTTAAGCACCCGAGTGGACCAATCTAAAATCGCGTAATCTTGTGTTTTGCGGTAGCGTTTGTTCTCTTGCTGATTCTGCAAACGACAACGAACAAGGAGCTTTTTTTGAAGGTTTACTATAGATGTTTTCTAGTATTACTACTGCTAGTTTTCAACTGTGTAAATTATTTCATTGTTAAAAAATCTCTTTTTAAGTCTTTTAACAACAATGTCCCTAAATAAACTGTTAAGTAAGTAAAGCATTAAAAACTAAAAAGAAAAATTTAAACCGATTTTTAGAACCAAACGTTTTTGTTTCTTAATAGTATGGCATCAGCTTAAGTCGTTTTATAGAGAGACAAGCAATTGATATTCGTTTTTGTTGTTTATAGCAAAATTCATGGCAACCTTGCTTCGTACCAACACACCTCCAAATCCTTTTCTGAGGTGGAGACAAAGGAAACTTATTCGACATATCAGTAAGTTTTTTCCGTCATGATTCAACCCATATATGAATTATCAGGTATTATTACTACCTATATAAATAATACAAAAGCTTGTGTTAAACAACTGGTAATTCAAAATATAATAACATCATTTATTTAATTGGTAATTTTTTAAAACACCATTTGATACTTAAGCATTTCAAATACGAAGACGTTTTTCGGCTTTAAACTCTGCCACAGCATATTATATAGTAGTATGACCAGCGTAAAGCAAACCAACGTTTGCAATACATAAAAACGCTATGCAACCCAACGCAACTATTAGCTATGCTCGCATTTCGCAACGTCCTCACGCAGTTGTATACTGTGCATATGCCCCACTATATAGCTATACATTAACTTATTTAATATAATTGGATGTTTTTATATAAGTTAATAAATCAAATTTCAATCAACAAAAATCTTTGTCTGCAGAAAGGAGCATGCGACGTGCACATGTAAAGAATTCCAGGATTCTGGCTCAACAATTCACTGGAACAACTTCCAAAACAGGGATACGAATGTCTCTCAGGGGTACATTAGGGGAATTCTGGGGTAAGCAATATTTACTGCAAAATAAAAATAACCATACACTTGCATACTATCACGCATAACATTAATAAGTTATTATTACTATTAACAAGTTAATAACATAAAGTAAACACAATAAGTAAATAAATAGCAGCATCATATATAGTCGTAGTAGTTCTAGAGAAAGTAGGGAAATATTGCTATGTTCAATATCTCTTTTAATTGATTAAATACATATAGAAAAATTAAATCCAATTGTGGCGATTAAAAACACATAAATACTACTTGCAATCTACGGACGCATTTATATCTATTATTTTATTTTCCAATTAATTGATTCAGGGAACATCATATGAAATACATTTATTTGGTCCTGGGATCACATTTTCATGACAGTTGGTTATTATCAGGTAATTGTAGTCCTTATCTTGTAATCTATATATGCAGTTGAGAACATTTTGTTACGTTTGATTATGCGCATGTCTTTTTAGTAAAAGGTGAACTAGTTTTTGCATGTATATTATTTCACATCAACAACAGCGTTTATACATAAAAACGACTCTTGAACATGCCCATAACGGGCATGAACGAGTTTTAACGGGCACGAACGAGTTTAAACGGGCATGAACGAGTTTTAACGGGCATGAACGAGTTCTAACGGGCATGAACGAGTTTTAACGGGCATGAACGAGCTTTTACGGGCATGAACGAGTTTTATCGGAAATGAACGAGTTTTAACGAGTATGAACGAGTTTTAACGGAAATGAACAAGTTTTAACGGAAATGAACGAGTTTTAACGAGTATGAACGGGTTTTAACGGGCATGAACGAGTTATAACGGGCATGAACGAGTTTTTACAGGCATGAACGAGTTTTTACAGGCATGAACGAGTTTTTACAGGCATGAA
Source organism: Entomobrya proxima (assembly GCA_029691765.1). Lineage (NCBI taxonomy): Eukaryota > Metazoa > Arthropoda > Collembola > Entomobryomorpha > Entomobryidae > Entomobrya > Entomobrya proxima. The sequence continues at coordinate 3,931,254 of CM056172.1, forward strand.
CGAGTTTTTACAGGCATGAACGAGTTTTATCGGAAATGAACGAGTTTTAACGAGTATGAACGAGTTTTAACGGAAATGAACGAGTTTTAACGGAAATGAACGAGTTTTAACGGAAATGAACGAGTTTTAACGGAAATGAACGAGTTTTAACGGAAATGAACGAGTTTTAACGGAAATGAACGAGTTTTAACGGAAATGAACGAGTTTTAACGGAAATGAACGAGTTTTAACGAGTATGAACGGGTTTTAACGGGCATGAACGAGTTTTAACGAGTATGAACGGGTATGAACGAGTTATAACGGGCATGAACGAGTTATAACGGGCATGAACGAGTTTTAACAGGTATGAACGAGTTTTAACAGGTATGAACGAGGTTTAACGGACAGGAACGCGTTTTAACGGGAAGGAACGAGCTTATCGGGCACGAAAGAGTTTTAACGGGCATGAGCGAGTTTTAACGGGCACTTATTTCTTTTGTCGGGAATTAGCGACTGTGACCCGAGTTGGGTGACAAAATTTAAACATTCCTCAATCTGAATCAATTTGAGACGTGGAATCAAGATCTTGTTTCATTTTGTTATATCTGTAATCCAAATTTTCTGAGCCGGTACGGCAATGTAAAATTGCTAACTTCATCGATTTTGTTTAATCTTCATCTCTGAGGGGATCTAGTTCGACGAATAGAGAAACTGTTGGATGCATGTTTCCTAAATTATTTTCTATAACCTGGCAAACGATTTAGTGTCAAGCCTAGAAGTATATATTTAAGCTCTGAGCTAAAATGATAGCCTCGTAATCATTGACCATGTTGAAAATGGGAATAAGACGTTTGTCGAAATCAGAGCACAAAACCAAGCAGAAACTAGAACTACCAAGGAAACAAATTTTGTCATATAAACAGTGGAATCATTAATTTGCTCTATTATTATAAGTTGCTTTTAAAAATTGAAAATCATCTGTACCCTTTCCTCCTAGAACTTAACCTAATGATTGGTCTTTAGTGGAAACAGAAACCAAAAAATCCTAAGATTAAGTGGCTACCGTTCAAACAAGATATAAAAATAAGCATATATATTATAGAATGCAGATGTTGGTTGTGTAAAGGTTAACAACAAGCCACATCATTCAAACTTGTCGTAAATTTAAAAGTTTTGAATTTACGAGAAGCAGCAAACTAAAAGCAGATCTAGATACTACGTTGCAAATTGATTTAGACTGACCAAGTGCTGTTACCCGACCTCGCCTGAGATACATTGCAGACGCTTCATCATTGTCACATGCCAAAGTGAAATTCTTTATTTGCCCGTTAAGAACATGCCACCAGAGATAGGATATTACGTATTTGTAAGTGTAATTAATTACAATTTCAATAACAATTACAGTAAATGAGTATTCGTATTTCAATTACTTTAAAAAAATAATTGAGTAATTGTAATTGAACTACTTTTTAAAAACAGAAGTATTTTGTAATTGAAATTCTTTTCTTGAAATATTTTTTATTACTATTTATGTTCATTTAAGAAACCACAAATATTTAAACATAATTACGACAAAATGATACTGTATTATTCGCATATGTGATGTATATTTTGGTTTTCATACGTATACAGATTGCGTGTCTCTGAAAACGCTATGCACCTCAGTGCAGAATTCTTATTCGTAAATGAAATTTCCTGTGACGAAGTAATTGAGAAGTATTTGAGTATATGTATTTCAAATACATTTTTGTTCAAAAAGTATTTTGTAATTCAATTACTTTTCAAGAAAGCAAAGTAATTGTAATTTGTAATTGAAATACTCTGCGTTTTTGAAAAATGATTTGTTTTTGGAAAAGGACGGTAATGCACTCAAAATCGTAAAATGCACTGAAATTATTTTGAACGCACTGAAAATAGTTGGTTGCCATTGGAACAGCAACTAAAACCGTAAACGCGCAGCTAAAATCAACAACCAACACACCGAAAACGGAGGAAAGCAACATGGCCATTCCACCACCATTCATTCGTAACTTATCGTCATTGTCGTCGTCAGTTCGTCCACTGTCTAGGTGTCGAAACCACACTGTCTAAAATCCTACCTAAATCTAGCTTAAAAGTTAATTTGTCCGTTAATTAAATTGAAATAAAACCTGTTTCGTTAATAATTCTGCCAATGTGTCCGATATTGTAGGCCTAAGATAAGTTACCCGGTCAAAAGAACCCTGAGATTTGATTCACCCCGGTACCTCCGGTCGTCATATAGCACCGACGTTACATACACACATAGGTCTATATTGCATTCTGTTCGCAATATTTGTAATTTGGATATCAATTACAATTATGAAGTATTTTTCTATCTCTGCAAGCCACTTATTGTACTCATGTTTTACCTTCAGACTGGCAGGCGCTTCATCATTTTCACATGCCAAAGGAGATTTTTAATTGCCCGTTTAAAAGATACCATTTATTGTACTCATGTACTACTTTTACACAGAAATGTGAGCATTAGCATGTATCAGTAAACGATTGGTTTTCAAATTCATGTATTGATCATGAAATGGTTTTGTTGGAAATTCTCTTGAATCGTGTTGTAATATCCGGAATCGTTATTTGCATCCGTAGGTGAGTAGGAATTAAATGCACATGTTATTGGTCTTTCCTGTATGGCTATGGACATTTCAGTATCAAAGCAGTTTCAATTTTTCAAGCTGTAAATGTGCCCAAAAACTGTATTTGTTAGACTCATTGGACTGATAAAAATTGTTCCCATAAAGTAGGCTTTGCATCTGAGGAAAACTATACCGAAATATAGTACATACAAGTGGTTAGATGCCCTGCATAAGACAAATCAATCAAATAATGCCATGTGAAATCATCTTACACTTACTCTCTCTTTTTTCTTTCATCATCTTATTATTTCTATCTCGCGTCCAACAATTTTATTATGAGGAGAGTTTAGATTCACCTTACAGATTTCTTATCGAACTAAAATATATAAGTTTTAATAACCGCTGAAGTAAGGCTCTTTGACCTATGTACAAGTAATAAGATAATCATGTACAATTTCAAGTGTACTATCAATAAAGGTTTGTAAGTTACATTAGAATAGGGCTAATTTCTTCACTATTTGGTGTCAATAAATTAAATTCTTTATTGCAGGTCTCGGTAATAAGCAAAATGAGGGATCGGAAGCGGCTCAATTGCAGGAAAAAATCTCTCTATCTTCCAGGGTCGTAATTAACAGAATCAAAAAACGTTGGCGTAAGTGATTTCCTTATATTACAGTATTAAAATGTGTTGATAAATGGGGCGTTTTCAGGCACTCAAGAATTAATTTCATATGAGTATTGACGTGCTCTTATGCACTAAAAATCTTTTGCATCACACTATTTTTCAATCGTACGCTCTAAAATCACAATTCTAGTCACATTTGTAACCTTGTAATTACATGGGCGAAGCTTTGCGTTATGCTTTAGGGTTAGGTACCCGGGTGGACCAATTTAAATACGCGTGATTTTTGTTTTCGCGGTAGCGTTTGTTCTCCTGCTGATTCTGCAGAGGAGCAAGGAGCTTTCTTAAAGGTTTACCATGGATGTTTTCAAGTTTTTTTACTGCTAGTCTTTAACTGTGTAACTCATTTCGTTGTTAAAAATCTTTTTTTGAGGTCTTATAACAGAAATGTTCTTAAATGAACTCTTATATATGTAAAGGATTTAAATTTAAAAAGACAAATTTAAGCTGATTTTTAGAAACAAATGTTTTTGTTTCTTAATAGTTTGACAACAGGTTAAGTCATTTTATGGATAGACAAGCAATTTATATTCGTTTTTGTTGTTCATAGCAAAATTCATGGCTACCTTGCTTCGTACCAACACACCTCCAAATCCTTTTCTGAGGTGGAGACAAAGGAAACTTATTCGACATATCAGTAAGTTTTTTCCGTCATGATTCAACCCATATATGAATTATCAGCAGAGTTTGGTAACTTTAATTTTAAGTTACAGTTACAGTTGAGTTACAAGTTAAGTTACGTAACTATAACTGTAACTTGTAACTTACATAAAGCAGAAAGTAACTTGTAACTGAAACAATATGAAAGTAACTTACAAATGTAACTATAACTTGATTGATAACAGAAGCCTAAAATTTCTTTTCATTGAGAGGAAATTAAGCACCTTTTGAAATAAAATTGTGTTTTTCATATGCTTTCCATGTAAAAAAGTAGGTGAAACTGTCGTATTATAAACAAATAATGTCTAATGAAAGTTACAAGCAAGTTTAAGTAACTTCAAAATCAACTTAGTTACGTAACTTACGAAAGCCAAAGTAACTATAACTGTAACTTGTAACTTTGGAAAATTTGAAAGTAACTTGTAACTTTGGAAAATTTGAAAGTGACTTGTAACTTTGGAAAATTTGAAAGTAACTTGTAACTTTGGAAAATTTGAAAGTAACTTGTAACTTTGGAAAATTTGAAAGTAACTTGTAACTTTGGAAAATTTGAAAGTAACTTGTAACTGTAACTTGTAACTGAGGAAAATCTACTAGTAACTTGTAACTGTAACTTGTAACTAGAAAAAAATTCTGGAGTAAGTAGTAACTATAACTTGTAACTACAGAAAATCATAAAGTAACTGTAACTTAACTAGTTACTGAAAACTTTATGTTACCAAACTCTGATTATCAGGTATTATTACTACCTATATAAATAATACTGTGGTATATTTGGATAATTAGCTACTTAGCTCAAAAGTATTCATTTAGCATAATATGATGAGTTGAAGGACAGTCACAGCAGAAGGAGTCTTGTCACGTAGATCAGTAAGAATACCGGCACCAGCGGACCAGAGAGAGGGGAGTATTATTAGCTTTGCTCTAGAGGCAGAAGCCTCATTCGATTGTATCCCGGCTAGGCACTAGCACGGAGACTCTCCTGAGTTCCAACTGTGTACACTCTTACTCACTTACCTTACCACTATACTTTATAAGTAATAAAGAATCTATATGTTATATGTACTAATGAAATACGCCCGTTTACTTTGGTAGTTATTGAACGTACATACATAACATTTTCTGGCGACCAGGCTGTTGTTTAAAAGTGAAAAAAAAAGTTAAATTTCCGAGAAATTCAACATGCCTACAGTTGGACATTTAGCGGTGTTTAATCCCGGCGTGGACGACATCACGGTGTGGTTACAAGCCTTTGATAATTATCTAGTGGCTAACGATTTGGACCTGGGGAAGGTGGATCCCACAACAAAACTGCCAGATCCAGTAGTTGTGAAGAAGTGCAAAGCGATTCTACTAGCTTCGATGGGGTTATCAGCACTATCAACATTGTCTACCCTAATTGCACCAGCAACCACCGCCACCAAAACTCTAGCAGATTTAAAAACGGAGTTAACAAATCATTACAAACCAACACCAAAGGCCCTGCTGGAACGGTATAAGTTCACTGGGCGCAAACAGAAATCAGGAGAGACAGTAGCACAGTTTGTGGCAGAACTGAAGAAAGCCGCACAGCACTGCAAATTCGAATCGACAACAACGATGACGGAGTTGGAAATAAGACTGCGAGATCAGCTGCTATTCGGTTTGTGTAATGAGAAGGCACAGAATCAGATTTTCCAGAAGGATGACGATCTAACGCTGACGGACGCCATCAAGATAGCAGAAGCTCAAGAATCCGCAGACGCCAGCACCATCATGGTCCGAGAGGGACAGTCCACCAACCCAGTGGAAATACACAAGACCAGTTCAAAGTTTAAGAATGGCAAGAAAAACAAGGGAAATTCTGGAGGCTACAAAGAAGGGAAGGACAAGGAGGAATGTGGAAGATGTGGCTCAAAGAAGCACAACAGCAGCTCCTGTCCACACAAATCAGCTAAGTGCTATGAGTGTGACAAACCTGGACATTTCGCAAATAAATGTCGCACGGGAAGTGGGAAGAAGGAGAAAACCGAGAAGAAGTTTTCAACTAACACTGTCGCCGTGGTCAACTCAAACAGAGCAGTAGCAGATGAAGAGGATGACGAAGACGACGTCAAGCCAATGGTCACAGTACAGGTTAACGGGAAACCTCATCAAATGGAATGGGATTCTGGATGCGCAAGGGGCGTCATAAATGTGTCATTTTGGGAAAATGAACTAGGATCACCGCCGCTGGAGAAGTCAAGAATCAAGTTCGTGTCTTACACCAAAGATGAATTCAAGCCGCTGGGATTACTTTCGTGTTCGGTAACGTATCAAGGTCAGACACGTAAAAGAAAAATACCAGTAGTTGAAGGGTCATCACTTTTTGGGCGTGATCTAATAAGGCTATTTAAGAATGATTGGAAGGAGGTACTTGCACAACTCAACAAGGTGGAGGCGGTAGCAGAGAAGGAAGATCAACTTTCACTGGAGAGTTTGCTGACTGAGTATCAAGACATCTTTGCAGTTCCGGATAATCAAAGCAGAATCAAGAATTTCAAAGCGAAGATAATCCTAAAAGATGACGCAACTCCTAAATTCTTAAAAGCACGGCCTATTCCATATGCTTACCGTGAGAAGGTAAATGCTGAAATTGACAAGATGGAAAAACTTGGTCACATCGAGAGAATTGACTATAGTGAGTGGGCGTCACCGCTAGTAGTTGTTCCAAAGTCAGGAGGAAGAATCCGTATCACTGGAGACTTTAAGTCTACCATAAATAGTCAACTGTGCGTGAACCAATATCCCCTACAAAGCCCAGAGGAATTGTTCCATATCGTCGCTGGGGGAGAAACATTTACAAAATTGGATGGTCCAGATGCATACCACCAAATTGAAGTTGATGAGCAATCGAAACAGTTTCTAGTCATCAACACCCCCAAAGGACTATATAGATATAACGTGCTCCCGCAAGGCATTGCTTCGAGTCCGGCAATATTTCAGGAATTCATGGATAAAACTTTACAAGGAATTCCCATGGCTGGATCGTATTTGGATGATGGAATCTGCAGTGGCAGAACAAATCAACAGCACCTGGAGACGTTAAGAAAAATATTTGCAAGAATGAGAGAAGTTAACTATCACCTGTCCAGAGAGAAGAGTGAATTTATGAAACCAAGATTGTCGTATTTGGGGCATATCATCACAAAACAGGGAATCCTCCAAGATCCTGCTAAAGTGGAAGATATTATGAATATTGAGCCACCAAAAGACGTTGGGGAACTAAGATCCTTTCTTGGTTTAGTTAATTTCTATGCAAAATTTGTTCCGTTTCTTTCAGACATTTGTGCTTGCTTGTACAAATTGTTAAATGATGATGTCAAGTGGAATTGGACAACCGAGTGTCAAGCAGCCTTCAAGAAAGTGAAAGCAGAAGTGGCATCAAACAGACTACTGGTGCACTTTGACCCGTCCTTGCCAATTGGGCTGACCGCTGATGCCAGTTCAAAGGGGCTCGGAATAATAATTTTTCATCGGTTCCCAGACGGAAGTGAGCGGCCAATCCAGTTCGCATCACGTACCCTGACAAAGTCGGAATTGAACTATTCTCAGATAGAGAAGGAGGGACTCGCCATAATGTTTGGGTTAAAAAAGTTTTACAAATACCTGTTGGGACGTAAGTTTATTCTAATAACAGATCATAAACCGTTATTAGCCATTTTTGGTCCCAAGACGAGCCTTCCACCATTGGTAGCAACGCGGTTGCATCATTGGAGTTTTAACTTGAGTCAATTCCAGTATACCATTGAGTATAGGAAGACATCGGAACATGGAAATGTAGATGCACTATCGAGACTACCCTCCAAGAAGAACCCGAGTAAGGCTGAGGAGGAGGAAGAAGTGCAAATTCACGCAGTCATGGAGGAGCAGCTAGAAGCCCTGCCAGTGACCGCTAAGAAAATCAGATATCATCAAGCACGAGATCTAACACTTAGTAAAGTGCAACGTTGGATTTTATCGGGGTGGCCAGAGAAGCTAACCGAAGAGGACAAAGAATTTCAGCCGTTCTTCAAGAGGAAGGACGAGCTACATATCCAACAAGGAGTGCTGATGTGGGGAGCAAGAGCTGTGATTCCAACAGCACTACGCCCAAAAGTTTTGAACGAACTGCATAGTTGTCATGCAGGCATAGTGAGAATGAAGGCGCTAGCAAGGCAGTACATATGGTGGCCAGGGATAGACGAGGAAATTGAAAGAATTGCCAAAGCATGTGAAGCGTGTGCCGCAGTTCAGCCCAATCCCACAAGCGCCCCACTCCACCCATGGCAATATCCTGATCATCCGTGGGAGAGACTACACGTTGATCTTGCAGGACCGTTTTTAGGAAAGAATTGGCTTTTAGTGGTGGATGCCTACACAAAGTGGCCAGAAGTATTCAACATGAATCAAGATACCACCAGCACCGCCGTAATTGCCAAGCTAAAAGAAGTAATAAGTAGATTCGGACTACCGTTACAAATTGTTTCAGATAATGGCCGTCAATTCGTTTCGGGCGAATTTGAAAATTTCTGTAAACAGTCGGGAATAAAGCACACTACCAGTTCAGTGTATCATCCCAGAAGCAATGGGGAAGCTGAGAGGATGGTCCAAACATTTAAGATGGCAATGAAGAAGGGGGGAGGAGAGCTGGAAAGTAGATTACAAAACTTTCTTACTACATACAGACAAACCCCACATGCCACTACTGGAGCTTCACCAGTTGAGTTGTTGCTGGGGAGGAAGACAAGAACGAAGTTTGACCTGATTATTCCCAGTGTGAAAGACAATGTGTATCATGCACAGCAACAGCAAAGAGAGAACTACGACAAGACATCAAAGATGAGGACATTCACTGCTGGACAAAAGATATGGGTAAAGAGCTTCAAGAAGGATGAGCCAAAATGGTCATTCGGTCATGTCAAGGAAGCCGTTGGTCCCTTATCATACATTGTGGAAGTGGATGGGCAAGAGATGAAAAGGCATGTCGACCAGATCGTGGATGCCATTAGCCCAGTCCGATCGCCACCACAACCAAGGCCACAACCAGAGGTGGTGCCATTTGTCCTTCAACCTGAAGAAGAGAGCAATGAGCCGACTGAGGAGCAGACAACTGTGATGCCACCGGTCGGAGAGACTAATATCACGAGCCCACCACGCCAGCGGCCAGTTAGACAAAAAGCTGCAGTCGTAAGATTTGGATACAAGAAGAAGGGGTCTCCAAGTTAGGGTGGAGGAGTGTGGTATATTTGGATAATTAGCTACTTAGCTCAAAAGTATTCATTTAGCATAATATGATGAGTTGAAGGACAGTCACAGCAGAAGGAGTCTTGTCACGTAGATCAGTAAGAATACCGGCACCAGCGGACCAGAGAGAGGGGAGTATTATTAGCTTTGCTCTAGAGGCAGAAGCCTCATTCGATTGTATCCCGGCTAGGCACTAGCACGGAGACTCTCCTGAGTTCCAACTGTGTACACTCTTACTCACTTACCTTACCACTATACTTTATAAGTAATAAAGAATCTATATGTTATATGTACTAATGAAATACGCCCGTTTACTTTGGTAGTTATTGAACGTACATACATAACAAATACAAAAGCTTGTTTTAAACAACTGATAATTCAAAATATAATAACATCATTTATTTAATTGGTAATTTTTTAAAACACCATTTGATACTTAAGCATTTCAAATACGAAGACGTTTTTCGGCTTTAAACTCTGCCACAGCATATTATATAGTAGTATGACCAGCGTAAAGCAAACCAACGTTTGCAATACATAAAAACGCTATGCAACCCAACGCAACTATTAGCTATGCTCGCATTTCACAACGTCCTCACGCAGTTGTATACTGTGCATATGCCCCACTATACATTAACTTATTTAATTTAATTGGATGTTTTTATATAATTTAATAAATCAAATTTCAATCAACAAAAATCTTTGTCTGCAGAAAGGAGCATGCGACGTGCACATGTAAAGAATTCCAAGATTCTGGCTCAAAAATACACTGGAACAACTTCCAAAACAGGGATTCGAATTTCTCAAAATAAATTCTGGGGTAAGCAATATTTACTGCAAAATAAAAATAACCATACACTTGCATACTATCATACATAATAAACACATGCGTAATTTGTAATTGGTTGGAGTTACTCATATTAGACTTAGTAAATAACATAAAGTAATCACAAGAAGTAAAAAAATAGCAGCATCAGAAATAGTCGTAGGTACCTGTAGTCTTTATATTGTAATCTATATATGCAGTTGAGAACATTTTGTTACGTTTGATTATGCGCATGTCTTTCTAGTAATAGGTGAACCAGTTTCTGCACGTATATTATTTCTTTTTATAATTTTATACATATACATATTCTGTATAAATGATATTTCTTTTCGTATGTGACCGATGGAAAAAGTGGTACAGTAGATAAGGTATTCATTAGGCCCTTCTCGTTTATTGAGTTGACCTGAAAAAAGATAAGGATCGTTTTAAAACGTTTACGGACCACTACGAGAGGGTGAGAAAAACGGACAGACTAAAATGTTCCAATTAAATTGTTCACTATATGAACCTTAATAAGTGCTCAGTCTCAGTACCATGCAAGCCCGCTTCAACACACTCACGTAAACCTTATATCGCAGCAACAGCAACGTTGGTACTTTAAAAACGACTTTTATTTTAATAACAGAGTAAAGAAAAACAGGAGAAGCAACAGATTGTAAAATGTTAATTAGTAAAAACATATAGCAGGAAGCATGTAGAATGCTTCAAAACAAACTTGCGCAGCTGCATTTGTTACAGCCTAGTTTTAACAAAATTGCAATTCCTTGTCCTGGTAATCATTGATATAGAACGGATTTAACATAAAATACGTTATGCACAGCAGTGTATTTTATAGTATACAGTTCACTGGTGAATTTCTTGCAGTAGTTTGTACTATGTCAAGTTGTGAGGACTAAAATCGTGTTTTGATTCATTTCAGAAAACAGTGGTAATACAATGTCAGAAACTCAAAAGACTGAAATGGAGGGAACCCAGTCTCCCAATTCATTCGAAAATGGCCTAAAGCCTTCCAATGGCGATTGCAAGGATTCAGTCGATACTACAGAAAATGGATTTGGTTCAGCTGGATTATGTAGTAAAGAATTCGTGGGACAGCAGCGTCCTTTTTTGAACACTGTGGAATATTTTCAGCTTAATGACTTAATTGCAAATGGGGACTTAATGGTGGGAATGCTGCAGTCTAAGAGATTTTCTAATCCGTTATCCCTGACAAAACTTTCGTGATCACTATTCAAGAATATTTATATAACCAAGTAAAACAGTCAGCAAGACAATATGAGTACATTTGCATCCAACATGCAGGATCGGAAGTTTTAATATATTTACAGGCAAATTAATTAGTTTAGTAGTGTTTTGAAAATAAATGCTTTCAGGGATTCATCCAATGTTTAGGGAAACCTTTTATTGAAAAAACGTTTCGGCTCAGTTGTATCGAGCCCTCATCAAAGAAATGCTTCAAATTACAAAGGGGCATATTGCAAACTTTATAGAGGATGGGCCCAAGTCGCTCCGCCTTTTGACATGTACCAATCGAAAGCTCTTGGCGAGCTTATCAAAAGTGTTGTTTGGCGCAAGATCCAATTTCGTGAACCATTTGCAGTTTTGTCCCTTGAAGAGAATAACAGAATCCCAAGAATACATGAAAATGTTGAGCTAATAGTTTGATTATGACTTGCTGAATAACTTTAGCACAAGTACTTAACGGTTAAGACACCTTTAGACATGCATATCACAACATGGGATTCCCATAAGGTTTACAAAATTCCTGACTTCATGTGGCTAAAACTGTTTCCCGGAATTGAATCTTGTGCTCAGCAACACTTTTGATAAGCTTACCAAGAGCTTGCAATTGGTATATGTCCCAATGCAGAGCAGCTTGGGCCCATCCTCCATAAGGTTTGCAATGTGGCACTTTGACTTGACACAAGAATTGACATTAGAATAAAATTTTGGCGATATATTACTATGTTGGAATACAATAAACCATTGAAAGGGTGGCAGTCTAAAAATTTTCATTGTATGCACGGCCGCCAGCCATTTAAACATACTCGACACAGTAGAATCATTTGTTTATTCGTGTTTTAAGTATGGATGCTTAATACCCACGAACCTTAACACGGAGCTTCGTTTTTCAGAATTTTTCCATGAATGTTTCTAAGCAATTGGTACAACCATAGAATAACAATGCTTGATATTTAAGAACATATTAGAATTTTACAATTTGGATATGTCAAATACCATGATTGGAAAATTTCATTAACTCTAATCTGCTCTAGAGCTGCTCTAAGTTTTATGATGTTGTATTTTAAACTTAACAATACACTAATAATAATGTCAAGTAAGCTGTATTATATATAAGGGGTTAAAATGTACCAAAATTAATTTACTTTAACATTTACGATTTTGCTCAATAAATTTCAATGCCAGTTATTATAGGTGTATTGATTTTTTTCAATAATATAACTCTTATTCGAAATTTTCCTGAAGAGTACCTGAGCTGGGTCGAAACGAAATTAAACTTTCATTACATTACACTTACATTACATTTTTCCTTAACACTTAGCAAATCATTGACTAAAATCATATTGCATCAATTAATACATAACCTGTTTAGATAATAGAGGTCATTCACTAATGACGTCGCTTAAAAATTAATATTTTGCAGGCTACTGACTGACCCTTGTCACAATGTTCTAACTTATTGAATGTACCCCGAACAAACCACCTGTCGTGTCTCATGAGGTTTTTCTATAATTTGAATCTCAAGTTTGTAAGATTATTGCTGATGATTTGTTTTTCAGATTTTAGAAATGTCTCCTTGCAAAATATTTTATTCCAAATTTCCTTGATTCGCTGTGTTACAAAAACGAGATTACAAGGTTTATTTGAGGGTTTCCTAGTATGCAAAAATCAATTTCAGTATGCCTTTGGCTATTTTTAAAACGTCAAAAAACTGATCTTACAAGGGAACCGTCCCAGTGTGTACACTCAAAAAAGGTTGAAATGTACCAATTTCATGTTTTTGGATACATAGATTACGATTATAATAGTCGTTCGTGTGAATGGGCCTTTACATAAAATATCAATTGAAAGACTACTTAAAAAGTACGCATATAATAAGAAAATGTCTATTTAAAAAACGTTGTCACAGCAGTACATAAGGACTTCAGTAGAAAATCTGGCAAACGGCTAAACAAGTTTCCTTCAAGCTTCGTACAAAGCTTACTTACTATAAGCGAAATAACGCTTCTGATTTTTATTCGGATTTGTTGACCCTTTGAGGACAGGATGGGGTCAAAAATCATGTGGCATACTTCTTATAAGCAAAGTGAAAGCGGTTCAAAATTCATGTATCACCTCTGGGTTTGCGGAATCGGGACTTTTGACATTATATTCGAAATCTGCGCTAAAAAGTAGTCCTGAAAACACAGTTTTCCTGAAAATTTGCGGGTTACCTCTCCCTGTATTTACTTGTAAGTTACGAAAAGAATAATTATAATAATACAGTCCTGCAACTGGGACTTTTTCATTAAGTTTAATTCACACGAATGAATTTTATGTTTATGTGCGTAATCTACGCACCTGAAAACATTGAAATTGGTACATTTCACCCTTTTTTGAATGTACCCACTGGGAAGGGTTCCCTTAGTAGAATTCATTTGTGGCTAAAAAGGTTGCTTTTTATTGTAATCTCATGGTTTCTTACACTTTCCGTAAACCTTCTCAAAAGAAATGACAAGAAATAACGAAAAACGGACTATCATAAATATTATTGAAACGTAACAATGATTGATTTTTTAAATCAAGTCTAATACCATTGGAATCCATGAGCCCATTTCGAGTCCGGTGTTTCGGTTGATATTTTGAGGATTCTTTTGAATAAAAATGGCCTCTTTGAAGGCTCTCTGAAACCAACGTGCTTCGTGACATAGTAAGGTTGTGGAGTCAATGTCAAAGTTGTGTCCGGGATTCTCTTCTATATGTTGGGCGAGTGCTGACTGAACGACACGATTATTTCTTATGTCCGCCGAATGTTCATTTGTTCCCCTTTCCAAATCCTTAGTTTCTCCCACGTAGCAATGTCCACAGTCACAAGGAATTTTATAAACTCCTGCTTGTATTAAAGGTGGCTTGTCTTTAAAGTTGTTTAGCATCCTGGATAGCTTTGGTCCTGTGAAGTATCCGAGGTCCATGTACAAGTGTTTACGTAAAATACCTGGAATCTGGTATGTTACTGAGCCAATGAATGGAATAGCGCACCACTTCGGTTGTACAGCTAAAACATTGCCTTGTGAGGTCTGCGATGGTTTGGGTAAAAGAATTTCTTCCATTCTGTTTACTACAGTTTTTCGGGGATAGCCATTAACAATCAAAATAGATTCCACTAGTTTTAATTAGTTGTTTAAGGCATCGTCATCAAAACTCCGTTTAGCTCTAATTGTCTGTGAATCTATTACGCTGATCTTTTGGCTACGATGGTGGTGGGATGACCAATCCAAGTATCTTTTACTGCTAGTCGGTTTTCGAAATACTTTTATTGTTCCCTTGTTAGTAAGAGGACATCGAATAATGTGCCATCACAAAACCACTATCAGTTTTACAGTATAGCTAATTATGAAGTCATTTTGCCCATTTTTTACCACATGAATTACACAAAATGGCAACTTGGTAAGTGACCATGGAAACCATAAAGCACATGGAATATTGTATCAAATGCAAAACTACAACTGAATGGTTTTCACGGGTTTGAAATGTTTACCAAGAAACAGGTTTAAAATCTCGTGAGATATTTGTTAGCTTCTCACAAAGTAGGTTGCTCCTGTATAACATGACGATTAAGCATAAGAATTACGTAATCTGTGATTCTTCGCCACTTTTGAATGTGGAAGCACTTATGTTCCTTCCAAGTTATTCCACGCGAACTAGTCATAAATACTCACTTAAAGATATGGTAACATCATATTCTATTCCGTAATGAGAAAACAGCAAAAAATTTTGACTTAGATTAATGTGTTCTGACCAGCACTATAACTAAGAAATTTTAATTAATATCTATGTAATCAGTACTCGCTAGTGTTTGTTTTTAAATTGTATTTTAAAGTTAAAAATTCAAGTAGCTACCACTACTAATGACGAAAGCTCTACTTTCATGTTTAAATACGGCACATTCGGTTTCTGGATATAGATTTAAATTTTTAAAGATTCAGTTTGCAGTTCCCAATTCGCATACCCACAGAAACGTTTTCCTCTGTCACACACCATAAATCAGATATTAAAACCACACGATCATGTTATATTTTGAGAGACATTATGGCAGTGCAGTATGTTTTGAGTTTTAGTAGATAATCTTGCCATTTAAGACATAATTTTTGTGATAAGGTGATAAAATATTAACCACCGTAGTCTTTAGAGTTTGTAGACAGATTGAACCGTCAAATCTTTATTCTGAGTAATATAGTATTAGTATTGGATTAGTGATGTGTGTACAATGATACACATAATATGTATAGTATGGTGTTAGTAGTTAGTATCATAATAGTAAATGTAAGTTACGCTATGTTAAGTATGCGTAAATCACTGAAGGTGATTTACTTAGCAACACAGTAATGAATCTTACGCTAAATATTTCTGATTCACCACACTTTTTATTTCTCCGGTGAACCATTTCCAATTATAATCCCACTTTTCTACACTGATGCCTATTTATCAACTAAAACTACTTTGCAATGTTTTGTATTCCGTTTTTGGGATTCCTCAAAATTTAAATTTTTGTACAAATAAACTCATTTGTAATTTTTACATTTGAAAACATAATGGCTAAAAATTGTCTAGAATTTTTCACTTCAAGGTTCACCAAGAGTCCGATTTCAAGACCATTGGTGATGCCAGAATCTTGCATTACAATTCTACTTCTGCGATAATAGTTTCCAATTTGCATTGCTAGCAAATTCATTCTGTGGCATTTGTAGTTAAATGCAAAATTTAATTTGGATTCATGTTGTACTTTCTTTTTCTTATTTGATGTTTTGAGTACAATGCAATGCATCAAATGTTGGAACAAAAAAGAAGTACAATGCCAAAATCAAGATTGAATCATTTCAACTCTCCAGAGTTGGACAATAGCAAAACACAAATGCAAAGTGCAACTAGCAACACGTAGAATGCAAATTCAGGAATGTGCAAAAACAAAATTTTCTTGCCTATTTGCACCCCTAAAAAGTACATGCTCATTTTTCTTACATTAGTCTCGTGTCAACCCTTTATCAGCATTGTCATATGGATAGGCATATTAATCAACATTTTATGTACACCTTACGTCTAGTATTTCTCGTAAAAATCTAGTGTTGACGTCGTAATTAGTTACTTTGTTTACCAATAATGTGCAAATTTACGTCATTTCAGTAAAAGTAAAATTTGTTAAAATACAATGAAGACAGCTTTATTGGGAGGGATGTTATGTTAGCAAGGACAGCAAAAGTGTATCTGTATAGTAAATGGCACAAACATCATTGCCTGTTACTTGATTTACTTGCCGGTGCAAATTTATTTTATGTGACTCGTATATAAAATGCAGTACCTAAGTGTGCCAACCACCGCAGTAATCAATACTATTAGTGTAGATTACCATAGATCTAGTAAAGGTAGTTAGAATTGTCTGATAAGAAGCTTGAGCATAGTATTATAGGTCTTAGGGGAGATTTACAAAACCACAAATTACAAAATGCATTAATTACAAATTTTCTATTACAAAGTCTCAAATTACAAATGTATTTTTTTCTCCTAAATACATAAATTGCAAAAGTTCAATGGTGAATAGAGTTTTTGTAATTCAAGTTCATTTTCATTTGTAATTTTGGGTTTTGTAATTCTCTCTTTTGTAAAATGTGTCATTTGTAATTTAAAATTTGTAATTCTTCCCGTGCACCAGTATTATAGTATATACCGTATCTTCTAGCAAAGTCAGAGGTATTGATCTTTTTCAAAACAATGAATACTAAATGCATGTTGTTATTAAATATTATACTTTATGATTATTATTGTATTTTTCCAGTGTCTTAGAGATGACCATAGTATAGGATTGAAAGCTAGACAGCAATTAATTTGTTATCAAAATGTTATCCTTTAAAACCTGTTTCTTTCAAATATACATTATTGTATTAATTTACTTCATTTAATTGTTAACAATAATTAAAGCTTGGGTTTTAAAGGGCATTAACGTGTTTATATTTTATTGTATGGGTATCATATGGGACCATGGACCATGCAAAACGGCGCCACTTTTTGGGTTTAAATTTAACATGGGGCTACATTATTGCCCAAAAATTCAGCACGACCATATGTTGAGTGGGGGCTAAACACGGGCTAAAACGGGCTACCCGGACTTTATTTTGACTCTGATTTTAATAAAATAATATCACGTTTTCGTTTAATGTCAATGTTCATAATTCACAATAAAAATTAGCTAACATTAAAACTCCAAGATAATGTTCACAAATGACAAGTGTGCCAACCGGATTTCTTTCCTTCGCATTTTTGATTATTATTATGGTCAGGATCATACGTCTACTACATCTTGGGCCTTGGGTAATGGAGTGCAGCCTAAGGAGTTAAAACTAAGAAGCGGAAAACAAAGGAAGTTTTTAAGTAAACACGACATGATAGTTTGTGTGGAGATGTTTATTTTTGAAATGATTCTTGACGATTGATAATCTTTGTGTTTAGAATTGTGTGCAGGCAGGCAGCAGACAAACGTGAGTAAGAAAAGAAACGAAAACTGCGATGACAATTTGACCTGAATTATGTTTTTGAAAGAAAATTTAAGTGATGATAAGTAGGTAAAAGTATTACGGACTTTAAATGCAGTTTTATGGGAATAATAAATGGAATATTATGTTTCCATGAAAGTTTTTTTATGCATTAAATATTTTTGGTTTTGCTTTTGAGACAAAGTATAGGGTTCCTAATGGACCACACCATTTTTCATTATATATATGCATTTATACGGTATAGGTACGATTTTTATTCATTCCCCGCTTGATAATTATACTTACCATATACCATACTAAAATTGTAAGTCAAAGTCAGCCTAATTGCGATACAATTTAAAAACTTACTTAATAGTCCTATGATCTATAACATTTTAATTTCTCCAAAACACCTTTAAGCTTACTTAAGCAGAAACATTGAATAAGTAAGAACACAACATAAGCCATGGTAGTTGACATGTAAATAATTCTTAGAAAGTATTAAATGAATGTTGTTCTTTGCAATTGAGAAAAGTTTGTGAGAAGTGGCATTGATTTGCAACGTCATTTAATCTTCAAAACCTTTTTTTAATCGGAATGCTAATGCTAAGCAGTGTTTCATTTGTTTACAGAGAATAGCATGAAAATTCTAGATGCAAGCAGTACCACTATTACGTTATTTCCAAGAAGTCACAATTTATTGGCTATTGTGATTTCATTATACACAACGATAGTAGTTATTTAGCCGCGCTAGCTTCAATGTCCCCACAAGTGGCAGAAAAATGAATATAATGAAAAGTCTTACTTTCCAAAACAACAATGCATAGCCTGCATAGCAATGCTCGTTTTACACTCTAGTAACGCAAATCAGAACTTTAGGTTACATACCGTAGGCGTAAATTATAAATGCGATATTATAGAACCTAATATATTGTAAGTTTATATATGCTTCTAGAAAACTAATGCTCATACTCATACAGGACGGTCCGAGCCAAATATTGTACCTCTACATTATCTTGTGGTAGATATTATTGTTAAACAATAGCACATAAAACAAGTTGCGGCCGAATTTTTTCCAGGAACTGGGACATCTGTTATTGAAGTCAATTGTACTTCGCCAACAACTATTGTCACAATGTGTCAGTTGCAAACTTTCCTAGCTATTGAAAGGACAAATTTTGTCTTACTTATATTACGAAATTTAAACTGTTTAACTCAATTCCAAAAGACGTTTCGTTGTGATTTTCATAAAGTTTATTGATAAAGTACATTACGGTACACATGTAACACTCTCAAGTTTGCAAGAAGGACCTTGGACGTGAGTTTGTCCTATGTCAACATTTCTTAGGGGCGATTGGAAAGCAGGAGGTATACACAAACACTCCCGGAATTCTTTTTAAAAATGGCCAAAATAGAAGATAAGCAAATATTCTTATAATTACAACAGGTTGTAGATTTTTCATCAACTCACGTTGCGTAATATTGCAATGTTTCGATCACTACTACAGCAAACAGCACATCCCTACTGCACCCAGTTTACACGTGAAACCATCGTGCATAAAAGCATAAAAGTTTTCACAGCTGAAAATGATTTCCTTGTCGTTTTTTTTACTGAAAAATTTGCAGCACTGAGAAAGTGGAATATTGTGGCCACTTTCATACACAAGCTAAGCTCTAGTGATATTATTCGTATTTTCATTTTGCAATCAACAAATCTGAAAGCTACAATGCACAGCTTTGCGAACAGTTTAGTTACCATTTTACAAAGTTAAAAATGCATGTTTGACAACATTGCCTATTATATATGCAATGATACAAAAGAAAGGTTGTCCACGGTGATGTTTTATAGAATAACTTGGTACTTATGTTTGCGTGGTATTCATGGCAATATATATGCACATACATATGCCAACATTTATATGCATGTATGGTAATTTAGTTTTAGAAATATAGTCTGAAATATAAGTCCATCAGGCTGCTAACAATGCAAGTTATAGAAAGAACGCAAAGAGGCTTTACTTAGTTTTTGAGAAAAGGAAAACGTTGTATACTTGAAAGAACAAATGTTGGTGTAACATTTTTGTCTTTGAATTCATACCAGGTATTGTATTACCCGCGGGTATTTTATTAAAACCCACTACCGAGGGTAAAAAGGAATTTAAATGGTACCGCGTGAAAATGGGATTTTAAGAATCTTGGTACGCATTTAAATGGGGCCATAATTGCTGGAATAACCTTTAAATAGACAACTGATAAAAACCCATTTTACCTAAAACCTCACACAAAACCTTGCTAAGTGAGCATGTGTAGAAAACGGTAAACTGGGTAAACCCACCCCAGTGATAAAGCCCACCACCATGACTGATTCTTACAAAACCTTGTTTATCTGCACGGCATTTTTATGGTGCCATTGTTACGTGTAAAGTTATTAAACGGTTCTTTGTAGTGAAGTCTATGTTGTAAGTGGCATATTATCAGTTTTTGTGCACCTGGCACGGAGGTTAACATTGACCAGGAGGAAAGCAAACAATTGAAAAGAAATATGACGAAAATTAAATTAAGATGCTTTTATTACCCAGTTGACAAAACTCGCACTCATCTCTGCGAAATCGCTCTCGGTTCTCGCTGCATGGATCTTGGACAATCCGCTGCGATTCCTATGCGAATCCAGTGCTGGTTGGCCGGCTAGTCTTTTCGAAATTGCAGCGAGTCTCTGCGAGAAAATATTTTAGCGCGCAGCAAACTCACTGCTATTTTGCACAGATATCTGTACTAGTTTTAGAACAGTTTAGGCTACCCTAGCATGGATTTTGTACGAACTCCATGCTAGTTTTAATGAAAATTAGCAGACAATTGAAATCACATGTTTTTTATTGTTATTTATTTATTACATCTTAGCTCAAACAACAATTAACGCTCAAAAGTTACAAACAATTAATTAAAATGTGTTATATTGTGGCTACTTGGGTCCATCAGAAACTCTGCTTGCACTCTGCTTCGCGGCCTGGGACTTCCTATTATTCAATCAGTAAAAACAAAATAAAAATTAGTGTTTATTAAATTAAATTGAACAAATACGTTTATAATTAGTTCCATCGAACAACGTCTTTTCACTCACTTTCGTTCTCTTACACGGTCACAAGTCTGCTTGATTAGAAGTTGCATAGCTTTGTCGAAAACGTCCTTACTGTAGTCCGTGACCCGAACATTCTGTTGAACAGAATCTGAGAAAACCAAAAATATTACAACGACAATTGTTAAAATCAATATGCAGTTATTATTAGGTATATTACTTAATATCAAAACTAATCAGGAGAATTACCAATAAATGCTGCTGAAAGGCTTTTGTAATTTAAAAAACACATCTTTCCGGACTGACCACGGTAGTTATGTTGGCTTAGAACATCATCCGTGAAAGTATATTTTAGCGCAATTCTCAAAGCACCTTCAGTATTTCCTCCTCCGTTTATGGCTAATTGCTCAACCTAACAACAAATATAATAACATGTAGACAAAAGTATTAAAATTTGAAGATTAAAACATTTAGTAAAGATTAAAGTGAAAAACTTTACCAATGAGTCGTATGCCGCCTTGTTTTCCAAAAGAAGGTCCTCCATAGCCTGTACTGCATCCATTGTCTTTAGCGGAAATGATCCATGGTCAAAAGAAAACACATCCCGTTTGCGCTTAACTGCTTGTCCCTGAATATGTTGTAACACTGACGCTATCATCCGAGTTTGGTTGCGGGTGGTTTCTTGTAGCATTTCCAACTTCCGGATTACGTCTTGGCGAAACTCTTGAACATAAGAATAAGCAGCAACATAAATTACTTTGATTATCTGACCGTTTATTCTATGAGACATGCCAATTAAACCAAAAATGTACCGGCGCATTCCATTGAACAGCCCGGACCAATCATCTGGACTTCGTCTAATGTGAATGAATGGTTCTCATTTTGAGATCCACTATGCAGTACGCCATCCGACAAACTGGTGGAAGGCCAGGTGGAGCCGACAGACGAGTGTGCCAAAGAGGAGGCGGGAGCTGACATACCAGCACTTGAGGTCGCCACAGGATGACTAGATTCCACAGCTGAAGGAGCAGTAACGGCAACCAAAGTTGGTGTCGGTGGTGGAGGAAGCAGATTGGTGCAACTTTCAACGGTCGACGGTTTTGTGGATTTCGAGTCTAGGTCAGATGTGTACTCAGCAGCAGGCAGCTTTTTGCGAGCACCTGCATACGAAGCTGTAAAAAATATTTTTTTAAATTACAAATTTTACGAGGGCTGCTAAAGACTAAATGGCAATGACAACACCAATTATGTCTCACCAAAAAATCCCAAGACTCGACCAGAGAATTCCGCCATATGTTCATCCTTAACAGTTGTTTTCTTTTGTACCGCCTTACGAACACTAACAGGAGAATCGCTTTTAGGGAACTTTGATGTGGTGTTGCCGTTCCCAAGCCACTCCACTGGAACAACTTCAACCGTATTATCAAGCGCAAAATGAAATATCGCATAATCCGCTACCTCGGCAGTGGTTTCGCTGCTTCTGACTTGGCTAGAATGCGCCATCACTTTTAGAGTGCAATAACTTGATAACGATTAATTTATTAGACTTGTACTTAAAACACACACACTTCGATTGAACTTGTGATGTATTAATCAACCGCCCTGGTGCAGTCTCGTCAAAGGTCACCTTGTACACACCTGCTAAACTTGAGTCGCAAGGGTGTTGAAAAACTGAACTAACTTTTCTAAATTTAACAAACTCCAATTTACTATCGCAATCGTTCAGTTTTATAACCTTTCCTACTTCGGAGTTGTTTAGAACGACAATGTTGTTAGGAAAGCGAGAAGTAAGACGAGTGTTGCCTGCTGGCTGCTGATCACCGTAAACCGCCTTTTCTAGTGCCACGTCTTCTTTCTCTTGCAGTTTTCTCACAAGTTGCTTGATTGGCTCTTTTGGAGAGCGAACAAGTCTCTTGGTAAAGCCTAAGTAATTCTCAAATTTGAAGGCGCTAAACCTGTCTAAATGACCGTGTGTTCTAACATCGTTAGCTAGATGTATCAACCCATGTACATTATACGACATATACTTCCTTCCATACAAATTTTTGAACTCTTTGACAAAGTAAATTAACAAATTCTCCGCGTAATCTATTAACTCATGTGATTGTCTTGGCTCACAAAGTAAACGAATTGCTACATGAAGT
Organism: Entomobrya proxima; assembly: GCA_029691765.1. Taxonomy (NCBI): domain Eukaryota; kingdom Metazoa; phylum Arthropoda; class Collembola; order Entomobryomorpha; family Entomobryidae; genus Entomobrya; species Entomobrya proxima. The sequence goes on from CM056172.1 coordinate 3,954,216, forward strand.
ACTAAAAAATGATCATAGTATTTTTCATTCAAATATTTTTTTAACACAATAGGGCCAACATACAATAAAAATGTTCGGAGCTATGTAGCTTTCCACCGATCTACTTCCTTCAGGCTTCGTGTTGTTCTCGTAAAGTCGTTTGTGAATGATGGACGATGAAATTCGAGCTCAATGGATATGTCTTCTGTTTCACGGGTATGTAATCTAAACTGGGACCTTGGACCATCAATCCATAATTTTAAAAGCTTGCGGGTAACTCCAAGGCACACTAGGTGCATATACTCGTACGGAACAGCTTTCACAATGTCAAAGGTTAACTTTACTAACGGGGTGTCTTGTATATGATGCCTAGGGTCATCCTTGTTTCTAAAGCTTTCATTGGTTCGTAACGGTGCACTTGTTTTAATAAAAACTTGAGTAAACTCCACTCTTTTACCCTTAACTTCACATTTGGAACAAGCAGAAAATCCAGAATGGCCTTTGACACCAAGGATAAACGCTCTTGCAGGAGCGTCGCATATAAAAGCACTAATTGAACAGTTCACTAGATTGTCCTGGTACAAAAAGCCATGAGTTTGCAGTTCAACTGTTTCTCTAACAAACTCTTCAAAATATTGTTCCAAACTACTTGGTTTTGTGTTGCCACAAAAAATTGCTACAACAAACACATAATCAGTACCTGCCAAACTCGCAAGAATCGGCCAGAACTGCAACGAGCTACTCTTGTAAAGCGGAATACCGTCTACATTAAACTGAAGATCAACTTGGTCGAGCAGTGGTCTCTTCGAAAAATAATTTTCAAGTCCTCTCTTTATGCCTAAATAAATAAACTTTCCACTTGCAATTTGTTCAGTTTCGATGGGATAATTTCTACTCAGTAGGGTTCTACCATCGCGTGGAAACTGACTAAAGCATGAGTGACTTCTAAAAACTGATAAAATATCGTTGACTGCTGCCCTAGTTAAGTTATGACGAACTGAAACTGCTTTTAACTTTGTTAGCGTGTCCACTTGAGATGCCAAGCTAGGTTCAGTAGGGCTGACTAATTTTACCGTTAGAAACGCTGGTGAGTCCACCCCATTACGTGATGGGGTACAACTTTGTACACAATTATGTGATTCACTGTACAAATTAAATGTTAATGGTGAATCACTTTCTTCTTCAACTGAACTATTTAAATGAGTCTGGTTTGAGTGTTTAATGTTTTTACTTGCAAAACTTCTGTACTTCGAAATTATCGACTTTACATTTTTAGCCCTTTTACGCCTTAGAGATCTCGGACTTTGGCCTTTCAAATAACTATTTCCACCAAACATCGTTTATTACCAAAAATAATAAAGCAGAGAACGACCATGTGTTCTGTTGTTGGAATCAGATTACCCAATGTCTTAGTAGAGAAATCGAGTAGACCTCGCTGTTAATTATTGTCAGTTCTAGAACCGACGAAAAATCAGTGCGAGATCGGTACGAAAATTCGCTTTAAAAAAATAAATATTTTTACTCGTTGGATTTCGCTCACATATTGCCTGCAAAACGCAGCGAGAAACTGCGATGCAAAAATACTACGATTAATCGCAGCGAGTTTGCTTGCCGATGGTGTGCGATTTGTCAACTGGGTATCCACTCCACTACCACTATTTATGGACTAGGTGAGTAGGCAGAAGAAAATAATCAAGCACCTTTATCATAAAGACTCGGTTTTACATTTCCATTAAAAAACAAAAATACAAAAAAGCAATAGGTCTAATCGATAAAAGTGACTTGAAAATACGTCATGGTGAACTCACTTTAATAAGAATTTTGCAAGTGCTAATAGAAAAATAATATGATCACACCGATCCATCTTCATTGAGAAGAATTTTGTTCCTGACAATTTCAATATTTGTCATAAAACCTGTTCCTCCTCCAAGTCTTAAGGGGTGTTCAAAGTATAATGCAATGCATCGATTTTGATACCGAAGTATAAAGTAGAATGCCAAATCAAGCATTGAATTCGTTTCGGTTTTTGAGCGTGGAACAGTGAGAAAAAAACCAAGACAAATCTAACAACATTTAGATTGCAATTTAAAGTGTGAATTTGAATAAAAATTAAACCGGCTTTCGGTTTGTACTTGCAATCGGACCCTTGGAGTACCGTAAGACACAGACGTGCCACTTTGACAGTCGTTTTTATTCTACTACAAAATCGTTCAAAATATTTTATTTAATATAACATTAAAAAAGAAGAAATCTGCAACTTTTAAGGTAACCAGTAGTTTTGTCAAAAAGTTATGAAGGGCATAAAGTGATCTTCTGGCGGTTGACAGGTCGACACTCTGGTCATTTTTTGAATTTGCAAGCTAACAACCAGGTCTTATCGTCGAGCACAAGATAAAAATAATTTGACCGGCATGTATATACATTTGGTGTTTCACATACACCACACTTAGCTTATTGAAATATTAACCATGTATGTTTCAATAATTTTACAATATTTTGAGTTGTTGTTTGTTACAGAAGGTGCAAAAACAGCTATGTATACATCGGTGACTACGGTATATTTTCACTTCGTTTCGGCAACGACATTCGTTAACTGCCGGTTAGTCATAAGTTTAAACAAATCGAATATCGTTTTGACTATTTTTGACCCGCGTTAAAAAATTGCATAGGAGTCTATAGTAAAATGTTCGATCTTAGGATCCTATTGTGCCCAATCTGCAAGGGTTCATCAAAACCACGCAACAAAACTTGCGTAAAATCCACCGTGACAGAAGTTCCGTTGAACCAATGCTGTTTTATGTGTCATTAAGCACGGTTTATAATACTTCGTTGGAATTGCGCAAAAGTGACGAACAACGTTTATGCGGGTTCGTGGATTTTGCGTTACAGGACTTGCACAAATGTTGTATGTCTTATCAATGTTGATTTCACGCGATGTTTACTTTACTGCATAAATATCTGCATGTAATATTTGCCTGAAATCAACATAAAATCAACAACACCATTTTGGTTGAAATTATGTTGCATAGTTTACGTTAAAACCATGGAACATATTTTTCAACACTTTGGACGACCAGAAGAGACTATTTTCTTAAAATTAATCAAAATTATGAAAGATAGTGCCATGTTCAATGCATATTAAGCATTTCCACGAGTGTTAATGTATTGTAAATAGAAAACGCATAAAAACTGCCTTCAAGATGGGCAAATATTAAGCGGGAAAATGAGTAGCCATTTCTGACTTGTGCCCATAAATGCCCTGCGCCGCCTTCGGTCCGTTACTGAAAAAGTAGTTTTAAGTAGTTTAACATAGCCTCAGGCACTTGTCTTCAGGAATCTTCACAGGCACATACTTATATCAATGTGACCTGTGTAGCAATGAAATGGATGATTAACTAGTTGCTATTTGAGAATTAATGATTCAAATTCGTCGACATTACAAGCGGCAATATAGCTAGGTTGTTCTGAAGAGAAAATTCAACGCAATTTCCACGTATAATTCACCTTTCCTCATTGTTGCTCATGCTGCGTGAAAACAACGCAATTTCTACCGTGCGTGGGTTCTTCACCATTTCAACGGCCACATATTGCAGTGGATCAACAGTGTCACTTTTGCGTAGTTTTGATGAAACCTTGCAGATTGGGTGTTCTATAGTGGTACTATACTATACTATGCTATAGGAGCCCTACTACAGTAAAGTGTCCAGCCTCCTATCGTCCAAAACCTTAGGAATAGTAGAGCTGCACTCCTATTCCAGGGCATTTTGCACGAATTAAGTTAAAACTTAATAAAAACTATACTATAAACTATAAATGTAATTCCTAATGTACTAAAACTAAAACCGCGAATGTAGGTTTTTAATAAAACTTAATTAATGCTCGAATTAAAACTTGCCATTTAAAAATACGAATCTCGTTAGTATAGGTATAAAACTCAAACCATTCTTTAGACAGGCTGGTGACGTATGTCTATTAAGACAAGTTCACCATACTACAACTGATCTGAAAGATCACTTCCTTAGGGGCATTAAAATCAGAACATTAATTAAACAATTAAACAAATTGCATAGGATGATGAGTTCCGATGTACCATAGGAGCGCTGCTATATTTTTGGTCCTATTGTAAAAAGTGTTTAGGAGGAGTCTTAAAATACTATTAGTTTCTCCTATAATCGCTTTACTATAGGCTCCTATATAACTGTTTAACGCGGGGAGAAATAAAAGTTAGCTGTTAGAAAAAAGGCAATCGTTTATTTAATTGTCAACTGCTTTCCTGGAAAAGTTGCGGACTTTTGAAGAGAAAAACTTGTGTGCGTTTCACTAACCAATATGGGATAGCCACATACAACGTCAATCCTGAAATACAAACAGAGCGATCACCAGTATAAATAGCAGCCGTGTATTAATAGTCACTTTTAAAGTCTATAGTTTATAAAAATTTTAAGACGTTGCAAGCAACGGTCTTTCTGGACTCTGGATTAGGAGCGGGTATGGGGATTCTCCTACCATATCTCTCATAGGCCAGTTTGCTACCAAACCGATTTGCCACAATGCCATTTTCATACCCGACAATTTATGTATCCGTCATTATGCAGTTTCCTTTCACCTAGTGACCAAGATCGCTTTACCCCCAACTCATTACGTAATGTCAACCAAGAGTGTAATTACAAGGCAACGCTTAAATTTTGCATTTTACAGAATTCAATGGTTCGTAGACGTTATTTTTAAACTGGGTTTTAAACCAGGGTAAATGTGCACTACATCAGCAGAAATCTTGATCTAATATATAAGCAATATTATTTTAATTTCGACAAACGCACTAATGCGTTATGCGGGAGCATGCCTTAACGCGGAAAAACATAAAATTACGTTTCTGTCTACGGAAAGTTGAATACATTTTGAAAATGATAAAAGATAGTAATGTGCTGCTCGCTGTTCTCTGTCAATACATGCTCGTGCGAGAACGTATTATCACGTTCCATGGCACTACAAACAATCCCCACGTCAAGGGCTAAAGCATATTTTTCCCATCCCAGCTAATACAACTTCTACTTACTCAAAAATTATGATATCGGCGGATGGCGGTGTGCCTTTGTGCTAATTAATGAAAAACGGGAGAACAATGGGCTTCCAAAAAAACTCTAGCTCAAACGGAAAACGAGTTGTATGATACAACTTGTATCGAAAAGAAAAATGGAAAAGCCTATATGCAAATCCTATACTAAAAGTTTTTGTTAGGTAGTTGTTTTTGAGTGCGACTAAACGCATATTTGAACCACATGTTTTAAATATGCATTTAGTCCCACCCGAAAACAACTACATAACAAAAACTTTTAGCATAGGATTTACATACAAGCTTTTCCATTTTTCTTTTCGATAGGACTCGTTTTCCGTTCGAGCTAGAGTTTTTTTGGAAGCCCATTGTTCCCCCATTGTTCACTATCTAGCACAAAGGAGCACCGCCATCCGCCGATATCATTATTTTTGTAGAAGCTGTAACTGTTCCACAGGAAATCCCAACTAAAGGCTTTTTCATTTTAATAGCCATGCGGGCTTTCACAACAACATTCTTTTAACGCCACCTTAACTACAAAATAGTACTATTTAAATGCCATGCAAAAAAGATGCAAATTACCAAAAATGAGGTTTTTTGGTAATGTTGTCTTTAGCAGCGAGCAAGTTTAATTGGTTTACCATGACTGGTTTACTATTTAACTATCGGCCATAAGAGCATGCGTTATTTTTTATAAGAGATATGCTATACGTATGGAACTCCTTTGGATCATTTTATCAGGTTTTACTGATTTCCCACCAGTATTTTTGATAACTTTACCGGGTATTTTAGTTTGGAAAAGTTCAATTATTACTTTTAATTTGTTCTAATGTTCTAAAGTGGCAATTTTGATAGGGGTTTATTCGAAGGTGGTTTTTCTGTAAAAAACTTTCTTGTAGGTGGCTCTTGTTTGGAATGGTGGCTATTTGTCAGTGAATCTTTTATTTGGTGGCCTATGTCATGAACCCGCTATCTAACATGCAAAAAAGAAAGTACCCAGCTCCTTGAGAACAACTTGAAAAATGAAATAGTGAATGACGACTAATTTTTATGTGCTATTGTCCTACAAATTCGACCGCGTGAACATTTTATTCACGGATACAAATTTACAAATACACAAAACAATAGCACACAAACATAAAATAAGACTGTCCAAATTTTATTTTGCATTTGTTTTCCAGGAATTGTGTATTTTGTTTTCAAGAAACTGAGTCATTTGTTTTCCAGAAACTGAGTCATTTGTTTTCTAGAAACTGAGTCATTTGTTTTGTAGAAACTGAGTCATTTATTCTGCAGAAACCAAGCCAATTGTATTGTTGTAGACCTGCAAAATTTTACTAAATACCACGTTCACAACACTTTAGTTGCGTTTTTGTTGTTCGATTGTGAACAGGAGTGTTTTCAAACACACCTCTTAGGTCCGAATTGAAAATATTTAACTTGAAAACTGGGCGTTGTCACAGCGTATACATACATACAGCGTTGTACATATTGCAACAAAGATTGAAGCATTTTAAAACTAAAGGCAACAACAACAACAAAGCCTTCCGTGTCGCAAAAGTTTGAATTGAATCAAAACTATTAACCGAGCACTCCATATAGAAGAAGAGAAGCGATTGAAAAAGTGGAACTAGTAGAGTGAGTTGGTGCGCAAAGTGGAAATTTCTGTGGTTCTGAAAACGTTCTTTCACATTTTTCATAGATATTTAAAATGGGAGGTAAGCAACTGAATTGAATTCATAATAAACTGCCAATAATGGTCAATAAAGTGTTTATGTAGAAAATGGTTTGGCCACTTCGGCATAAATTTTAGCATTATTCGCATCAATTTTACAAATAGATAGCACTTCATAATAAGAATAGCCCATATCAGACTGTGCATTATGTTTTCGTTCTTTTTGGGTTCCGCAAGTTACCACTTCATAATATAGCATTCATAAAATATTAGAAACAATTAGAAACACGAGCAATACACGTTATTTTTCAAAACTACTATTGGACTGAAGAACCTGCTGCAATCAATATTAAAACATTGCTACTTCTACGCATGTAACCAACCTCTGGAAACAATTTCTACAGTACAAACTTGTAGTCTGGCCATTCCACGCAATACATACTTTTGATTGAGCCTATTATTTTTGGGATTTTTAAAAACAGAATGATGAAGATGGCGCTATTAGACAATCTAGAAAAAGCAGTATCAATTCTTCACCGGACTTTCAGCGGGTATCATACAGTAAAAGGTGAGCGAATTCAATATATTTATTATCGATGCGGGTCAAAAATGTTATATGGGTAGGTTGGAACGATAAATTTAAAAAAAGTAAACTACGACTTTTGTTTCAACCCAAGAACAACTGCCACTTATATAGGGAAATGCAATAATAAAACGTACGTAATACAGTAGCTAAGGTTTTTTTATGCAAACAGAAGATTACGTAGCTAAAACGTGCAACAGAAAAAATCTTCTACTGAAATGCAAAACAGTATGTTAAAAGAACCTTAAAGAAGAAACCCGCGTACACATTTCGAATTTTTTAAAAAATGCATAAGGAACTACGTTGCGTTGGCTCTGATGACGATAGTGAGGATTCGTCGAGTATTCCAACTCCGATATTCTTACTTGTAGCATTATACAAGGTTTACGTGATACTTGCCTGCACTAGTGAACTATTGATTTAAATTTATATAATTGAATTTTAAGTATGACTCTGTGTTTCATAGATGCAACGACCAAAGAAAAAGTGGAGAAATGGACACAAAACAGACCTGGACTCTCTACAGTTACCAGGAATAATGACGGTAAGAGTTTGGTAGATTTCGAAATATGGCACTACGTCTTTTAATCCTTGAATCACTCAAAAAATTATCACATTTAGTGGGGGCAGCGGAGGAGTAATATGTGGTGGTGGAGGGGGTGGAGGAATGTCAGGTCATGTGGGCCGTGCCCTTGATGACCTCCTTCTCTTCCAGCTGTCCTGCTCATCCACTTGGTCAACACAGATAACGCTCAGAATTAGTCAAGAATCAAGTGCACTCTCTTTAGTTAACTAATGAATGGTAACTGCCACCCGATGTCACAAATAATTATTCCCCAACACTCAACACAATAAGAAAGTACTTTTCAAATTAATAGATAACTTGGTACTACTTTCTTGCATATAATAGGTATGCACCACTCAATCAATTAATCAATCTAAAAATATATTTTCACGGCTAGAGGTATTACACCTTTTCTTCTCTCTGTCTATCCAACAACAACAAACCTACTACTACTCTTACTTGCTATATAGGTATATGTATCTCTTACAAAGGAAAATGGCTCCCATCACTTCAGTCACTTCATGCTACCCGGACTCTCGATAAGCTTGTCTCAAATAGCCCCTCTATTGCTATCTTTCTTTGTTCGAGCGTCGCTTTTCTTGACATTGCCCCTCGGAAATGCCCCCTGTCGGGGCACCTCCCTACTCTGAGAAGCCCCTCTCCTAGCCGTTTAGCTTCCCTTTGGTGGAATCTATTGTCGCCAATTCTCTTATGCTTAGTTTTACGGCGTTTGTTAAAGTAGTCAGGGAACTTCGCTTTGACAGCATTTAATCTTTGGGCTATTTCCTCACTCTGCCTAACTTTGTCAATCGTACAATCTTTGTATCTATGTCCTGGTAACCAACATTTTGTACATAAATCTTTTAGGCTCAAAACTTCTGGTTCTACCTCTAGATCATTTTCTGCTTGTAAAACTAATTCAATTTCATCTTGTACTTCAACATTGGACTGACTAGAAACATTTCTTTGATCATCATTCACAGTAATCAACAAATCATTAGTAACAATCCTAATTTCATTATCAACAAAATCAATATCCATTGGAGTTTCCTCCATGTTGTCCTTGGACTGGTGTGTTGGTTTCCTCTCCATCATCCTCGTCACTGACACGCTCCAGAAAGTCGGGTTTGGGATCGTAATCTCTAAGGACCAGTCTTCATCTTCCTCATCAATCTCCTTGGAACTCGTACTTGGTTTATTCGCCGGTGTAACTGGTGGCGCAAACGCATTGCTTTGACAGTGCTCAACATTATACTTAATACTTGCTCAAGATCTTCTGAATCGAATCTATATCGGTCTGTGTGGCGTCCAGTTATACAATTTTTCCTCAGTTTCCCATGCATCAGGCAATACTTTGCGCTCAGCGATCTTGTTCAACATCTCATCAGACACGATCTTGCTTGGAGAAGCATCTTGGTGTATCGCAATTTCCTTCCGCCACTCATATAATTCATAAAACAGAGACACATTACAATTCTCTCGCTTGACTGACATGACATACTCGATGGGTCGGGCTCCAAACTGCTTTTCGGTGTTTGATAGCAGATGCTTCATCCGATTCCGAACGAAGTTCACGGTGCGGCCCAATTCAGGACCAGCGATCCAGGTCTTCATGTTCTCCCATATCTTTCTGCAAAAGTGAACATCTCGTCAAGCATACTCTAATAACTCTTCGTGTAGAGGGCGATGGCACCAATCCGCTCCTTGAAGCATTTTAATTTCGTCCTTTACAAATTCGGCCCAACGTATTCTGCGACCACTTGAATGTCATAAACTGCAACAGAATATATGCTAAAATTCCGCTCTAACGTCAACAGGTCATTGTGCATGGCATGAAACACCTTAGTTATCCGCTCTGACTCAAATATAGGCTTCAATCATTGTAGCTGTCCCCGCACTGCCAAAGGATCAATAAGATAGTTATCCCGGCCAGTTGCAATTTGGATAAGACCAGGATACTTGCTTTGGTAGCCAAAGTCAGGGGAGAATTCCAAATCCACGAAGATATAACGTTGCATGTTTACATCCTTCATCAGTGTATCAAACTTGCTAATCGAATCCACAGTTTTGTAATCTTTAAGCATCTCTCGTGGTAACGCTTTGTTCTCGGGCAGAACAAAGAATGAATCTGGAATCTTCCACTTGGCGATTGTCGCGAGATACGGGTGAGCTCTATCTTCTCCAACCACTCTGCGTCTGCTTTCTTCGCGGTCATCTAAAATAGATATACAAACACTTTTAGCCACAGCCCTAACAGGACCAGTAGCTTGGACCACCATTTTACACTTCAGAGTACTTTACATTGCAAGTCAGCTTTGCAAAAATAGCAAAGTGCAAAGAAGTTGCGGCCCACCACCGTTTGCTGACTTTGCACTTTGCTAGCGATAACACTTCTGCCAGTTATAGTATCATACTTTCTGAACAGGTTCGTCTGTGCCTGCTCACTCATCAGCCCAAAAACAAACTGGTCTCGTAGCCTTTCCTCTAAGTCCTAAAAATGGCACTTAGCTGCTAAGGTCCTTAGGGCTGCTAGAAATTGTGAAACTGTTTCTCCCGGCTGCTGTTTCCTTCCCATGAATATAATTCGCTCTGCTATTGCTTTTGGTCCTGGTTTAAAATGTTTCTGGAGTGTTTCCAGAATCGTTGTCACTGCTGTTGCTTCAGGTTTGGCTGGTGACAGCAGATTTGCTAACAAACTAACATTTGGCAGGCCAAGGGATGATAACAAGATTCCTCTGACTCTTTTGACGTTTGGTGGATCAATTTGGTCAATTCCATTTGCTATGAGAAGTGACTCAAACGTAGTTTGCCAGATTTCAAAATCGTCGGTGGTGTTCTCAAAAGGTTTCAGTTGACCAATTGTTCCCATCGTTACGTACAGGTATGGACCAGGCTTCACTTTTAAAGTTGCGTCGGGATCGTCTTCTTCTTGTTCCGAAAAAGAAATTTATACATTCCCGGTTTCACTTGGCTTGGGGCGGTGTAAGAATGTCTGTTTTCTTCACTTTTTTCCCAAGTTGCTGTCTCTTTCTTTTCTCTCTTTTTCAGTTATCACTATTACTGAAAAGAATCACTGGTCGCACACTGGTAAAATCACTCGTCGCCAAAATGTTGTATTCGTATCTTTATGAGCTATGGGCATGGACTACGAACATGAATATTATATGGTGCTGGATGGGGCAATTCAATGCATGGGGCAAATCAATGCATGGTTCTTTGCCTGAGTGTGGACCAGCCTATTTTTAGTGTATCTTTATTGCTTGTAAGTCAGAAGCAGAGTGGAGACGAAATCACAAGATTTCGTCTTCAAAGAAAATTTCATTACAGACAGTTCAAGGTCTTATCATTTTACAGCAAGTCTTATCCTCTAGCTAGATTAACATAATTTGCTTAATTCTATCTATCTATGTCGTGTATCATACACCACATCGGCTAAATTATAAATTGTAGAAAGTTTTCTAAAATACATTTTTGCTAACGATAGTGTGAATAATGAATACACATAAATTAACTCTCAACATATTCTTCCAAAGCGTTGTTACTTCTGCATCCTATTTCAGAACACAGCAGGGTTAAAAAAATTACTCCCCCCGTTACACTGTATAATAATGAAATGATCATGATACACACAATTGTAATTTTTTTTAAACGGACTGTCTTCAATGATAGTTGAGGTAGCAGACTGAAAACTTGCTTAAGTAAATATCGACAAACGCGTCAAAAATTTTATTTTCATAAAATTTTGATTTGCCTGAGCTGACGAAGATACTATGTTCCAATCACCTGTACAGATGATTTTGTAGTGTCAAAAACACTTTTTATCGAATATCTCAAAATCTAAGATTTTTTCTTGAACTTTTCGACCGACCCAAGCTATTAGAGCATCTCAGAATGTCATCAAAACATTTCAAGCAGTTCCTGAGAAAACTCATGCCAAAGGAAAAATGGAGGGTAGTGTGTGCATCATAACTTCTTGACCCGCCTTTTTGCTTATCCTAGCTTATAAGTTGAAACTATATAATGGCTTCCTCCGTCGAGAAGATTCAAAAATGACATACCAGTAAAATTTTATACTGGGTACAAAGAAATCAATACTTTATAAACATTCATAGAAATGGACATCGTTATCGTTTTTGCAGTTCTAACTTTTTAGATTTTTCAACCAGCGTAACAAAGTGGTTAAAAATGATACTACTGAGGCTGCGTTGCTCCGAGTTCTTTCCTCGGTAAGACGCATATATTAAACAAGTCATTGTTTGGTAAAAAATACAATTCAGCCAGCATAACGACCCACGACGGGGCGCTGGTGTTGTAAAACAAACAAACAAACAAACCGCGCCAACGCTTAAAATTTGGCGCCAACTTTATTCCATCTACTCCCGACACTGATGTAGAATGTACAATATGCACAGAGCACATAAACGAATGGTAGCAGATTGAAATCGTACGGCTTTTCACTTTCAGCATCTCTGATGCCATTTTGCTGTATACTTCTACAAGCAAATGGACTCGGGAAAGCCAAAAATGTAAAGCCGCAGGCCTTACGATTGCTTGTTTTTCTAAGCAGAGCTCTTCACATTTCCTGTGAAGACTAAGCAAACATTCACTCTCGTTTTTCAGGCTTCAAATTGTTTTCCAGAAACGCACAAAAAAGAGTATAAAGTTTCTAGAGACTTTTAAGAAATATTGACCCGCAAATTGGAATAGTTAGTTTGTAAGTATTTTCACAATATAAAATACTTCGTCGCGTCAGTGTAAATCAAATGGTCTCAAATCTACATTCAAGGATCACCTAAAAAAATTCAGAAATAAAAAAGGTATTCTTCGATATAGAGGCATGTTTGCGAGCGAGCTAAAATATAGGAACACTAAAAAATATGCACTGCAGATGATAGGTGCTTGAGTATTTAATCCATTTGTTGTTTTATTCAAAGGTTTACTTAAGCAAGCGAAATTCAACACTACAATGGTTGCTCAACCAGAAGCTATAAGCGGAATCTCTGGCACATCTAAAAAAAGTAAGTTATTTCTACTGTTTCATTAGGAATGGTTTGACTCCTCCTATTTTCCTTTTCCAAGCGTACAGCCAGTTTGCCTACACCGTTTTTCTTAGAGGTGGCTATTCCGATTTAAGCCGAATTTAGAATAAAGACTCTAGACGACCTTGGACGGATCCCTTTTATTTCCTTTGTTTTATTTTATTTGATCCATTTGATGTTATGTATTAGGTCAACCTCAAAACCCACGGGCCATCGGTGCTTCAAAATTTTTACGTAAAACCTATAATATGGTTTATAGGTCGATTTTAGGTCCATAGTTCATTAGGATAACAATACTAGTTTGCTTGCTTAATGTGGGATCCTAGGGTCGTGAAATCATTGCCTTAATTTTCAAGTTCCAAGCCTAAGGGATACATAATGTGCGGCACATCACTATAGGTCTTTTCTTCCAGAATATACAAATTTAACTTACCTTGGATCCTTTGGTCGATTCCAAATTACTCCATTTACCCATCGATTTCTCCTATGATATTTCAATGCTGAAATTTGAGAAGAGAAATATATCAATTTTAGGAAACTTGTCAGCTGGACACGACAGCAACAACAAACGTTTGAAGCCTCACTTACAAGATGGTAAGTATAAGAACGTATTTCATAATATTTTTCATTTGCAATTCAACACTGTATTCAACACAATTTGCATTACTCCATGTAATGTTTTCATTACGAGAATGCTTACGCAATCATATGCTGGCTGGAATTTTATACATTAATATTAATCCAAAAACCAAGCTGCGCAAATCTATTGCAGGCGTATATGTCTTAGATAATATTGGATATACAGAGTATTTCCATCCAGAATAAGACACAAAATTCAAATATATGAAATTTTATACTCTACGAAAAGATGTAAGTGCTAATTTGCAGCATTCGTATATTATCCCCGTTTTTCTTTTCAAACATTTTAACTATTTAGTTGAATTTTATACAAACCGAAGGCAGGATGTCGAACGAAGTTAAAACATCAAGTCTAGACGATCACTAAAGTACTATACTAATATGTCGATAATTAGATAGACTAAATAGATAGAATAAATAGCCTGGTTTAGACCCCAAATAGCCGGGTTTAGACCCCAAATAGCCTAGTTGAGACCCCAAATAGCCTAGTTTAGACCCCAAATAACCTGGTTTAGACCCCAAATAGCCTAGTTTAGACCCCAAATAGCCTGGTTTAGACCCCAAATATCCCGGTTTAGACCCCAAATAGCCTGGTTTAGACCCCAAATAGCCTGGTATACACCCCAAAATAAAGTAGACGAACAGACGGACACACTACTCGTTAATTAGCTCACCTGCTGACGCAGCGAGCTAATAATGGGTACACGGTCCAAGGATAGCTCGGTCCGAATATAAGTTTAGATTTAGATTCAATTTTATTATAAGCTTCGGAAAACTTATTGATATATATTATTCTAGAAATAAGCGGGGACATGGAAACGACCAGTGTGACACACGAAGCTTTTAAAATGATCCAAGAAGTGACTTAAAAGGTTTCTGAAACCGACAGCCACACCTCTCAACTTCAGAATCAGGCGATCAATAGGCTCATCGAAGGGTTCAATAAAGCGATTGGAGAGTATAACAAGACGGTTATAGAATTAAATAATGGCCCTGCATTGATGAGTAAGGACTATGAACTCATAAACGGTGCCCCAGAAGCTAAAAATTCTGCTTCAACAGTCACCAGTCATGCTCCTACGGCAGTCGGTCCTGAAACTTCCACCCAAACACGCCGGGAATCAAACATATTGAGTCAAGCGCAAGGTAAAAAACTAATAATTTATAACACGTAAAAAAGTATATGTATTCCGATATTTTTGATGGATAGTTACACAAAACATGATTTTTTCAAATTTCAAAACTTTTACTTCAAAATCCCAAAATAATGCATTTGTTTGTCGTACGTCTTTCGTAAATAGTTGTCGAATTCGGCAGACTGGTCTTAGGCAAATATTGTGGAACATAGAAAGAGTTGGATAAACGTCGGATCCGGAATTTCTTACTAGAGAAAGATTAGGAAGGTTACGAGCAAGCCGAGCAAAACCTGATTTTAAGCCGCCAATTACGTAGATTTTCCTCGTAAATAACATATGACAATAACCAGCTTTACAGCAGGCATACCCCCAGCCATTTGCAAAACACCCGGAATAAAATATATTTTAATCTATAATAAAAATGCGCATATAGTTAGATTGCCATAGTTACGTTGCCATGGTTAACAAAGTTATGTTGCGATGGTTAACAAAGTTACGTTGCCATGGTTGCCGTAGTTACGTTGCCATGGTTTTCGTAGTTACGTTGCCATGGTAACAACACTTTGGTTGCCATGGTAACAACACTTTGGTTGCCATGGTAACAACACTTTGGTTGCCATGGTAACAACACTTTGGTTGCCATGGTAACAACACTTTGGTTGCCATGGTAACAACACTTTGGTTGCCATGGTAACAACACTTTGGTTGCAATGGTAACAACACTTTGATTGCCATAATAACAACACCTGGGTTGCCATAATAACAACACTTTTGTTGCCATAACAACAACACTTTGGTTGCCATAATAACAACACTTTGGTTGCCATAACAACAACACTTGGGTTGCCATAATAACAACACTTTGGTTGCCATGGACGGTTACATTACTTTTGTTGCCATGGTTATATTGTTTACATTGTACACATGTGTTTTTGTTGTTTACATTTGTTTGTTTACATTTGTTTGCTTACATTTGGGACAAACTAACACCAATCACTATATATATAGATGATAGATGAGGATAGATGTGATTGAACGAGTTTTAACGGGTGTGAACAAGTTTTATCGGGCATGAACAAGTTTTATCGGGCATGAACAAGTTTTAACGGGCATAACGAGTTTATCGGGCGTGAACGAATTTTAACGGGCGTGAAAGAGTCTTAACGGGCGAATGGTGTTGTAATAATTGGAATCATTATTTGCAAACGTAGATTGATTGGAATTAAATGCACATGTTATCGGTCTTTTCGGGATTACTGTGGACATATCGGTTTTAAAGCAGTTTCAATTTTACTAGCAGTAAATGCGCCGTAAAACTATATTTGTTAGACCCATAAAAATAGTTCCCATAAGTAGGTTTTGCATCTGAGAAAAACTATTCCATGGCATGGTACATACAAGTGGTTAGATGCCCTGCATGAGACAAATCTTTGCATATAATGCATTGTGATATCATCTTACACTTACTCTCTCATTATATCAGTTATCTCCTGATGAAGGTAGTAGTTGACTACCAAAAGCTTGAGAAATAAAGTGTATGTTTTGCAATTATGGCATCCATGATCTCCGCTACACCTTATTTACAATTACTCTCTCATCTTACTTTCATCATCCTAATATTTCTATATCAAGTCTTACAACTTTACTATGCAGCAAATTTCTCTTACAGATTTCTTACCGAGCTAAAATATAAATAATCATTGTAGGAAGAAAATTAAGCTTATATTCCTTATATTCAAGTAATAAGATAATCATGTACAATCTTAAGTGTATTATCACTTAGCATTTATAAGTTCCCTAGTTTAGAATAGGGCCAACCTTTCCAATATATTCTGTCAATAAATTCATATCAAGATTTTGTTTATTACAGTTCAGAGTTATAAGCAAAATGAGGGATCGGAAGCGGATCAAAAGTACGTGATAACCTATCTATCTTCCAGGGTCGTAATTAACAGAATCACAAAACGTTGGCGTAAGTGTTTCCATAATATTAAATTAATTAAATTTCCAGGAGCGTTTCCAGCTGGTAAACAATTAATTTTTGATGAGTATGGGCGTGTCAAAATGCCCATAAATTCATTCGTATCACACCATTTTCTAAATAAGGTTCGGATCCCAGGACCAATGCAACCATAAACTCATTCAGTCAATTATAGGCAGTTTTAGCTGTTATTAGTCAAATTTATTTAAAGAGTACTTTGTTAGCTCGCTGCTTGAGCAGAGGAGCTATTTAATATGTTGTGTGTCCGTCCGTCCGTCCGTGTGTCTGTCCGTCCGACTACTTTATTTTTTAAACATATGAAATAACTTTTAAACAAAGCCACCTTAAATCAGACAAGTATTTTTTAAAATGCCCGGAACAGGAAATTAGAAGAAATCTACCAGTTCATAATAAACTATACATAAAAGATATTAGTAAAAGCAATCCTGCAACGAGAATAGAGGATTGCTATTTCGGTCCGCGCTGCTTGCAGATCAGTTGAGGGTCATGGAAATTATGCGTCCTAGTTCAGGGTTATTAACAATTTGCATCGTAGTTGAAAGTCGTGACCCGGAAACGGAATGGGTAAATAGGGCAAAATTTGGAGGTTAAAGCTCCGTAATCACAATTTGAGTCACATTTTTGTAACCTTGTAATTACTTGGGTGAAGCTTTGCGTTAGTTTTTAGGGTTAGGTTCCGTGTGGACCAATTAAAAATCGCGTGATATTTGTTCCCTTTTTTGCTTTTGCAGATGAGCGTGGAAGTTTTTTAAAGGTTTATTATGAATGTTTACTAATTTTACTACTGCTAGTCTGCATCTTTAGAACTTACTTCATTGCTAAAAAAACTCTTTTTAAGTCTTATAACAACAAATTCTTTAAATAAACTACTAATGTATATCAAAGATTTAAATTTAAAAAGAAAAATTAATACTGATTTTTAGAACCAAAATCTATTTTGTTTCTAAATTGTCTGGCATCAGTATAAGTTGTCTGTACGTCGTTTTATAGATGGAGAAACAATTGAAATTCGTTTGATTTGTTTATAGCAAAATTCATGGCAGACTTGCTTCGTATCAAGCCACCTCGAAACCCTTTTATGAAGTGGAGACAAAAGCAACTTATTAAACATATCAGTAAGTACCTTTTTCGTCTTGATGCAAGCCGTATTATTATTACCTATATAGGTAATACAAATGCTTGTTGCAAACAACTGGAAATTCAAATGCTTATAACTTCATTTATTTAATTGGTATTGAAAAAACACTATTTCATATTTAAGCATTTAAAATACGAAGACGTTTTTTGGACGTGAAACTCTGCCACATCATATTATATAGTAATATGACCAGCATAAAGCAAACCAACGTTTGCAAAAACATAAAAACGCTATGCAACCCAAGGCAACTATGAGCTATGTTCTCATTTCACCACGTCCTCAAGCAGTCGTATGCTGTACATATTGTAAGGTTTTACCTTACTACACGCTTCTTCGCATACCCGTCTTCGTCGTTTTGTTATGTGGAATCTCCTTTGGCCTGTCATCAGCCTTAACCAAGGTCACCATACTCTCTAGCTTTAGTGGAACACTAATTACTTAGACTGAACGTCTCAACTCAATCTTATCTCTTATTTAAATGAGCACTGAGTTGAGATCTGCTGACGGATCTCAACTAGTCGCTACACCGTGTTTTCCTTTTACCACGCTCTGGAGCTGCAACTCAAATACTTTTTCATCCGCACTCCAGAGCCCATGTTATAAATACAGCAGCAAAGCTGCACCACTGTCAACATTCTTCTCCGCTCCACATGCTGGATAAGAGCTCTGCTAGGGATGCAGATTTCCCAGTGACTCTTGGGACAGAGTCATGCGCATGAGCTCTTACCAGGTTTTAAGGATGTTCACTTTCTACTCTCTTGTATAATAAAGCCGTGACTTCTGTATAGTTCAGTACAACTTAAATACTTGGCCTTTTACCTGCGACCTTTATTTAATGCTCTACACATGTGCGAAGCGTAGTATTGCCACACACTACAAAGCATACTACCCCACATAATGGCGCCCAACAACGATTTTAACAGTAGATTTTTGTTTGAAAAGGGGCAAATTGATACAAATCCCATTCTTTTTCTCTCAAAAGCTGAACTATGCACGTCGCGTGTCTTTTACTCTTTAAAAAAGCCTTATTCCATGCAATAAGCATTTAGCTAACTGTAATCAGGCTAGACTAGTAAGCAGTTAGTTAAATAAAACTAAAATTATTAAGCAATTAGTTATCTTAGCCACTAACTATTATATATGAAGTACACATTTTGTTCGCAAACATTTCTTAGGCCAGACTGGTAATCAGAATAGCACAAAATTTACAAACCTTCATGTTTCATTCTGTTACGCTTCCTAGATACTTTGCTAAATGTAATTTTTGAACAGTTTTACTAGTACTTTTGTCGTATTTCTTACTTGATATCATGTATTAACCTAAATTCATTTAGATTCGACTTTGTTTAAGTTATATTTGTCTCTGTTATGTCTCAAATTCCTCTTATAGTCACAGTATTCAGTGTTCAGTTTTTTTTCAATGATTTTTCTGTACATGTTTTTAATCAAAATAACAGTATAAGCATTTTACCTTAGTTTCATAGATTTTTCTCTGTGTTCGCTATTAACCTTGACAAAATTGTACACTAAGCTAAGACGGTATAAGAAGTTTATGCTGATAATGTAACATTTCTGGGCATTAAGCGACTGATGTATTCCAGTTCCCCAGTTTGTTACATTTTATCACTACGTGAGGATGATCCAGCAATCTCTACTGTGAGGAGTACAAGTGTAGCGAGGTGAGACGCTTTGCACACGTTGTTGTTTGTGACAAGGATGCCACGTCGAAGACAAGATCCGACGTCAACGGACAGCCTTGAAGCGACTACAACCACCAAAGTAAGCTGCGCTTGGGGGAGGGGATTGTAAGGTTTTACCTTACTACACGCTTCTTCGCATACCCGTCTTCGTCGTTTTGTTATGTGGAATCTCCTTTGGCCTGTCATCAGCCTTAACCAAGGTCACCATACTCTCTAGCTTTAGTGGAACACTAATTACTTAGACTGAACGTCTCAACTCAATCTTATCTCTTATTTAAATGAGCACTGAGTTGAGATCTGCTGACGGATCTCAACTAGTCGCTACACCGTGTTTTCCTTTTACCACGCTCTGGAGCTGCAACTCAAATACTTTTTCATCCGCACTCCAGAGCCCATGTTATAAATACAGCAGCAAAGCTGCACCACTGTCAACATTCTTCTCCGCTCCACATGCTGGATAAGAGCTCTGCTAGGGATGCAGATTTCCCAGTGACTCTTGGGACAGAGTCATGCGCATGAGCTCTTACCAGGTTTTAAGGATGTTCACTTTCTACTCTCTTGTATAATAAAGCCGTGACTTCTGTATAGTTCAGTACAACTTAAATACTTGGCCTTTTACCTGCGACCTTTATTTAATGCTCTACACATGTGCGAAGCGTAGTATAGCCACACACTACAAAGCATACTACCCCACAATATGCCCCACTATATACCATTATATTAACTATAGGAAATAACCGTACAGTCACAATATGACTTATTTGTTTAAACCCTAAATAAAAGGAGGATTTTTTGTAATTTAAAAACACGTTTCAATCAATAAAAATCTGTTTTTGTAGGAAGAAGCATGCGACGTGCACACGTAAAGAATTCCAACACTCTGTCTCAAAAATACACTGGAACAACAGGAACAGAAATATCTCAAAACAAAACCTTGGGTAAGCAATATTTACTGCAAAATAAAAACCATACACGCGCATACTATCTCGCACAACATACACATGCGTAATTTATAATGGGTTAAGGTAGGTTTATACTACAGTTGAAATATGAATTTATTCACACTTCAACGGTTTCATATTTTAAATTTCAAAAATTGAAGTTTACAATAGTATAAACGCAAGAACTTAAAAACTGTAAACTGTATTCAAAATCATATTTCACTCTCAGTTGTACTTAATTCGTTCAATTCTTACAATTCTCATCGTGAAATTCTATAGACGGGTATGGACCCAAACAAAACATATGATTATGAAAAAAATCCTCATGAGGAAGTATAGACCCAAAAATGGGATTATGAATTGAAATGCAATGATAAGTAGGATAATAGTAGTCGAAATACAATTATGATTATGAAGTCTAAACCCAAAAGTTGAAATTCAAATGCAAAAATTTCCTATTCATATTGTATTTCATCTGTAGTGTAAACCGAGCTTTAGAGTTACACATCTGACTTAAAGAGTAAATAAGAGAGAGAAAGAGAGAGTAAATCAATAACATCATCAGAAGCAGACGTAGTAGTTTTAGAGAATGTAGGAAAATATTGCGAGGTTCATTATCTCTTTTAAATGTTTAAATACATATAGCAAAAATAATACCAAATCTGGCGATTTAAAAACACACTTAAGTAGTAATTGCAATCTACGGACGCATTCATATCTATTATTCTATTTTGTATCAGGGAACATCATATGCAGAGATGGCTTGCGGGTTAAAATCTAGGACGGGTAACCCGTTTTTGCCCGGGTTTTAACGAACCCAACCGGCACCTGGCTGGGCTGGGTTTTTTGGGCAATATTTCAGCCCCATGTTAAGTTTAAACCCACAAATGGCGCCATTTTCTATGACCCCATATACATGCATGTATATAATAAAATTAAACCCGTTAAAGCCCATTAAAACCCCAAAACCCATTATTACCCATTTAAACCCAACCCGGCGGGTTTAAATGTGGAAACTCGCGGGTTTAGCCTTTTTTGATCATATGAAATACATTTATTTGAATCTGGGATCACATTTTCCTGACTTAATCAGCATTCTCTGGTACCTGTAGTCTTTATGTTGTAATCTATATGTGCAGTTGGGTACAATTTGTTACGTTTGATTATGCACAGGTCTTTTTAGTATTAGGGGTACTACATAGTTTCCACACATAAATATTCTGTATAAAAATTTCTTTTCGCATGTGACAAGTGCAAAAATTGGTACTGTAGATAAGGTATTCATTAAGCACTTTTCGTTTATCGAGTTGACCTGAAAATAGATTGGGATCTTTTTAAGACATTTAGGGACCACTGCGAGAGGGAGAGAAAAACTTGCAGACTCAAAAAATTAAATTGTTCACTATGTGAACCTTAATAAGTACTCAGTTGCTTCCATGCAAGACCGTGTCAACGCACTCACGTAAACCTTATATCGCAGCAACAGCAGCGTTTATACTTTCAAAACGACTCTTATTTTATTAACAAAGTAAAGAAAAACAGGAGAAGCAACACCTAGTAAAATTCTAATTAGTAAAAACATGAATAGCAGGAAGCATATAGAATGTTTCAAAACAAACTTGCACAGCTGCATATCTGCATAGCTTAGTTTTAGCATAATTGCAATTCCTTGTACTCGTAATCATTGACATAGAATGGATTTAATATAAAATACGTTTTGCACAACAGTTTCTTTTATAGTTTACTGGTAAATTTTTTGCAGCAGTTTATACTATTTCAAGTTGTGAGGACTAACATCGTGTTTTGATTCATATCAGAAAACAGTGGTACTACAATTTCAAGGAAGTATTCAGAAAAGCAAAATACGGAAATGGAGGGAACTCAGTCTCCCAATTCATTCGAAAATGACGTGAAGCCTTCCAAAGGCGATTGCAAGAATTCAGTCGATACTACTGAAAATGGATGTAGTTCAACTGGATTATGTAATGCAGAATTCGTGGGACAGCAGCATCCTTTGTTGAACACTGCGGTATATTTTTTAGCTTAAACACTTAATTGCAAACTCATTGATACTAATGCGGGTAAAGGCATCTACATTTTCTCTACTATTACTACACAGGTATTGAAAAGTTTGTTTAAGTACCAGTTTTCTCTAGAGGACCTGACAAAACTGCGTTTGGTTTGTAGAGGGTGGTACGAAGCCAGTCTAATAAAATGGCGATCGAATGCAACGATAAACCTAGGTCAAGAGCAGTCTAGAGATGAATTAAACATTTTGAAGTATTTTAAATACCTTCAAAATTCTAACCATTTTTATCAGTTTACCCAGCACCCATTTCAGCGATATATCATGCGCCAAATAGACTTTGGTCCTACAAAGGTTGGCTTAACGTTTAGATATTTGATGCAGAAACGCTACAACACGTGTTGGAATCTCATTGGGACAACGGCAAAAAAACTTGAGCTTCAGGAATGCTACCTTCATGGAGATCAACAGAAGATTTTGGAAGATATTATAACGGTTAAACTGCCGAATTTAGAGTGTCTGACCATAAATAAATGCCGCGGATGGACGGGTGGTTTCACGGATGGTTATAGCGTTTCTAGTTATCTTACTCATTATCGACAGTCCTTAGTAGTGAATCCGGAAAAACCCAAAGTTAAGAATCTGAACTTAACACACGTGGCGTTATTTGGTGACCCGTTCCAAACCAATGTGCTGGAACCATTGTTGAGCGCAGCAAATATAAAGGTAAACGCAGCAATGAAATGCTGTACTTAGATTGAAAGGAGACTTCTTAAAAAATACTCCCTGGCTTGTTTTAGGTGCTGAAAATATGTGGCACCGATTGGGATTGGTACCGTGAGCCAAGATTTTACAGCTTTTTTGAGAAAATGTCTTCCGCCAACCAAGAACATATTAAAATCCAAGAGTTGACTTTAAGTAATGTGATTTGCCCATTTACTAACCCATATCGTTTAAGGCAACACGCAAAACTTCCAGTAGAACGAGTGTTTTTCTCCGGTTTGAAGCGTTTTGGTTTTCAGAGTTTCTTTTATCTTGCTTTCTTTAATGCACGTACTCTAACTTCATTAGAACTCTGCACAATTTCTTCAAACGTGGTAGTATCATGGGACACAACAGAGGCGTTTGCTTTCTTAAAAGAGTTGTATTTATACAACTACTTCTGTACTAATCTCGAGATACTGAATTTGTTTCCCATGTTAGAGACTTTGTACTTTGACATAAAAATGTACGACAGTCTGGACAGAATTCTAGAAAAAGGCTGTATGCCTCGTCACGTAGCAGAGGCTCTTACAATGCCCACACGTAAAATAAACAAGAATATAATTACAGAAATGAACTCAGGCGTTTTACCTCCGCTACCAGCAATGAAACGTTTCCATATTGACCAAGAATTGCATGCTGATTCTTGGAAGATTGTATCAGAATGGATGCCAAATTTGGAAACATTAGAAACCGTACTTGATCCAGTATCATTTCAGTGTGTTTGTAGACACTTACCAAATCTGAAAGGATTAGTGCTATTGCACGAAAGCGAGATTAATGATGGGGTACTTACGGGTGTAACAGAGGGCGATCGCAATCCTTACAACATTACGGCACTTGCAAGTGGGTGACTTGTTTATGTTTAATGGTTATAATTTTTGAATTACGAATAATTGGAACATTTTGGTGTTGCTTTAGAACTAGAAACGTTTCAGGTACAGCGCCTATGTAGAAGTCCAGAATGCAAAGCACTGCCAAACTGCCGCCTTGAAAATCAGTCTGTGTACAGGGGCTTTCTCGAAATGACAAAATTGAAAAACGTTGCTATTCATGCGTCACCAAACGTAAGTTCAAAACATATGTAACTTCGTCAAACCCATAATCAACAAAATGAAGATACGTATAAACGTTAAATTGTTTTAGATGACAACTGAGGCAGAAACAGTGTTGAGCAAGCATGTTTTAAATGTCCAAGTGATCCGCAGCTACATCAATTCGAAAAATAATCACACCAGGGAATGTTGCAGACTAAAAGATTTTCTAAGCAGTTATCCTCCACGAAGGCGGCAGCCTATTGATTATTTTCCTGAACTTTAGATTTCGGCAAGCTTACTCTCTACTACATGATCAACATGTTTTATTATATTTAATTAGATCAATTAGTCAATCAGAAAATAGCATCATCAGCTGAACGCTTTCTGTGCGGTGTGGTGCCCGCTCGTTCGGTGCTTTCAACTGATGATGCACCATAATGCTATTTTCTGATTGGCTGATAAATAAAAAATCGACGTGTGGGGTCCAGAAAAATGAAACTGTTGCACCATAAATCTCCTCCACTCTTATTTATTTAAGTTTTTCCAGCTACTGTACGCTTATACAAGTTGACTTCTTTGCCAAACAAACATTTTTCATTTTACAACCAAAGAAGATACGAAACGCAAGATAACAATATTATGGATGTCCAGACGAGCACTTACATTGGAGATTGGAGTTACGTTATTATATTTTACAATTATTTCGGACAAGGATTTTTAAAAAATGTTTTAGAAAATTGGTAAATGGATACTTCAAATTGCTAAAAATATTGACTATGTAAAGGGCCATATTCACACCTTATGGAGAGTGGCCCCAAGCCGCCGCTTTGCGATGAAACCTATACCATGCAAAAGCTCTTAAAGAGCTGATTAAAAGTGTTGCTGGATACAAGTCTCGATTTCGTTAGCTTTTAGTGTTTTTGACCAGTTGAAGTTATGATTTTTACTGGTAAAATATATGGCACAGTATTTAAGCAAAATATGAAAGCTCAGAAAGCATGACAAATTGCACATGTATAGATAGATGTGCAATTTCTAAGGAAGTTCTACACAGAAACTTGACAGAAGACCACGGGGTATCAACGTGTTCTACTGCCTTCCAAATTACATTCATTACACCCGTAAACACTCAAGTTCCTGTTTAAATCTTGTTTAGCAAGTCATAATCTATCTATATATGTGCAATTCGTCATGTATTCTGAGCTTTTATATTTTGCTTAAATATTGTGCCATATATTTTACAAGTAAAAATCATAACTTCAACTGGTCAAAAACACTAAAAGCTCACGAAATCGAGACGTGTAACCAGCAGCACTTTTAATCAGCTCTTTAAGAGCTTGCGAATGGTATAGGTCTCATTGCGGAGCGGCTTCCCACTCTCCATAAGGTTCAATATGTGTCCCTTTAGTCAAGATGCACTATGGTATTAGTTAATGCGGCGTTTTGAAAAGTTTCAAAGTAAACATTGACTAATTTAAAATTAGTCAATTTGCTTATTAGTCCATTTGACGGCATACCGGTTCACCACACAGATATGTGTTGATATCCAATGAAATTTTTAAACCGTCAGCGAAGCCATATGAGTAGAACTGCATCCAACATGTAGAACCAAAAGTTTTAATATATTCAGAAGCAAATTAAACAGTTTAATAGAGTTTTAAAACCGGTTGGTTGGTAGCAATACTCAAGAAGCTTAACACGGAAATTCGTTGTTCAGAAGTTTTTCATGAATGTTTCGACAAACTACATTGCCCATGACATAATTTTACAAATTGTTTCTTTTTTACATCCTGAATATCACATGTAATTAATTAAGTGTGTATAAATGGGAAAGTACAGATATATTGCACAAGAAATATGTTTTGGGACAATCATAGAATAACAATAATTAGGAATATGTCGGAATCTTTACAATTTGGATATGTCATAAATAATGCTTGGAAAATCTTATTAACACGTAGCTGGCCCTTAGTTTCATGATATCGTATTTTAAACTTACCTCTTATTAAATATGTCAAGTAAGCTGTAATATATATTAGAGGTAAAAATGTACCAAGACTTTAGTGGCTAACTATGTATTGGTAAAGCTTCGTATTCAGAGGAATGAACACATAACCCTTATAAATATAAAATTCAAGAAAATATTAATCATCAAATATTTACTATAATGAAAATTTTACAATGACAACAAAACGTCTTCGAAAAATTACTGCTGTGAGTTTAATATTCAATAATATTTAAAATGTGTAAAGTTAAAAAAGAATATCCATATATTTCTAGACGTGTTGTTAAAACAAATTAAAACTAATATAGTGATATGCCGTTGTAATTTTTGTTGTGATAAATAAACTGTTTGCTATTTGCTTTGTTTTTCCTTTCTGAGTGAAAATACGCTACACTATAACATCAAGTAAACATGTAGTTGGTGCACAAACACAGTGTAGTCACACAAACGGAACAAAAATTTTGCTCACAGTTTATCCAACTACCTATTTCTTTTCTACGAAACAATCGTATTTTGGACAAAGTTACTGGTAAACCCATGTGTATTAGCCAATATGCATAGAAGAGCATATCGGTCGCTGTCGCTCCCATGGTTTGTCCGCATTTTTTAACTGCGGACGACAAAGATCACATTTTTCAACTCGTCCGTAATTCAATTCTCGTCCGTAATTTGATGTTGCGGACGAGTAAATTGAAGTTCTAACTCAATAGCAATTACGCTATGGACTTAATACACACAATGTGTCATGTTTTCGAATTCTTTTAACCCCAATAATCACTTTTGTTCAGGTTAGGTCGGTTTAGGTTATGTTCTTATCCATACGTAGCATATCCTAACCTAACATAGTGTGAATGAATGAGATTCTGCAAATGCACTTAACATTGGGGAGGATTCATCATGCACGATAGTCTGTGCTGTCAAAAAACCTTCCATGCATAAAAACTAGAATTTATTCGTCCGCATTATCAAATTGCGGACGAACCATCTGAGTGACAGCGACCGTTTATAACACTATCAATATATTGTCTTTTTGCCTTACAAGTTGATTTATCCTTGTAAAACACATTTTATAATTTTTGGAGATTTCGTATATTTAAAATTAAATCGTTGTATGCCATTGCTTCTAGCCCAAACATATTATTCAAAAATATTATTAAAGTACCAAGTGTCCAATATGTTTGGAAATTCCAGCAGCTGAAAGATATCATGCGTTAATGGATTCACACTCTGTTCTTCATGCGCAAGTCGTGTTGAAACTCGTCCCTGTTGCCGGATAAAATTGGGTTCTCCAAAAATTCGAAATCGAGTTGTTGAAACCATTCTGGATAGGATGACGTTTAAATGTGAACAAAATAGGGCTGGATGCAATGAAAAGTTGCCAATGGCTGAATTACTGGGCCACTCAAAAAAATGCGTGTTTGGGTAAGTATGCTTTTACAACCATTCTTTTATAGGAGGTTGCATTGTGTCATTGTTGTTTGTTCACACATTTGTAATACAGACGGATCTCAAAAAATTCAAAATTGTAAAAGTGTGTACTGATGCTTTATAGGTCTCAGACCTGAGTTTGTTGGGATGCCAACAAGTACATACATACATACATACATACGCTTGTAATACCTTAGATTTGAACTATTGTAATAACTAGGAAGAACCTACTTAAATGAGTAACTACCGGAAGCAAAGCCCTGAATTACATGAAAAAATGTGCCATTAATAGGTTACAAAATGCTATAAAACGTTACAAAATTGCTATAAATCGTTGCAAAAATGTCCAGAAACATTACAAAAAGTCCAAAAATCTAACCAAAACGTCCAAAACGCTACAAAATTGTCCAACACCGTTACAAAAATGACCAAAAACGTTACAAAAATCTCCAACTGACTGAAGGACCAAATCCGTTACGTGGATTAATCGCTGATGATTCAGTGAAAAGATGATGAGTGAAAATAAAATTGATAAAAAGATGAGTTTAATGTCAAATGGTTGAAAGTGTACTTGATATGCTAAATGAATTGTCGATAAAGCTAGTCAGTGTTTTAATTTACTGAAAACTTTAATACTGAAAGCAATTAATTTAATTTCTGCTTCAGTTTGTCAAATAAAAAGAAAAATTTAGTAGGATGATTACAGCACGGTGTATACAGCAATTCTGGGCACTGAGAGCAAGGAGCAGCTCAACTTTGTAGTAAAAAATGCCTTGTGAATTCTCAGGCGACGCGTTCTGGACAGTGTGGCTTGGTCACAACATAATATGTTTCAGTATACCTATTACCATTTACAGAGTCAATTCAATGCATACTTAACATAATACAAATTTTGAAATGTGTACTGGAACCTTTTAGAATTTTACAATTAGCATTTGTGTTCATAGATATCGCTACTTACAATAGACATTGTTAAAATGAAAACATGAAATTTTACATTGAAATTTTACTTCATATTATTATGAACGTTTTGCGTTCTAAACAACGTTCTTGACGTTTAAGCTTTAGAATCCCAGTGCCTCGAGTTGAAACTACAACGCAATCCAGTGTGAAACCAGGACACTTGACTACAGTCATTCCATTACAGGCAACCAAAGGAATTTGAGAACGCACAACTAGCAATCCAGCATACAGAAAAGACTTAGTATAAGTCTTTTTGATTTTCTCAATCGGAACCCATCTGGTGTAATCAGGATTTACCTGCATCCCAGACGATTTTTTCTTATTTGCTCTAATTAGCGGCCTTTTAAAATCTATCCAAGCCCTCACGGGTTTGGTTCGTCGTCAGCAGAATACTTGATAGCTTTCAAAGTTATAGTAGATCCGTTAAAGATACCGTCAGGAACATCGATATTTGTAGAAATAAAATATTCTTCTCATGCTTTGAGAAATGTCGAGAATCTTAGACCAGCGCATTCCGATACATCCCAGCTCTCGGCAGCTTCCAATAGAGATTGCTTATCGTCCTCCTTGCCTTTTCTTAACGAACTAACGTTTATGGTAAAATTTTATTTTATTTAACAGTTGCTTATGAAATCTTAGAAATGGTCAGAAAATCAACATGAAAACGATCGATCGTTATCTTGTACACGGTTAACAGCTACGGCGTTTGCTCCTTCTCCTGGTAAAAATGCATGTATATTTGCGTTGTATTCAGCGCATTCCGCATTGGTTTTAAACAACCAACAAGCGTCCATTGGGAGTTGCAATTCAGAAGAAATCTCCCTTGACTTTATCAGTTTAACATCAACCTCTGTCATTTTACCTTCTGACGTGTTATTCAAGGCAGTTCAGAATTCTTTGTCTCCCGCTTGACGCATAATTTGAGTGAGCTAAATAAATGTAAAATTATCTTTCCCCAGGTAGTTATATATTAAGTTTACATTTGGAACATAAAATAGATTTTCAAACGCGTATCCGGCGCTAATTGGGAAGAGCTGGAGCAAATGACCAACTACAACTGCTAGGATTCCTCCAAACGGCTTCTCATTTCCAAAAATTTGGCGGAGTCGTCGCCGTCGGAATGTCAATAAGCATTCGAACGCTCACCATAGAAATCTCTTCTATTATCAGTAGCTTCAAACCATATAGTTTAGGGAACTTGCATCAAGATCTTTCCCTTACGCTTTAGCTGCCTTTCTGAACCACCAAATTTACTTTGCTTAAATGCGATACGAAGCGCTAGTAGTCTCTGCACTAACGCAATCAGTTCCTAAAAAGTCCGTAAAATGACTTGTAGTAATGTATTTATGCATTAATTGAAGTGAAGTTGGAATGGAAAGGATGGATGGATGGAAATGGATCATGTTTTGCTGCTACCCTAAGCTCTTGGGGCTGTTGGGGAAACGCAAGTCCATTTGATAAGCACAATCTTGATGTTTTTCCTTTGAGAATGGTCGTTTTGCGAGTTCCACACAACTTAATATTATCACTGGGAAGGCAAATGCCTTGATCCAAAAACCCTGTGTCCAGACGGTTTTCTATCAACTTTTTTTAGTAAAAGAGGTGACATTGTCACTGTAGTATAAGCATCCAAAAGAGAACATGGTTGAGTTGGCGTCACACGAATATCCTTCTGGAATTCCGCATCAATGGCTTTCGGCGTTTTGCCTGCTGAGTTGCAGTTTTGAGAAACTTATTTCGTTCAGACCGGATCAGGCCTCCGCAAAGAACGTGCCCTTCTGTGTCGGGTTTGCTCCCTTTCTCGCTCAGAAGTGTTTTTGCGAGATGTCTTTTTAGCTGGACCATCCCTAATTTGCTCCGACCTTCGTACAGTTATGTCCTCACGGCGACTTGAGTGACGTTCCTTATCAGTTTTGCGTTCCTGTGTTCGGTAATGGTCATCCTTTCTCACTTGCGCATGGGAAACGTTATCACGTTGACGTTCAATCACTCGATTTTCCTCCAATTCTCGCCATTCTCGTTTATTTTCATTTTCCTTTTCTTTGAGTTCTTGGTCCTAGCGTTTCTTCCGCATATATTCAGCTTTCTTTCTTCTTCTTTCAGAAGAGCTCTGCCGTTGTCGTTTCCCCATTACCACTTTTATTCGTAATTGCCACCACCTGAATAAATTAGAAATGTTTAATTGTCAATAATAAATATATTGCTTAATTTATGAAGCGCGCGTTCGTTCGCGAGCGCAAAGTAATTAACGTTCGCGCATTTTATTAAATGATTTAACTTACTTGGCTTGATGTAAATCCAACGAATTAAACACCTGACTTTTATAAGTATTTCCTCAACTTTGAATACACCTGCACTGATATAAACATATCAAAACTTTCTCCGCTCACTTTTTCCATATTGCATTAAAGTGTGCACGTTTCAAACAGTTATAAAATCTGCTCTGAAACCAAAAAATAGTACTGGTTGGCATTCCACTCTATAGTACAGTCTATATGGCATGGTCTCTACATCTATATGGTCTTCTACACTATAGATGGCAATCCACTTCATGCTTGCATGAGTAAATGGGCGCATGTTTTAATGTTTTAATTAAAGCCGTCGAAGTTGCATCTCCCAACCGTCATGCAGAGTTGTTTTGAAGCGAATAACTTATTGCTCTCCTTAAGCTACACAGAAAATAATTAGAAATCGCGAACTGTTTAAAATCCCGAGCTTTATAAAAGTACATAGCCTTAGGTTTTTCAACATTAATTTTAAGTTTATTTGCAGTGCACCAGTGTTCTAACACTTGCAAAATATTCTGCATTTTTTCTTCCTCAAAATTTGTACAGTCCGCCTATATAACTGCATCATCCGCATATAGCTAGTAATCTAGACTTATTGCCTCATCAATATCATTGATATATATTGAGAAACCTACATGATCCAGCAGCAGTGCCGTTGTTATGAATCATTAGTAATGATTCATAACATACTCAACACATTATATTATAGACAACCTTGTTCGGATTATTTTCATCATTACAATCAGAGCAAAGTTTGTATACGTTGTATCGCCTAGGGGGAGAATCGAACTGGAGACATCAAAATTTACATGTTGAATAGCAACAGTCGAAGCGTAACCAACTTTGCCTTCCTGCCAAATAAGCTAGAACATCGGACCACCCACGACGGTTAACCTTAAAAATAGATTCTAACGTGGGAATTGTCTTGAACGTGCATATTTTGGACAAACAAATGCAAAAGCGAACCAGATGTGCACTCAGCTGCTGGTAAGCAGTCTGCGAATAAATTTTATTTATTTTTTGTGCATTTATCTTCGGATTGTGATCACCTGCGCGTAGCGCAGGTGACTATCCCTAGTACCTTGATAAGCAAAGCGGCTTATCAAGAATGCATGTTGTATTCACCGACCTCCGATTTTCAATGATTTCTAATTATCTCGCAAACGACTTCTCCGATTTTGATAAAACAAAACAAATAAACATTTGCAGCACCCCAGATTTGTGCACTGTTCGAAAGTTTTGAAAAAATGTGATATTTCGATAGGCTGTAATGTTACTGATGTCCAAAATAAGGATAATTTCCATTTTATCTTGCAAACCTTGAGTTCAAAATGCATGAAACAAATTTTTTTGACAATATTGCAACCTGCGAATATGTGGGTTGTTGGAAAATTTGGGAAAAGTTGCATATTTCAATAGTGTGTTACGTTGCTAATGTAAAAACCATGCTTTGCCTATTATCACGCAAATCACTGGTCCAAAATGCGAGAAACAATTTTGTCGACATTCCTCCTTCCATTCATTTTTGAACTTTTTCTCGCAAACCCAATATGAAACTCATCGTTCGAATGATTTTGGGACAGCCGATTTTATAGTACTTTTTCTAATTTTTCGTAATTTCTCAAGGAGTATCCAGATTTTTACTAAATTATTTATTTATGTATTATGTTAGAACGCAATAGGTAGTAGACCATAAAATTTTCAGACGAATTGGTCCAAGTACGCATGAGATATTTAAACTATCGTTCGAAAATTTTTATGACAGGGTGTATTTATATTTATATAAAAATCTCTATATAAAAATTATGCAAACGGGTGCATTTTTTAGTGGCAAGTCATGATTTATCTGGGGCAGAGGGAATTATTTTTTACTTTTAGATTATTATGGCGACAAATGCACTTTGTTTTTAAACGCTTTTTATTTTAATAGTTCTAGACAAATCAAATTAAAATAAAAGCGATTACTGCGCGAAAAGTGGTGGAAACGACATTGAATTGGCAAGGAATTTTTTGTGAGCCTCCAGGTCGACTCACATTTGAATGGTTAGGGTCATGTATGAACACGGTATTTTTACATATGTTCCTTACCTGCCTAACCAGGATTTCACCACCGGGGTTCCTCCAGTCCGAATTCGGTACTCTCCCCCAGATGGTGAGGATGATAATGAGTGAATGTGGTCGAGTGAGAGCGGTTGTGGAGGGAGGAGAAGGAGGTTGCTTGATGAACCTTGATGTTGCCACCATCACCATCCCCAAAACCGGCTCCTAAACTACCACCTTCCATTCATTTATAGTGACCTGTGGGTGGAAGTGGAGCAAGTGAGCTCATTCCATGAGCCTCCACCGAAGTGGGGATTCAGGATCCTCCAGATGAGGTAACCGGGGACGAAGTGACTAGTAACCAAGTGGCTAGTAATGGGGTGACCTATAACTGTGTGGGTAACACGCGACTACCGGGGTTTTCATGCAACCCCACATGCTTCAACTCATAGCCGTCGGACTGGCTTACTCCGAGTCCACTTCTCATTACTCTCTTTCTCATTCCACTCTTGTCTTACTCTCAAATTTGTCAACTAGCAAGTAATTACTTTGAATAAAGACTTATCCTTAATTGTAGCTTCCCACGCTTTACATTATCATTTATTTCAAGTGCGTTAGCTAATTACGCTACCTATCATCGCAATAACCAGGTGGCCAGTGACGGGACCAGTAACTAGGTGGCCAGTGATAAGGTGACCAGACAGTGGGGAAAGGTTTTGGGTGCAACTATATATCTTGTTTTTGACCGCAAATAGCCTTATTCTTACCCAAAATTGCTTGATTTTACCCCAAATTGCTTGATTGGTACCCAACAAACTGTTTTTTACCGCAAATAGCCTAATTTTGACCCCAAATGGTCTGATTTTGACCCCATATAGCCTGATTTTGACCCCATATAGCCTGATTTTGACCCCATATAACCTGGAATAGACCCCAAAAATAAAGTAGACGGACACACTACCCGTTAATAAGCTCACCTGCTTACGCAGCGAGGTAATAATGGTTAAGCACCTGAGTGATGTTTATTTTTCTTGAGCTTCTAAACTGTATAATAAAGTAAATATATATTTTGTGATTCCTTGGCGCCAGAACTGTTAATCTGACCTGACCACACAAACGCAAGGACGGTTTGTCTACGGTCTGAGGTCTAAAGTCAGATTCTTTGGAACTGACGAAGTTGCAAAAAAATTTGTTGTTGATAATTTACTGTGAAATAAAAATCGACTAAATTTGACTTTTCTAACAGCCCAACGTCAATGATAGAAAAATTTATTAGCTTGTGCATATCATCATAGTTCATGGTACCACTACCAAAGTTACAAATTGCCAGTATGCCACAAACTTGGTAAATATTTAAATGCGTGCGTTTTAAATATTATTTTGCTAAATTGCTTAAAAGATTTTATACAAATAATAATTAAATTTTAAACTACATTAGATATATAATACCGATTTGAACGGACTTAAAAGATTGAATCATAAATTGTACATTACAAAACTTTATAGTACATACATTGTTTAAGTTCTCCAAATGTTTTGTAATTATTTTATGAACTGATTTTATAAACGATTACAAACTTTGTTCTGCTATGTTTTGTTATTAATAGGTTAATATATTTTTACAACTCTTAACATTTTTTGTCTAAACTGCGATTAAATATTGTGGATAGATAGAAAAATTAAACAACTCCATCCTGTAGTCAATTTTCTGTATTACTAGCTTAACTCGACGCAAACTATAAGAAATGTTTAACCGAATTTAACCAAGTTCTA
Organism: Entomobrya proxima; assembly: GCA_029691765.1. Taxonomy (NCBI): domain Eukaryota; kingdom Metazoa; phylum Arthropoda; class Collembola; order Entomobryomorpha; family Entomobryidae; genus Entomobrya; species Entomobrya proxima. Next base: position 3,988,988 of record CM056172.1, read on the forward strand.
TGAAGTTTCTAACTAAACCGAGACAATTTATATGGACTATTTGATCAATGCGAAATTTGGAGGTAACCTGAGACACAGTGTTCAATGTTTTGAATAGAACTTGCTAAATATTCACAATACCCTAAAAATTTAATCGTTTGTGTCGTATTCACCAAAAAATCCAAATCCTTGGGTCAATTTGTGGGGTTTTAAAAGACAGTTGGAAAGATTGAATTGTATCAACATAAAGCTGCTTTCCAGACAATAACAATACAGACTCTGAAAGATATCAGTAGTTAATGTAATTTCATAAAATAAATACAGTCTAAAACAGGTCAGATCATCAATTAACAAATACATAATATAAGATTGGGTACATACAATAAATTTCTTTTTCCTAAGTTGTAACAAATATTCTTTTATGATATCGACTAAATTAAAATTATCATCTTTTTCGTTCATAATAATTTCACGATTACTTAGTAAACTATTCCACTCCAGAATAGCATTCCATTTAACACATTTTTCATACATCACAGAACTACGTAAGCAAACCGTAATTGTTGGACGAAAATCAGAGGAACATGCAGACAAGGGCAACCATGTTTTAAACATAGAATTTTTCTAAATTTAAAAACCAACTTTATCAGCATGAATTTCCTTCGTTTTAGTATTTTGAATACATCTAATTTGATGTAAAAATCAGCTACATTCAACAATTTCTGTTTTAATATCTTCTTTCTGCGAATATGAATATATATGAATATATATATATAATATGAATCTTTCGTTACTCAACCCGTGTAATTATTGTTTTTATAACAAAGTTGCAAGCAGTAGATTCTGGCAAAATCATTTTTTATTGTACAAATCTACATTCCATATACCACATATGTAAACTGGTAACGGACTATTGATAACCAATGTGACACCAAAAACCTAGCATCGACACCAGCAAAAGATGACAATCACGACAATTCTAAAATAAAGCCAACGCGTTTGTAAATTTTCCAACACGCGCAAATGGCAATCTCCATGATGCGAAGTCTAACTAAATGCATAAGAATTCTAAAATAAAAACGTCTTAGGTATTCAAACGGAAAAGAGACAGCTAGCAAATATTGTGTTGTACCAAAATAAAGACAAACCGTGAGGATCGAACCGTGGATTTTGGCATTTAAAATCTCAGGATATGTGCTGCATATTGATGGAGCTTAACTGTCCATCATAGCAATATTGATGGCAACTTTACAGGATGTGCTAAATGAAAAACTACCTCTTACGATTTATAAAATATGATTTTTTCAATAACTTGGATTTGTTCTATTTCACTTTTTTCAAAGACTTCAGTAGGTGGAACAGGATTCTTTGGGACAAAATGGACTTTTGGTACCAAAATATTCGGGAGATTTTGGAACCTATTTTGGTACTATCAGTTCAAAATGTCCCAAATTTCATATAGCATCATTTGAAGTTTTTGAAAAGAGTCATATAGCGCAAATCGAAGTTTGTGCAAAAAAGCAATTAGCACAAATTGTTAGAGGTGAATTTTTATGGCCCATCCTGTAGAGTTGCCATTATGTAATAAATAAATCATCATCAAATAAATAAATAAATGTTATCAACGCGGCCAAACAAATATCTGGTACCTACGGCAAGGCGTCGACCACTAATGACGTCACTTTAACCAATTTTTCGTGTGACCCACTGACCCCTGTCACTATTTTTTAACATTAGAGGATAGGGCACTTAACATAGGCCGTCACCTTTTGACCCGAGTGACCCACCACTAAAAGTGATGTCATTAATGATGACGCAAAAGTTCGTAGACATCGCCTGCAACCACATACGACAGCTAAAAGGCATTGGCTACTTAAAACGATGTAGATTAAAACCAGCCTGCACGAATTCCAAGAAGGCTTCAATTCTCTACAGGATCTACCAAACGCCCACGCGTGTCTAAACGTTACTGGGAGTCGCAACAATGTACAGAGTGGCCTACCCACATGAACCTAGAAACCATACTGGAGAATCACTTGGTTGCAAAGTGGAAGAAAACCGTACACAATACTGGTGCATCTTGAAACTACAGATAGTACACAGTGGAAGGTTCTACAAAGCTACTGACGTCTGTAAGCCGGGGCTCTTATCGCATCTCATAAATGCTTGTCTTGGGGCTACAGTACCAGAAACGTGATTGTAGTTGCATCGAAGTACTTAGTCTTTCATTAGTACGTTTTCTTGACTCAAAGCTTCAATCTGCATTGGATGTGGTAAAGTTTAACAACAAGTTGAGTTTCTATCACGAAGAAGATTTTAATGCTTTCATTGCCTCATTGATTTCCTATGCAATTCCAAGTATCTAAATTAGGATTGCCAAAAATTACATACATATGGTCTGAACGAAAATTATAAAATCACATATATATTTTCAAACATTTGTCCACCACACCATTATCAAGCATTTGAATGATAAACCAAACATTAGAGTTAGTTCATGAACAAGACCCTAATGTACTCCCAAAGTGTCACCAAATCCCGTTTACTACGTTCGAATAAAACGCAAAAGTTTGAAATATCATGAAAACTGGACTGTTCGGAAATTAAAAAATCAAGCATTATAAATGCAGTGTTTATAACAAAAGTGGTATTACAAACCCGGTTTCGATATTTTTGATGAAAGAAACTTCCAACAGTCCTAATCCAAGAAATGTTTTGAAAATATAGGAAGTTAGCAATATTTTGGTATAATACGTACTTTGTATAACTGTCCAAGCAGTGGTCGGCACATAAAGTGGTACAAAGTCAACCAAAACATTAATAGCGTGGTAGTATTATGCATTTCTTCTTACTCGCCTTTAATCTAAAAGCTTTCTAAAATCGTTCAATATTGAAAAATAACTCCAAAATGCCTTCATTTAAATAAAACAGGCAAAGGTACCTTAGTGTACCTCGAAAGTCGTAACCGGGATTTGGTGACACTTTGGGCGTACATTAGGGCTTTGTTCTTGAACAAACTCTAATGTTTAGTTTATGCTTTATACTGGTATGGTGGACGAATGTTTGAGAGTATATGTGTGATTTTATAATTTTCTTACAGACCTTATGCTGCACGGAGTTTAAAGAGTAATATAAATCGGAATGTGTCTCAACGCATGGTTTGTATTAGCAGCTAGTCAGAAATTAACGTAAAGATATATCATCGGCTTAACGGTTTTTACGAGCCTCATTTATTGGCACATAAAAATGAACGTAAGAGTGTTTGAGGGTGACCTTAAGTGAACTCCATACTCGTTGGCATTTTAGGGAGATTTAAATTTTCGGTGCTCTAAGCAGCTCTAGCGTTGTTTAATATTGTAAACAGCTCTGTTGTATTTGCAGTGCTTTATGCAGCTTATAATTTGCAATGCAATAAGCAGCTTTGAATTTGCAATTTGTTTTGTAGTTGCTGTAAGCTAGTTTTGTTTTGGACAGTTTTGTAAGCAGCTCCAGTTCTGCCCACTGCTGTAACGCATATTAGTATGTTAGTAAGTTTTGTAAGCAGCTAAGTTTTGCACAGAGCTGTCCAAAGATATTTTTTCGCGCTATGCAGTAAGCAGATCTAGGTTTCGGTTTTGTAAGCAGCTGTAGTGTTGCACTTGTTTTTAAGCAGCTAGTGTTGCACTTGTTTTTAAGCAGCTCTAGTGTTGCACTCTTGTATAAGCAGCTCTAGTGTTGCACTCTTGTATAAGCAGCTCTAGTGTTGCACTCTTTTTTAAGCAGCTCTAGTGTTGCGGTCTTTTTTAAGCAGCTCTAGTGTTGCGGCGTTTTTAAACAGCTCTGGTTTTGCAGTTTCATAAGCAGCTCTAAAATTGCATTTCTGTAAACAGCTTCAACGTTGCACAGTTTAGTGAGAAGCGCAAGTGTTGCTAAGTTCCATTGAAGAAGGGTTTTGCTAAGTACACTGAATGGACACCAGTCCATAAAAATGTGTTCACAGCTGAATAAGAGACAGCCACTCCTGAGAATTCACGTCCGAATTCACGTCCAAATTTCAACCAATAAGAAAGCATCTAAGAATGACGTCACGTCATCATCATCATCATCGTCCACATAATCATGTGTTCATCACACAGCGAAGCTGTTTGACTTCTGAGCTTAGCCTAGTCATTTGTCCATTTCAATCAAAATTAAATTTAGTTTGATTGCTTTAAACTTTTCAAACTACGTAGTTAAACTAAAAGTAATTAATTTCTAGCACTAGAAATTAATAAAATCAACGTCTTCGCTTGTAAGGAAGCCAAGCCAAGATTTGTTTTGATGGTTTGTTTGTTTACATTTTATTCAAAGTCTCAGCGCGTGTTCTGGGATTGGCTGGCTGTCCAGCCATCAACACAGCTCAGGTTTAGCCCACAGAGAACCAGCTCACAAGCTGGAGTGTCCATTCAGTATACTTAGCAAAACCCTTCTTCAATGGCTAAGTTCCTTAAGCAGATTTAATGTTGCACGGGATTCTACACATGTTGAGTTTTACTGGATTGTAAGCCCTGCTGGTATTGCATAATGTGGTAAGCAGCTCTAGTATTGCAAAATGCAGTTAGCGGCACTAGTCCTTGAGAGTTAAGTGAGCCGCCCTAGTGTCGTGCAATGCAGTTTTGTACTGCTACTATTCAATTTTTGGCAACCTACAAGTAGATAGGACATGGAACAGGCAATTGAATAGTAAACCAATCAATGAAACAATGAACGTAACATAACGTTATTCGTAATATTGAACTAAAAATTTTGTCATACGTTCCACATTCAATTCAGATTGACGATTTGAATTTAGAAAACGAACTAATGAAAGATTAAGTACTTTGGTGCAACTACTATCATGCGTCTGGTACTGCAGCCTTAGACAAATATTTATGGAATGCGATAAGAGCTCCAGCTGAAAGTTTGTGCGATGTGATGCCGGCTCGTTCAACGCGTTAAGCTGGTGATATATCTCGTTAATTTCTGATTGGCTGCTAGAAGAAACGATGCATTGAGACACTCATTGCGATTTATATATTACTCCTTAAATTTAAAACTGCCTAAAATGCGGACAAGTATGGGGTTCACCTAAGGTCACACTCAAGCCCTCTTACGTTCATTTTCATGTACCCATAAATGAGGATCTTATGCTGTATCATCTGCTGAAAGTTTGTACGATGTGCCTCGTACAAACCATTCAGCCGGTAATATATCTTTACGTTAATTTCTGATTGGCTGCTAATACAAACCATGCGTTGTGACACATTCCTATTTATATTACTCCTTAAATTCCATGCAGCATATGAATGTAATTTTTGGCAATCCTAATTTAGATACTTGGAATTGCATAGGAAATCAATGAGGTAATGAAAGCATTAAAAACCTCTTCGTGGTAGAAACTCAACTTGTTGTCAAACTTTACCACATCCAATGCAGATTGAAGCTTTGAGTCAAGAAAACGTACTAATGAAAGACTAAGTACTTCGGTGCAACTACAATCACGTTTCTGGTACTGCAGCCCCAAGACAAGCATTTATGAGATGCGATAAGAGCCCCGGCTTACAGACGTCAGTAGCTTTGTAGAACCTTCCACTGTGTACTATCTGTAGTTTCAAGATGCACCAGTATTGTGTACGGTTTTCTTCCACTTTGCAACCTAGTGATTCTCCAGTATGGTTTCTAGGTTCATGTGTGTAGGCCACTGTGTACATTGTTGCGACTCCCAGTAACGCTTAGACACGCGTGGGCGTTTGGTAGATCCTGTAGAGAATTGAAGCCTTCTTGGAATTCGTGCAGGCTGGTTTTAATCTACATCGTTTTAAGTAGCCAATGCCTTTTAGCTGTCGTATGTGGTTGCAGGCGATATCTACGAACTTTTGCGTCATCATTAATGACATCACTTTTAGTGGTGGGTCACTCGGGTCAAAAGGTGACGGCCTATGTTAAGTGCCCTATCCTCTAATGTTAAAAATAGTGACAGGGGTCAGTGGGTCACACGAAAAATTGGTTAAAGTGACGTCATTAGTGGTCGACGCCTTGTCCTTTCCTAGTAGTCGTATGTGGTTGCGGGGGGGCGTCTCCCGACTTGTCTGTTCGTACCACGAGGTTTGTTTGACTAGAGGTGTTATTTGGTAGCGTTAATAACACATTCCTTCATTGTTTTTGTTACCATATCAAATGTTGGGCGATTACCTCTGTACCCGTAAGCCCAATAAACCCTGCACAGACTGCCGTATTCAAATTTCAGATCGGCTGTTACTGCTCCTGGCAAGATTTCTATTTATCTTCAAATCACACCGATAAACGGTACACGATTTACGGGACATATCGGCTATTTTGTATAAAGACAAGCAAATAGCTATGAACCAAAAACTACTCACATACAACTATGGGAAGCCATGTGTAACTATCAACAATCAAGTACGCGCATGCAAAATTTGAGGAAACCATAAGTGATGAATTATGGATAATCACAAAACAGATGTAATCTAGGGTAACCAATGGAAGTCAAGTTTAATATGGGGAATCAAAAGCAGTCAAGAAAATGCTGGATTGTTAGCCAGTATTGCTAGGACAAAATTGGCACTCGAATAGCATCCCACGCATAAAGGGCGAAAGTCATCAGTGCAAAGTATCTTACTTTGGTTCGGAAAATGCCCGATATAGCCAAATGTCTCTGAAATGAGTTGATCCCAATAAGTTTCCTACGGATTCAGAAAACCTTGGGACGTCATCAAGCGGAGGTTGCCCTACTGACATCTAAAGAGTACGCCTGGGAATAGCACAAATTAGCCCGCAAATGTTAGTAATTTGCCAATTTCCGGCTAAGATGCATATTAAAATAAACCTAAAATAGCGTGCTGTACTGGGCTGACCTGTATTTGGAACGTAGTGTATTGGCTTTCCCTCTTTTGCAATTTCTCTATCTTATATTAATTTTGCCTTCTTTATGCAAAATATTTTTAGGCAATATTCCGGGCGGAATCGGCAAGGCTGGGCTCTGATCCCGTTGATCAGCACTCTGCCTGCCTCAATCAAGAGCAGCGTTAATGAAACTAATAGAAGTACGAACAGACTTGTCGGACTATTATAAGTATCTATCGGTTCCTAATTATCTAGGTATAGAATTCAGACAGACATCTAAGTTGAGTAACAAGGACTAAGCTTTCACCAGTTTTACTCTCACTACATATAACATCGGCACTAAATATTATACCGACTCCATATGTTATATCGAACCTGTATATTATGTCGACTCTTTATATATCGTCACTGTATATTATATCGACTCTATATATTATATCTTCTCTGTATATTTTATGGACCCTATATATTATGTCAACTCCATATATTATATCGACTCTATATATTATTTCGACTCTAAATATTATATCGATGTGTATATAATACACAGAGTTACTCTATGTATTTTATAGGTTCTTTTTCTTTACTAATGTGGCAGTAAAAACTTCTTATTAGGTCCTTCTCCAATCTCAAACTCATAATCTCACACTCATAAGATTTCTTTTTCTCCTTCTCATTCTCCTTTTTCGGTTTGCACATCAACTCTTCCACTTTGTTCGAGATAGCATTAAAACAAGTTCGAATATCTGAAATGGTGGTGAGCAGCATTGTATTTTCTCCAGTTTTTTTCTTCAACTCGTTGTCGTCATTAAGCAGCAAAACCGGTTGGTTTTCAAAACTGCAATAAGATAAATAAATATACTTAGTACACAAAACTAGTTTTGTGGTTAGAATACATGTTTTTGAGGTCTGCCGTTGTCTGATACAGTGTTCTAATACTAATCTTCATTCAATGTTAGACCTTTGAACCTGGCCGTGTCTATCGGATATCTAGTTATCACAACAATTGCATTATAATTTGGTGCTACTAGATTGGATGGAAATTAAAGTTACTTATGATTACAAAGAGACATAATAGGCGCTGATTTACGACGTGATATTCACATGCTTGGCTTAAATTCGTATTGTGTGCGTCTTAATTTATGGAGCACTCAAGATCCAACGCTTCGATGTTCCATTAGGACCAACCACCTTTCAACTGGCCAATCCGTAAAACCCGAAGTGCAAACCGTTCGTCCCAAACCGTTACAAGTAGGACAGAACATTAATATATAAGACTTATCTCTCAGTGGACAACATTATGAAGTGAGTTCGAAATTGTCTAAGATGCACATGTTTCGAATTGCAAGGAGGACAACTTGTCGGTGTAGAAATGGGGTGCCTCCTGTCCAAATGTCTTTTGTAAAACAATTATTGAACTTTAATTGGCAGAATTTGAGCTACAATGGGATGTGTTACTCTGGTATACACGTTGCATGAACTTTCAAAAAATTCAGTACTATGCATTACGAGGCACCCTCTATTTAAAAAAGCCCAGACTCAGAAAAATCGGACATTCTTTAGTATAGGCGTCCGCGAATTTTGGAATAAAACCTATACCATTCGAAAACCCTTGACCTGGGAGTCGAATGACACCACTCTCGGGTGGCGCAGATGAGGGGTTTGTCCCCCAGGAATAGTTTCAAAATTACCTCAAAATAGCATTCCAACATGCATTCAGTGAGTCTCAGTATTCCCCAGAGGATCGAGGGAAGTTGGTATCACTCCTTGTGAGTCCCAGATGTTAGTGTAATAATATGTGACTGCATATTAGGGTTAGATTGGTTTAGGTTGTAGCTAGGTAATAAACATAATTTTAGGTAATCGGTGAACGAATCTGGATAAAGCAATAGACCTGGCTACATCACGTTCACTTATGTTTGACTATAATTGAGGTTCGCGCGTTAGCGCGAACCGAGGGGGTCTGGGCCGAAGCCCCCAGCTAGCGGACGAGCAGTGCCCGTAGCGAGGCCCGCGCCCTTTACTGTAACATGCAATGAGCATTTCCTGTAATTTTTAAACCACAAATTTTTGCCGCGTTCACCTGGGGTTAAATGAGACACGCTTAATGTATGCATTTTGAGGCAATTTAACAATTACCCCTGGGGGACGAACCCCTCATCTGCGCCACCCGAGGGTGGTGTCATTCGACTCCACAGATCAAGGGTTTTCGAATGGTATATGTTTCATCCCGAAATTCGCGGACCCGTATACTAAAGAATTTCCAAAAAATCAAATCAACAATGAACTTCCTGGGAACATAACCACACCCCCAAAAATTACGTATCATTTTCTCCAAGAAATCCATGATGCAAACTCTGGTCAATCGGACAGACTGGTCTATTATGACGTCGTGTCATTATTTATTAATGTCTCTGTAAACAATGCTATTCAAGTTCGTATTTATTGCTTGGGAAAGCATATTACTTGGAACAAAACTGCCAATAACCTGACAGGTAAAGACATTTTAGCAAAAGAAGGGAACACCGATAAATAGTCTATTATGAGCTCAAGTTGCTAAAATTTTCCACCACCACTTTCCACATGTCAAAATTTGTGTAGGGATTGCGGATGTAATTTTTGCTGTGGTTCGGAGATATAACGGGGAATCATTTCCAGCTCCGTTAAACAATTACTATGCTGGTATTAAATTCACAGTTACAACAAACAGACGGTTTAATGAATTTCTTTGATGTTAACCAAACACAAGGATACCAAACGGAACACAACAGGAATGTGTATAGTAAATCAACACAGTAACAGATAGCTGGAATGGACGTCTATGTATCGTACCATACTTAGATAAAGGCTTAGGCTACATTTTCTGTTTTTACTACCTTCTAGATCCGTCAGCAAGTGGAGAATTTGGGTTCACTATGCCGTCAAACCTGTCAAATGTGAATTCCCTGCAAACAGGTTACAAAAAGATTTTGTAATTTAAAGAGTTTCAAGACGGTAAGACTACATCAATTGGACAGATTTTATGTATTTGCATTTACCTTCCGATATGGTAAATTAGTTGCCCTGTGTCGGTTACGCAGACAGATTCAATAATAACAGGACTACGGAAACGTATGGTGGTTGTTAGGGGACATTCGCGTAGTTTAACTTTTATATCATCTGAAACAAATTTTTTTATTTAAATGGAAAGTGGAAAGATTAATACTAATTATTAAGTGGAAAAATTTTGTATAGCTCATAAAAAGTTCTTACACTTGCAACCCAGGAATCCATGAAGTTTTAAGTATCTATATTGCCGCGAACCTAAAATGTTCAGAGTCAGTTTTATTTTTATTTTATTTTTTCATAAATCAGAATTTTTTTTCTCGACCATCTCAGAATCGACTCCGATTCAAATAACTGATTACATTTTACATATTAATAAACATTTCGTAGTGAACATTTCAAAAAAATTCCAAAAATTGGGAAAAAACAGGAAAAAAGAGAAAAATTGAAACTTGACACGAATTGGATTCCGAAAAAGGCTAATTTCAAATTGCCATAACTTTTTATTAAAACAACTAAAACCAATAGATTTGTCACCAATGGACTCCACTAAAACCAGTCTGCATAGAAATGTCAAAAACTTGAAGTTTTGGAAAATTTACCAAAATTTTACCCAAATTAAGCACGGGTTTTGGGCCATGTTTAGGGCGCGGCGTAACTTTTCAAGGAAGCAAGATGATGAAAAGCTGTTTTTTGCTAAAGCTAGCGTATTATGTGAGGTATTTGGTCTTGTTAACGAATTGTTAAAATCCTTTCCTTTTATCTTTTCCTAAAATTATCATTTTACTTATAAAATAATTGCAAATTTGCGTAAATGTGGCTGCCAATTAGAAACCGGATATCTGCGAGAGCTCATATTTTGTTTAGTTGTCTA